>CM033434.1:41668307-42313712 GCA_019425775.1 Rafetus swinhoei | reverse complement strand
ACACCACCATCATGGTAAGAGGTCTCGGAAGAACAAGCCTCCCCCCTTCCAGAGTTGAGTGAACAGAGCTGGGGGAAAAGGTTAAAGGGTTTGAGTCAGCCTGCTTCACACCTGCCAGGTGTGAGCTATAAGACTGGCCCAGCCTGCACCTTTCCCCCTTTGTTTTAAGGACAGACCTAGAGCAGACTCCCTGAGGAGTCTTTTCTTTTGCTAGTCCAGTGAAAGCTGGATTCATTGGCCAGTCCAGATGGTGGCTAAAGAGTTGAAATCACTGAGAGCTGAAATCACTGGTTTGGCTGAGTGCCAGACCTGTTGCACCAGTGAAGTGGCGGCGACCAGCAGCGTGGCGTGGAGCGGCAGCAGGCAAAGAGCGGCGACCAGTGGCGTGGAGCAGCGGCAGACGAGGAGCGGCCATCAGCAGCGTGGCGTGGAGCGGCGGCAGGCGAGGCGCGGCGACCAGTGGCGAGGAGCGGCGACCAGCGGCGTGGCGTGGAGCGGCGGCAGGCGAGGAGCGGCCATCAGCGGCGTGGCGTGGAGCGGCGGCAGGCGAGGAGCGGCCATCAGCGGCGTGGCGTGGAGCAGCGGCAGGTGTCCAGTGGAGCGTCCAGAGGCGTGGAACGAGACAGTTGGTGGAGCGTGGCGGAGTTTCATATAAGGTGCCCCCTATCTATCCCCCGACCCCCATTTCTACCCAGGTTGGGAGGTGAAACCCTGCGGGTGAGCTGTGGGACTCTGGGTGGCACGGACCAGGGACAGAGACTTTTAGGGTGTCGGACTTCGGGCGATTCTTGGCTGGGGTGGGGGCTTGGCTCATGTTTGGGGTTATGAACTCTGTTTGTGGTGTTTTCCCCCAAGTTAATGCCGTATGACTTCTCTTTCTGTTTCATTAAATGTTTCTTTCCTACACTCAGACTCTGTGCTTGCGAGTGGGGAAGCATTGCCTCTCAGAGGCGCCCAGGTGCGTGAATTTCCCAGATTACTGGGTGGGGGCGCGAGCCGGTTCTATGTGAGATGGCCCCAAGATATTGAACCCAGCCCTGGTTACTGCCAGGCCTACCCGGCAGAAGGGTTACACACCAAACCACGTCACTGGAGGGTTGATGTTGAATGTACACCTGATGGTGAACTCTGCCCCTTCCACTGCACGGATATACGGGGGTGTCTGATTCACCACAAGGACAGCCGTGGAGCTTCGACTGGCTCCTGCAACACAAAGTTCAGAGTCACTGTTGGAAATTATTGCAACAGGAAGAAGGATGAAATCAAACAGAATGGTTTGCCAAAGAGCCACTGCCAAAGGTTTCCGTGTCATCGACTCCTAGACTCTGAGGGCTGACAAAGAACTCAGCGGGTCATCGAGTCCAGCCCCCTGAGTGGGGCGCTCAGGAAGGGGCAGACTGGTGGTGGCTGTGTGCCTTTAGGGGAAGGGGAAGAGCACGTCTCCATGTGCTGCCTGCACCCGCAAGCAAGCATCTCTGAAAGGAAACCAAGTGCACGCGCACGAACTCTCTGCTGAACCTACCGACATGAAGTCCAGAGCAGTGAGTGGGGAGGGCTCAGACTGGCCAGTGGGCACAGGCCTGCCCTACGGACACCATTCGCCAGCCTGTCACCCTGGCTCCAGACAGCCACACCAGCTTCACTCTGGCCAGATCTACACTACGAGATCAGGTGGAATTTATTACGGTCCACGTTTTAGCACCCGATTCTCTGAAGTCAAAGGTGCACATCCCCATTGTCTGCAGGAATCGGACATAGTTCGAAGTAGCACATCCCCAGGAGGGTATCTACCGTTGACAGTGCCTGCGCCCCTTTTCATTCTGGCTTATGCTCCCAGTGCACTCTGGGACCAACACTGTGCAGCGGGTGGTTCTGGGCCCATAATGCGCTCATCTACTCTCCTGCCCCCTCCCCCCCCGAAGCACGCCCTTTTCACGCCCTTTTTTCCCTCGGCTATCCACACAGACAGCATAGCCGCGTAAGCATGGAACCCATCCAACATCAAAGTATTCTGGTAATGATAATGCCTGAAGTCCGGTCTGCCTAAATGCACCCACACAAGTACCATGGGGCAGGGAGGGTACAGGTGTCCCAAGGTTGGGCTTGGGAGCCAGGGGGGACACACATGACCTGCCCTTTAGATAATCCCTCCCCCCCCACACACAGACACTGTATGGCTATGTCTATACTGCTCTGTCTTGCGCAAGAAAATATGCAAATGAGGCAAAGTGGTGAATATCGCTGTGCCTCATTTGCATACTTAATGAGCCGCCACTTTTGCGCAAAACCTCCCTCTTGCACAAGAGCCATTCTTCCTGAAAAGAATGGCAGAAAGGCTCTTGCACGAGAGGGGGGGGGTTTGTGCAAAAAGGATCCGTGTTTGTAGACTCCTTTTTGCAGAAAAGCCGCTTGTGCAAAAATGGCTGCTCATTAAGTATGCAAATGAGGCACAGCGATATTCACCGCTTTGCCTCATTTGCATAGTCTCCTGCGCAAGAGGGGGCAGTCTAGACATAACCTATAGGCAGGCACCAGTTGAATATGAGCCACTTTCAGAGGAGAGACATTGGGAAGTCCTACGTTGGAGCCGGCGGGGAAGGGATCAGGCACCCCCAGGAAATCTGGAAGTCAGTGTCTATGTGCCAAGTGATATATAGAACAGCCCTTCCTAGAGATGCAGGGTCAACGTTCATACTCAGGCAGGCTGAGAAGAGACTCACTAAGTAGCGGATATGGGCTCGGTCCATGACAGGAGCGAGTAAGGAATGAAGAGACAGAAGCAAAGGAAGACAAGGAATGGCACATTTTTACCTGTACTGCAGTAACAATCAGCGGGTTAGGGACACATAGTGCTAGGCACTGGGCAAGCAAGTAGAAGGGCCAGGCTGCCAAGTCTGGACATTTGCCCCCTCAATTTTCCTAGGCCTCAATTAGGCCAAACATTCAAGGCAATACAATCGACGGCGCAATGTTCAGCTCTTCAGGGCAGCGTGGGGCAGTAAGTCGATCAGTGAACCAGCGCAGACACTCACTGACGTGCCAAGGGCCGTACTCTGAAAGGAGAAATCAAATATCCTCCCCTCTGTGGTTGTGTAACTGGCTGGGGGTGGGGCGGGGGGAGTCATGCACCTGACAAGAATCGGGAGGCTCTAGCGGACCACAAATTAAATAGGCGTGGGGCAGAGTGGGCAGTGCTGGGATGGTGGGTCCCCCTCTTTTCTTGGCAGGGGAGAGGACATCACCCCTTTGCCCTGCTCTTGGGACACCGAGGGGTCCAGGAAGGTGGCAGGGAAGGAGTCTGAGCCCCAGCCCCTCTCAGGCTCTGCAGCGTTACCCTCAGCCCTTGCTGCTAGGAGAGGGAGTCTCTCAAATCTCACCAATATGCCTCCAAACTCCAGGCCTTTCTCACTCCCCCTTGTCTGCCTAAGGGGGGGAGGGTTAACTGCCTCCTGGGGCCTTAATTGGCTTTATGTGCTTCAATTGGCCTCCAAGACCCATGGCTTAATTAGCCTGCTGCATCACATCAGGTTCTGACAGAGCCTTAACTGGCTACAGGTGCTTCCATTAGCCTCTAGTAGCCTTCCTAGTCTATAGGGAACCACGTCGGCATTATCTTAGGGCTTATATATCCCCCTTTAGCATCCCCATTGCTCTCTGGCCCTGCTGTGTCCCAGAGCCAACAGCATGGCAGGCTGCAAGGGAAGCTAACACCAGTCCCAACTGTCCTGCTCTACTAAGCTCTAGTGTAGGCCCTGCTAGAGTTCTGTGTTCAGTCCTGGCATCGCGCTTTAGGAAGGGTGAGACAAATTGGGGAGAGTCCGGAGGAGAGCAGCAAAAATGATCAAACATTTGGAAACTCTGACGGGTGAGGAAAGGTGGAAAGAACTGGGCATGTTCATCTGAGAAAAGAAGGCTGAGCTGGGACCTGAAACAGACTTCAAATCTGTTAAGGGCTGTTTTTAAGGTGACTGTGGCCAATTGCTCTCCAGGGGCACTGCAGGTAGGACCAGAACTTAGTGGGCTTAATTCTCAGCAAGAGCAATTTAGGGTAGATAGTAGGAAAGCTTTCTAAGGAGAAGGTGGTTAAGCTCTGGAACAGGTTTCCTAGGAGGCTGTGGAATGCCTGTAATTAGGGGTCTTTAGGAACAGGTGAGACAAACACTATCCGAGTGGTCTAGGTTTGTATGGTCCTGACTCAGCATAGGAGGCTGAGCTTGATGAACACCACAGCCCTGCACTTCCAGCCCTACACTTTTATTATTTTGTGCTAGTGCCCTCTGAGGCTTTCCCCCTCCCCCTGTCTCTCCCCCACCAGGACAAGCTCTGTGGGTGGAAGGAGCAATTGAGCCAGGCCACCCCATCCAGGGGCAGATTTACAAAGAAACCTACCGTGCCCTGGCACAGGGTCCCTCTAATGACACAGGACACCCAGGGTCGGGCAGTCCAGCATAAGCTCCATCCCCCGCACAGGGGGAAGCTGCTTGGGGGATGGGCAGGGGACAGTCCCTCTGCAGAGAGGGCTGGGGGGGCAGGAGAGCAGGGAGGCTCACCTGCAGGCTGCAGCCTCAGGAGGGCCAGCAGGAGGCAGTGAGCAGCACAAACAGGGGCTGGAAGGGTTCCGAGGAGCAAGGGGCAGCTGGAGAAAAGCGCTTCTCTCCAGCTGCCGCCTGTGCAGCTACCCCGTGCTCCTCTAAAGCCTTCCAGCCCCTGTTCCTGCTGCTGGCCCCCACCCAGTGAGTGGCGGCTGCCTGGGGGAGGAGGCCGGCACAGCTGCCCACGGCAGGAGGGGGCGGCTGGTGGCTGGAGAGCCCGCAAGCTGCACAGCCGGCAGGAAAAGCCGCACTTTGAAGTGGGAAAGCGCCGCTTCTCTCCGGCAGCAGGCTGCCTGGCCCCCTCCCCCGCCCGAGTCCTCCAGCCCTGTCCTGCTGCGCTGCTGTTGGCTGCCACTGATGAGTGGCTGCTGCCTGCAGGTAAGGGAGGAGCAGCCGGGGCGAAGAGCCCGGGCCAGCGGCAGAGGGGGCGCTCAGGTGGAGGATGGAACTGTGCCCCTCCCGCTCACCTTCAGATGGAGCACATGTAGCTACACCTGCTCTTTCAGACATTTTTAATGTGCCTAAAAATCAAGGTCAGTTTTTAGCAACAGTGAAGCGATACTACGAGTCGACAGTCAAACACACACTAAAATGAAGGAGAGGCAAAAACACGAAGCTAAGCACAAAGACAGTTTCTCATCTAATTTTAAAAATCTTGACGTATTAAAACAGAGGATATTCATCAGAAAGTACAGGTGAGGAAACATCTCAATTATCTGATGACTTGCCTTGTGGGGATACCACAACAACTGAAAAAATTGAACAAGTGGACTCTGAAGTAGCAATGGAACTAAACAATATTGGTAATTTTCATAGAATCTTAGAGCTGGAAGAGACCTCAGGAGGTCATCAAGTCCAGCCCCCTCCCCAAAGCAAGACCAATCCCAACTAAATCAACCCAGCCAGGGCTTTGTCAAGCAGAGACTTAAACACCTCTAGGGATGGAGACTCCGCTACTTCCCTAGGTAACCCATTCCAGTGCTTCACCACTCTTCTAGTGAAATAGTTTTTCCTAATATCCAACCTGGACCTCTCCCACCACAATTTGAGACCATTGTTCCTTGTTCTGCCATCTGTCACTACTGAGAACAGCCTCTCTCCAGCCTCTTTGGAACCTCCCTTCAGGAAGTTGAAGGCTGCTATCAAATCCCCCCTCACTCTTCTCTTCTGCAGACTAAACAGACCCAACTTCCTCAGCCTCTCCTCGTAGGTCATATGCTCCAGCCCCCTAATCATTTTCGTTGCCTTCCGCTGGACCCTCTCCAATGCGTCCGCATCCTTTTTGTAGTGGGGGGCCAGAACTGGACACAATACTCCCGATGTGGCCTCACAAGAGCTGAATAAAGGGGAATAATCACATCTCTGGATCTGCTGGCAATTCTCCTCCTAATGCAACCTAATATGCCATTAGCCTTCTTGGCTACAAGGGCACACTGTTGACTCATATCCAGCTTCTAGTCCACTGTAATCCCCAGTAATCCTTTTCTGCAGAACTACTACTTAGCTGGTTGGTCCCCAGCCTGTAACAATGCTTGGGATTCTTCTGTCCCAAGTGCAGGACTCTGTACTTGTCCTTGTTGAACCTCATCAGATTTCTTGTGGCCCAATCCTCCAATTTGTCTAAGTCACTCTGGACCCTATCTCTGCCCTGGATTGTATCTTCCTCTCCCCCTAGCTTAGTGTCATCTGCAAACTTGCTGAGGGTGCAATCCATCCCCTTATCCAGGTCATTAATAAAGATGTTGAACAAAACCGGCTATAGAACCGATCCTTGGGGTACTCCACTAGAAACCGACCGCCATCCTGACATCGAACCGTTGATCACTACCAGCTGGGCCAGACCTTCTAGCCAGCTTTCTATCCATCTTACCGTCCATTTATCCAATCCACATTCCCTTAGCTTGCTGGCAAGAATATTGTGGGAAACCATAGCAAAAGCCTTGCTAAAGTCAAGGTATATCACATCCACTGACTTTCCCATGTCTACAGAGCCAGTTATCTCATCATAGAAGCTAATCAGATTGATCAGGCACGACTTGCCCTTTGTGAATCCATGCTGACTATTCTTGATCACTTTCCCCTCTTCCAAGTGCCTCAAAATGTATTCCTTAAGGATCCCTTCCATGATTTTTCCAGCGACTGAGGTAAGACTGACTGGCCTATTGTTCTGTGGCTCGTCCTTCTTCCCTTTTTTGAAGATGGGCACTACATTTGCCTTTTTCCAATCATCCGGGATCTCTCCCGATCTCCACGACTTTTCAAAGATAATGGCCAAAGGCTCCTCAATGACATTTGCCAACTCCCTCAGTACCCTCGGATGCATTAAGTCCAGACCCATGGATTTGTGTACGTTTAGCTTTTCTAAATAGTTCCTAACCTGTTCTGTACCCACCAAGAGCTGCCCATCTTCATCCCATCTTGCATCACTTAGCGCATTGGTCTGGCCTTGTCCGTGAAGACAGAGGCAAAGAAAGCATTGAGTACTTCAGCTTTCCCACATCATCTGTCACTAGGTTACCTCCTTCATCCAGTAGGGGCCCCACCCTCTCTGATCACCTTCTTTTTGCTAACATGCCTATAGAAACCTTTCTTGTTATCCTTCACATCCTTCGCCAGTTGCAATTCCAATTCCGCTTTTGCCTTCCTGATAACCCCCCGACATTCTCAAGCTATACATTTATAGCTCTCCCTGGTCATTTGTCCAAGTTTCCACTCTTTGTAAGCTCCCTTTTTGTGCTTAAGTTCACCAAGGATTTCCCCTGTAAGCCAATCCGGGCTTCTACCATGTTTGCTTCTCTTGCTACGCATCGGGATGGTTTCTTTCTGTGCCTTCAATTAAGGCTTCTTTAAAATACTGCCAGCTCTCCTGGACTCCTTTCCCCTTCATGTTAGCATCCCTGGGGATTCTACCCATCAGGTCTCTGAGGGAGTCAAAGTCTGCTTTCTGAAGTCCAAGGTGTGTATTTTACTACTCTCTTTTCTTTCTTTGGTCAAGATCCTGAAATCTACCATCTCGTGATCACTGTTTCCGAGGTTATCACCCACCTCTACTTCCCCTATTAGTTCCTCCCTGTTTGTGAGCAGAAGGTCAAGCTGCACACGACCCCTAGTCGGATACTTTAGCACTTGTACCAAGAAGTTATCCCCACCATTCTCCAAAACTTCCTGGATTGCCTGTGTACTGGCGTATTGGTCTCCCAACAGATGTCAGGGTGATTAAAATCCCCACGAGAACCAGGGCCTGCGATCCAGAAGCTTCTCTCAGTTGTCCGAAGAAAGCCTCATCTACCTTATCCACCTGATTCGGTGGCCTGTAATAGACACCTACCACAACATCACTGCTGTTGTTTGCACCTCTAAACTTAACCCATAGAATCTCAACAGGCTTTTCTCCCTCAATATACTGGAGTTCTGAGCAATCATAGTGCTCTCTTACATATAGCGCAACTCCTCCTCCTTTCCTCCCCTGCCTGTTTTTCCTGAACAGTTTATGCCTTTCCATGACAGCGCTCCAGTCAGGCGAGTCATCCCACCAAGTCTCTGTTATCCCAATTAAATCATATTTCTTGGACTGGGCCAGGGCCTCCAATTCTTCCTGTTTGTTGCCCGGGCTTCTCGCATTGGTGTACAAACACCTCAGATAACCAGCTGATCGCCCTACCTTCTCCATTCGAATCAGGGGTCCTCCTTTGTTGCTCGTTCCTCTTTGCATTTCTTCCCGGTATCCGACTTTCCCACTCGCCTCAGGGTTTTGGTCACCGTCCCCCAACGAACCTAGGTTAAAGCCCTCCTCACTAGGTTTGCAAGCCTGCCCGCGAAGATGCTCCTTCCTCTCTGTTTGGTGGATCCCATCTCTTCCTAAGAATCCTTGTGCCCGGAACAGAGTCCCATGGCTGAAGAACCAAAGCCCTGTCTCCGACACCACCTGCGCAACCACGCATTTACTTCCTCAGTTCGACGATCCCTGCTCAGTCCTTTCCCTTCAACAGGGAGGATGGACGAGAACACCACTTGCGCTCCAAATTCTTTGATCCTTCTTCCCAGTGCTACGTAATCCACAGTAACCCGCTCAAGGTCATTCTTGGCCGTATCGTTAGTTCCCACGTGGAGAAGCAGGAAGGGTTAGTCAGATCCGAAGGTTTGATCAGTTTTGTAAGCCTCTCAGTCACATCCTGAATTTGAGCTCTCGGTAAGCAGCACAATTCTCGAGATTCCAGATCCAGACGGCAGATGGATGGCTCAGTCGCTCTTAGGAGGGAGTCCCCGACCACCACCATCCGTCGTCTTCTTTTGGGGGTGGTGGTCGTGGAACCCCCATCCCTAGGACTACCCATCACATGCCTTCCAGTAGATGATGTTCCCTTCCGGTTTCTTCCTTGTGAGGTCCCTTCCAAAGCATTCCCCATCTCAGTGCCTGAGCAGAGCAGCTCAGAAACCAATTTGCTGATTCAACACCAGATGTGAGTCACATAGACCAATTAACATTCATTTTAAGTTATGTGACCGGCAATGGTGAAGTTGTAGAGTGATTTCTTTGTTTTGTCTCACTAAAATCCCACACATCTGAATGTCTAGAGATAATGGTTTTGGAATTCATTGAAAATGTAGGTTTGGACATCAAAAATTGTTGTAGGCAGAGCAAACTCTGCAAATATGGCAGGAAAATATTCTAGTCTACAGGCAAGATTGAACAATACAAATCCTTCTGCTTTTACTCATACTGTGTTCCAGCCATTCCTTATATTTAATCTGCAATGCTGCAGCCACATCTTGTGAGGGAGCTACTCATTTTTTTGACTTCCTTCAAAACACACATGACTTTTTTTGGCAACCACCTAACCTCAGGATGATTCTTACCAACAACCACAGGACATACCACACTAATACCAACCCTGGAACTTTCCCTTGCAACAAACCCCGTTGCCAGCTTTGTCCACATATTTACTCTGCTGACACCATCATTGGATCTAACCATTTCAGTTATAAGATCAAGAACGCATATTCCTGCTCATCCAGAAATATAATTTATGCCATCATATGCCAACAGTGTCCGTCTGCTATGTATATTGGACAAACTTCTCAGACACTTCGCCAAAGAATCAATGCACACAAAGCAGACATCAGACAGTTTCACAAAGAAAAAACAGTTCCTTGCCATTTCAACCAGACGGGGCATTGTTTCAACGACCTGACTACATGCATACTGCTTCGAAGAGACTTTAACACAAGACTTCAAAGAGAAGCCTCTGAACTGTCATTCATGCTTAAATTTGACACTTTACGTATGGGCCTTAACAAAGATGCTAATTATCTTACCCATTACAAAGATAGCTTCCCAATTATCACTTCTAATATCATTATCTCATAGAAACTCACCTCCCCCCCTCATCCCTCCTCTGTTCTAAAATCTGATTTGTCTATTTTATATGTGTTCACTTTTTTTGATTGTATCCCTTTGGTATATATGGTCATGCCAATTTTCTTCCACAATTTGATCTGAGGAAGTGGGTCTGGCCCACGAAAGCTCATCACCTAATAAACCATCTTGTTAGTCTTTAAAGCGCTGCATAGTCCTATCTTTTGTTTCATCCCCTTTTTTTAGCTGCCCAGCACTAAACTGAGAACTGGCTTTGATCAGAAAACCCAGCACGTGCCTTTTGGCTAAAGGCTCCTCTGAAATGTTACCTCCCCTTTCACATTGAGCCCTAAACATCTTAGCACTTGAAATAACCTGAGTGCAGGAGAGACAGGCATGAAAAGGCAGCCAGGAGTAGAAGGCACAGTGTCAGCACTGAGAGCGGATGGTGTCAGTTGGACTGCGGGGGCCATGGAATGAGAATGGGCTGCTGTGCTGGAGACAGGCCAGACGTGGGCAGCAGAGGCTCAGCAATGGCAAACTAACTGCTACTGGGCAAAATTAGGAAAAGCCGCCTCCGCCCATGTTGGGACTGTACCATCAGCACAGGCAAATAGCCCGACCCCTCAAAGTGTGCCCACTGGTTTGTTCCAGCCCCTGGCAGCTGACTTCATTTGCTGAGGTGTTGTCCTGTGTTTGGAGCAGCTCAGTGAACCTCAGCTCCTCTGCGGGGACACCCGCCGACGTGTACCCGCATCCTGCCCCTTCCCTGAGATGATAAATTGCAGCCCGGCCCTGATGCAATCGTGGGGCTCCGTCATTTGCTAGGCCCCATGAGGAGAGCTCACCCGCAGAATCGCTTGCTATCAGGGCCCTGCAGCCAGTGCTCCTATCTAGGTTGGCCACTTGCCTCTCCATCGAAACTGTGCTGTCCACAGGGTGATAAACTCAGGGCGACTCTAGGAATGGGGAGGGGTGTACAAAACGGGAGAGGCATGCAAATATAGCCCCGCCCATTCGTGACTTACAGAAGGCCTCCCCCACAACCACAGGCCCCGGAATGTTTCTGGAGCCTCCTTTGGATGCTGGGAATAATCCAAGCACTTTTCCCCTTCTGAGAGCTGCAAACAGCCCAGGCCTTTGCATGGCTCCATGAACAAGCCAGAACAGTGATGCTGGAACAATACTTGGACTGGGCTTGCTGAGCTATACCCCAGGGCCGGATTAAGGCATGGGCTAGCCAGCCAGCTGCCCGGGCGCTAACCCATGGGGGTGCCTGATGGCAGCTGTAAGGCGCGCAGCGCCTTATAGCTGCCATCAGGCCCCACACGCCCGGCCCCCGGATCGCGGGCTGCAGCAGCTCCCAGTGGCCACCCTGCAGCGGCCTCCCCACGCCAGGCTCAGCAGCCAGCGCTTCCCGCGCCAGCAGCTGCAGCTGGGCCCCGGCACGGCATCCTGCCGCCGCCAGCTCCGCGCGCCCGCCCCCACGTGCCAGGCGGGGGCGGGGCTGCGCATGCGCCCTGCCCCAACACGGGGCACAATTAAACTGTCTGCCCAGGGTGCTGGAATGGCTCGGTCCGGCCCTGCTGTACCCCCACCTTAAGCTTTGCCTGTGCCCCTCACAGCTCCCTACAGCTGGGACTCCAGCCCATGGCCGAGCCCCTGGGTGAAGGGCCATTGGACAAGCAGAAATGCATGCACACACGGCTGCACACATGCACGCACGGCTACAGAGCAGAATGCCAGGCAGGCAGCTGAGAGCTCTGCTTATGGGGCTGGCAAGCAGGATCCTGGGTCTGGCAATCCAGCAGGATGCAGGGCCAGCAACGAAGCCTCCAGACAGAAGTCCGGGTGTTGGGCGCAAAGCTGGGGGTGCTGCAGCAGCTCCAGCACCCCACTTTCCACACCTGTGACCCAAGACACTTCAGCACTAGCACCCGAGAATAAGGCTCAGACCCCCCAGCCTGGTGCTGAGATGTTAGCACATGGATCTGTTTGCTGGACTCAGCCTGGCTCCCCAGGCAGGTGTAGGCTGCATTCCCATCCATTATCAACCCTTGCTCATACCACTGGCCTCCCGTGCAGGGGTGCCAGGTGTCCGGCATTGTACCGGACAGTCCGGTATTTGCGCGCTCTGTCCGGTAAAAAAAATCAGAAAATACCGGACATGTGCAACGTCCAGTATTCTCTGATTTTTCCGGCTGCGCACCGGACGGAAGCCTGGCGTGGGTGGGGGGAGCGGCTGGGAGTCCCAGCTGGGAGGCGGGGCCGCTACTGCCGCTGGGAGCCCTCAGTCGGTTGAGTGTGAGGCGGAGGGGAAGCCTCCTCGCTCGTGCGTCGCCGGGAGCCTGCGCGGGACAGGCAGCAAGTGCCCAGGTCAGTCCCGCTCCCCGCCGGCCAATTTCCTCACCCCCCTCCTTCCCGGCCGACCAGTTCTCCCCGACTTCCCCTCCTGATCTTCCTGGCCACCCCTGCACCGCCCCAGGTCTGCTTCCTGCCCCCTTCTTTCCAGCCAGTGCCGCTGCAGCCCACCCCGCCAACCCTGCTTCCCGCCCCCTTCCTCCTGGCCCCCTTCCTCCCGGACAAGCCACGGCCCCCAAACCCGCCCCCAGCTCTGCTTCCCGCTGGCCCGTTCCTCTTCCTGATCTCCCGGCCAGCGCCGCTGCCCCCGCCCGCCAGCTCTGCTTCCCGCCCCCTTCCTCCTGGCCACCCTTGCGGCCCCGACCCCAGCTGTGCTTCCTGCCCTCCTTACTCCCGGCCAGCCCTACCCCTCCCAGACGGTCCCTCCCCGATATCCCGCGGCCAGCCCTGTTGCCCCCTCCGCCCGTTAGCTGTTTCCAGGCCCCCCCCCTTCCCGGCCAGCACTGCTCCCTTCCTGGCCGGTCCTCCTCCCTCCCCATGAAGTGGGGTTTTGGTTTTTTTTTTAAATGACTACCTGGTAACCCCTAGCAGTGATCCAGGTTCTTGGAGTCCAGCGCCATTCGAAATGCACGGCAGTTGTGGAGAAAATGGGGCCGAGGTGGCTGGGTTTAGCCGTGAAGCTGAGGAGGGAGAGGAGTTTCTACGATCCCTGCTGACAGGCAGGGCCTCTTTCCAGGGAGCTGAGGGGAAGAGGGTGGGCTGCCGGGCTGTGTCCTCCTGCGTAAGCACTGCCTGGAGAAGCTCGGCTGTCCCCCGGCCCAATGGACGACAGTCTGGCCTAAAGTACAGGGCACTGGCCTGGGAGTCAGGAGACGCCGTGTCTAGTCCCAGCTTTGTCTGTGACCTGGGCAGCCTGTAACCCCCCATAGCAGCTACTCAGATGGCAAAGATCCCACCACTGCCCAGATGAATTCTGGGGCTGTCAAAAATCTCCTTCCCCCAAGTGTGTGTGGGGTGGGGGTTGGTCCCATCAGTTGTGTTTGAATTGAATTCTGCCAGCAGCAGGCAGGGTTCTATGAACACAGAAATACTCTCAGAGAGGTTTTATGGCTCCCCTCAGGCCCATGGAATATACAGGGATCCTGGAGCCTGCTACCTTACAGCTCTGGTTGTGCACCTGGGGGTTCCCCCTGCTTTGCTGAACTCCCGACCCTCTAAACCTCTAGGCAGCCTCGTGGAGAGAAATGGCAGCCCCTCCGTTGTGTGGAGGCATATGGGGTGCAAAGGGGTGCAGCGGAGTAACTCCCACGGGGCAGGGAGGGAAACCTGCGGGACAGACCTATCAGGAAAACGGCCCGGCCGTGGCAGTGTAGTCACAAGTGGGGAGGACACATCCCCGGCCCTGTCTAAAGATTGAGCTAAACCCTGAGGCACCATGTTTGTAGGCAGGTGCCAGAGCTGAGAAGCTGGAGGCCAGGCAGCCTTCCACTGCTCTGGAGCTTCCCGTCATCAAACACCTCTCTGGCAGGGAGGCCAGTTGCCATGTGCCATGAGGAATTGCCTTTGATTGGGTGGTGCCTTAGAAAAGAAATTCCTACCCTGGGCCAGCCCTCTACCGGCCTCCTTCGCTGTGCACGAGTGTCCCCCACCACCACCGCGGAAGCTAGACGGTCAACAGAAAGGAGTCCCCCGCCTCTGCCCTCCCAAAGTCCCCACTTCCTGATTGTGGGTCTTTCAGTGAATCAGCAAACTGTAGCCCTAGGAGCCGTTAATGCCAACCCGTGAGAAGCATGAACAGTCGCCAACACTGAGAGGGTAGCAATGAAGCTTTAATATATGGGCGCCTGTAACAGCTTGTGGCTGTTCTTGCAAGGACAGGTAGATTCTGAAACACAACCTCTGCGGCTGTCCTGCCCAGAGTGTCCTCCTCTACGTGCACACGGCTAGCTCGCGCTCTCACAGCTGAGCTGTTTGTCCATCTGTCAGTGTTGCAACAAGAACAGTCCAGTGAGGTAGATGGAATGAAGAAATGAGCAGAGATGGCAGCGGAGCATTTATCTGCGATGCGCTGACTGTGATTTTTGTTCTTCTTTGCCTCCAAGCGGCTGATTGCTCTCTTCACCCAAAGCTTTGAGGGTCAGCACAGACCTTGCGGTCAGCACGGGTCTCCAACCTGTAAATGGAAAAGCAAGGAAGTCAGTAAGGAGGGCACCTTTGTATTGGTATTTGGAAACATCTTGCCCTTCCCTTTCTTGCACCAGTTTCCCACACCTTGTCTGCCTTGTCCATTTAGACTGAAAACTCTTTGGCGCCTGGACTGTAATTTATATACCTCCCTAGAGCACCCAGCACATTTGGGCCCTGATCTACACTGGGGCCTTTTGCTCAGTTGTAATACAAAATATTATCCATAAGTGCGATACCACTCATGCAGATAGCTCATCCTCTGGAATCTTGCTAGGCTATTTGCACCTATAACACCCTACCCCAAGCCTAATGACCCTTCTCACTTCTGGAGATTGCCCGCTCCTACTCTCTGTATGAAGAAAACCTCCCATACGTAGGGGCATAACCTGACTTCATGGCCGTCAGTCATCTCTGTAACCTGATGTGACAGCTGGCATCTCAGGCTGACACCTTCTCTGACTTGCTGGTGAGGGGCACCATAACGGGGTAGCGGGAGAATCAGCCCTGGAGGGAATGGATGCTACTTACACGACAGCTTGTAAGTGGCACTCGCTGGAGGTCCTGTAGAAATCCACCAGTTTAGCAAACTGGATAGGGCCAGTCACGTAATCAAAGCAACATTCCTTGGGAGTGTCAGGTCTCGCTGTGAAAGAGAAAGCTGGTGAATACCAAACTCTGTGTTCTTGGACTTTCTCAAGGTCTCTGCTCTCCCTTTCAGTCGCCTCGGAAAACTGCATTAGGACTGAGAACTGTGGCTGACATTCAACCCCGCCCCCCCACCCTACCCACTGCCTTCCAGGGATGGGGATTCCCAGGCTAACATGCAGGTACCGCACAATTAAGTTTCAGAGTCTCTGACCGCAGAGCTGCAGCTGGGAACACACCTGCCGTGGGGTCCTTCACTGGTGTCACTCTGGGGTGCACTGTGGCTACAATGAATTTCATAGCTACCCTGAGTTAGAGCTCAGCTCTGGCCAGGCTTTTCCAAAGTGCCTAATGATTGCAGGTGCCTCCCGTTGTGGGTGCACAACCTGACATGCCCTCAAGAGACCTGATTTTCAGAAATTGCTGAGCACCAGTCATCTGAAACTTAGGCCTCTTTAAAATGTCTCCTTTTGTGTTCCCAGAACTGCTGGTACCCAAACTAACTTGTCACTTTGGAAAATGTGGGACGGATACTTCTGCTTCAAAAAAAAGCCCAGCTTTGTAGTGCTTAAACTAAAGGAGACTCCACATTAACTGTCAGCAGTATGGGACACATGGCACATGGTTGAATAACTCTAATTCCATCCTGTAGGGGGGCAGTGGTACAAATAATCTGTCCCCATTACATGATAAGGCCAGAAATAAATCTGCTGGTGTGTATTAGTCTGGCTTTCTCTCCCTGTATTCTGCAGTACTTAAGGACACTTCCATGAAAGTCAGAATCCTGAGTCTGTCCTGTCACAGTTACCTGACCTGGGAATGATCAGAAGGTCACAACAGGATTATGGCAATCAAATGGGGGACTAGTGGCAAGAGGAGATGAACCCTTAAACACAGATTCTATTTACCTACAAACCTCATTCAGAAAAGAGGAAGGAATAAAAACTTAACACTGTTCAGCCCTGCTATAAGTGGGCGCAGTTTCTATTGACTCTGTTGAGAGCGGGACCTGCTCAGTTGAGCACTGAATTGTGCCTTTTCTAGTTCTCTCTAGGGTGGTTTCCATAACCCTCCCAACAGCCCCTGCTGCAATTCCAGACACTCGGGGCAAGAACCTTGGCTGATGTAAAGGGACATCGCGCCGTAGATTTCAATGGAACTTCTCTTGTCTACACCAGCTCAGGAGCTGAGCGCGGCTCCCGTAGCAAGGGTCCAACTTACCTGTTGCATATTGATACGAAACGGCCAGGAGGAAGGTGGCCAGCAGAGCTGTCCTCAGGCTGATCATGGTGTGGAGTGGAGTGGGTTTTCTGCACTGCTCCTTTCTTCTCCTGCTGGCTGTGAAGTTAGATCTGAGCGGCCACACCGGGCAATTTATTCTGTCCTGCAACCCACACAAGCCATAGTTCAGAGAATTTCCCAGAGTTCAGGAGAAAAACCCAGGAAGCAGGGCGAGATTCCACAAAATGTGTCTGATTTTAACTCATGAGGAAGGAACCCCTGGGAACAGCACTGGAAAAGAGAACACATCACTTCTGCATTCGCAGGAAACTAGCTAGCGAGCTCAGCCAGCCTGGCTTCTGACAGCTTCGGCTACCACTCGCAGGGTGGCCGCCACAGAGACTCCCAGTCCTAGAATGTGTTCTGCACCTCCCAGCCCTTTCTTGCACAGGTCAGCGACTTTAGATCCTGTAAGGGGACAATATCCACGGTGTGCTCCTTGAAAGAGAGTTACCGCCCAGCCCAGTTTACATGTTCCTATGGAGTCATAAAACACAGATTATTTAATTACAAAGTAAGAGATTTCAACTCAGCACAAGGCATTAAAACCTTGGCCACATGCTTCCAGCAACAGGGCTGATCACATTTCAGGTCAGGATCTCTCCCAACGTCACATGGACATTTCCTTTGTCATCTTAAGTGGAAAAGAAAGAAATATTGATGGGCCATGTCACCTCGGGTTGGGTCCTCTTCTTTGCCAAACAATGGCCATTTGCCCAGTGACTGGCCATCATCTTCGACACCTGGCTAAAGCTTGTCCAGTGTCTTTGAGAAACAGGCTTGTTCATTCCCCACTTGCCCACGTGTCAGCAGTGGCTCCAGCCTCTCTTCCTGTCTTTACCCGTAAGGTGCTACATGCATTTCACCGTATTATTGGGCAGGAATTCAAATTACACCTCCCAAGGCAGATTTTGTACAAAGATTTTGTACAATGACGTGCAGGGTGTGGACAAGAGGTGCATCCAGTCCAACCTGGGAGGCAGTGCCCTAAGGGAGCAGGCTGTGTCCAGGAGAGGGCTGCTCAGCTATGAGACTGCAGTCCACAGCAGAACCTAGGCCTAAGCTGGCTTCCTTCTTCTCTGGGAAGGTCTCCTGCATTTGGGAAGGGTTGCCAAGACACATGGATCTTGGTTCCCCTAGGGAGGCCAACAACCCGGTCACCATCTCCCTCAATGTCATCCGCAGGATGCTGTAGAGGCGTGTCACTGCCTGCAGCTCAGACCCCGGCCCTTCCTGGATCGGTACGGAAAGCCGAGAGGAACGGGGTTCCTGTCTGGCAGAAAGTGCCTCTCTGCCTCGGACACCACCCAGGAAGCATGCGCAGCTCTGGCAGTGACGACACAACCCCACCTGATCACCCACTGCCACGCCTTCCGCTCATGTCCAAGCTCCCTGCGGTTAGCCCAGAACCCTCTGCTAGCTCATCTCCTGCAGATCCAGCACCGGAAGAGAAGCATCTGAGTGTTGTTCCTTGGTGCAATTCAGGCTTTGCTCCTGAGTTCTGTGTTTTGTCTTCAGAGTCCATTGGCTCACAAGCCTTCTTGGCCAGAAGAACTCGGAAGAAGCAGAAGCGGAAGAGAGGAAGGGCTACGGTGCACCTGTCTGTGACCACAGGGCTTGGGTTTGTACGGCCCGCTAAGGCAGAGCCTGAGCACCCTGGCTTTATTCCATGCACTAAGGGCTTGTCTTCGCACTCAGCAATTCTCCGTCAACATAGCTAATCCAGCCTCCCCGAGAGGTGTCTACACCGGGGGCTGGGTCATGTAACTATGTTGCTCAGAGGTGTGGATTTTTCACACCCCGAGAGATGTTGTCGTAGCGACATAGGTCTGCCGTGCAGGACAGGACTCACTTTTAAACCAGGGCTGGGGACCCTTTTTGGGTCAGGGGCCGCTGACCCAGACAAATCAATTGGGAGCCGCATTGAGGCGGCCCATGACCGAAGGAGAAAGATATTCTCCACATTCCCGTCACACGCCAGAGCCTTGGGGGGCCCAGGCTAGTAGATTTTGTGTGCTCCAGCCCTGTGGGAGGATGGTGGGAGAGCTGGAGCACCAGCACGGGCTACCCACTCCGAGGTGGAACCCCAAGCCTAGGGGACCAGCCCCAGCCCCGCTTTAAACACTTGTCCCCCGCTTTAAACACTGGGCTCCTTGTAAACTCTGGGATGGATTCTCCGGACTGCTCTTGGATTGTTCTAAATCCTGATCTGGTATCTGGAGGGGATAATCCGCAGGCATTGCAAGGGTCCTTCCAGACAAGAGATCTCGCATCCTGCATCCCACTCCCAGCCTCTTGCTTCCCTTGCCCTCCTGCACTTTCCGTCTGTTCTAATGACCTGACGACCTACCGCCAAGTGCCTTTTGCTGTCCCGAGGTGGAAAAGCTCTCTGTTAGCAAGAGACAAGGAAGTCTTAGATTGAGCTGAGCATGGGTGGTTTACAAGAGAGGACCCACGTTACACTTGCTACCAGTCCTCATCCTCCAGGATATTAACTGATCATCATCTGAGATCAGGAAGTCCCTTTAACCTCAATTCACGAGGCATACCGGAGTGGTCGACAAAGGCTTCCTTGTCGACATGGCGCATCCAGACTGCCCGCTGTGCCGCCAAAAGCTGATCGGCACAGCACGGCCATTTTGATGTAAATAAAGCGTCAATTATTTAAATGGCCGCTTCATTTTCCTATGTCTAGTAAACTCATCTACATGGCTCCGTCGACGGAGCCATGTAGTCTAGACACACCCATAGTGACTACTATGTTTCCCAGGGGCACCGCTCTGCATTGTCCTGCCTCAAGAGGAAAGACTCTGCCTGCATGTTTTGAACTAGTTATTTTAAATGGTGTTGTTGATTTCGCTGGTGCTCCGTGCGGGGTGACGGGGGGAAGGCCAGGCTGCCGATGTGCACTGTGCATTTGGACTGCTGTGTGGGGAGATTTGTGGTGGGCCTTAGTTCCAACAGGGGAGAGGTCCACAGCTGGGGACTGGCCCTGAGAAAGCTCTGCAAACAAAGCAGGGAACAGATACAGATCTCCAGATGCGCCAGGGGAGGCCACCTGCCAGGCCAGCACAGGGCCAGAGAAACCCCAGCCAAAATATGTAGTGACAGAACCTTAGACAGGCAGCTCCCTCCTACCTGGATTTTCCCTCTGCTTTCCCCTGCTGACAGTAGTGACTCTGAGCTTAATTCGGCCCGGTCTGTGGGCCATTTAAACAGCACTGAGAGCCAGGACATGGCTCTGGCAGCTCTCACGGTGCTTTACAAAGGCGTTCATAATCCCAAGTTATACTTGGGGAAACTGAGGCATAGAGCGTTGAGGAGACTTGCCAGGCCTCCTGGGGAAGTGAAATGGTACCTAGGCCCTGCTCTGGCATTCGGCATTCTGCATTTAGCTCCCTGTCCACCTCCTTTTGTCAGTCTGCCCCTCTGCCCCCCGACACTCGCCTGGCTGCCGAGCTGCTGCTGAGGCAGCGTGTTCCTCTCAGGGTGTAATTATGCATTTTCGGAAAGATCTTATTGACCCTTGTTTACACAGATGCTGCCAACCCAGGAGTTCAACAATCCTGAGATGGGCTTGTTCTTCCAACAACACTTGAGTTCCGTCCACTCAACCTGAATCCTGGCCCAGTTCAGGTGGGCATTAAAGTGTTGGGTCCAGATGGCTGGTGTACAGCTGGGGTCCAGGTGGCCGGGACCCTGCTGGGGTCCATGTGGCTGGTGTACGACAAACAAACACACAAAACAGAGAGGGAGTGCCTGAGCCCATGGGAGGTGCCCGTTACCCTCCCCCACACGGACTGCAGCCTGAGAGTGCCTTAGCTCATGAGGAGGGCCCCGATGGTGGACTTCCCCACACCGAACAGGTTGCCCACCGACCGGTAACTGTCGGGGGTGTCAAGCTTCCAAATGGCTATTGCGACCTGCTTCTCCACAGGGGCGGGCCACAGGTAGGTGTCGCGTCATCAGAGGGTGGGGGTGAGCTAGGCACATAGCTCCAAAAAGGTGGCCTTCCACATGCAAAAATTTTGGAGCCACTGCTGGTTGTCCCACCGCTCCATGACCAGACGGTTCCACCACTCGGAATAGGTGTCCAGCCTCCAGAAACTCCTCTCCACAGGGGGGTGCGGTTGACAGAGTGGAACGCCAGCGCCCACGGAGAGGGTCCCGAGAATGAGCTCAGGGTGGAGCTAAGTCAGGACCAGGAATGCAGCTGGCACAAAGTGCTGCAGAAACTGCAGCATGGCCGTGTAGGGTCATCGCATGCCATGGGGCAGCTCCGGCTCCATGGGACCAAGAGAAAAGCTGTGGCGTCCAAAAAGCAGGGCAACCACAGCAGGCACTGCAAGAGCTTTGCTGTCCCGCTCAGAGGTAGCAAGCACACAGCAGAAGCACACAAAAGGCTGCCCAGTGGGGTCCCTTTACGCTTGTGTCTCTGCAAGGTTCTGGCACCAGCACTCGGATGCAGCTGGTGACCTAAAGCCCTGGCTGAAGTGGTTCTGGGTGGCCTTTTATGCAAGACTCCTGTGTTTTCAGCAGTGCCCGGGCAAGCAAGGCGCTTTCCAGAAGCACAAGGGCTGTGTCCTGCGTTGGCTGCCACACCTTTTTGAGAAAGGGATGCTAATGAGACCAGTCGCATGATTGCAAATCGCGTGGGGGATTTTAAATATCCCACAGCGAGTATTTCACTATTTACATCAACTTTCACGCTTTTTTCCGGCTCGAACTTTGCCGGAAAAAGCGCCAGTCTAGGCAGATCTGCGGAAAATAAGCCCTTTTCCGCCCAGATTGAATCTCTTATTCCTACTTGCAATAAACCCTTTTCCATAAGATCCCGTCTAGACTGGTGCTTTTTTCCGGCAAAGCGAAAGCATGTTCTTTAAACAGTAATAAATCCAGAGCAACCCTATCGAGTCCATGTAAATGAGATCAGAATCCCTTAGCATTTCCTGATATTGCGCACGTTGTTCTGAGTTCTGGGCTCACGTCTACCTTTGCAGTCCAGTGAAGCTAATGCAGAGTGGCCTGGGCAACCAAGAGCTGAGTTTGCCCCGGTAGTTGCCTACAGAAACCCTACGACAAGCTGTCCTGCCTCCTGCCGTGATGGCCAAGCCAGAGAAATGGTGTTGGAAAGCAAAGTGGGTTCACGCATTCGCTCTTCGCGCCATCTCTCTGTTTCCCCCCTGGGCTGCCTCCACTTTCCAGAGACCACGCACCTCCTGCTGCAGATTACCCCAAGGGGGCTGGGCAGGGAGTCGACACACACATCCAGCTCAAGGACGCTCCCTCCAAACAAAGAGTTTAGTCGCTCACCCCAACCTTGCCAGGGTGGCCGCCTTCTTCCACCCTCTGTCAGTTCAGCCCACCCCCGGGATTGCCTCCTTTCCCTGCTGCCTGCATCAGCTTTCCTTTCTCAACCCGCCCTCCCCACCCCCGAGCCCCAACTCCTCTCAGTTCTCTGACGGGGAGTCTCATGTCTGCAACTCCCTGGGCCCTATTCTCAGGCCCACCACTGCCCCGTGGTACCCTCCGACTCCGCCACACTTCCCCCGGAGCAGGGCGAATACTGGAGCACTACGCAGCGGACGTAGGAACTTTACGCCACTTCTCTCCTGGGTGGCGGCTGAAGAAACGTGGACCCACAACTGCTGTAAAGCCCTTGTCCCAGCCCTCCCGGCCCCGGCCCCCTTCATGCCCTGCTCCGACTGCCGCACGCCAGCAGTGGGAGCGCTCTCTGGCCTGCTGAATGGGGCTAGCCACAGAGCGGCTGCCCCCGGGGAGCCTGGTGTACCCGTGTTCCCCACGGCAGGGACTGTCACCGAGCCCTGGCGCAGCCGCACTCCTAGGCTCACTCCGGCTGTTGCGGCTCCACCTCAGACCACCCCCCCCAGGCCTCGCGGGTCAGCAGGAAGGGCTGTGGGCAGGTGCAGTTCTCCAGCTGGCCACCGGGAGGTGCCATGTCCCTGGGGGAAGGCCAGCACGGCTCCCAGCTCATCCCAAGAGCAGCTCCGGGGGCTAAAGCAATCAGGAGCGGCCTGAGGCCGGCTGCGGCAGCTGGCGCCCCAGGTGGAAGGCGCGATCGGCGCCCCCACCTGCACGGCCGTCAATGGCCATGACGTAATCATCGGGCGCCCTGAGCTGGCGGCGCCCTAGGCGACCGCCTAGTCTGCCTAGGCTCACGGTCCGCCCCTGAAAGCAATTACCACGACAAAGCAACACCTGCCTAAACTGCAGCTAATTGACCCTCCCCTGGTTACCAGTGGGCATTTGGGTGTCCCTGTACCTTTGCGGGGCTAGCACGGCCCCGGCATCACGGCTGCCACCGCCCAGCAACAGAGACCCCCTGCAGGATGTGAATGGCACCCCAGGGGACAGGGATGAACCAAGCAAGGACCCAGAGTGAGCAGAAGGCAGGGAAGAAAACATTTGCCGTGGGGGGCTCGGCGGGAGGCTTCAGGCAGGATCAGCAGCAGTGTCCGGACACGTCCAGTTGCGGCTTTCAGCCTCCTGTCGGCCCAGCCCTTTCTGGGGGACGCTGCAGCAGCGGATGACCTGGCAGGTTCCCCGAGAGAGGGTGACGCGGGGTAGGCACGCCGTGCCCAACAGAGTGTCGCAGGTAGAGGACTCTTTAACAAGGTTGTAAAAAGAGCTACACAGATTCATGGAGGTTAGGTCCATCAATGGCTATTAGCCAGGATGGGTAGGAATGGTGTCCCTAGCCTCTGTTTGTTGGAAATGGGTGACAGGGAAGGATCACGTTAGGATTACCTGTTGTATTCCCTCCCTCTGGCGCATCTAGTATTGGCCACTGTTGGCAGACAAGGCACTGGGCTAAATGGACCGTTGGTCTGACCCCGTCTGGCCATTCTTATGTTCTTATGTAACGGGTGTGAAGTCTGCAGGAGCACACGTAGCAGGTGGATGTCCCCTAGCCATGTGCACTGAGCCACATACACAAAAGAGCTGCCCCTCTCTGGAAACAGCAGCATGCTTCAAGATTTAAAGGGGCAGCACAGAGCAATCAAAGCCATTGCAGTCACCAAGGGCATGTCTACACAGCAGGGCTGAAGTGGAAATAAGCGATGCACTTGAATTGCATCCATTGCGTCGCTTCATTCGGCTTTTGGTGCTGTCTACACAGCAGGGAGTCTGAGTTAAAGCATTTTTCCTCCCACTTCCCTTATGCCTCATAAAATGGAGGAGTCAGAGTAAGAAGTCCTCCAAATCTACATTATGCCGAAATTATGTTAAAATATTGCTTGGCGTGTCGATGAGCACTACGTTATTATGGAATAATGTTGTGCATGTCGACACAGAAAGCAGCCATTTGAAATACATTCAAAATAACGAGCTTCTTACTCTGGCTTCTGTGACCCTCCTTGTACGAGGAGGAAGGAAGTTGGAAGAAGAGCGCTCTGTTTCCAAGTAAGTGCTGTGTAAACCAGGCGTGCCCAAAGCCGAAATAAGCTATTTCACGTAAGCTACGCAGTTAGCGTAGCTCAAGTTGCGTAGCTCCTTTTGCGTTTAAGCCCTGCTGTGCAGACATGCCTAAGCTACACACTGGCATTCCAAATGTAAAGCGCTATCTCGTGCAGAGGTTATGAGTTGGGTCATTTTATTTTTATGGAACTCTCCTCTCCGTCTCATGCCCCTTCCCTAATAGCACCTGCGGGTAGAGGATGCAATTGCCAGCTAAGTCAGATGCTTCTCCACAGAATAATCTTGCTTGTCGGCTGAGGGATGCTGGAAGAGCCAGCTTAGGCTCCAATTCTTTCTGCCTTACCAGTGCAATCCTCCAAAAAGATCCCAAAGACCAGCAGTGTGAAAGGCAGGCTGTGCGAGGCAGGGCTGTGTGAGGCAAGACTGTGAGAGGCAGGGCTGTGCAAGGCAGGGCTATGCAAGGTAGGGCTGTGCGAGGCAGGGCTGTGCAAGGTAAGGCTGTGCGAGGCAGGGTTATACGAGGTAGGGCAGTGTGAGGCCGTGCTATATGAGGCAGGGCTATACGAGGCAGGGCTGTGTGAGGCAAGGCTGTGAGAGGCAGTGCTATAGGAGCCAGGGCTGTGTGAGGCAAGGCTGTGTGCGGCAGGGCTATAGGAGGCAGGGCCGTGTGAGGCAAGGCTGTGAGAGGCAGTGCTATATGAGGCAGAGCTGTGCGAGGTAGGGCTGTGCGAGGCAGTGCTATAGCAGGCAGGGCTGTGCGAGGCAGAGCTATACGAGGCAGGGCTGTGCGAGGTTGGGCTGTGTGAGGCAGGGCTGTGCGAGGCAGGGCTGTGCGAGGCAGGGCTATACGAGGCAGGGCTGTGCGAGGCAGGGCTGTGCGAGGCAGGGCTGTGCTGAGGCAGGGCTGTGCGAGGTAGGGCGGTGCAAGGCAGTGCTATACAAGGCAGGGCTGTGCAAGCCAGTCAGATGGAAAGAAGGCCAAACCAGAAAGGGGTAGCAAAGGTCAATTTGGAACCTTCCTCTTTCTGACTCCATCTCTCTCAGTCGGGTGCTACCCAGAAGCAGCAGGAAGTGAAGCTGAGCCACACCCGGCCTTGGCCAGGCTCCGCGCCGTACTGTCTTCTTAGGAGAATGCTGAAGTAGGTGGTTAGCAGCTCTCGCTCCTCGGATGCTCACCAGGCAAGGCAGGAAGCCGCACAGCACTTCCTGAGATAAGGGATCACTGGCGGCCATGTCTGTGGTGCCCGCTTGCCTGGGAACAACAGTCACTGTTGGGGCCCCAGCACGCTTGTCTAAGTGGCCCTAGCACCGTATTCTACTGAAGGAGAACTGACCTCCAGGGGCTCCAAAGGGCTCCCCCACTTCTGTAAACGGAAGCTTAGTGGCATGAGCCAAGCTGCAGGAGAGCACAAACACCTGCTAAGGAGCCCTTGGTGATATAACGTGACTTGTAAGCAGAGATCCAGGGCCTGGCTGGCTGGGTAGAACAGGGATTGGGCAACCGGTGTGGGTCAAGGAAAACTTCCTTGGACTGTGACCCATTTCTGGAACCGAATGGGGCCAGGACCTTTTGCTGAGGGAAGAAATGGTCCCTCGGCCTTCAGTCCTGCCTTGCCAGAATCAGCAACGCGGGTCTTGCAAGAAAGCACGTTCTGTGCAAAGCCCTTGGACAGCATGTGGTCGATGAAATGGAAAAACCTGGGGCGCAACCATAGCCCCAATGAAATCAATGGGAGCTTTGCCATTGGTATCAATGGGGCCACAATTTCACCCAGGTTATTGAAGTCCCAGTTCACTTCTCCTTAATTCTGGCATTTGCCTTGCGACTTTGATTTGAATCATTCATCTGACTACAGCGAACGACATCGACGTTTGTCATAGGATTTTATTGTGGTTTTCTTACAAAAATACAAAACAGCGTCCGACACATTCACAGGGCAGGCGCTGCTCCTTGTCGCCGGGCGCTTTTCTTGTAAATGCAGCCACGCCGCCCCAATGTGACAGTCCTCCTCCTGCACCCTGCCAGGGGGACCGTTGTGCAGAAAGCAGCACGCTGAATGCCATAAGAGCTCCAGGCCTGCACCAGAAATCCCCCTCCGATTTCGGTGGTGGCAGAATTACTCTCCTGTCACTGGCTTGCAGTAATCCCACCGTAATCTGACCCAGTACGGCCGTTCTTATGTTCTTATGTTCTTAACACGTCTTGCCACTGTCTGGCGCACAGCACAAGTTTGTTACGGTGGCATCCAGCGATGCAAGAGAGAAGGCAAGTAGCTCATTCTCAACACACTGCCCTTGGCTCCCTGCGTGCTTTGGTTTGGTTTGGCTTGGTTCTTTGCCTTCCAATCAGAAGCTGTGACTTTCCTTGGCAGCTCCCTGCCTTGGCCCATTTATCTTGCATTGGGTTCTGGGGTTTTTTTTGGCTTAGTCCAATATAAACCTGATTAGTGCCAGGATTAACCTCCCTGCTCCCAGTTAGAATAACATCCCAGAGTCCACCTAAGAGCGAGAGAAACCCAAGTCCATGCCATGACAAATTCAGACATCTTCCATGGCATAGTCATTAATTCAAGAGCCCTGCTGATGAATGAGCAACAGTTGTATCATTTCCTTAGTGGCCTCTCCAGGGAAGACTCTGGACTTTGCACACATCCATACAGCAGCACTGCGCAAACACAGAACACTCCCCAGCAAAACGAGGCTAAGGATGTGGGTCCGGGATGCAGACAAAAAAGCTGGGTGTAGACTCCACGAGAACATCTGGTTATGCTGAAGCCCCTTGTGCTCTGTTCTGACGTAGGAATCTTGTGAAGGAAAAGACCGGAGTTCCTGGAGGTGAAATGGATTCAGGAGAAGAATGAGGAGGACCTTCCCTGCCTACAGAGATAAGTAGTTAGCTGGGCTAGCACCAGCCATAGACTCACAAACAGTGTCTCTTTCATCACTGACAGAACCCTTGTCCCCTCCAAGAGGTGTGGGGTGGGGAGTGGAACCTTTGGTGGCATCAGCAGTACCTTTCAGAACAGTTGTAGGTTTCCTGGTAGAGTTCTCACTGGCCTGTCCCAGAGATGCAAGGCCTATAGCAGGCTTGCTGGGAACAGATTCTAGTGGAGCCGTTGTTGTCAGGAATGCAGGGGATAACTCCGCAATCTCCGTGCCATTTACAATGGCTGTAGCATCTGCAACGCACTAGGACCACGGGCAAGTACATCAGTTGTTTGATTTCTGCTAGAGCCTACAGATTTGTATGTCGGTCCTATGGGACTCTCAGGTCGTTTGATGGCAGTGGTGGCATATGAAATGAATTTACTGGGGACGGTGGCAGGTATGTCAGTAGCTGGACTCATAGCAGATCTTGTTGACTTGTTTGAAGAGTCTACAAATCTTATGGAAACCTTGCTGCCATTGGCAGTAGGCTCAGTATAGATAGTAGATGGAGTACCGGTCGTTTAATGCTGAGGAGGGTGTTGTAGAGGATCTCATGGCCTCTTGCACAGTCAATGTGGATGTGTTGGACTCCTCCGTCCTCAGACTAGAACCATGTACTGCTTGTGATACTGTTCTGCCAGCCCCAGGAATGGGACTGGTTAAAACACCGGCCTGTCTTGGGATAGAGACAGTGCCAGCAATGACTCTGTGAGAAACGCTTCCCTCTTCTCGCACAGCTGCAGAAGAGACAGTACTTGAAGGGGTTGGATCCTGAGGGCACTTGTCTGGTCTAGCCGTCGGACTGCTTCCTTCACCCAGCTCGCCTCTGGATCTGCACAGTACTCCTTAGACTTCTGCGTCACAAATCTAAAGTGAGAACAGAAATGGCAACAATCACCAGGAACTGAAAGGAAGAGCTGATAAATACCCAAAGCCTGGATGATCGCAGCCCTGGGGAAGCTCATGCCACCCTGGCAGAAACAAGTGAAATTAAATTTCCCATTGCCTCCTGAAAGTTAAATAGAGCCATCTTTTGTGGGTAGAAATGCAGGTAATAGGGATCTAATCAGTTGGGCATTTGAATCATCCTTTGATCTGATGAATCGTTTCCTTTTCCTGTTCACTGGCATAGTAATTATTTTTAAATGGAGCAGCTGACACAATTATATCCTGAGGACGTTGAAATGAAGTTTAAGGGGCTGACCGTGTAATCACCTATCGGGTCCGATCCTGATCCCATTGAAACTGGAGGGAATTTTGCCTCCAAGTAGAATGTGAGCATGGCCAGAGCCTAAAGCACAATTGGGCTTGTAAAATGGCTGCAGATGTCGCGGGGCTCCAATCTTGGGCCTCACTGCCACCAGATCATTATTTATTACTTAGCAGCTACAGGCCCCTGAGCTCCTTGCTCCATTGTGCTTGGTGTTGTACGTGTGCAGGCCATGGTCCAAGTAAGAGGCCTGTGATCTGAATAAACAAAGCAGATGAAGAGTGGGAGGGACAGAGGCAGGCCACTGGCCAACCAGGGAACAGAACTCAGCTTTCCGGGCTAGAGCTGGTGGGGTTCAGACTCTGCAGTTTTTCGGAGAACGTCCGCTTTCCCGGGACAGGGTGAGTTTTTGTCAGGATAACTACACCCCCAACTCCGGGTGTAGAGAGCGCTGCGCCCAAGGGTGGCCTTCGCCACAGACAAAGCTACTGCCTCTCGGGGAGGTGGGTTCCTCCGCTGCAGCATCTTCCCTAAGCACAACGGCAACGCTGCTGCAGCGCTGTAGGTGTGAACAGGCTTTGGTCCCCTACCTGTAAAACAGGGCTCATAATCTTTCCTTTCTTCTGCCCTTTGCCCATCTGGTCTATTTAGCTTGCAAACTGTTCAAGGCAGGGACAGCCTCACTAAGTACGCATGTGTACCCCACACACTTAGCCTATGTCTAGACTACAACGATTTCTCGGAAAAAGGTACACAAATTGCGCTCCGCAATTGGCAAACCTTTTTCCGGTAGTTTTTTCGGAAGAGGCTTTTCCAAAATCTGGCTCATCTACACTGGGCCAAATTTTGGAAAAGCCTCCTCTTTCGGAAGAGCCCTTCTTCCTCGTGGACTGAGGAAGACAGGCCTTCCGAGAAAGAGTGGAAGAGAAGTCGTGTTCCCAGGACGCGGCGGAGTTTTTTTCGGAACACCTCCCGGAAAAACCTCGTAGTGTAGATGTAGCCTTACTGTAGTTCACTGTCCCATGTAGTGTCACTTAAACCACTTCCAGTGAGAGCTAAGAACAAGTGAGCACTACAGCCTAAGCTGCCTTTATAGCTCAAGCTGCAGAGGCTCCCACACAGAAGTCCCAGGCTCAAACCCCCCCCCCTGGTGGCAGTTACACATACAGGACCTAACACAATGGGGCCCTAATCTCATTTGAGGCTTGTAGGCAGTTTCCAGAATGTGCTTTGCACCAAAACAAGAGTCTTTGCAGGAATTTGGCCTATTTATTCTCAGAGTTGTAAATTAAATTAATCCTTTCTGAATTCAGTATTTAAAAAGCACCACATGGTGGGAAAGTACTTACATGACAGCAGCTTCAGGACATGATGGTTCTGTCTTCTTGTAGGACTTCAGCAGTGCCTGGGGTATTCTTTTTGAAAATTTGGTACATTTATATGTGCACGGCACAGGTGCTCTGGGTTGTGCTACTGCAAAAACAAAACCATAAGTATCAGCTCATGCTCTAGATGTAATGAAAGCTGCAAACAAGCGCCTTTCTCCTCCAAAGCCTGCCACCAAAGTGGGCAATCTTCAGCTGCCATTCAGCTGGGCAATCTTCAGTGCCGATCCATGAGTAGTTAATGCCTCAATAGCTCTCATCACTGTATAGTTTTGACAGGTGCCCTGCCCTAGCCCTGCTCCTCCCATGGTGGGCCCCTCCCCAACCCATCCCTCTCATGGGTTTCATCCCTAACCCTTCCCCCATGGTCCCTCCTACCCATGCCGTTAGCCCACCCCATCCCCTCCCATGGGGCAATTAACCCTCCCATCTCCACCCCCAGCCCCTACCTCCGCCCTCCACGAGGCATCCAAGATGGTGGGGCGGCGCCATCTTGGACGCCAGCTTTCCAGGTCAGGGAAAATTGAATAAGAGAGGTCAGCGTACTGGCTAAAAAGAAAATAAATAGAAAAAGGGGAGAAAAGAGGTGCGTCTAAAAAGAAAGCTAGTGGCGGAGAAAAGAAATAGAAAAAAAGAAAAAAATAGAACGAAACAGGAGAAAAGGGGAAAGAGAGAAACCGGGGAAAATTGAATAAGAGAGGCAGGCTTATCCAGCACAAAAGAACCCCCCTTCCCCTCCCAGTTCTCCCCTAAGCCCAGCCCCAGACCTCCCCTCAACCTGCACACAGCGTCCAACGTGGCTCCCACAAGGCGTCCTTCCCCATCAGCAACCGGCAGTGGGAATGGTAGGAGGTGAGAAGGAGAGCCCTAAGAACCGTCCCTCCCTTTAGGCGCATCCAATTTTCAGCTCCACCCTTTAGACTGGATCAATAGAATTTAGCGGGCAACCCCTGGTGGGTGCCAATTAGACACAGAGCGATGATGAGGGCCACTCCGCTGTCTCGTATCCATTATTCAAGACCCAAATTCTTTAATCAACCACTGCTGTTTGCCAGGTGTCAGGGGCGGTTCCCTACTCTGGTACTCTGAGTTACAGAAGTTGGGGGCCTGCAAGAGACCTTGCCTCTATAGGCTCCACTTACAAAAACTCCCCAGAGTCACAGATTCACTGACAAAAGAAAACCCCTTTCTCCTTGAACCCAGGCAGAAAACACTGGGGGTATATCTACACTACAAAGTTAATTCGAACTAACAGCTGTTCGTTCGAATTAACTTTCATAGGCGCTACACATGCAAACCGCTAGTTCGAATTTAAATAGAACTAACGGAGCGCTTAATTCGAACTAGGTAAACCTCATTCTACGAGGACTAACGCCTAGTTCGAATTAAGTAGTTCGAATTAAGAGCTGTGTAGCCACTTAATTCGAACTAGTTGGAGGCTAGCCCTTCCCAGCTTGCCCTGGTGGCCACGCTGGGCCAAACCAGGAAAACTCTTCTGCCCCTCTTCTGGCCCCGGAGCCCTTAAAGGGCCACGGTCTGGCTACACTGCTTGTGGCAGTTGCAAGCCTGCCAGCACCCAGCCAGCAGACCCTGCACCTGGCACAAGATGAGCCAGCCACCCGCTGCCACTCAGCCCTCCGCCTCTTCCCAGGACCAGGCTGGCGGCTCACAGGAGCCTTCCCGGGGCCGCAAGAGGCGGGCGCCCGCCTGGTCTAGTGCGAAGATCGTGGACCTCATCCAGGTTTGGGGGGAAGCCTCCAACGTCCACGATCTCCACACTAGCCACAGGAACGCGGCCGTCTACAGCCGCATGGCTGCCTGCCTGGCCACCAGAGGCCACATGCGGACCCGGGAGCAGGTCCGCTGCAAGGTCAAGGACCTGCGGCAGGCCTACTCCAGGGCCTCCCAGCCAGGGGCCGACCCGGAGGCCTGCCCCCACTTTGAGGCCCTGGACCGCATCCTGGGGGCTCACGCCGTCCATGCCCCCCGGGTGGTGATCGACCCCGGGGCAGAGGGACCCGTCCCTGACGCCGAGGAGGAGGAGGAGGACGCCGAGAGCCAGGAGCCTGCAGGGAGCCTGCCCAGGACCCAGGACCCCCGAGGCATCCCACAGAGCACATCGGCTGTGTCGTCCGAGGCCGAGGAGGGCTCCGCATGTGAGTGCCATCATGCTCCCCTTATGTGTACGGGGTGTGGGGGGAGAGGGAGCCCAGGGACCATGCGCCTGGGCCTTGCCCACCATGGAGCAGCAGCTGGGTGTCATGCAGGGGCTCTGGCCCATTCCCCACACGCCAACCTTGCCTTGCAGAGGGGGGCTGGGTTTCACCTACCATGTCCCCAGGGAGAACTGACCACTGCTCTTGTTTCACCACAGCCGCAGCACCTGGGACTGCAGGGCGCACCACTCTGCCTGGAACAGCCACCCGCACCCGGGCCAGCAGGCGCACCCGCAACCTTGAGGACTACCAGCGGCGGCACCTGCAGCTACTGGAGCACCAGCTCCGCACCCAGGACCACTGGGTCCGGGAGGACCTGCGGCTGCGGCAGTGGAGCTTGGAGGCGCTGGAGGAGCAGAGCCGTGCCCTCAGAGGCCACCTCCAGACTCTGGTGGACAGGTTCCTGCCTCCTCCTGCTCCAGTCCCTGCGGCCGCCCCAGCTCTCACTCCTCCTCCCACCCCTGCTCCCCCTCCCGCTTCCTCCACACCCCCCCGTCCCTCCTGCCCCACCCTCCACACCCACTCCCCCCTGACACACATACGCAGACAGACCGCCTGTTTATTTCCAGGACACAAGAATCAAGTCAGTGCCTTATAAAAGGTGATTTTATTAACAAAACAAAAAGATATACTTGAGAAAGCATACTTGGATTCTAGGTGTTACAGAGCAATTGAGTAAAACAAATGAAAACACAGAGGACATCTCTAGGTATGCTCTTAGATAGTGGATGGGGGAGGGATGGCAGAGATTCACACAGAGACATTTAACCAAACAACCAAAATAAAGAAAAACACCCTGATCGCGACGAAACATACATTGCTCTCTCTACTCACAATCTGTGCTGATCCGTACTTCAAGGCCCAGTTCACTCCCATCCCCAATATTCCTTGTAGGCAGGGTAATTCTGATTACTGCATCTGCTCCCTCCAGCCCTTCCCTTAGAACTCACACAAATTGAAAAGCAGCAGGATTTTACATTTCAGCACTGTATCCCCATTGGTTCTTCTGGCCCCCTGCCTACACCCTTGCTAGCTACCTGACTTTAACCCTTTAGTCACTGGTGCTGCCCAGTACTCCTCCTATTCATCATGCCAGGTAAAACAAAATCCCTTGTCTGGATTGACAAGTTTTCCATGGCCCTTGTAGATCAATAACACTCATTGCTTCCTCCCAGTAACTTCCTTATGGTATTTTTTTCTGGAGTTCTCTGTCCATGACTGTGAATTAGGCCTTGTCTACACTAAATCTCCCCTCCTCCTCAAGGAACAAGCACTAGAGAGCAGCCTGCGACCAAGTGAAACATTTGGTTTGAAAAGACCTAAATGGGCCCATTGAGCCCGGAGTGCCAGTGTTAAGGGGGGACGATCTTTCCAGGAGCTTAGTGCTTCTGGGAGGCATTGAGCATCCTCAGCTCCCTCTGACGGTGGAACTGAAGGGTCAGTGCACCCCCTCGGGGACCGGGAGCCCCTGCGCTCACTCTCCCGCATTGCCCGGCCCTCGCAGGTCAGGTGGGAGGTTCTAGCACTTACTCTGGATGGTCACGTGGGTCCCTGCTCCAGTCCCAGAGAGATTCCTTGCTGTGCTTCCCACCTCGCACACATAGCGCCCTGTGTCAGACGACTTCACGTTCTTCAGAGTGAGCGAGGCAAGGCCACTTTCCAAACGCAGAGCCGTGAGCACATCGCTCCCATTCACCAGATCCTTCTGCGGCCCCTTGGCCTGGTATCATCGCACATACATGGTGCTGAGGCTAGTGATGGTCTGAAACGTACAGTTCATGGTGAGCTCTGAGCCTTCTACAGCACAGACACTGCCCGGGGTTTGAGTCACCTTCAGGTCGGTCATTTCTGCAGAAAGAGAATCACAGAGGAAGGCGCCTTCATTCAGAAATCCGTCAACGAGGGCAGATGTATCCAATGGATCTCTTCAATCCTGCCACTAGCGCCCTTTCCAAACCTGCCCGATGTAATCTCCCCTCACTGCTAAGGGTATAAACTGATCTTCTGTCACGTGCTCCCATACAGAGCAGTATCATGCATGTCAACACTGTTCTGATTTGTGTAATGCAGGGGTGGGGAGCCGTAGGCCCAGAGGCCAGATGCCGTCCCGACTTGCCTGGATCCAGCCCTCAGGGCTCAGGGCTCCTCCCAGCATTGGGGAGTCCGCACTGGCATTCCAGCCCCGCTGCCTCCAACCCCTGATTTTTGGGAGTCAGCAGCCCCCAACCACAAAAAGGTCCCCAGCTACACCCCTCCGGTAACTCCAGATGCTTCGGTCTGCAGAAATCCTCTGACAAGGACGTCTTGCCTGAACCTTGGGAACCAGGAGTTAAAGTTACCCCACATCCTTCCCTGTTGGGCCTGCTCTAGCCTCTGGAGGGCACTAGAAAATGGCCTGATCCCTCAAACTGCTGACAGGCCACTGGGACATCAGCCATGGGCTTTAGGTTTTGCCAGTCAAGGGCGGAGTGTCGGGAGAGCAGGGGTGGCGGACGCCGTGCGCACTGGGGACGCAGCGTGCTTTTCTTCCCGGTCCCTGAAGATAAGGGAGTGAGGGGAAAGTACTTGGATTCCGTGATTCACACCTTTTCCCCTCCTTCACCAGCCAGGAGTGAGAGGCAGGCGCGGAATCCAAGTACTTTCCACTCGCTCCCTTCTTGTCAGGGGAACGGCAAGGAAAAGCAAACGGCGTTGTATCGACTGCCCTCTTCTTCACATCTTCATCTGTCTCTGACCTGGGAGTCCTCTTCCTCACAGCGAACCCGCACACCACGTCCAAACGACACCTGGGAGCCTAAACCAGCCAATGGGAGCTGCAGGGGCGGTGCTTGTGGGTGCAGGTGGCGTATAGAGATGTGCTCCGCCCCTCCCCCAAAGGGCACACAGCCACCAGCAGCCTGCCCCTTCCTGAGCACCCGCTGGGCCGCCAGATGGGAGATGCCGGTGTGAGCACCTCCCAGACACAGCCAGCCCTTTGCACCCCCTCCTGCACCAACCCCCATGGCACATGTCAGAACGCCCTACCGCAACCCCAAGCCACGGGTCAGAACCCCTCCTGCTCCCAACCCCATGGCACGGGTCAGAACCCCTCCTACACCCAACCCCCATGCCACGGGTCAGATCCCCCTCCTGCTCCCAACCCCCATGGCATGGGTCAGAACCCCCTCCTGCACCCAACCCCCATGCCATGGGTCAGAACCCCCTCCTGCACCAACCCCCATGCCATGGGTCAGAACCCCTTCCTGCACCCAAACGCCTTCTCAGAGCCCCAACCCCTCACCCTCTCTGCACTCCAACACTGCCCCAGCCCAGAGCTCCCTCCTGCTCCCAGCTTCATCCCAGACCCCGCCCTTCTTCCATTAATACAGTAGAAATGTCTGGCCCGTGATGATTTACCTTAGTTTGTGGAGTGAGGCCCAGCTGTGAGGCCTCGCAGGGTTAGCCAGTTGGAAACCTGCCCTCAGACCCCAACTTAAAGCGGTTTCTTGACTAGATAGAGCTTGACCCTGGATTCCTTGTGCAGCCAAAACTCCCACAGAAATCCCTGGGATGCAGCACTGGGACCATTTTGCATATCACAGAATTCCCCCCGTTTTGCCCACAGCCTTGTCTTTACACTTTGTGCTGCTCCAGCCTACCCAGCACCACCCGCCCCATCTCTGGAATCATGCCCGTGTCCTGAGCTCCCCTGAAAGGGTTTGTAGACCAGGCAGGGAAATGTGGGTACTTACCATCAATAGTCACTTGGGTTCCATTCCCAGGAAATATCCCCTTTCTGGTTCCAATCCATACGCAGGTTCCAGAATCAGTGACAGCGGCTTTCTTCACAGTGAGGGAAAAACATCTTTTCTTTATCTGCCAGTGTGATTCCATCGGTTCCACTGGACATGGGCAGCTTTTCAGTTACATTGTTTCTGGTTTTATTCTATTCACCAAACCACGTCACTGGAGGGTTGATGTTGAATGTACACCTGATGGTGAACTCTGCCCCTTCCACTGCACGGATATACGGGGGTGTCTGATTCACCACAAGGAGAGCCATGGAGCTTTGATTGGCTCCTGCAACACAAAGTTCAGAGTCACTGTTGGAAATTATTGCAACAGGAAGAAGGATGAAACCAAACAGAATGGTTTGCCAATGAGCCACTGCCAAAGGTTTCCGTGTCATCGACTCCTAGACTCCGAGGGCTGACAAAGACCTCAGCGGGTCATCGAGTCCAGCCCCCTGAGCGGGGCGCTCAGGAAGGGGTAGGCTGCTGGTGGCTGTGTGCCTTTAGGGGGAGGGGAAGAGCACGTCTCCATGTGCTGCCTGCACCCGCAAGCAAGCATCTCTGAAAGGAAACCAAGTGCACGCGCACGAACTCTCTGCTGAACCTACCGACATGAAGTCCAGAGCAGTGAGTGGGGAGGGCTCAGACTGGCCAGTGGGCACAGGCCTGCCCTACGGACACCATTCGCCAGCCTGTCACCCTGGCTCCAGACAGCCACACCAGCTTCACTCTGGCCATATCTGCACTACGAGATCAGGTGGAATTTATTACGGTCCACGTTTTAGCACCCGATTCTCTGAAGTCAAAGGTGCACATCCCCTCTGTCTGCAGGAATCGGACCTAGTTCGAGAAGTAGCACATCCCCAGGAGGGTATCTACCGTTGACAGTGCCTGCGCCCCTTTGCATTCTGGGTTATGCTCCCAGTACACTCTGAGACCAACACTGTGCAGCGGGTGGTTCTGGGCCCATAATGCGCTCATCTACTCTCCTGCCCCCCCCCCCCCGAAGCACGCCCTTTTCACGCCCTTTTTTTCCTTGGCTATCCACGCAGACAGCATAGCCCGCGTAAGCATGGAATCCATCCAACATCAAAGTATTCTGGTAATGATAATGCCCGAAGTCCGGTCTGCCTAAATGCACCCACACAAGTACCATGGGGCAGGGAGGGTACAGGTGTCCCAAGGTTGGGCATGGGAGCCAGGGGGGACACACATGACCTGCCCTTTAGATAATCCCTCCCCCCCCACACACACACACTCTATGGCTACGTCTATACTGCTCTGTCTTGCGCAAGAAAATATGCAAATGAGGCAAAGTGGTGAATATCGCAGTGCCTCATTTGCATACTTAATGAGCTGCCACTTTTAAAACCTCCCTCTTGCAAGAGCCATTCTTCCTGAAAAGAATGGCAGAACGGCTCTTGCACGAGAGGGGTTTGTGCAAAAGGATCCGTGTTTGTAGACTCCTTTTTGCAGAAAAGCCGCTTGTGCAAAAATGGCTGCTCATTAAGTATGCAAATGAGGCACAGCGATATTCACCGCTTTGCCTCATTTGCATAGTCTCCTGCGCAAGAGGGGGCAGTCTAGACATAACCTATAGGCAGGCACCAGTTGAATATGAGCCACTTTCAGAGGAGAGACATTGGGAAGTCCTACGTTGGAGCCGGCGGGGGAGGGATCAGGCACCCCCAGGAAATCTGGAAGTCAGTGTCTATGTGCCAAGTGATATATAGAACAGCCCTTCCTAGAGATGCAGGGTCAACGTTCATACTCAGGCAGGCTGAGAAGAGACTCACTAAGTAGCGGATATGGGCTCGGTCCATGACAGGAGCGAGTAAGGAATGAAGAGACAGAAGCAAAGGAAGACAAGGAATGGCACATTTTACCTGTACTGCAGTAACAATCAGCGGGTTAGGGACACATAGTGCTAGGCACTGGGCAAGCAAGTAGAAGGGCCAGGCTGCCAAGTCTGGACATTTGCCCCCTCAATTTTCCTAGGCCTCAGTTAGGCCAAACATTCAAGGCAATACAATCGACGGCGCAATGTTCAGCTCTTCAGGGCAGCGTGGGGCAGTAAGTCGATCAGTGAACCAGCGCAGACACTCACTGACGTGCCAAGGGCCGTACTCTGAAAGGAGAAATCAAATATCCTCCCCTCTGTGGTTGTGTAACTGGCTGGGGGTGGGGCGGGGGGAGTCATGCACCTGACAAGAATCGGGAGGCTCTAGCGGACCACAAATTAAATAGGCGTGGGGCAGAGTGGGCAGTGCTGGGATGGTGGGTCCCCCTCTTTTCTTGGCAGGGGCTAGGACATCACCCCTTTGCCCTGCTCTTGGGACACCGAGGGGTCCAGGAAGGTGGCAGGGAAGGAGTCTGAGCCCCAGCCCCTCTCAGGCTCTGCAGCGTTACCCTCAGCCCTTGCTGCTAGGAGAGGGAGTCTCTCAAATCTCACCAATATGCCTCCAAACTCCAGGCCTTTCTCACTCCCCCCTGTCTGCCTAAGGGGGGTGGGGTTAACTGCCTCCTGGGGCCTTAATTGGCTTTATGTGCTTCAACTGGCCTCCAAGACCCATGGCTTAATTAGCCTGCTGCATCACATCAGGTTCCTGACAGAGCCTTAACTGGCTACAGGCGCGTCCATTAGCCTCTAGTAGCCTTCCCTAGTCTATAGGGAACCACGTCGGCATTATCTTAGGGCTTATATATCCCCCCTTTAGCATCCCCATTGCTCTCTAGCCCTGCGGTGTCCCAGAGCCAACAGCATGGCAGGTCTGCAAGGGAAGCTAACACCAGTCCCAACTGTCCTGCTCTACTAAGCTCTAGTGTAGGCCCTGCTGGAGTTCTGTGTTCAGTCCTGGCATCGCGCTTTAGGAAGGGTGAGACAAATTGGGGAGAGTCCGGAGGAGAGCAGCAAAAATGATCAAACATTTGGAAACTCTGACGGGTGAGGAAAGGTGGAAAGAACTGGGCATGTTCATCTGAGAAAAGAAGGCTGAGCGGGACCTGAAACAGACTTCAAATCTGTTAAGGGCTGTTTTTAAGGTGACTGTGGCCAATTGCTCTCCAGGGGCACTGCAGGTAGGACCAGAACTTAGTGGGCTTAATTCTCAGCAAGAGCAATTTAGGGTAGATAGTAGGAAAGCTTTCTAAGGAGAAGGTGGTTAAGCTCTGGAACAGGTTTCCTAGGGAGGCTGTGGAATGCCTGTAATTAGGGGTCTTTAGGAACAGGTGAGACAAACACTATCCGAGTGGTCTAGGTTTGTATGGTCCTGACTCAGCATAGGAGGCTGAGCTTGATGAACACCACAGCCCTGCACTACCAGCCCTACACTTTTATTATTTTGTGCTAGTGCCCTCTGAGGCTTTCCCCTTCCCCCTGTCTCTCCCCCACCAGGACAAGCTCTGTGGGTGGAAGGAGCAATTGAGCCAGGCCACCCCATCCAGGGGCAGATTTACAAAGAAACCTACCGTGCCCTGGCACAGGGTCCCTCTAATGACACAGGACACCCAGGGTCGGGCAGTCCAGCATAAGCTCCATCCCCCGCACAGGGGGAAGCTGCTTGGGGATGGGCAGGGGACAGTCCCTCTGCAGAGAGGGCTGGGGGCAGGAGAGCAGGAGAGGCTCACCTGCAGGCTGCAGCCTCAGGAGGGCCAGCAGGAGGCAGTGAGCAGCACAAACAGGGGCTGGAAGGCTTCCGAGGAGCAAGGGGCAGCTGGAGAAAAGCGCTTCTCTCCAGCTGCCGCCTGTGCAGCTACCCCGTGCTCCTCTAAAGCCTTCCAGCCCCTGTTCCTGCTGCTGGCCCCACCCAGTGAGTGGCGGCTGCCTGGGGGAGGAGGCCGGCACAGCTGCCCACGGCAGGAGGGGGCGGCTGGTGGCTGGAGAGCCCGCAAGCTGCACAGCCGGCAGGAAAAGCCGCACTTTGAAGTGGGAAAGCGCCGCTTCTCTCCGGCAGCAGGCTGCCTGGCCCCCTCCCCCGCCCGAGTCCTCCAGCCCTGTCCTGCTGCGCTGCTGTTGGCTGCCACTGATGAGTGGCTGCTGCCCGCAGGTAAGGGGGAGGAGCAGCCCGGGGGCGAAGAGCCCGGGCCAGCGGCAGAGGGGGGCGCTCAGGTGGAGGATGGAACTGTGCCCCTCCCGCTCACCTTCAGATGGAGCACATGTAGCTACACCCCTGCTCTTTCAGACATTTTTAATGTGCCTAAAAATCAAGGTCAGTTTTTTAGCAACAGTGAAGCGATACTACGAGTGCGACAGTCAAACACACACTAAAATGAAGGAGAGGCAAAAACACGAAGCTAAGCACAAAGACAGTTTCTCATCTAATTTTAAAAATCTTGACGTATTAAAACAGAGGATATTCATCAGAAAGTACAGGTGAGGAAACATCTCAATTATCTGATGACTTGCCTTGTTGTGGGGATACCACAACAACTGAAAAAATTGAACAAGTGGACTCTGAAGTAGCAATGGAACTACACAATATTGGTAATTTTCATAGAATCATAGAGCTGGAAGAGACCTCAGGAGGTCATCAAGTCTAGCCCCCTGCCCAAAGCAGGACCAATCCCAACTAAATCAACCCAGCCAGGGCTTTGTCAAGCCGAGACTTAAACACCTTTAGGGATGGAGACTCCGCTACTTCCCTAGGTAACCCATTCCAGTGCTTCACCACTCTTCTAGTGAAATAGTTTTTCCTAATATCCAACCTGGACCTCTCCCACCACAATTTGAGACCATTGTTCCTTGTTCTGCCATCTGTCACTACTGAGAACAGCCTCTCTCCAGCCTCTTTGGAACCTCCCTTCAGGAAGTTGAAGGCTGCTATCAAATCCCCCCTCACTCTTCTCTTCTGCAGACTAAACAGACCCAACTTCCTCAGCCTCTCCTCGTAGGTCATATGCTCCAGCCCCCTAATCATTTTCGTTGCCTTCCGCTGGACCCTCTCCAATGCGTCCGCATCCTTTTTTAGTGGGGGCCAGAACTGGACACAATACTCCCGATGTGGCCTCACAAGAGCTGAATAAAGGGGAATAATCACATCTCTGGATCTGCTGGCAATTCTCCTCCTAATGCAACCTAATATGCCATTAGCCTTCTTGGCTACAAGGGCACACTGTTGACTATCCAGCTTCCAGTCCACTGTAATCCCCAGTAATCCTTTTCTGCAGAACTACTACTTAGCTGGTTGGTCCCCAGCCTGTAACAATACTTGGGATTCTTCTGTCCCAAGTGCAGGACTCTGTACTTGTCCTTGTTGAACCTCATCAGATTTCTTGTGGCCCAATCCTCCAATTTGTCTAAGTCACTCTGGACCCTATCTCTGCCCTGGATTGTATCTTCCTCTCCCCCTAGCTTAGTGTCATCTGCAAACTTGCTGAGGGTGCAATCCATCCCCTCATCCAGGTCATTAATAAAGATGTTGAACAAAACCGGCTATAGAACCGATCCTTGGGGTACTCCACTAGAAACCGACCGCCATCCTGACATCGAACCGTTGATCACTACCAGCTGGGCCAGACCTTCTAGCCAGCTTTCTATCCATCTTACCGTCCATTTATCCAATCCACATTCCCTTAACTTGCTGGCAAGAATATTGTGGGAAACCATAGCAAAAGCCTTGCTAAAGTCAAGGTATATCACATCCACTGACTTTCCCATGTCTACAGAGCCAGTTATCTCATCATAGAAGCTAATCAGATTGATCAGGCACGACTTGCCCTTTGTGAATCCATGCTGACTATTCTTGATCACTTTCCCCTCTTCCAAGTGCCTCAAAATGTATTCCTTAAGGATCCCTTCCATGATTTTTCCAGCGACTGAGGTAAGACTGACTGGCCTATTGTTCTGTGGCTCGTCCTTCTTCCCTTTTTTGAAGATGGGCACTACATTTGCCTTTTTCCAATCATCCGGGATCTCTCCCGATCTCCACGACTTTTCAAAGATAATGGCCAAAGGCTCTCAATGACATTTGCCAACTCCCTCAGTACCCTCGGATGCATTAAGTCCAGACCCATGGATTTGTGTACGTTTAGCTTTTCTAAATAGTTCCTAACCTGTTCTGTACCCACCAAGAGCTGCCCATCTTCATCCCATCTTGCATCACTTAGCGCATTGGTCTGGCCTTGTCCGTGAAGACAGAGGCAAAGAAAGCATTGAGTACTTCAGCTTTCCCCACATCATCTGTCACTAGGTTACCTCCTTCATCCAGTAGGGGCCCCACACCCTCTCTGATCACCTTCTTTTTGCTAACATGCCTATAGAAACCTTTCTTGTTATCCTTCACATCCTTCGCCAGTTGCAATTCCAATTGCGCTTTCGCCTTCCTGATAACCCCCCGACATTCTCAAGCTATACATTTATAGCTCTCCCTGGTCATTTGTCCAAGTTTCCACTCTTTGTAAGCTCCCCTTTTTGTGCTTAAGTTCACCAAGGATTTCCCCTGTAAGCCAATCCGGGCTTCTACCATGTTTGCTTCTCTTGCTACTCATCGGGATGGTTTCTTTCTGTGCCTTCAATTAAGGCTTCTTTAAAATACTGCCAGCTCTCCTGGACTCCTTTCCCCTTCATGTTAGCATCCCTGGGGATTCTACCCATCAGGTCTCTGAGTGAGTCAAAGTCTGCTTTTCTGAAGTCCAAGGTGTGTATTTTACTACTCTCTTTTCTTTCTTTGGTCACGATCCTGAAATCTACCATCTCGTGATCACTGTTTCCGGAGGTTATCACCCACCTCTACTTCCCCTATTAGTTCCTCCCTGTTTGTGAGCAGAAGGTCAAGCTGCGCACGGCCCCTAGTCGGATACTTTAGCATTTGTACCAAGAAGTTATCCCCACCATTCTCCAAAAACTTCCTGGATTGCCTGTGTACTGGCGTATTGGTCTCCCAACAGATGTCAGGGTGATTAAAATCCCCCACGAGAACCAGGGCCTGCGATCCAGAAGCTTCTCTCAGTTGTCCGAAGAAAGCCTCATCTACCTTATCCACCTGATTCGGTGGCCTGTAATAGACACCTACCACAACATCACTGTTGTTGTTTGCACCTCTAAACTTAACCCATAGAATCTCAACAGGCTTTTCTCCCCTCAATATACTGGAGTTCTGAGCAATCATAGTGCTCTCTTACATATAGCGCAACTCCTCCTCCTTTCCTCCCCTGCCTGTTCTTCCTGAACAGTTTATACCTTTCCATAACAGCGCTCCAGTCATGCGAGTCATCCCACCAAGTCTCTGTTATCCCAATTAAATCATATTTCTTGGACTGGGCCAGGGCCTCCAATTCTTCCTGTTTGTTGCCCGGGCTTCTCGCATTGGTGTACAAACACCTCAGATAACCAGCTGATCGCCCTACCTTCTCCATTCGAATCAGGGGTCCTCCTTTGTTGCTCGTTCCTCTTTGCATTTCTTCCCGGTATCCGACTTTCCCACTCACCTCAGGGTTTTGGTCACCGTCCCCCAACGAACCTAGGTTAAAGCCCTCCTCACTAGGTTTGCAAGCCTGCCCGCGAAGATGCTCCTTCCTCTCTGTTTGGTGGATCCCATCTCTTCCTAAGAATCCTTGTGCCCGGAACAGAGTCCCATGGCTGAAGAACCAAAGCCCTGTCTCCGACACCACCTGCGCAACCACGCATTTACTTCCTCCGTTCGACGATCCCTGCTCAGTCCTTTCCCTTCAACAGGAGGATGGACGAACACCACTTGCGCTCCAAATTCTTTGATCCTTCTTCCCAGTGCTACGTAATCCACAGTAACCCGCTCAAGGTCATTCTTGGCCGTATCGTTAGTTCCCACGTGGAGAAGCAGGAAGGGTTAGTGAGATCCGAAGGTTTGATCAGTTTTGTAAGCCTCTCAGTCACATCCTGAATTTGAGCTCTCGGTAAGCAGCACAATTCTCGAGATTCCAGGTCCAGACGGCAGATGGATGGTTCAGTCGCTCTTAGGAGGGAGTCCCCGACCACCACCATCCGTCGTCTTCTTTTGGGGGTGGTGGTCGTGGAACCCCCATCCCTAGGACTACCCATCACATGCCTTCCAGTAGATGGTGTTCCCTTCCGGTTTCTTCCTTGTGAGGTCCCTTCCAAAGCATTCCCCATCTCAGTGCCTGAGCAGAGCAGCTCAGAAACCAATTTGCTGATGAAGTGAAGGATGCCAAGTACTATTCCATAATAGTCGATTCAACACCAGATGTGAGTCACATAGACCAATTAACATTCATTTTAAGTTATGTGACCGGCAATGGTGAAGTTGTAAAGTGATTTCTTTGTTTTGTCTCACTAAAATCCCACACATCTGAATGTCTAGAGATAATGGTTTTGGAATTCATTGAAAATGTAGATTTGGACATCAAAAATTGTTGTAGGCAGAGCAAACTCTGCAAATATGGCAGGAAAATATTCAAGTCTACAGGCAAGACTGAACAATACAAATCCCTCTGCTTTTACTCATACTGTGTTCCAGCCATTCCTTAAATTTAATCTGCAATGCTGCAGCCACATCTTGTGAGGAGCTACTCATTTTTTTGACTTCCTTCAAAACACACATGACTTTTTTTGGCAACCACCTAACCTCAGGATGATTCTTACCAACAACCACAGGACATACCACACTAATACCAACCCTGGAACTTTCCCTTGCAACAAACCCCGTTGCCAGCTTTGTCCACATATTTGCTCTGCTGACACCATCATTGGATCTAACCATTTCAGTTATAAGATCAAGAATGCATATTCCTGCTCATCCAGAAATATAATTTATGCCATCATATGCCAACAGTGTCCGTCTACTATGTATATTGGACAAACTTCTCAGACACTTCGCCAAAGAATCAATGCACACTAAACAGACATCAGACAGTTTCACAAAGAAAAAACAGTTTCTTGCCATTTCAACCAGACGGGGCATTGTTTCAACGACCTGACTACATGCATACTGCTTCGAAGAGACTTTAACACAAGACTTCAAAGAGAAGCCTCTGAACTGTCATTCATGCTTAAATTTGACACTTTACGTATGGGCCTTAACAAAGATGCTAATTATCTTACCCATTACAAAGATAGCTTCCCCAATTATCACTTCTAATATCATTATCTCATAGAAACTCTCCTCCCCCCCTCATCCCTCCGCTATTCTAAAATCTGATTTGTCTATTTTATATGTGTTCACTTTTTTTGATTGTATCCCTTTGGTATATATGGTCACGCCAATTTTCTTCCACAATTTGATCTGAGGAAGTGGGTCTGGCCCACGAAAGCTCATCACCTAATAAACCATCTTGTTAGTCTTTAAAGCGCTGCATAGTCCTATCTTTTGTTTCATCCCCTTTTTTTAGCTGCCCAGCACTAAACTGAGAACCGGCTTTGATCAGAAAACCCAGCACGTGCCTTTTGGCTAAAGGCTCCTCTGAAATGTTACCTCCCCTTTCACATTGAGCCCTAAACATCTTAGCGCTTGAAATAAGCTGAGTGCAGGAGAGACAGGCATGAAAAGGCAGCCAGGAGTAGAAGGCACAATGTCAGCACTGAGAGCGGATGGTGTCAGTTGGACTGCGGGGGCCATGGAATGAGAATGGGCTGCTGTGCTGGAGACAGGCCAGACGTGGGCAGCAGAGGCTCAGCAATGGCAAACTAACTGCTACTGGGCAAAATTAGGAAAAGCCGCCTCCGCCCATGTTGGGACTGTACCATCAGCACAGGCAAATAGCCCGACCCCTCAAAGTGTGCCCACTGGTTTGTTCCAGCCCCTGGCAGCTGACTTCATTTGCTGAGGTGTTGTCCTGTGTTTGGAGCAGCTCAGTGAACCCGCAGCTCCTCTGCGGGGGACACCCGCCGACGTGTACCCCGCATCCTGCCCCTTCCCTGAGATGATAAATTGCAGCCCGGCCCTGATGCAATCGTGGGGCTCTGTCATTTGCTAGGCCCCATGAGGAGAGCTCACCCGCAGAATCGCTTGCTATCAGGGCCCTGCAGCCAGTGCTCCTATCTAGGTTGGCCACTTGCCTCTCCATCGAAACTGTGCTGTCCACAGGGTGATAAACTCAGGGCGACTCTAGGGATGGGGAGGGGTGTACAAAAAGGGAGAGGCATGCAAATATAGCCCCGCCCATCGTGACTTACAGAAGGCCTCCCCCACAGCCACACGCCCCGGAATGTTTCTGGAGCCTCCTTTGGATGCTGGGAATAATCCAAGCACTTTTCCCCTTCTGAGAGCTGCAAACAGCCCAGGCCCTTTGCATGGCTCCATGAACAAGCCAGAACAGTGATGCTGGAACAATACTTGGACTGGGCTTGCTGAGCTGTACCCCAGGGCCGGATTAAGGCATGGGCTAGCCAGCCAGCTGCCCGGGGCGCCAACCTATGGGGGGTGCCTGATGGCAGCTGTAAGGGGCGCGCAGCGCCCCTTATAGCTGCCATCAGGCCCCACACGCCCGGCTCCCGGATCGGGGGCTGCAGCAGCTCCCAGTGGCCACCCTGCAGCGGCCTCCCGGAGAGGGGGCCACGTTAAACCCCGCAGCGCCGGCCAGCAGCGCTCTTCCCCCCGCGGCTGCAGGGCCCTACACGGCCAGGCTCAGCCCGGCCCGGACGGCGCGCCAGCAGCAGTAGCTGGGCCGGGCCGGGCACGTGCGTCCTGCCGCCACCAGCTCCGCGCGCCGGCCCCCACGTGCCAGGCGGGGCCGGGGCCGCGCATGCGCTCTGCCCCAACCCGGGGCACAATTAAACTGTCTGCCTGGGGTGCCGGAATGGCTCGGTCCGGCCCTGCTGTACCCCCACCTTAAGCTTTGCCTGTGCCCCTCACAGCTCCCTACAGCTGGGACTCCAGCCCATGGCCGAGCCCCTGGGTGAAGGGCCATTGGACAAGCAGAAATGCATGCACACACGGCTGCACACATGCACGCACGGCTACAGAGCAGAATGCCAGGCAGGCAGCTGAGAGCTCTGCTTATGGGGCTGGCAAGCAGGATCCTGGGTCTGGCAATCCAGCAGGATGCAGGGCCAGTAACGAAGCCTCCAGACAGAAGTCCGGGTGTTGGGCGCAAAGCTGGGGGTGCTGCAGCAGCTCCAGCACCCCACTTTCCACACCTGTGACCCAAGACACTTCAGCACTAGCACCCGAGAATAAGGCTCAGCCCCCTCCAGCCTGGTGCTGAGATGTTAGCACATGGATCTGTTTGCTGGACTCAGCCTGGCTCCCCAGGCAGGTGTAGGCTGCATTCCCATCCATTATCAACCCTTGCTCATACCACTGGCCTCCCGTGCAGGGGTGCCAGGTGTCCGGCATTGTACCGGACAGTCCGGTATTTGCGGCGCTCTGTCGGTAAAAATCAGAAAATACCGGACATGTGCAACGTCCAGTATTCTCTGATTTTTCCGGCTGCGCACCGGACGGAAGCCTGGCGTGGGTGGGGGGAGCGGCTGGGAGTCCCAGCTGGGAGACGGGGCCGCTATTGCCGCTGGGAGCCCTCAGTCGGTTGAGTGTGAGGCGGAGGGGAAGCCTCCTCGCTCGTGCGTCGCCGGGAGCCTGCGCGGGACAGGCAGCAAGTGCCCAGGTCAGTCCCGCTCCCCGCCGCCAATTTCCTCACCCCCCTCCTTCCCGGCCGACCAGTTCTCCCCGACTTCCCCTCCTGATCTTCCCTGGCCACCCCTGCACCGCCCCCAGGTCTGCTTCCTGCCCCCTTCTTTCCAGCCAGTGCCGCTGCAGCCCACCCCCGCCAACCCTGCTTCCGCCCCCTTCCTCCTGGCCCCCCTTCCTCCCGGCCAAGCCCACGGCCCCCAAACCCGCCCCCAGCTCTGCTTCCCGCTGGCCCGTTCCTCTTCCTGATCTCCCCGGCCAGCGCCGCTGCCCCCGCCCGCCAGCTCTGCTTCCCGCCCCCTTCCTCCTGGCCACCCTTGCTGGCCCCGACCCCAGCTGTGCTTCCTGCCCTCCCTTACTCCCGGCCAGCCCTACCCCCTCCCAGACGGTCCTCCCCGATATCCCGCGGCCAGCCCTGTTGCCCCCCCTCCGCCCCGTTAGCTGTTTCCAGGCCCCCTTCCCGGCCAGCACTGCTCCCTTCCTGGCTGGTCCTCCCCCCTCTCCCCCATGAAGTGGGGTTTTGGGTTTTTTTTTAAATGACTGCCTGGTAACCCCTAGCAGTGATCCAGGTTCTCGGAGTCCAGCGCCATTCGAAATGCACGGCAGTTGTGGAGAAAATGGGGCCGAGGTGGCTGGGTTTAGCCGTGAAGCTGAGGAGGGAGAGGAGTTTCTACGATCCCTGCTGACAGGCAGGGCCTCTTTCCGAGGAGCTGAGGGGAAGAGGGTGGGCTGCCGGACTGTGTCCTCCTGCGTAAGCACTGCCTGGAGAAGCTCGGCTGTCCCCCGGCCCAATGGACGACAGTCTGGCCTAAAGTACAGGGCACTGGCCTGGGAGTCAGGAGACGCCGTGTCTAGTCCCAGCTTTGTCTGTGACCTGGGCAGCCTGTAACCCCCCATAGCAGCTACTCAGATGGCAAAGATCCCACCACTGCCCAGATGAATTCTGGGGCTGTCAAAAATCTCCTTCCCCCAAGTGTGTGTGGGGTGGGGGTTGGTCCCATCAGTTGTGTTTGAATTGAATTCTGCCAGCAGCAGGCAGGGGTTCTATGAACACAGAAATACTCTCAGAGGGTTTTATGGCTCCCCTCAGGCCCATGGAATATACAGGGATCCTGGAGCCTGCTACCTTACAGCTCTGGTTGTGCACCTGGGGGTTCCCCCTGCTCCGCTGAACTCCCGACCCTCTAAACCTCTACGCAGCCTCCTGGAGAGAAATGGCAGCCCCTCCGTTGTGTGGAGGCATATGGGGTGCAAAGGGGTGCAGCGGAGTAACTCCCACGGGGCAGGGAGGGAAACCTGCGGGACAGACCTATCAGGAAAACGGCCCGGCCGTGGCAGTGTAGTCACATGTGGGGAGGACACATCCCCGGCCCTGTCTAAAGATTGCGCTAAACCCTGAGGCACCATGTTTGTAGGCAGGTGCCAGAGCTGAGAAGCTGGAGGCCAGGCAGCCTTCCACTGCTCTGGAGCTTCCGTCATCAAACACCTCTCTGGCAGGGAGGCCAGTTGCCATGTGCCATGAGGAATTGCCTTTGATTGGGTGGTGCCTTAGAAAAGAAATTCCTACCCTGGGCCAGCCTCTACCGGCCTCCTTCGCTGTGCACGAGTGTCCCCACCACCACCGCGAAGCTAGACGGTCAACAGAAAGGAGTCCCCGCCTCTGCCCTCCCAAAGTCCCCACTTCCTGATTGTGGGTCTTTCAGTGAATCAGCAAACTGTAGCCCTAGGAGCCGTTAATGCCAACCCGTGAGAAGCATGAACAGTCGCCAACACTGAGAGGGTAGCAATGAAGCTTTAATATATGGGCGCCTGTAACAGCTTGTGGCTGTTCTTGCAAGGACAGGTAGATTCTGAAACACAACCTCTGCGGCTGTCCTGCCCAGAGTGTCCTCCTCTACGTGCACACGGCTAGCTCGCGCTCTCACAGCTGAGCTGTTTGTCCATCTGTCAGTGTTGCAACAAGAACAGTCCAGTGAGGTAGATGGAATGAAGAAATGAGCAGAGATGGCAGCGGAGCATTTATCTGCGATGCGCTGACTGTGATTTTTGTTTCTTCTTTGCCTCCAAGCGGCTGATTGCTCTCTTCACCCAAAGCTTTGAGGGGTCAGCACAGACCTTGCGGTCAGCACGGGTCTCCAACCTGCAAATGGAAAAGCAAGGAAGTCAGTAAGGAGGGGCACCTTTGTATTGGTATTTGGAAACATCTTGCCCTTCCCTTTTCTTGCACCAGTTTCCCGCAACCTTGTCTGCCTTGTCCATTTAGACTGAAAACTCTTTGGCGCCTGGACTGTAATTTATATACCTCCCTAGAGCACCCAGCACATTTGGGCCCTGATCTACACTGGGGCCTTTTGCTCAGTTGTAATACAAAATATTATCCATAAGTGCGATACCACTCATGCTGATAGCTCATCCTCTGGAATCTTGCTAGGCTATTTGCGACTATAACACCCTGCCGCAAGCCTAATGACCCTTCTCACTTCTGGAGATTGCCCGCTCCTACTCTCTGTATGAAGAAAACCTCCCATACGTAGGGGCATAACCTGACTTCATGGCCGTCAGTCATCTCTGTAACCTGATGTGACAGCTGGCATCTCAGGCTGACACCTTCTCTGACTTGCTGGTGAGGGGCGCCATAACGGGGTAGCGGAAGAAACAGCCCTGGAGGGAATGGATGCTACTTACACGACAGCTTGTAAGTGGCACTCGCTGGAGGTCCTGTAGAAATCCACCAGTTTAGCAAACTGGATAGGGCCAGTCACGTAAACAAAGCAACATTCCTTGGGAGTGTCAGGTCTCGCTGTGAAAGAGAAAGCTGGTGAATACCAAACTCTGTGTTCTTGGACTTTCTCAAGGTCTCTGCTCTCCCTTTCAGTCGCCTTGGAAAACTGCATTAGGACTGAGAACTCTGGCTGACATTCAACCCCGCCCCCCCCACCCTACCCACTGCCTTCCAGGGATGGGGATTCCCAGGCTAACATGCAGGTACCGCGCACAATTAAGTTTCAGAGTCTCTGACCGCGCAGAGCTGCAGCTGGGAACACACCTGCCGTGGGGTCCTTCACTGGTGTCACTCTGGGGTGCACTGTGGCTACAATGAATTTCATAGCTACCCTGAGTTAGAGCTCAGCTCTGGCCAGGCTTTTCCAAAGTGCCTAATGATTGCAGGTGCCTCCCGTTGTGGGTGCACAACCTGACATGCCCTCAAGAGACCTGATTTTCAGAAATTGCTGAGCACCAGTCATCTGAAACTTAGGCCTCTTTAAAATGTCTCCTTTTGTGTTCCCAGAACTGCTGGTACCCAAACTAACTTGTCACTTTGGAAAATGTGGGACGGATACTTCTGCTTCAAAAAAAAGCCCAGCTTTGTAGTGCTTAAACTAAAGGAGACTCCACATTAACTGTCAGCAGTATGGGACACATGGCACATGGTTGAATAACTCTAATTCCATCCTGTAGGGGGCAGTGGTACAAATAATCTGTCCCCATTACATGATAAGGCCAGAAATAAATCTGCTGGTGTGTATTAGTCTGGCTTTCTCTCCCTGTATTCTGCAGTACTTAAGGACACTTCCATGAAAGTCAGAATCCTGAGTCTGTCCTGTCACAGTTACCTGACCTGGGAATGATCAGAAGGTCACAACAGGATTATGGCAATCAAATGGGGGACTAGTGGCAAGAGGAGATGAACCCTTAAACACAGATTCTATTTACCTACAAACCTCATTCAGAAAAGAGGAAGGAATAAAAACTTAACACTATTCAGCCCTGCTATAAGTGGGTGCAGTTTCTATTGACTCTGTCGAGAGCGGGACCTGCTCAGTTGAGCACTGAATTGTGCCTTTCTAGTTCTCTCTAGGGTGGTTTCCATAACCCTCCCAACAGCCCCTGCTGCAATTCCAGACACTCGGGGCTAGAACCTTGGCTGATGTAAAGGGACATCGCGCCGTAGATTTCAATGGAACTTCTCTTGTCTACACCAGCTCAGGAGCTGAGCGCGGCTCCCGTAGCAAGGGTCCTACTTACCTGTTGCATATTGATACGAAACGGCCAGGAGGAAGGTGGCCAGCAGAGCTGTCCTCAGGCTGATCATGGTGTGGAGTGGAGTGGGTTTTCTGCACTGCTCCTTTCTTCTCCTGCTGGCTGTGAAGTTAGATCTGAGCGGCCACACCGGGCAATTTATTCTGTCCGTGCAACCCACACAAGCCATGGTTCAGAGAATTTCCCCAGAGTTCAGGAGAAAAACCAACCCAGGAAGCAGGGCGAGATTCCACAAAATGTGTCTGATTTTAACTCATGAGGAAGGAACCCTGGGAACAGCACTGGAAAAGAGAACACATCACTTCTGCATTCGCAGGAAACTAGCTAGTGAGCTCAGCCAGCCTGGCTTCTGACAGTGTCGGCTACCGCTCGTGGGTGGCCGCCACAGAGTCTCCCAGTCCTAGAATGTGTTCTGCACCGCCCAGCCCTTTCTTGCACAGGTCAGCGACTTTAGATCCTGTAAGGGGACAATATCCACGGTGTGCTCCTTGAAAGAGAGTTACCGCCCAGCCCAGTTTACACATTCCTATGGAGTCATAAAACACAGATTATTTAACTACAAAGTAAGAGATTTCAACTCAGCACAAGGCATTAAAACCTTGGCCACATGCTTCCAGCAACAGGGCTGATCACATTTCAGGTCAGGATCTCTCCCAACGTCACATGGACATTTCCTTTGTCATCTTAAGTGGAAAAGAAAGAAATATTGATGGGCCATGTCACCGCGGGGCGGGGGGGAGGGGGTTGGGGTCCTCTTCTTTGCCAAACAATGGCCATTTGCCCAGTGACTGGCCATCATCTTCGACACCTGGCTAAAGCTTGTCCAGTGTCTTTGAGAAACAGGCTTGTTCATTCCCCACTTGCCCACGTGTCAGCAGTGGCTCCAGCCTCTCTTCCTGTCTTTACCCGTAAGGGTGCTACATGCATTTCACCGTATTATTGGGCAGGGAATTCAAATTACACCTCCCAAGGCAGATTTTGTACAAAGATTTTGTACAATGACGTGCAGGGTGTGGACAAGAGGTGCATCCAGTCCAACCTGGGAGGCAGTGCCCTAAGGGAGCAGGCTGTGTCCAGGAGAGGGCTGCTCAGCTATGAGCGACTGCAGTCCACAGCAGAACCTAGGCCTAAGCTGGCTTCCTTCTTCTCTGGGAAGGTCTCCTGCATTTGGGAAGGGTTGCCAAGACACATGGATCTTGGTTCCCCTAGGGAGGCCAACAACCCGGTCACCATCTCCCCTCAATGTCATCCGCAGGATGCTGTAGGGGCGTGTCACTGCCTGCAGCTCAGACCCCGGCCCTTCCTGGATCGCTACGGAAAGCCGAGAGGAACGGGGTTCCTGTCTGGCAGAAAGTGCCTCTCTGCCTCGGACACCACCCAGGAAGCATGCGCAGCTCTGGCAGTGACGACACAACCCCACCTGATCACCCACTGCCACGTCTTCCGTTCATGTCCAAGCTCCCTGCGAAGTTAGCCCAGAACCCTCTGCTAGCTCATCTCCCTGCAGCTCCAGCACCGGAAGAGAAGCATCTGAGTGTTGTTCCTTGGTGCAATTCAGGCTTTGCTCCTGAGTTCTGTGTTTTGTCTTCAGAGTCCATTGGCTCACAAGCCTTCTTGGCCAGAAGAACTCGGAAGAAGCAGAAGCGGAAGAGAGGAAGGGCTAGGGTGCACCTGTCTGTGACCACAGGGCTTGGGTTTGTATGGCCCGCTAAGGCAGAGCTGAGCACCCTGGCTTTATTCCATGCACTAAGGGCTTGTCTTCGCACTCAGCAATTCTCCCGTCAACATAGCTAATCCAGCCTCCCCGAGAGGTGTCTACACCGGGGGCTGGGTCATGTAACTATGTTGCTCAGAGGTGTGGATTTTTCACACCCCCGAGAGATGTTGTCGTAGCGACATAGGTCTGCCGTGCAGGACAGGACTCACTTTTAAACCAGGGCTGGGGACCCTTTTTGGGTCAGGGGCCGCTGACCCAGACAAATCAATTGGGAGCCGCATTGAGGCGGCCCATGACCGAGAAGGAGAAAGATATTCTCCACATTCCCGTCACACGCCAGAGCCTTGGGGGGCCCAGGCTAGTAGATTTTGTGTGCTCCAGCCCTGTGGGAGGATGGTGGGAGAGCTGGAGCACCAGCACGGGCTACCCACTCCGAGGTGGAACCCCAAGCCTAGGGGACCAGCCCCAGCCCCGCTTTAAACACTTGTCCCCCCCGCTTTAAACACTGGGCTCCTTGTAAACTCTGGGATGGATTCTCCTGACTGCTCTTGGATTGTTCTAAATCCTGATCTGGTATCTGGAGGGGATAATCCGCAGGCATTGCAAGGGTCCTTCCAGACAAGAGATCTCGCATCCTGCATCCCACTCCCAGCCTCTTGCTTCCCTTGCCCTCCTGCACTTTCCGTCTGTTCTAATGACCTGACGACCTACCGCCAAGTGCCTTTTGCTGTCCCGAGGTGGAAAAGCTCTCTGTTAGCAAGAGACAAGGAAGTCTTAGATTGAGCTGAGCATGGGTGGTTTACAAGAGAGGACCCACGTTACACTTGCTACCAGTCCTCATCCTCCAGGATATTAACTGATCATCATCTGAGATCAGGAAGTCCCTTTAACCTCAATTCACGAGGCATACCGGAGTGGTCGACAAAGGCTTCCCTTGTCGACCGCGGCGCATCCAGACTGCCCCGCTGTGCCGCCAAAAAGCTGATCGGCACAGCACGGCGGCCATTTTGATGTAAATAAAGCGTCAATTATTTAAATGGCCGCTTCATTTTCCTATGTCTAGTAAACTCATCTACATGGCTCCGTCGACGGAGCCATGTAGTCTAGACACACCCATAGTGACTACTATGTTTCCCAGGGGCACCGCTCTGCATTGTCCTGCCTCAAGAGGAAAGACTCTGCCTGCATGTTTTGAACTAGTTATTTTAAATGGTGTTGTTGATTTCGCTGGTGCTCCGTGTGGGTGACGGGGAAGGCCAGGCTGCCGATGTGCACTGTGCATTTGGACTGCTGTGTGGGAGATTTGTGGTGGGCCTTAGTTCCAACAGGAGAGGTCCACAGCTGGGGACTGGCCCTGAGAAAGCTCTGCAAACAAAGCAGGAACAGATACAGATCTCCAGATGCGCCAGGAGGCCACCTGCCAGGCCAGCACAGGGCCAGAGAAACCCCAGCCAAAATATGTAGTGACAGAACCTTAGACAGGCAGCTCCTCCTACCTGGATTTTCCTCTGCTTTCCCTGCTGACAGTAGTGACTCTGAGCTTAATTCGGCCCGGTCTGTGGGCCATTTAAACAGCACTGAGAGCCAGGACATGGCTCTGGCAGCTCTCACGGTGCTTTACAAAGGCGTTCATAATCCCAAGTTATACTTGGGGAAACTGAGGCATAGAGCGTTGAGGAGACTTGCCAGGCCTCCTGGGGAGTGAAATGGTACCTAGGCCCTGCTCTGGCATTCGGCATTCTGCATTTAGCTCCCTGTCCACCTCCTTTTGTCAGTCTGCCCCTCTGCCCCCGACACTCGCCTGGCTGCCGAGCTGCTGCTGAGGCAGCGTGTTCCTCAGGTGTAATTATGCATTTTCGGAAAGATCTTATTGACCCTTGTTTACACAGATGCTGCCAACCCAGGAGTTCAACAATCCTGAGATGGGCTTGTTCTTCCAACAACACTTGAGTTCCGTCCACTCAACCTGAATCCTGGCCCAGTTCAGGTGGGCATTAAAGTGTTGGGTCCAGATGGCTGGTGTACAGCTGGGGTCCAGGTGGCCGGGACCCTGCTGGGGTCCATGTGGCTGGTGTACGACAAACAAACACACAAAACAGAGAGGGAGTGCCTGAGCCCATGGGAGGTGCCTACCCTCCCCACACGGACTGCAGCCTGAGAGTGCCTTAGCTCATGAGGAGGGCCCGATGGTGGACTTCCCACACCGAACAGGTTGCCCACCGACCGGTAACTGTCGGGGGTGTCAAGCTTCCAAATGGCTATTGCGACCTGCTTCTCCACACGGGGCGGGCCACAGGTAGGTGTCGCGTCATCAGAGGGTGGGGGTGAGCTAGGCACATAGCTCCAAAAAGGTGGCCTTCCACATGCAAAAATTTTGGAGCCACTGCTGGTTGTCCCACCGCTCCATGACCAGACGGTTCCACCACTGGAATAGGTGTCCAGCCTCCAGAAACTCCTCTCCACAGGGGTGCGGTTGACAGAGTGGAACGCCCGCGCCACGGAGAGGGTCCCGAGAATGAGCTCAGGTGGAGCTAAGTCAGGACCAGGAATGCAGCTGGCACAAAGTGCTGCAGAAACTGCAGCATGGCCGTGTAGGGTCATCGCATGCCATGGGGCAGCTCCGGCTCCATGGGACCAAGAGAAAAGCTGTGGCGTCCAAAAAAGCAGGGCAACCACAGCAGGCACTGCAAGAGCTTTGCTGTCCCGCTCAGAGGTAGCAAGCACACAGCAGAAGCACACAAAAGGCTGCCCAGTGGGGTCCCTTTACGCGTGTGTCTCTGCAAGGCTCTGGCACCAGCAGTCGGACGCAGCTGGTGACCTAAAGCCCTGGCTGAAGTGGTTCTGGGTGGCCTTTTATGCAAGACTCCTGTGTTTTCAGCAGTGCCCGGGCGAGCAAGGCGCTTTCCAGAAACACAAGGAGAAGTGGCTCCTATCCCAAGAAGCAAGGAGGCTAAGTCCGACCAGATAGACAGGAAGGGGAACAACTGAAGAGATTTTACATAGAAATTAAGCAGATTTCACTTCAGTGAAAGCAGAAGTGCTGTAATGACATCATCTGTTTTGGAAGCAGTGTTTGGTCTAGGCAGCCGGTTCTCCTTTCCTGGGTGTGGGGGAGAGCAAACCTTGGACCAGGATCTTCTTTAAACAGTAATAAATCCAGAGCAACCCTATCGAGTCCATGTAAATGAGATCAGAATCCCTTAGCATTTCCTGATATTGCGCACGTTGTTCTGAGTTCTGGGCTCACGTCTACCTTTGCAGTCCAGTGAAGCTAATGCAGAGTGGCCTGGGCAACCAAGAGCTGAGTTTGCCCCGGTAGTTGCCTACAGAAACCCTACGACAAGCTGTCCTGCCTCCTGCCGTGATGGCCAAGCCAGAGAAATGGTGTTGGAAAGCAAAGTGGGTTCACGCATTCGCTCTTCGCGCCATCTCTCTGTTTCCCCCCTGGGCTGCCTCCACTTTCCAGAGACCACGCACCTCCTGCTGCAGATTACCCCAAGGGGGCTGGGCAGGGAGTCGACACACACATCCAGCTCAAGGACGCTCCTCCAAACAAAGAGTTTAGTCGCCACCCCAACCTTGCCAGGGTGGCCGCCTTCTTCCCCTCTGTCAGTTCAGCCCACCCCAGGGATTGCCTCCTTCCTGCTGCCTGCATCAGCTTTCCTTTCTCAACCCGCCTCCCCACCCCGAGCCCCAACTCCTCTCAGTTCTCTGACGGGGAGTCTCATGTCTGCAACTCCCTGGGCCCTATTCTCAGGCCCACCACTGCCCCGTGGTACCCTCCGACTCCGCCACACTTCCCCCGGAGCAGGGCGAATACTGGAGCACTACGCAGCGGACGTAGGAACTTTACGCCACTTCTCTCCTGGGTGGCGGCTGAAGAAACGTGGACCCACAACTGCTGTAAAGCCCTTGTCCCAGCCCTCCCCGCCCCAGCCCCCCTTCATGCCCTGCACCGACTGCCGCACGCCAGCAGTGGGAGCGCTCTCTGGCCTGCTGAATGGTGCTAGCCACAGAGCGGCTGCCCCCGGGGAGCCTGGTGTACCCGTGTTCCCCACGGCAGGGACTGTCACCGAGCCCTGGCGCAGCCGCACTCCTAGGCTCACTCCGGCTGTTGCGGCTCCACCTCAGACCACCCCAGGCCTCGCGGGTCAGCAGGAAGGGCTGTGGGCAGGTGCAGTTCTCCAGCTGGCCACCGGGAGGTGCCATGTCCCTGGGGAAGGCCAGCACGGCTCCCAGCTCATCCCAAGAGCAGCTCCGGGGCTAAAGCAATCAGGAGCGGCCTGAGGCCGGCTGCGGCAGCTGGCGCCCAGGTGGAAGGCGCGATCGGCGCCCCACCTGCACGGCCGTCAATGGCCATGACGTAATCATCGGGCGCCTGAGCTGGCGGCGCCTAGGCGACCGCCTAGTCTGCCTAGGCTCACGGTCCGCCCCTGAAAGCAATTACCACGACAAAGCAACACCTGCCTAAACTGCAGCTAATTGACCTCCCCTGGTTACCAGTGGGCATTTGGGTGTCCCTGTACCTTTGCGGGGCTAGCACGGCCCCGGCATCACGGCTGCCACTGCCCAGCAACAGAGACCCCCTGCAGGATGTGAATGGCACCCCAGGGGACAGGGATGAACCAAGCAAGGACCCAGAGTGAGCAGAAGGCAGGGAAGAAAACATTTGCCGTGGGGGGCTCGGCGGGAGGCTTCAGGCAGGATCAGCAGCAGTGTCCGGACACGTCCAGTTGCGGCTTTCAGCCTCCTGTCGGCCCAGCCCTTTCTGGGGGACGCTGCAGCAGCAGATGACCTGGCAGGTTCCCCGAGAGAGGGTGACGCGGGGTAGGCACGCCGTGCCCAACAGAGTGTCGCAGGTAGAGGACTCTTTAACAAGGTTGTAAAAAGAGCTACACAGATTCATGGAGGTTAGGTCCATCAATGGCTATTAGCCAGGATGGGTAGGAATGGTGTCCCTAGCCTCTGTTTGTTGGAAATGGGTGACAGGGAAGGATCACGTTAGGATTACCTGTTGTATTCCCTCCCTCTGGCGCATCTAGTATTGGCCACTGTTGGCAGACAAGGCACTGGGCTAAATGGACCGTTGGTCTGACCCCGTCTGGCCATTCTTATGTTCTTATGTAACGGGTGTGAAGTCTGCAGGAGCACACGTAGCAGGTGGATGTCCCCTAGCCATGTGCACTGAGCCACATACACAAAAGAGCTGCCCCTCTCTGGAAACAGCAGCATGCTTCAAGATTTAAAGGGGCAGCACAGAGCAATCAAACCATTGCAGTCACCAAGGGCATGTCTACACAGCAGGGCTGAAGTGGAAATAAGCGATGCACTTGAATTGCATCCATTGCGTCGCTTCATTCGGCTTTTGGTGCTGTCTACACAGCAGGGAGTCTGAGTTAAAGCATTTTTCCTCCCACTTCCCTTATGCCTCATAAAATGGAGGAGTCAGAGTAAGAAGTCCTCCAAATCTACATTATGCCGAAATTATGTTAAAATATTGCTTGGCGTGTCGATGAGCACTACGTTATTATGGAATAATGTTGTGCATGTCGACACAGAAAGCAGCCATTTCGAAATACATTCAAAATAACGAGCTTCTTACTCTGGCTTCTGTGACCCTCCTTGTACGAGGAGGAAGGGAAGTTGGAAGAAGAGCGCTCTGTTTCCAAGTAAGTGCTGTGTAAACCAGACGTGCCCAAAGCCGAAATAAGCTATTTCCACATAAGCTACGCAGTTTGCGTAGCACAAGTTGCGTAGCTCCTTTTGCGTTTCGCCCTGCTGTGCAGACATGCCCTAAGCTACACACTGGCATTCCAAATGTAAAGCGCTATCTACGTGCAGAGGGTTATGAGTTGGGTCATTTTATTTTTATGGAACTCTCCTCTCCGTCTCATGCCCCTTCCCTAATAGCACCTGCGGGTAGAGGATGCAATTGCCAGCTAAGTCAGATGCTTCTCCACAGAATAATCTTGCTTGTCGGCTGAGGGATGCTGGAAGAGCCAGCTTAGGCTCCAATTCTTTCTGCCTTACCAGTGCAATCCTCCAAAAGATCCCAAAGACCAGCAGTGTGAAAGGCAGGCTGTGCGAGGCAGGGCTGTGTGAGGCAAGACTGTGAGAGGCAGGGCTGTGCAAGGCAGGGCTATGCAAGGTAGGGCTGTGCGAGGCAGGGCTGTGCAAGGTAAGGCTGTGCGAGGCAGGGTTATACGAGGTAGGGCAGTGTGAGGCCTATATGAGGCAGGGCTATACGAGGCAGGGCTGTGTGAGGCAAGGCTGTGAGAGGCAGTGCTATAGGAGCCAGGGCTGTGTGAGGCAAGGCTGTGTGCGACAGGGCTATAGGAGGCAGGGCCGTGTGAGGCAAGGCTGTGAGAGGCAGTGCTATATGAGGCAGAGCTGTGCGAGGTAGGGCTGTGCGAGGCAGTGCTATAGCAGGCAGGGCTGTGCGAGGCAGGGCTATACGAGGCAGGGCTGTGCGAGGCAGGGCTGTGCGAGGCAGGGCAGTGCAAGGCAGGGCGGTGCAAGGCAGTGCTATACGAGGCAGGGCTGTGCGAGGCAGGGCTGTGCGAGGTAGGGCTATACGAGGCAGGGCTGTGCGAGGCAGGGCTGTGCGAGGTAGGGCGGTGCAAGGCAGTGCTATACAAGGCAGGGCTGTGCAAGCCAGTCAGATGGAAAGAAGGCCAAACCAGAAAGGGGTAGCAAAGGTCAATTTGGAACCTTCCTCTTTCTGACTCCATCTCTCTCAGTCGGGTGCTACCCAGAAGCAGCAGGGAAGTGAAGCTGAGCCACACCCGGCCTTGGCCAGGCTCCGCGCCGTACTGTCTTCTTAGGAGAATGCTGAAGTAGGTGGTTAGCAGCTCTCGCTCCCTCGGATGCTCACCAGGCAAGGCAGGAAGCCGCACAGCACTTCCTGAGATAAGGGATCACTGGCGGCCATGTCTGTGGTGCCCGCTTGCCTGGGAACAACAGTCACTGTTGGGGCCCCAGCACGCTTGTCTAAGTGGCCCTAGCACCGTATTCTACTGAAGGAGAACTGACCTCCAGGGGCTCCAAAGGGCTCCCCCACTTCTGTAAACGGAAGCTTAGTGGCATGAGCCAAGCTGCAGGAGAGCACAAACACCTGCTAAGGGAGCCCTTGGTGATATAACGTGACTTGTAAGCAGAGATCCAGGGCCTGGCTGGCTGGGTAGAACAGGGATTGGGCAACCGGTGTGGGTCAAGGAAAACTTCCTTGGACTGTGACCCATTTCTGGAACCGAATGGGGCCAGGACCTTTTGCTGAGGGAAGAAATGGTCCCTCGGCCTTCAGTCCTGCCTTGCCAGAATCAGCAACGCGGGTCTTGCAAGAAAGCACGTTCTGTGCAAAGCCCTTGGACAGCATGTGGTCGATGAAATGGAAAAACCTGGGGCGCAACCATAGCCCCAATGAAATCAATGGGAGCTTTGCCATTGGTATCAATGGGGCCACAATTTCACCCAGGTTATTGAAGTCCCAGTTCACTTCTCCTTAATTCTGGCATTTGCCTTGCGACTTTGATTTGAATCATTCATCTGACTACAGCAAACGACATCGACGTTTGTCATAGGATTTTATTGTGGTTTTCTTACAAAAATACAAACCAGCGTCCGACACATTCACAGGGCAGGCGCTGCTCCTTGTCGCCGGGCGCTTTTCTTGTAAATGCAGCCACGCCGCCCCAATGTGACAGTCCTCCTCCTGCACCCTGCCAGGGGGACCGTTGTGCACAGAAAGCAGCACGCTGAATGCCATAAGAGCTCCAGGCCTGCACCAGAAATCCCCCTCCGATTTCGGTGGTGGCAGAATTACTCTCCTGTCACTGGCTTGCAGTAATCCCACCGTAATCTGACCCAGTACGGCCGTTCTTATGTTCTTATGTTCTTAACACGTCTTGCCACTGTCTGGCGCACAGCACAAGTTTGTTACGGTGGCATCCAGCGATGCAAGAGAGAAGGCAAGTAGCTCATTCTCAACACACTGCCCTTGGCTCCCTGCGTGCTTTGGTTTGGTTTGGCTTGGTTCTTTGCCTTCCAATCAGAAGCTGTGACTTTCCTTGGCAGCTCCCTGCCTTGGCCCATTTATCTTGCATTGGGTTCTGGGGTTTTTTTTGGCTTAGTCCAATATAAACCTGATTAGTGCCAGGATTAACCTCCCTGCTCCCAGTTAGAATAACATCCCAGAGTCCACCTAAGAGCGAGAGAAACCCAAGTCCATGCCATGACAAATTCAGACATCTTCCATGGCATAGTCATTAATTCAAGAGCCCTGCTGATGAATGAGCAACAGTTGTATCATTTCCTTAGTGGCCTCTCCAGGGAAGACTCTGGACTTTGCACACATCCATACAGCAGCACTGCGCATACACAGAACACTCCCCAGCAAAACGAGGCTAAGGATGTGGGTCCGGGATGCAGACAAAAAAGCTGGGTGTAGACTCCACGAGAACATCTGGTTATGCTGAAGCCCCTTGTGCTCTGTTCTGACGTAGGAATCTTGTGAAGGAAAAGACCGGAGTTCCTGGAGGTGAAATGGATTCAGGAGAAGAATGAGGAGGACCTTCCCTGCCTACAGAGATAAGTAGTTAGCTGGGCTAGCACCAGCCATAGACTCACAAACAGTGTCTCTTTCATCACTGACAGAACCCTTGTCCCCTCCAAGAGGTGTGGGGGGGTGGGGAGTGGAACCTTTGGTGGCATCAGCAGTACCTTTCAGAACAGTTGTAGGTTTCCTGGTAGAGTTCTCACTGGCCTGTCCCAGAGATGCAAGGCCTATAGCAGGCTTGCTGGGAACAGATTCTAGTGGAGCCGTTGTTGTCAGGAATGCAGGGGATAACTCCGCAATCTCCGTGCCATTTACAATGGCTGTAGCATCTGCAATAAACGCACTAGGACCACGGGCAAGTACATCAGTTGTTTGATTTCTGCTAGAGCCTACAGATTTGTATGTCGGTCCTATGGGACTCTCAGGTCGTTTGATGGCAGTGGTGGCATATGAAATGAATTTACTGGGGACGGTGGCAGGTATGTCAGTAGCTGGACTCATAGCAGATCTTGTTGACTTGTTTGAAGAGTCTACAAATCTTATGGAAACCTTGCTGCCATTGGCAGTAGGCTCAGTATAGATAGTAGATGGAGTACCGGTCTCGTTTAATGCTGAGGAGGGTGTTGTAGAGGATCTCATGGCCTCTTGCACAGTCAATGTGGATGTGTTGGACTCCTCCGTCCTCAGACTAGAACCATGTACTGCTTGTGATACTGTTCTGCCAGCCCCAGGAATGGGACTGGTTAAAACACCGGCCTGTCTTGGGATAGAGACAGTGCCAGCAATGACTCTGTGAGAAACGCTTCCCTCTTCTCGCACAGCTGCAGAAGAGACAGTACTTGAAGGGGTTGGATCCTGAGGGGCACTTGTCTGGTCTAGCCGTCGGACTGCTTCCTTCACCCAGCTCGCCTCTGGATCTGCACAGTACTCCTTAGACTTCTGCGTCACAAATCTAAAGTGAGAACAGAAATGGCAACAATCACCAGGAACTGAAAGGAAGAGCTGATAAATACCCAAAGCCTGGATGATCGCAGCCCTGGGGAAGCTCATGCCACCCTGGCAGAAACAAGTGAAATTAAATTTCCCATTGCCTCCTGAAAGTTAAATAGAGCCATCTTTTGTGGGTAGAAATGCAGGTAATAGGGATCTAATCAGTTGGGCATTTGAATCATCCTTTGATCTGATGAATCGTTTCCTTTTCCTGTTCACTGGCATAGTAATTATTTTTAAATGGAGCAGCTGACACAATTATATCCTGAGGACGTTGAAATGAAGTTTAAGGGGCTGACCGTGTAATCACCTATCGGGTCCGATCCTGATCCCATTGAAACTGGAGGGGAATTTTGCCTCCAAGTAGAATGTGAGCATGGCCAGAGCCTAAAGCACAATTGGGCTTGTAAAATGGCTGCAGATGTCGCGCGGGGCTCCAATCTTGGGCCTCACTGCCACCAGATCATTATTTATTACTTAGCAGCTACAGGCCCCTCCTGAGCTCCTTGCTCCATTGTGCTTGGTGTTGTACGTGTGCAGGCCATGGTCCAAGTAAGAGGCCTGTGATCTGAATAAACAAAGCAGATGAAGAGTGGGAGGGACAGAGGCAGGCCACTGGCCAACCAGGGAACAGAACTCAGCTTTCCGGGCTAGAGCTGGTGGGGTTCAGACTCTGCAGTTTTTCGGAGAACGTCCGCTTTCCCGGGACAGGGGTGAGTTTTTGTCAGGATAACTACACCCCCAACTCCGGGTGTAGAGAGCGCTGCGCCCAAGGGTGGCCTTCGCCCACAGACAAAGCTACTGCCTCTCGGGGAGGTGGGTTCCTCCGCTGCAGCATCTTCCCTAAGCACAACGGCAACGCTGCTGCAGCGCTGTAGGTGTGAACAGGCTTTGGTCCCCTACCTGTAAAACAGGGCTCATAATCTTTCCTTTCTTCTGCCCTTTGCCCATCTGGTCTATTTAGCTTGCAAACTGTTCAAGGCAGGGACAGCCTCACTAAGTACGCATGTGTACCCCACACACTTAGCCTATGTCTAGACTACAACGATTTCTCGGAAAAAGGTACACAAATTGCGCTCCGCAGTTGGCAAACCTTTTTCCGGTAGTTTTTTCGGAAGAGGCTTTTCCAAAATCTGGCTCATCTACACTGGGCCAAATTTTGGAAAAGCCTCCTCTTTCGGAAGAGCCCTTCTTCCTCGTGGACTGAGGAAGACAGGCCTTCCGAGAAAGAGTGGAAGAGAAGTCGTGTTCCCAGGGCGGCGGAGTTTTTTCGGAACACCTCCCGGAAAAACCTCGTAGTGTAGATGTAGCCTTACTGTAGTTCACTGTCCCATGTAGTGTCACTTAAACCACTTCCAGTGAGAGCTAAGAACAAGTGAGCACTACAGCCTAAGCTGCCTTTATAGCTCAAGCTGCAGAGGCTCCCACACAGAAGTCCCAGGCTCAAACCCCCCCCCCTGGTGGCAGTTACACATACAGGACCTAACACAATGGGGCCCTAATCTCATTTGAGGCTTGTAGGCAGTTTCCCAGAATGTGCTTTGCACCAAAACAAGAGTCTTTGCAGGAATTTGGCCTATTTATTCTCAGAGTTGTAAATTAAATTAATCCTTTCTGAATTCAGTATTTAAAAAGCACCACATGGTGGGAAAGTACTTACATGACAGCAGCTTCAGGACATGATGGTTCTGTCTTCTTGTAGGACTTCAGCAGTGCCTGGGGTATTCTTTTTGAAAATTTGGTACATTTATATGTGCACGGCACAGGTGCTCTGGGTTGTGCTACTGCAAAAACAAAAACCATAAGTATCAGCTCATGCTCTAGATGTAATGAAAGCTGCAAACAAGCGCCTTTCTCCTCCAAAGCCTGCCACCAAAGTGGGCAATCTTCAGCTGCCATTCAGCTGGGCAATCTTCAGTGCCGATCCATGAGTAGTTAATGCCTCAATAGCTCTCATCACTGTATAGTTTTGACAGGTGCCCTGCCCCTAGCCCTGCTCCTCCCATGGTGGGCCCCTCCCCAACCCATCCCCTCTCATGGGTTTCATCCCTAACCCTTCCCCCCCATGGTCCCTCCTACCCATGCCGTTAGCCCACTCCCATCCCCTCCCATGGGGCAATTAACCCCCTCCCATCTCCACCCCCAGCCCCTACCTCCGCCCTCCACGAGGCATCCAAGATGGTGGGGCGGCGCCATCTTGGACGCCAGCTTTCCAGGTCAGGGAAAATTGAATAAGAGAGGTCAGCGTACTGGCTAAAAAGAAAATAAATAGAAAAAGGGGAGAAAAGAGGTCGTCTAAAAAGAAAGCTAGTGGCGGAGAAAAGAAATAGAAAAAAAGAAAAAAATAGAACGAAACAGGAGAAAAGGGGAAAGAGAGAAACCGGGGAAAATTGAATAAGAGAGGCAGGCTTATCCAGCACAAAAGAACCCCCCTTCCCCTCCCAGTTCTCCCCTAAGCCCAGCCCCAGACCTCCCCTCAACCTGCACACAGCGTCCAACGTGGCTCCCACAAGGCGTCCTTCCCCATCAGCAACCGGCAGTGGGAATGGTAGGAGGTGAGAAGGAGAGCCCTAAGAACCGTCCCTCCCTTTAGGCGCATCCAATTTTCAGCTCCACCCTTTAGACTGGATCAATAGAATTTAGCGGGCAACCCCTGGTGGGTGCCAATTAGACACAGAGCGATGATGAGGGCCACTCCGCTGTATCGTATCCATTATTCAAGACCCAAATTCTTTAATCAACCACTGCTGTTTGCCAGGTGTCAGGGCGGTTCCCTACTCTGGTACTCTGAGTTACAGAAGTTGGGGGCCTGCAAGAGACCTTGCCTCTATAGGCTCTGCTTACAAAAACTCCCCAGAGTCACAGATTCACTGACAAAAGAAAACCCCTTTCTCCTTGAACCCAGGCAGAAAACACTGGGGGTATATCTACACTACAAAGTTAATTCGAACTAACAGCTGTTAGCTCAATTAACTTTCATAAGGCGCTACACATGCAAACCGCTAGTTCGAATTTAAATAGAACTAACGGAGCGCTTAATTCGAACTAGGTAAACCTCATTCTACGAGGACTAACGCCTAGTTCGAATTAAGTAGTTCGAATTAAGAGCTGTGTAGCCACTTAATTCGAACTAGTTGGAGGCTAGCCCTTCCCAGCTTGCCCTGGTGGCCACGCTGGGCCAAACCAGGAAAACTCTTCTGCCCCTCTTCTGGCCCCGGAGCCCTTAAAGGGCCACGGTCTGGCTACACTGCTTGTGGCAGTTGCAAGCCTGCCAGCACCCAGCCAGCAGACCCTGCACCTGGCACAAGATGAGCCAGCCACCCGCTGCCACTCAGCCCTCCGCCTCTTCCCAGGACCAGGCTGGCGGCTCACAGGAGCCTTCCCGGGGCAAGAGGCGGGCGCCCGCCTGGTCTAGTGCGAAGATCGTGGACCTCATCCAGGTTTGGGAAGCCTCCAACGTCCACGATCTCCACACTAGCCACAGGAACGCGCCGCCTACAGCCGCATGGCTGCCTGCCTGGCCACCAGAGGCCACATGCGGACCCGGGAGCAGGTCCGCTGCAAGGTCAAGGACCTGCGGCAGGCCTACTCCAGGGCCTCCCAGCCAGGGGCCGACCGGAGGCCTGCCCCACTTTGAGGCCCTGGACCGCATCCTGGGGCTCACGCCGTCCATGCCCCCGGGTGGTGATCGACCCGGGGCAGAGGACCCGTCCTGACGCCGAGGAGGAGGAGGAGGACGCCGAGAGCCAGGAGCCTGCAGGAGCCTGCCCAGGACCCAGGACCCCGAGGCATCCCACAGAGCACATCGGCTGTGTCGTCCGAGGCCGAGGAGGGCTCCGCATGTGAGTGCCATCATGCTCCCCTTATGTGTACGGGGTGTGGGGAGAGGGAGCCCAGGGACCATGCGCCTGGGCCTTGCCCACCATGGAGCAGCAGCTGGGTGTCATGCAGGGGCTCTGGCCCGTTCCCCACACGCCAACCTTGCCTTGCAGAGGGGGGCTGGGTTTCACCTACCATGTCCCCAGGGAGAACTGACCACTGCTCTTGTTTCACCACAGCCGCAGCACCTGGGACTGCAGGGCGCACCACTCTGCCTGGAACAGCCACCCGCACTCGGGCCAGCAGGCGCACCCGCAACCTTGAGGACTACCAGCGGCGGCACCTGCAGCTACTGGAGCACCAGCTCGCACCCAGGACCACTGGGTCCGGGAGGACCTGCGGCCGCGGCAGTGGAGCTTGAGGCGCTGGAGGAGCAGAGCCGTGCCCTCAGAGGCCACCTCCAGACTCTGGTGGACAGGTTCCTGCCTCCTCCTGCTCTAGTCCCGCGGCCGCCCCAGCTCTCACTCCTCCTCCCACCCCTGCTCCTCCCGCTTCCTCCACACCCCCGTCCCTCCTGCCCCACCCCACACCCACTCCCCCCTGACACACATACGCAGACAGACCGCCTGTTTATTTCCAGGACACAAGAATCAAGTCAGTGCCTTATAAAAGGTGATTTTATTAACAAAACAAAAAGATATACTTGAGAAAGCATACTTGGATTCTAGGTGTTACAGAGCAATTGAGTAAAACAAATGAAAACACAGAGGACATCTCTGGGTATGCTCTTAGATAGTGGATGGGGGAGGGATGGCAGAGATTCACACAGAGACATTTAACCAAACAACCAAAATAAAGAAAAACACCCTGATCGCGACGAAACATACATTGCTCTCTCTACTCACAATCTGTGCTGATCCGTACTTCAAGGCCCAGTTCACTCCCATCCCCAATATTCCTTGTAGGCAGGGTAATTCTGATTACTGCATCTGCTCCCTCCAGCCCTTCCCTTAGAACTCACACAAATTGAAAAGCAGCAGGATTTTACATTTCAGCACTGTATCCCCATTGGTTCTTCTGGCCCCTGCCTACACCCTTGCTAGCTACCTGACTTTAACCCTTTAGTCACTGGTGCTGCCCAGTACTCCTCCTATTCATCATGCCAGGTAAAACAAAATCCCTTGTCTGGATTGACAAGTTTTCCATGGCCCTTGTAGATCAATAACACTCATTGCTTCCTCCCAGTAACTTCCTTATGGTATTTTTTCTGGAGTTCTCTGTCCATGACTGTGAATTAGGCCTTGTCTACACTAAATCTCCTCCTCCTCAAGGAACAAGCACTAGAGAGCAGCCTGCGACCAAGTGAAACATTTGGTTTGAAAAGACCTAAATGGGCCCATTGAGCCCGGAGTGCCAGTGTTAAGGGGGACGATCTTTCCAGGAGCTTAGTGCTTCTGGGAGGCATTGAGCATCCTCAGCTCCTCTGACGGTGGAACTGAAGGGTCAGTGCACCCTCGGGACCGGGAGCCCCTGCGCCACTCTCCCGCATTGCCCGGCCCTCGCAGGTCAGGTGGGAGGTTCTAGCACTTACTCTGGATGGTCACGTGGGTCCCTGCTCCAGTCCCAGAGAGATTCCTTGCTGTGCTTCCCACCTCGCACACATAGCGCCCTGTGTCAGACGACTTCACGTTCTTCAGAGTGAGCGAGGCAAGGCCACTTTCCAAACGCAGAGCCGTGAGCACATCGCTCCCATTCACCAGATCCTTCTGCGGCCCCTTGGCCTGGTATCATCGCACATACATGGTGCTGAGGCTAGTGATGGTCTGAAACGTACAGTTCATGGTGAGCTCTGAGCCTTCTACAGCACAGACACTGCCCGGGGTTTGAGTCACCTTCAGGTCGGTCATTTCTGCAGAAAGAGAATCACAGAGGAAGGCGCCTTCATTCAGAAATCCGTCAACGAGGGCAGATGTATCCAATGGATCTCTCCAATCCTGCCACTAGCGCCCTTTCCAAACCTGCCCGATGTAATCTCCCCTCACTGCTAAGGGTATAAACTGATCTTCTGTCACGTGCTCCCATACAGAGCAGTATCATGCATGTCAACACTGTTCTGATTTGTGTAATGCAGGGGTGGGGAGCCGTAGGCCCAGAGGCCAGATGCCGTCCCCGACTTGCCTGGATCCAGCCCTCAGGGCTCAGGGCTCCTCCCCCCCCAGCATTGGGGAGTCCGCACTGGCATTCCAGCCCCCGCTGCCTCCAACCCCCCTGATTTTTTGGGAGTCAGCAGCCCCCAACCACAAAAAGGTCCCCCCAGCTACACCCCTCCGGTAACTCCAGATGCTTCGGTCTGCAGAAATCCCCTCTGACAAGGACGTCTTGCCTGAACCTTGGGAACCAGGAGTTAAAGTTACCCCACATCCTTCCCTGTTGGGCCTGCTCTAGCCTCTGGAGGGCACTAGAAAATGGCCTGATCCCCTCAAACTGCTGACAGGCCACTGGGACATCAGCCATGGGCTTTAGGTTTTGCCAGTCAAGGGCGGAGTGTCGGGAGAGCAGGGGTGGCGGACGCCGTGCGCACTGGGACGCAGCGTGCTTTTCTTCCCGGTCCCCTGAAGATAAGGGAGTGAGGGGAAAGTACTTGGATTCCGTGATTCACACCTTTTCCCCTCCCTTCACCAGCCAGGAGTGAGAGGCAGGCGCGGAATCCAAGTACTTTCCACTCGCTCCCTTCTTGTCAGGGGAACGGCAAGGAAAAGCAAACGGCGTTGTATCGACTGCCCTCTTCTTCACATCTTCATCTGTCTCTGACCTGGGAGTCCTCTTCCTCACAGCGAACCCGCACACCACGTCCAAACGACACCTGGGAGCCTAAACCAGCCAATGGGAGCTGCAGGGGCGGTGCTTGTGGGTGCAGGTGGCGATAGAGATGTGCTCCGCCTCCCCAAAGGGCACACAGCCACCAGCAGCCTGCCCCTTCCTGAGCACCCGCTGGGCCGCCAGATGGGAGATGCCGGTGTGAGCACCTCCCAGACACAGCCAGCCCTTTGCACCCCCTCCTGCACCAACCCCCATGGCACATGTCAGAACGCCCTACCGCACCCAACCCCCAAGCCACGGGTCAGAACCCCCTCCTGCTCCCAACCCCCATGGCACGGGTCAGAACCCCCTCCTACACCCAACCCCCATGCCACGGGTCAGATCCCCCTCCTGCTCCCAACCCCCATGGCATGGGTCAGAACCCCCTCCTGCACCCAACCCCATGCCATGGGTCAGAACCCTCCTGCACCAACCCCCATGCCATGGGTCAGAACCCCTTCCTGCACCCAAACGCCTTCTCAGAGCCCCAACCCCTCACCCTCTCTGCACTCCAACACTGCCCCAGCCCAGAGCTCCCTCCTGCTCCCAGCTTCATCCCAGACCCCGCCCTTCTTCCATTAATACAGTAGAAATGTCTGGCCCGTGATGATTTACCTTAGTTTGTGGAGTGAGGCCCAGCTGTGAGGCCTCGCAGGGTTAGCCAGTTGGAAACCTGCCCTCAGACCCCAACTTAAAGCGGTTTCTTGACTAGATAGAGCTTGACCCTGGATTCCTTGTGCAGCCAAAACTCCCACAGAAATCCCTGGGATGCAGCACTGGGACCATTTTGCATATCACAGAATTCCCCGCGTTTTGCCCACAGCCTTGTCTTTACACTTTGTGCTGCTCCAGCCTACCCAGCACCACCCGCCCCATCTCTGGAATCATGCCCGTGTCCTGAGCTCCCCTGAAAGGGTTTGTAGACCAGGCAGGGAAATGTGGGTACTTACCATCAATAGTCACTTGGGTTCCATTCCCAGGAAATATCCCCTTTCTGGTTCCAATCCCGCATACGCAGGTTCCAGAATCAGTGACAGCGGCTTTCTTCACAGTGAGGGAAAAAAACATCTTTTCTTTATCTGCCAGTGTGATTCCATCGGTTCCACTGGACATGGGCAGCTTTTCAGTTACATTGTTTCTGGTTTTATTCTATTCACCAAACCACGTCACTGGAGGGTTGATGTTGAATGTACACCTGATGGTGAACTCTGCCCCTTCCACTGCACGGATATACGGGGGTGTCTGATTCACCACAAGGAGAGCCATGGAGCTTTGATTGGCTCCTGCAACACAAAGTTCAGAGTCACTGTTGGAAATTATTGCAACAGGAAGAAGGATGAAACCAAACAGAATGGTTTGCCAATGAGCCACTGCCAAAGGTTTCCGTGTCATCGACTCCTAGACTCCGAGGGCTGACAAAGACCTCAGCGGGTCATCGAGTCCAGCCCCCTGAGCGGGGCGCTCAGGAAGGGGTAGGCTGCTGGTGGCTGTGTGCCTTTAGGGGGAGGGGAAGAGCACGTCTCCATGTGCTGCCTGCACCCGCAAGCAAGCATCTCTGAAAGGAAACCAAGTGCACGAACTCTCTGCTGAACCTACCGACATGAAGTCCAGAGCAGTGAGTGGGAGGGCTCAGACTGGCCAGTGGGCACAGGCCTGCCCTACGGACACCATTCGCCAGCCTGTCACCCTGGCTCCAGACAGCCACACCAGCTTCACTCTGGCCATATCTGCACTACGAGATCAGGTGGAATTTATTACGGTCCACGTTTTAGCACCCGATTCTCTGAAGTCAAAGGTGCACATCCTCTGTCTGCAGGAATCGGACCTAGTTCAAGTAGCACATCCCCAGGAGGGTATCTACCGCTTGACAGTGCCTGCGCCCTTTGCATTCTGGGTTATGCTCCCAGTGCACTCTGAGACCAACACTGTGCAGCGGGTGGTTCTGGGCCCATAATGCGCTCATCTACTCTCCTGCCCCCGAAGCACGCCCTTTTCACGCCCTTTTTTTCCTTGGCTATCCACGCAGACAGCATAGCCGCGTAAGCATGGAATCCATCCAACGTCAAAGTATTCTGGTAATGATAATGCCCGAAGTCCGGTCTGCCTAAATGCACCCACACAAGTACCATGGGGCAGGGAGGGTACAGGTGTCCCAAGGTTGGGCATGGGAGCCAGGGGGGACACACATGACCTGCCCTTTAGATAATCCCTCCCCCCCCACACACACACACTCTATGGCTACGTCTATACTGCTCTGTCTTGCGCAAGAAAATATGCAAATGAGGCAAAGTGGTGAATATCGCAGTGCCTCATTTGCATACTTAATGAGCTGCCACTTTTGCGCAAAACCTCCCTCTTGCACAAGAGCCATTCTTCCTGAAAAGAATGGCAGAACGGCTCTTGCACGAGAGGGGGGGGTTTGTGCAAAAAGGATCCGTGTTTGTAGACTCCTTTTTGCAGAAAAGCCGCTTGTGCAAAAATGGCTGCTCATTAAGTATGCAAATGAGGCACAGCGATATTCACCGCTTTGCCTCATTTGCATAGTCTCCTGCGCAAGAGGGGGCAGTCTAGACATAACCTATAGGCAGGCACCAGTTGAATATGAGCCACTTTCAGAGGAGAGACATTGGGAAGTCCTACGTTGGAGCCGGCGGGGGAGGGATCAGGCACCCCCAGGAAATCTGGAAGTCAGTGTCTATGTGCCAAGTGATATAGAACAGCCCTTCCTAGAGATGCAGGGTCAACGTTCATACTCAGGCAGGCTGAGAAGAGACTCACTAAGTAGCGGATATGGGCTCGGTCCATGACAGGAGCGAGTAAGGAATGAAGAGACAGAAGCAAAGGAAGACAAGGAATGGCACATTTTTACCTGTACTGCAGTAACAATCAGCGGGTTAGGGACACATAGTGCTAGGCACTGGGCAAGCAAGTAGAAGGGCCAGACTGCCAAGTCTGGACATTTCCCCCTCAATTTTCCTAGGCCTCAGTTAGGCCAAACATTCAAGGCAATACAATCGACGGCGCAATGTTCAGCTCTTCAGGGCAGCGTGGGGCAGTAAGTCGATCAGTGAACCAGCGCAGACACTCACTGACGTGCCAAGGGCCGTACTCTGAAAGGAGAAATCAAATATCCTCCTCTGTGGTTGTGTAACTGGCTGGGGGTGGGGCGGGGGAGTCATGCACCTGACAAGAATCGGGAGGCTCTAGCGGACCACAAATTAAATAGGCGTGGGGCAGAGTGGGCAGTGCTGGGATGGTGGGTCCCCTCTTTCTTGGCAGGGGCTAGGACATCACCCCTTGTTCTGCTCTTGGGACACCGAGGGGTCCAGGAAGGTGGCAGGGAAGGTCTGAGCCCCAGCCCTCTCAGGCTCTGCAGCGTTACCCTCAGCCCTTGCTGCTAGGAGAGGAGTCTCTCAAATCTCACCAATATGCCTCCAAACTCCAGGCCTTTCTCACTCCCCCCTGTCTGCCTAAGGGGGGTGGGGTTAACTGCCTCCTGGGGCCTTAATTGGCTTTATGTGCTTCAACTGGCCTCCAAGACCCATGGCTTAATTAGCCTGCTGCATCACATCAGGTTCCTGACAGAGCCTTAACTGGCTACAGGCGCGTCCATTAGCCTCTAGTAGCCTTCCTAGTCTATAGGGAACCACGTCGGCATTATCTTAGGGCTTATATATCCCCCCTTTAGCATCCCCATTGCTCTCTAGCCCTGCGGTGTCCCAGAGCCAACAGCATGGCAGGTCTGCAAGGGAAGCTAACACCAGTCCCAACTGTCCTGCTCTACTAAGCTCTAGTGTAGGCCCTGCTGGAGTTCTGTGTTCAGTCCTGGCATCGCGCTTTAGGAAGGGTGAGACAAATTGGGGAGAGTCCGGAGGAGAGCAGCAAAAATGATCAAACATTTGGAAACTCTGACGGGTGAGGAAAGGTGGAAAGAACTGGGCATGTTCATCTGAGAAAAGAAGGCTGAGCCGGGACCTGAAACAGACTTCAAATCTGTTAAGGGCTGTTTTTAAGGTGACTGTGGCCAATTGCTCTCCAGGGGCACTGCAGGTAGGACCAGAACTTAGTGGGCTTAATTCTCAGCAAGAGCAATTTAGGGTAGATAGTAGGAAAGCTTTCTAAGGAGAAGGTGGTTAAGCTCTGGAACAGGTTTCCTAGGGAGGCTGTGGAATGCCTGTAATTAGGGGTCTTTAGGAACAGGTGAGACAAACACTATCCGAGTGGTCTAGGTTTGTATGGTCCTGACTCAGCATAGGAGGCTGAGCTTGATGAACACCACAGCCCTGCACTACCAGCCCTACACTTTTATTATTTTGTGCTAGTGCCCTCTGAGGCTTTCCCCTTCCCCCTGTCTCTCCCCCACCAGGACAAGCTCTGTGGGTGGAAGGAGCAATTGAGCCAGGCCACCCCATCCAGGGGCAGATTTACAAAGAAACCTACCGTGCCCTGGCACAGGGTCCCTCTAATGACACAGGACACCCAGGGTCGGGCAGTCCAGCATAAGCTCCATCCCCCGCACAGGGGGAAGCTGCTTGGGGATGGGCAGGGGACAGTCCTCTGCAGAGAGGGCTGGGGGCAGGAGAGCAGGGAGGCTCACCTGCAGGCTGCAGCCTCAGGAGGGCCAGCAGGAGGCAGTGAGCAGCACAAACAGGGGCTGGAAGGCTTCCGAGGAGCAAGGGCAGCTGGAGAAAAGCGCTTCTCTCCAGCTGCCGCCTGTGCAGCTACCCCGTGCTCCTCTAAAGCCTTCCAGCCCCTGTTCCTGCTGCTGGCCCCCACCCAGTGAGTGGCGGCTGCCTGGGGAGGAGGCACAGCTGCCCACGGCAGGAGGGGGCGGCTGGTGGCTGGAGAGCCCGCAAGCTGCACAGCCAGCAGGAAAAGCCGCACTTTGAAGTGGGAAAGCGCCGCTTCTCTCCGGCAGCAGGCTGCCTGGCCCTCCCCGCCCGAGTCCTCCAGCCCTGTCCTGCTGCGCTGCTGTTGGCTGCCACTGATGAGTGGCTGCTGCCCGCAGGTAAGGGGGAGGAGCAGCCCGGGGCGAAGAGCCCGGGCCAGCGGCAGAGGGGGCGCCAGGCGGAGGATGGAACTGTGCCCTCCCGCTCACCTTCAGATGGAGCACATGTAGCTACACCCTGCTCTTTCAGACATTTTTAATGTGCCTAAAAATCAAGGTCAGTTTTTAGCAACAGTGAAGCGATACTACGAGTGCGACAGTCAAACACACACTAAAATGAAGGAGAGGCAAAACACGAAGCTAAGCACAAAGACAGTTTCTCATCTAATTTTAAAAATCTTGACGTATTAAAACAGAGGATATTCATCAGAAAGTACAGGTGAGGAAACATCTCAATTATCTGATGACTTGCCTTGTTGTGGGGATACCACAACAACTGAAAAATTGAACAAGTGGACTCTGAAGTAGCAATGGAACTACACAATATTGGTAATTTTCATAGAATCATAGAGCTGGAAGAGACCTCAGGAGGTCATCAAGTCTAGCCCCCTGCCCAAAGCAGGACCAATCCCAACTAAATCAACCCAGCCAGGGCTTTGTCAAGCCGAGACTTAAACACCTTTAGGGATGGAGACTCCGCTACTTCCCTAGGTAACCCATTCCAGTGCTTCACCACTCTTCTAGTGAAATAGTTTTTCCTAATATCCAACCTGGACCTCTCCCACCACAATTTGAGACCATTGTTCCTTGTTCTGCCATCTGTCACTACTGAGAACAGCCTCTCTCCAGCCTCTTTGGAACCTCCCTTCAGGAAGTTGAAGGCTGCTATCAAATCCCCCCTCACTCTTCTCTTCTGCAGACTAAACAGACCCAACTTCCTCAGCCTCTCCTCGTAGGTCATATGCTCCAGCCCCCTAATCATTTTCGTTGCCTTCCGCTGGACCCTCTCCAATGCGTCCGCATCCTTTTTGTAGTGGGGGGCCAGAACTGGACACAATACTCCCGATGTGGCCTCACAAGAGCTGAATAAAGGGGAATAATCACATCTCTGGATCTGCTGGCAATTCTCCTCCTAATGCAACCTAATATGCCATTAGCCTTCTTGGCTACAAGGGCACACTGTTGACTATCCAGCTTCCAGTCCACTGTAATCCCCAGTAATCCTTTTCTGCAGAACTACTACTTAGCTGGTTGGTCCCCAGCCTGTAACAATACTTGGGATTCTTCTGTCCCAAGTGCAGGACTCTGTACTTGTCCTTGTTGAACCTCATCAGATTTCTTGTGGCCCAATCCTCCAATTTGTCTAAGTCACTCTGGACCCTATCTCTGCCCTGGATTGTATCTTCCTCTCCCCCTAGCTTAGTGTCATCTGCAAACTTGCTGAGGGTGCAATCCATCCCCTTATCCAGGTCATTAATAAAGATGTTGAACAAAACCGGCTATAGAACCGATCCTTGGGGTACTCCACTAGAAACCGACCGCCATCCTGACATCGAACCGTTGATCACTACCAGCTGGGCCAGACCTTCTAGCCAGCTTTCTATCCATCTTACCGTCCATTTATCCAATCCACATTCCCTTAGCTTGCTGGCAAGAATATTGGGAAACCATAGCAAAAGCCTTGCTAAAGTCAAGGTATATCACATCCACTGACTTTCCCATGTCTACAGAGCCAGTTATCTCATCATAGAAGCTAATCAGATTGATCAGGCACGACTTGCCCTTTGTGAATCCATGCTGACTATTCTTGATCACTTTCCCCTCTTCCAAGTGCCTCAAAATGTATTCCTTAAGGATCCCTTCCATGATTTTTCCAGCGACTGAGGTAAGACTGACTGGCCTATTGTTCTGTGGCTCGTCCTTCTTCCCTTTTTTGAAGATGGGCACTACATTTGCCTTTTTCCAATCATCCGGGATCTCTCCCGATCTCCACGACTTTTCAAAGATAATGGCCAAAGGCTCCTCAATGACATTTGCCAACTCCCTCAGTACCCTCGGATGCATTAAGTCCAGACCCATGGATTTGTGTACGTTTAGCTTTTCTAAATAGTTCCTAACCTGTTCTGTACCCACCAAGAGCTGCCCATCTTCATCCCATCTTGCATCACTTAGCGCATTGGTCTGGCCTTGTCCGTGAAGACAGAGGCAAAGAAAGCATTGAGTACTTCAGCTTTCCCACATCATCTGTCACTAGGTTACCTCCTTCATCCAGTAGGGGCCCACACCCTCTCTGATCACCTTCTTCTTGCTAACATGCCTATAGAAACCTTTCTTGTTATCCTTCACATCCTTCGCCAGTTGCAATTCCAATTGCGCTTTCGCCTTCCTGATAACCCCCCGACATTCTCAAGCTATACATTTATAGCTCTCCCTGGTCATTTGTCCAAGTTTCCACTCTTTGTAAGCTCCCTTTTTGTGCTTAAGTTCACCAAGGATTTCCCCTGTAAGCCAATCCGGGCTTCTACCATGTTTGCTTCTCTTGCTACTCATCGGGATGGTTTCTTTCTGTGCCTTCAATTAAGGCTTCTTTAAAATACTGCCAGCTCTCCTGGACTCCTTTCCCCTTCATGTTAGCATCCCTGGGGATTCTACCCATCAGGTCTCTGAGTGAGTCAAAGTCTGCTTTTCTGAAGTCCAAGGTGTGTATTTTACTACTCTCTTTTCTTTCTTTGGTCACGATCCTGAAATCTACCATCTCGTGATCACTGTTTCAGGTTATCACCCACCTCTACTTCCCCTATTAGTTCCTCCCTGTTTGTGAGCAGAAGGTCAAGCTGCGCACGGCCCCTAGTCGGATACTTTAGCATTTGTACCAAGAAGTTATCCCCACCATTCTCCAAAAACTTCCTGGATTGCCTGTGTACTGGCGTATTGGTCTCCCAACAGATGTCAGGGTGATTAAAATCCCCCACGAGAACCAGGGCCTGCGATCCAGAAGCTTCTCTCAGTTGTCCGAAGAAAGCCTCATCTACCTTATCCACCTGATTCGGTGGCCTGTAATAGACACCTACCACAACATCACTGTTGTTGTTTGCACCTCTAAACTTAACCCATAGAATCTCAACAGGCTTTTCTCCCTCAATATACTGGAGTTCTTAGCAATCATAGTGCTCTCTTACATATAGCGCAACTCCTCCTCCTCCTTTCTCCTGCCTGTTCTTCCTGAACAGTTTATACCTTTCCATAACAGCGCTCCAGTCATGCGAGTCATCCCACCAAGTCTCTGTTATCCCAATTAAATCATATTTCTTGGACTGGGCCAGGGCCTCCAATTCTTCCTGTTTGTTGCCCGGCTTCTCGCATTGGTGTACAAACACCTCAGATAACCAGCTGATCGCCCTACCTTCTCCATTCGAATCAGGGTCCTCCTTTGTTGCTCGTTCCTCTTTGCATTTCTTCCCGGTATCCGACTTTCCCACTCGCCTCAGGGTTTTGGTCACCGTCCCCCAACGAACCTAGGTTAAAGCCCTCCTCACTAGGTTTGCAAGCCTGCCCGCGAAGATGCTCCTTCCTCTCTGTTTGGTGGATCCCATCTCTTCCTAAGAATCCTTGTGCCCGGAACAGAGTCCCATGGCTGAAGAACCAAAGCCCTCTCTCCGACACCACCTGCGCAACCACGCATTTACTTCCTCCGTTCGACGATCCCTGCTCAGTCCTTTCCCTTCAACAGGGAGGATGGACGAGAACACCACTTGCGCTCCAAATTCTTTGATCCTTCTTCCCAGTGCTACGTAATCCACAGTAACCCGCTCAAGGTCATTCTTGGCCGTATCGTTAGTTCCCACGTGGAGAAGCAGGAAGGGTTAGTGAGATCCGAAGGTTTGATCAGTTTTGTAAGCCTCTCAGTCACATCCTGAATTTGAGCTCTCGGTAAGCAGCACAATTCTCGAGATTCCAGGTCCAGACGGCAGATGGATGGTTCAGTCGCTCTTAGGAGGAGTCCCCGACCACCACCATCCGTCGTCTTCTTTTGGGGGTGGTGGTCGTGGAACCCCATCCCTAGGACTACCCATCACATGCCTTCCAGTAGATGGTGTTCCTTCCGGTTTCTTCCTTGTGAGGTCCTTCCAAAGCATTCCCCATCTCAGTGCCTGAGCAGAGCAGCTCAGAAACCAATTTGCTGATGAAGTGAAGGATGCCAAGTACTATTCCATAATAGTCGATTCAACACCAGATGTGAGTCACATAGACCAATTAACATTCATTTTAAGTTATGTGACCGGCAATGGTGAAGTTGTAAAGTGATTTCTTTGTTTTGTCTCACTAAAATCCCACACATCTGAATGTCTAGAGATAATGGTTTTGGAATTCATTGAAAATGTAGATTTGGACATCAAAAATTGTTGTAGGCAGAGCAAACTCTGCAAATATGGCAGGAAAATATTCAAGTCTACAGGCAAGACTGAACAATACAAATCCCTCTGCTTTTACTCATACTGTGTTCCAGCCATTCCTTAAATTTAATCTGCAATGCTGCAGCCACATCTTGTGAGGGAGCTACTCATTTTTTTGACTTCCTTCAAAACACACATGACTTTTTTTGGCAACCACCTAACCTCAGGATGATTCTTACCAACAACCACAGGACATACCACACTAATACCAACCCTGGAACTTTCCCTTGCAACAAACCCCGTTGCCAGCTTTGTCCACATATTTGCTCTGCTGACACCATCATTGGATCTAACCATTTCAGTTATAAGATCAAGAACGCATATTCCTGCTCATCCAGAAATATAATTTATGCCATCATATGCCAACAGTGTCCGTCTGCTATAGACTCATAGACTTTAAGGTCAGAAGGGACCATTATGATCATCTAGTCTGACCCCCTGCACAATGCAGGCCACAGAATCTCACCCACCCTCTCCTAGAATAATCCTCTCACCTATATCTCAGATATTGAAGCCTTCAAATAGTTCAAGACCCCAAGATGCAGAGAATCCTCCAGCTGTGATCTGTACCCCATGCTACAGAGGAAGGCGAAAAACCTCCAGGGCCTCTGCCAATCTACCCTGGAGGAAAATTCCTTCCGACCCCAAATATGGCGATCAGCTAAACCCTGAGCATGTGGGCAAGACTCACCAGCCAGACACCCAGAAAGTTCTCTATAGTAACTCCTATCATCCCTCCATTGACCTATTTACCACTGATAATGAATGGTCAATTAGTTACCAAGATCATGTTATCTCATCAAACCATCCCCTTCATAAACCCATCTAGTTTAATCTTGAAGCCAGATAGATCTTTTGCCCCCACTACTTCCCCTAGGAAGGCTGTTCCAGAACCTCACTCCTCTAATGGTTAGAAACCTTCGTCTAATCTCAAGTCTAAACTTCCTACTAGCCAGCTTATATCCATTTGTTCTTGTGTCCACATTGGTATTAAGCTTAAATAATTCCTCTCCCTCCTGGTATTTATCCTCTCTAATATATTTAAAGAGTGCAATCATGTCCCCCTCAGCCTTCTTTTGGTTAAGGTAAACAAGCCAAGCTCCTTGAGTCTCCTTTCATAAGACAGGTTTTCCATTCCTCGGATCATCCTAGTGGCCCTTCTTTGTACCTGTTCTAGTTTGAATTCATCCTTCTTAAACATGGGAGACCAGAACTGCACACAGTATTCCAAATGGGGTCTCACCAATGCCTTGTATAACGGCACTAACACCTCCTTATCCCTACTGGAAATACCTCGCCTAATACATCCCAAGACCGTATTAGCCTTTTTCACGGCCATGTCACAATGGCGGCTCATAGTCATCCTATAATCAACCAGGACTCGAGGTCCTTCTCCTCCTCCGTTACTTCCAACTGATGTGTCCCCAGCTTATAACTAAAATTCTTGTTATTAATCCCTAAATGCATAACTTTACACTTCTCTCTATTAAATTTCATCCTATTGCTATCACTCCAATTTACAAGGTCATCCAGATCTTCCTGTATAATATCCCGATCCTTTTCTGAATTGGCAATACCGCCCAACTTTGTGTCATCCGCAAATTTTATCAGGACACTTCCACTTTTGGTGCCAAGGTCAGCAATAAAAAGATTAAATAAAATTGGCCCCAAAACTGATCCCTGAGGAACTCCGCTAGTAACCTTCCTCCAGCCTGACAGTTCACCTTTCAATATGACCCGCTGTAGTCTCCCCTTTAACCAGTTGCTTATCCACCTCTCAACTTTCATATTAATCCCTATTTTTCCAATTTAACCAATAATTCCCCATGTGGTACTGTATCAAATGCCTTACTAAAGTCGAGGTAGATTAGATCGACTGCATTTCCTTTATCTAAAAATCTGTTACTTTCTCAAAAAGGAGATCAGGTTGGTTTGGCACGATCTACCTTTGTAAAACCATGTTGTAATTTGTCCCAATTGCCATTAGCCTCAATGTCTCTAACTACTTTCTCATTCAAAATTTTTCCAAGATCTTGCATACTACAGATGTCAAACTAACAGGCCTGTAGTTACCCGGTCGCTTTTTCCCTTTCTTAAAAATAGGAACTATATTAGCAATTCTCCAGTCAAATGGTACAACCCCTGAGTTTAGAGATTTATTAAAAATTTTTGCTAATGGACCTGCAATTTCATGTGCCAGTTCCTTTAATATTCTTGGATGAAGATTATCTGGGCCCCGATTTACTCCCATTAAGCTGTTCAAGTTTGGCTTTTACCTCGGATATGGTAATATCTACCTCCATATCCTTAGTCCCATTTGTTATGTTACCATTATCCCTAAGCTCTTCATTAGCCTCATTAAAGACTGAAGCAAAGTATTTGTTTAGATATTGGGCCATTCCTAGATTATCCTTAACCTCCACTCCATCCTTAGTAATTAGCGGTCCTACTTCTTCTTTTTGTTTTTTCCTATTTATATGGCTATAAAACCTTTTACTATTGGTTTTAATTCCCTTTGCAAGGTCCAACTCTACCTGACTTTTAGCATCTCTCACTTTGTCCCTACATGCTCTAACCTCAATAAGGTAGCTTTCTTTACTGATCCCTCCGTCTTCCACTTATATGCTTTCTGCTTTTTCTTAATCACCTCTGAGATGCTTGCTCATCCAGCTTGGTCTAACACACCTGCCTATAATTTTTTCCCTTTCTTGGGATACAGACTTCTGACAGCTTCTGCAACTTTAACTTAAAATAATCCCAGGCCTCCTCCACCTCAAGATCCATAATTTCTTTAGTCCAATCAACTTCCCTAACTAATTTCCTTAATTTATTAAAGTTAGCCCTTTTGAAATCAAAAACCCTAGTCTCAGATTTATTTTTGTTTATCTTTCCATTTAATTTGAACTGTATTAGCTATGTATATTGGACAAACTTCTCAGACACTTCGCCAAAGAATCAATGCACACAAAACAGACATCAGACAGTTTCACAAAGAAAAAACAGTTCCTTGCCATTTCAACCAGACGGGGCATTGTTTCAACGACCTGACTACATGCATACTGCTTCGAAGAGACTTTAACACAAGACTTCAAAGAGAAGCCTCTGAACTGTCATTCATGCTTAAATTTGACACTTTACGTATGGGCCTTAACAAAGATGCTAATTATCTTACCCATTACAAAGATAGCTTCCCCAATTATCACTTCTAATATCATTATCTCATAGAAACTCACCTCCCCCCCCCCTCATCCCTCCTCTGTTCTAAAATCTGATTTGTCTATTTTATATGTGTTCACTTTTTTTGATTGTATCCCTTTGGTATATATGGTCACGCCAATTTTCTTCCACAATTTGATCTGAGGAAGTGGGTCTGGCCCACGAAAGCTCATCACCTAATAAACCATCTTGTTAGTCTTTAAAGCGCTGCATAGTCCTATCTTTTGTTTCATCCCCCCTTTTTTTAGCTGCTCAGCAATAAACTGAGAACTGGCTTTGATCAGAAAACCCAGCACGTGCCTTTTGGCTAAAGGCTCCTCTGAAATGTTACCTCCCCCCTTTCACACTGAGCCCTAAACATCTTAGCGCTTGAAATAACCTGAGTGCAGGAGAGACAGGCATGAAAAGGCAGCCAGGAGTAGAAGGCACAATGTCAGCACTGAGAGCGGATGGTGTCAGTTGGACTGCGGGGGGCCATGGAATGAGAATGGGCTGCTGTGCTGGAGACAGGCCAGACGTGGGCAGCAGAGGCTCAGCAATGGCAAACTAACTGCTACTGGGCAAAATTAGGAAAAGCCGCCTCTGCCCATGTTGGGACTGTACCATCAGCACAGGCAAATAGCCCGACCCCTCAAAGTGTGCCCACTGGTTTGTTCCAGCCCCTGGCAGCTGACTTCATTTGCTGAGGTGTTGTCCTGTGTTTGGAGCAGCTCAGTGAACCCGCAGCTCCTCTGCGGGGGACACCCGCCGACGTGTACCCGCATCCTGCCCCTTCCTGAGATGATAAATTGCAGCCCGGCCCTGATGCAATCGTGGGGCTCGTCATTTGCTAGGCCCCATGAGGAGAGCTCACCCGCAGAATCGCTTGCTATCAGGGCCCTGCAGCCAGTGCTCCTATCTAGGTTGGCCACTTGCCTCTCCATCGAAACTGTGCTGTCCACAGGGTGATAAACTCAGGGCGACTCTAGGAATGGGGAGGTGTACAAACGGAGAGGAATGCAAATATAGCCCCGCCCATCGTGACTTACAGAAGGCCTCCCCCACAACCACAGGCCCCGGAATGTTTCTGGAGCCTCCTTTGGATGCTGGGAATAATCCAAGCACTTTTCCCCTTCTGAGAGCTGCAAACAGCCCAGGTCCTTTGCATGGCTCCATGAACAAGCCAGAACAGTGATGCTGGAACAATACTTGGACTGGGCTTGCTGAGCTGTACCCCAGGGCCGGATTAAGGCATGGGCTAGCCAGCCAGCTGCCCGGGGCGCCAACCTATGGGGGGTGCCTGATGGCAGCTGTAAGGGGCGTGCAGTGCCCCTTATAGCTGCCATCAGGCCCCACACGCCCGGCTCCCGGATTGCGGGCTGCAGCAGCTTCCAGTGGCCACCCTGCAGCGGCCTCCCGGAGAAGGGGCCACGTTAAACCCCGCAGCGCCGGCCAGCAGCGCTCTTCCCCCCGCGGCTGCAGGGCCCTACACGGCCAGGCTCAGCCCGGCCCGGGCTGCGCGCCAGCAGCAGTAGCTGGGCCGGGCCGGGCACGTGCATCCTGCCGCCGCCAGCTCTGCGCGCCCGCCCCGACGTGCCAGGCGGGGGCGGGGCCGCGCATGCGCCCTCCCCCAACACGGGGCACAATTAAACTGTCTGCCCGGGGTGCTGGAATGGCTCGGTCCGGCCCTGCTGTACCCCCACCTTAAGCTTTGCCTGTGCCCCTCACAGCTCCCTACAGCTGGGACTCCAGCCCATGGCCAGGCCCCTGGGTGAAGGGTCATTGGCCAAGCAGAAATGCACGCACACACGGCTGCACACATGCACGCACGGCTACAGAGCAGAATGCCAGGCAGGCAGCTGAGAGCTCTGCTTATGGGGCTGGCAAGCAGGATCCTGGGTCTGGCAATCCAGCAGGATGCAGGGCCAGCAACGAAGCCTCCAGACAGAAGTCCGGGTGTTGGGCGCAAAGCTGGGGGTGCTGCAGCAGCTCCAGCACCCCACTTTCCACACCTGTGACCCAAGACACTTCAGCACTAGCACCCGAAAATAAGGCTCAGACCCCCCCAGCCTGGTGCTGAGATGTTAGCACATGGATCTGTTTGCTGGACTCAGCCTGGCTCCCCAGGCAGGTGTAGGCTGCATTCCCATCCATTATCAACCCTTGCTCATACCGCTGGCCTCCCGTGCAGGGTTGCCAGGTGTCCGGCATTGTACCGGACAGTCCGGTATTTGCGCGCTCTGTCCGGTAAAAAAAATCAGAAAATACCGGACATGTGCAACGTCCAGTATTCTCTGATTTTTCCGCTGCGCACTGGACGGAAGCCTGGCGTGGGTGGGGGGAGCGGCTGGGAGTCCCAGCTGGGAGGCGGGGCCGCTATTGCTGCCGGGAGCCCTCAGTCGGTTGAGTGTGAGGAGGAGGGGAAGCCTCCTCGCTCGTGCGTCGCCGGGAGCCTGCGCGGGACAGGCAGCAAGTGCCCAGGTCAGTCCCGCTCCCCGCCGGCCAATTTCCTCACCCCCTCCTTCCCGGCCGACCAGTTCTCCCGACTTCCTCCTGATCTTCCCGGCCACCCCTGCACCGCCCCAGGTCTGCTTCCTGCCTCCCCTTCTTTCCCGGCCAGTGCCGCTGCAGCCCACCCCCGCCAACCCTGCTTCCCGCCCCCTTCCTCCTGGCCCCCTTCCTCCCGGCCAAGCCACGGCCCCCAAACCCGCCCCCAGCTCTGCTTCCGCTGGCCCGTTCCTCTTCCTGATCTCCCGGCCAGCGCCGCTGCCCCACCCGCCAGCTCTGCTTCCGCCCCCTTCCTCCTGGCCACCCTTGTGGCCCCGACCCCAGCTGTGCTTCCTGCCCTCCCTTACTCCCGGCCAGCCCTACCCTCCCAGACGGTCCTCCCTCCCCGATATCCCGCGGCCAGCCCTGTTGCCCCCCCTCCGCCCCGTTAGCTGTTTCCAGGCCCCCTTCCCGGCCAGCACTGCTCCCTTCCTGACCGGTCCTCTTCCCTCCCCCCCATGAAGTGGGGTTTTGGTTTTTTTTTTAAATGACTGCCTGGTAACCCCTAGCAGTGATCCAGGTTCTTGGAGTCCAGCGCCATTCGAAATCCACGGCGGTTGTGGAGAAAATGGGGCCGGGGTGGCTGGGTTTAGCCCTGAAGCTGAGGAGGGAGAGGAGTTTCTACGATCCCTGCTGACAGGCAGGGCCTTTTTCCAGGGAGCTGAGGGGAAGAGGGTGGGCTGCCGGGCTGTGTCCTCCTGCGTAAGCACTGCCTGGAGAAGCTCGGCTGTCCCCCGGCCCAATGGACGACAGTCTGGCCTAAAGTACAGGGCACTGGCCTGGGAGTCAGGAGACTCCGTGTCTAGTCCCAGCTTTGTCTGTGACCTGGGCAGCCTGTAACCCCCATAGCAGCTACTCAGATGGCAAAGATCCACCACTGCCCAGATGAATTCTGGGGCTGTCAAAAATCTCCTTCCCCCAAGTGTGTGTGGGGGTGGGGGGTTGGTCCCATCAGTTGTGTTTGAATTGAATTCTGCCAGCAGCAGGCAGGGGTTCTATGAACACAGAAATACTCTCAGAGGGTTTTATGGCTCCCCTCAGGCCCATGGAATATACAGGGATCCTGGAGCCTGCTACCTTACAGCTCTGGTTGTGCACCTGGGGGTTCCCCCTGCTCCGCTGAACTCCCGACCCTCTAAACCTCTAGGCAGCCTCCTGGAGAAAAATGGCAGCCCCTCCGTTGTGTGGAGGCATATGGGGAGCAAAGGGGTGCAGCGGAGTAACTCCCACAGGGCAGGAAGGGAAACCTGCGGGACAGACCTATCAGGAAAACAGCCCGGCCGTGGCAGTGTAGTCACATGTGGGGAGGACACATCCCCGGCCCTGTCTAAAGATTGAGCTAAACCCTGAGGCACCATGTTTGTAGGCAGGTGCCAGAGCTGAGAAGCTGGAGGCCAGGCAGCCTTCCACTGCTCTGGAGCTTCCGTCATCAAACACCTCTCTTGCAGGGAGGCCAGTTGCCATGTGCCATGAGGAATTGCCTTTGATTGGGTGGTGCCTTAGAAAAGAAATTCCTACCCTGGGCCAGCCCTCTACCGGCCTCCTTCGCTGTGCACGAGTGTCCCCCACCACCACCGCGGAAGCTAGACGGTCAACAGAAAGGAGTCCCCCGCCTCTGCCCTCCCAAAGTCCCCACTTCCTGATTGTGGGTCTTTCAGTGAATCAGCAAACTGTAGCCCTAGGAGCCGTTAATGCCAACCCGTGAGAAGCATGAACAGTCGCCAACACTGAGAGGGTAGCAATGAAGCTTTAATATATGGGCGCCTGTAACAGCTTGTGGCTGTTCTTGCAAGGACAGGTAGATTCTGAAACACAACCTCTGCGGCTGTCCTGCCCAGAGTGTCCTCCTCTACGTGCACACACAGCTAGCTCGCTCTCACAGCTGAGCTGTTTGTCCGTCTGTCAGTGTTGCAACAAGAACAGTCCAGTGAGGTAGATGGAATGAAGAAATGAGCAGAGATGGCAGCGGAGCATTTATCTGCGATGCGCTGACTGTGATTTTTGTTTCTTCTTTGCCTCCAAGCGTCTGATTGCTCTCTTCACCCAAAGCTTTGAGGGGTCAGCACAGACCTTGCGGTCAGCACGGGTCTCCAACCTGCAAATGGAAAAGCAAGGAAGTCAGTAAGGAGGGGGCACCTTTGTATTGGTATTTGGAAACATCTTGCCCTTCCCTTCTCTTGCACCAGTTTCCCGCACCCTTGTCTGCCTTGTCCATTTAGACTGAAAACTCTTTGGTGCCTGGATTGTAATTTATATACCTCCCTAGAGCACCCAGCACATTTGGGCCCTGATCTACACTGGGGCCTTTTGCTCAGTTGTAATACAAAATATTATCCATAAGTGCGATACCACTCATGCAGATAGCTCATCCTCTGGAATCTTGCTAGGCTATTTGCACCTATGACACCCTGCCGCAAGCCTAATGACCCTTCTCACTTCTGGAGATTGCCCGCTCCGACTCTCTGTATGAAGAAAACCTCCCATACGTAGGGGCATAACCTGACTTCATGGCCGTCAGTCATCTCTGTAACCTGATGTGACAGCTGGCATCTCAGGCTGACACCTTCTCTGACTTGCTGGTGAGGGGCACCATAACGGGGTAGCGGGAGAATCAGCCCTGGAGGGAATGGATGCTACTTACACGACAGCTTGTAAGTGGCACTCGCTGGAGGTCCTGTAGAAATCCACCAGTTTAGCAAACTGAATAGGGCCAGTCACGTAAACAAAGCAACATTCCTTGGGAGTGTCAGGTCTCGCTGTGAAAGAGAAAGCTGGTGAATACCAAACTCTGTGTTCTTGGACTTTCTCAAGGTCTCTGCTCTCCCTTTCAGTCGCCTCGGAAAACTGCATTAGGACTGAGAACTGTGGCTGACATTCAACCCCGCCCCCCACCCTACCCACTGCCTTCCAGGGATGGGGATTCCCAGGCTAACATGCAGGTACCGCGCACAATTAAGTTTCAGAGTCACTGACCGCACAGAGCTGCAGCTGGGAACACACCTGCCGTGGGGTCCTTCACTGGTGTCACTCTGGGGTGCACTGTGGCTACAATGAATTTCATAGCTACCCTGAGTTAGAGCTCAGCTCTGGCCAGGCTTTTCCAAAGTGCCTAATGATTGCAGGTGCCTCCCGTTGTGGGTGCACAACCTGACATGCCCTCAAGAGACCTGATTTTCAGAAATTGCTGAGCACCAGTCATCTGAAACTTAGGCCTCTTTAAAATGTCTCCTTTTGTGTTCCCAGAACTGCTGGTACCCAAACTAACTTGTCACTTTGGAAAATGTGGGACGGATACTTCTGCTTCAAAAAAAAGCCCAGCTTTGTAGTGCTTAAACTAAAGGAGACTCCACATTAACTGTCAGCAGTATGGGACACATGGCACATGGTTGAATAACTCTAATTCCATCCTGTAGGGGGCAGTGGTACAAATAATCTGTCCCCATTACATGATAAGGCCAGAAATAAATCTGCTGGTGTGTATTAGTCTGGCTTTCTCTCCCTGTATTCTGCAGTACTTAAGGACATTTCCATGAAAGTCAGAATCCTGAGTCTGTCCTGTCACAGTTACCTGACCTGGGAATGATCAGAAGGTCACAACAGGATTATGGCAATCAAATGGGGGACTAGTGGCAAGAGGAGATGAACCCTTAAACACAGATTCTATTTACCTACAAACCTCATTCAGAAAAGAGGAAGGAATAAAACTTAACACTATTCAGCCCTGCCATAAGTGGGCGCAGTTTCTATTGACTCTGTCGAGAGCGGGACCTGCTCAGTTCAGCACTGAATTGTACCTTTTCTAGTTCTCTCTAGGGTGGTTTCCATAACTCTCCCAACAGCCCCTGCTGCAATTCCAGACACTCGGGGCTAGAACCTTGGCTGATGTAAAGGGACATCGCGCCGTAGATTTCAATGGAACTTCTCTTGTCTACACCAGCTCAGGAGCTGAGCGCGGCTCCCGTAGCAAGGGTCCAACTTACCTGTTGCATATTGATACGAAACGGCCAGGAGGAAGGTGGCCAGCAGAGCTGTCCTCAGGCTGATCATGGTGTGGAGTGGAGTGGGTTTTCTGCACTGCTCCTTTCTTCTCCTGCTGGCTGTGAAGTTAGATCTGAGCGGCCACACCGGGCAATTTATTCTGTCCCTGCAACCCACACAAGCCATAGTTCAGAGAATTTCCCCAGAGTTCAGGAGAAAAACCAACCCAGGAAGCAGGGCGAGATTCCACAAAATGTGTCTGATTTTAACTCATGAGGAAGGAACCCCCTGGGAACAGCACTGGAAAAGAGAACACATCACTTCTGCATTCGCAGGAAACTAGCTAGCGAGCTCAGCCAGCCTGGCTTCTGACAGCTTCGGCTACCTCTCGCGAGTGGCCGCCACAGAGACTCCCAGTCCTAGAATGTGTTCTGCACACCGCCCAGCCCTTTCTTGCACAGGTCAGCGACTTTAGATCCTGTAAGGGGACAATATCCACGGTGTGCTCCTTGAAAGAGAGTTACCGCCCAGCCCAGTTTACACATTCCTATGGAGTCATAAAACACAGATTATTTAACTACAAAGTAAGAGATTTCAACTCAGCACAAGGCATTAAAACCTTGGCCACATGCTTCCAGCAACAGGGCTGATCACATTTCAGGTCAGGATCTCTCCCAGCGTCACATGGACATTTCCTTTGTCATCTTAAGTGGAAAAGAAAGAAATATTGATGGGCCATGTCACCTCGGTGGGGGGGCGGGGGTTGGGTCCTCTTCTTTGCCAAACAATGGCCATTTGCCCAGTGACTGGCCATCATCTTCGAGACCTGGCTAAAGCTTGTCCAGTGTCTTTGAGAAACAGGCTTGTTCATTCCCACTTGCCCACGTGTCAGCAGTGGCTCCAGCCTCTCTTCCTGTCTTTACCCATGCATTTCACCGTATTATTGGGCAGGGAATTCAAATTACACCTCCCAAGGCAGATTTTGTACAAAGATTTTGTACAATGACGTGCACATGTGGACAAGAGAGTGAGTCCAACCTGGGAGGCAGTGCCCTACAGGAGCAGGCTGTGTCCAGGAGAGGGCTGCTCAGCAGCTATGAGCAGTCCACAGCAGAACCTCCACAGCAGAACCTAGGCTGGCTTCCTTCTTCTCTGGGAAGGTCTCCTGCATTTGGGAAGGGTTGCCAAGACACATGGATCTTGGTTCTAGGAGGCCTAGGGAGGCCAACAACCCGGTCACCATCTCCTCAATGTCATCCACAGGATGCTGTAGGGCGTGTCACTGCCTGCAGCTCAGACCCAGCCCTTCCTGGACCCGGCCCTTAGAGGGGGCTGTCACGGCAGAAAGTGCCTGAGGAACGGGACACCACCAGCATGAAAGTGCCTCTGCCAGAGGACACACCACAGCCTGACCTGATCACCCACTGCCCCGTCTTCCTGCTCATGTCCAACTCTGCTCCACTGCCAGAACCTCTGCTGCTCAGCTAGCTCCCTCTGCTAGCTCTCCTCGAGTGTTGTTCCTTGGTGCAATTCAGGCTTTGCTCCTGAGTTCTGTGTTTTGTCTTCAGAGTCCATTGGCTCACAAGCCTTCTTGGCCAGAAGAACTCGGAAGAAGCAGAAGCGGAAGAGAGGAAGGGCTACGGTGCACCTGTCTGTGACCACAGGGCTTGGGTTTGTACGGCCCGCTAAGGCAGAGCCGAGCACCCTGGCTTTATTCCATGCACTAAGGGCTTGTCTTCGCACTCAGCAATTCTCCCGTCAACATAGCTAATCCAGCCTCCCCGAGAGGTGTCTACACCGGGGGCTGGGTCATGTAACTATGTTGCTCAGAGGTGTGGATTTTTCACACCCCGAGAGATGTTGTCGTAGCGACATAGGTCTGCCGTGCAGGACAGGACTCACTTTTAAACCAGGGCTGGGGACCCTTTTTGGGTCAGGGCCGCTGACCCAGACAAATCAATTGGGAGCCGCATTGAGGCGGCCATGACCGAGAAGGAGAAAGATATTCTCCACATTCCCGTCACATGCCAGAGCCTTGGGGGGCCCAGGCTAGTAGATTTTGTGTGCTCCAGCCCTGTGGGAGGATGGTGGGAGAGCTGGAGCACCAGCACGGGCTACCCACTCCGAGGTGGAACCCCAAGCCTAGGGACCAGCCCCAGCCCGCTTTAAACACTTGTCCCCCAGCTTTAAACACTGGGCTCCTTGTAAACTCTGGGATGGATTCTCCGGACTGCTCTTGGATTGTTCTAAATCCTGATCTGGTATCTGGAGGGGATAATCCGCAGGCATTGCAAGGGTCCTTCCAGACAAGAGATCTCGCATCCTGCATCCCACTCCCAACCTCTTGCTTCCCTTGCCCTCCTGCACTTTCCGTCTGTTCTAATGACCTGACGACCTACCGCCAAGTGCCTTTTGCTGTCCCGAGGTGGAAAAGCTCTCTGTTAGCAAGAGACAAGGAAGTCTTAGATTGAGCTGAGCATGGGTGGTTTACAAGAGAGGACCCACGTTACACTTGCTACCAGTCCTCATCCCCCAGGATATTAACTGATCATCATCTGAGATCAGGAAGTCCCTTTAACCTCAATTCACGAGGCATACCGGAGTGGTCGACAAAGGCTTCCAGACTGCCCCGCTGTGCCGCCAAAAAGCTGATCGGCACAGCACGGCGGCCATTTTGATGTAAATAAAGCGTCAATTATTTAAATCACCGCTTCATTTTCCTATGTCCAGTAAACTCATCTACATGGCTCCGTCGACGGAGCCATGTAGTCTAGACACACCCATAGTGACTAATATGTTTCCCAGGGGCACCGCTCTGCATTGTCCTGCCTCAAGAGGAAAGACTCTGCCTGCATGTTTTGAACTAGTTATTTTAAATGGTGTTGTTGATTTCGCTGGTGCTCCGTGCGGGGTGACGGGGGAAGGCCAGGCTGCCGATGTGCACTGTGCATTTGGACTGCTGTGTGGGGAGATTTGTGGTGGGCCTTAGTTCCAACAGGGGAGAGGTCCACAGCTGGGGACTGGCCCTGAGAAAGCTCTGCAAACAAAGCAGGGAACAGATACAGATCTCCAGATGCGCCAGGGAGGCCACCTGCCAGGCCAGCACAGGGCCAGAGAAACCCCAGCCAAAATATGTAGTGACAGAACCTAGACAGGCAGCTCCCTCCTACCTGGATTTTCCCTCTGCTTTCCCCTGCTGACAGTAGTGACTCTGAGCTTAATTCGGCCCGGTCTGTGGGCCATTTAACAACACTGAGAGCCAGGACATGGCTCTGGCAGCTCTCACGGTGCTTTACAAAGGCGTTCATAATCCCAAGTTATACTTGGGGAAACTGAGGCATAGAGCGTTGAGGAGACTTGCCAGGCCTCCTGGGGAGTGAAATGGTACCTAGGCCCTGCTCTGGCATTCGGCATTCTGCATTTAGCTCCCTGTCCACCTCCTTTTGTCAGTCTGCCCCTCTGCCCCCGACACTCGCCTGGCTGCCGAGCTGCTGCTGAGGCAGCGTGTTCCTCTCAGGGTGTAATTATGCATTTTCGGAAAGATCTTATTGACCCTTGTTTACACAGATGCTGCCAACCCAGGAGTTCAACAATCCTGAGATGGGCTTGTTCTTCCAACAACACTTGAGTTCCTTCCACTCAACCTGAATCCTGGCCCAGTTCAGGTGGGCATTAAAGTGTTGGGTCCAGATGGCTGGTGTACAGCTGGGGTCCAGGTGGCCGGGACCCTGCTGGGGTCCATGTGGCTGGTGTACGACAAACAAACACACAAAACAGAGAGGGAGTGCCTGAGCCCTTGGGAGGTGCCCGTTACCCTCCCCAACACGGACTGCAGCCTGAGAGTGCCTTAGCTCATGAGGAGGGCCCCGATGGTGGACTTCCCCACACCGAACAGGTTGCCCACCGACCGGTAACTGTCGGGGGTGTCAAGCTTCCAAATGGCTATTGCGACCTGCTTCTCCACAGGGGGCGGGCCACAGGTAGGTGTCGCGTCATCAGAGGGTGGGGGTGAGCTAGGCACATAGCTCCAAAAAGGTGGCCTTCCACATGCAAAAATTTTGGAGCCACTGCTGGTTGTCCCACCGCTCCATGACCAGACGGTTCCACCACTCGGAATAGGTGTCCAGCCTCCAGAAACTCCTCTCCACAGGGGGGTGCGGTTGCCAGAGTGGAGCGCCCGCACCCACGGAGAGGGTCCCGAGAATGAGCTCAGGGTGGAGCTAAGTCAGGACCAGGAATGCAGCTGGCACAAAGTGCTGCAGAAACTGCAGCATGGCCGTGTAGGGTCATTGCATGCCATGGGGCAGCTCCGGCTCCATGGGACCAAGAGAAAAGCTGTGGCGTCCAAAAAAGCAGGGCAACCACAGCAGGCACTGCAAGAGCTTTGCTGTCCCGCTCAGAGGTAGCAAGCACACAGCAGAAGCACACAAAAGGCTGCCCAGTGGGGTCCCTTTACGCTTGTGTCTCTGCAAGGTTCTGGCACCAGCACTCGGATGCAGCTGGTGACCTAAAGCCCTGGCTGAAGTGGTTCTGGGTGGCCTTTTATGCAAGACTCCTGTGTTTTCAGCAGTGCCCGGGCAAGCAAGGCGCTTTCCAGAAACACAAGGGCTGTGTCTACATTGGCACCCTTTTTCGAAAAAGGGATGCTAATGAGACCAGTCGCAATTGCAAATCCGTGGGGGATTTAAATATCCCCCGTAGTGTTTGCATTTACATGGCTGCCGCTTTTTTCCCGGCTCGGGGCTTTGCCGGAAAAAAGCGCCAGTCTAGACGGGGATCTTGCGGAAAATAAACCCTTTTCCGCAAGATCTCTTATTCCTACTTGCAATAAACCCTTTTCCGCAAGATCCCCGTCTAGACTGGCGCTTTTTCCGGCAAAGCCGAGCCGGCATGTAAATAAATACGCGAGGATATTTAAATCCCCGCAGTGCGACTGGTCTCATTAGCATCCCTTTTTTGAAAAAGGGTGCCAATGTAGACACAGCCAAGGAGAAGTGGCTCCTATCCCAAGAAGCAAGGAGGCTAAGTCCGACCAGATAGACAGGAAGGGGAACAACTGAAGAGATTTTACATAGAAATTAAGCAGATTTCACTTCAGTGAAAGCAGAAGTGCTGTAATGACAACATCTGTTTTGGAAGCAGTGTTTGGTCTAGGCAGCCGGTTCTCCTTTCCTGGGTGTGGGGGAGAGCAAACCTTGGACCAGGATCTTCTTTAAACAGTAATAAATCCAGAGCAACCCTATCGAGTCCATGTAAATGAGATCAGAATCCCTTAGCATTTCCTGATATTGCGCACGTTGTTCTGAGTTCTGGGCTCACGTCTACCTTTGCAGTCCAGTGAAGCTAATGCGGAGTGGCCTGGGCAACCAAGAGCTGAGTTTGCCCCGGTAGTTGCCTACAGAAACCCTACGACAAGCTGTCCTGCCTCCTGCCGTGATGGCCAAGCCAGAGAAATGGTGTTGGAAAGCAAAGTGGGTTCACGCATTCGCTGTTCGCGCCATCTCTCTGTTTCCCCCCTGGGCTGCCTCCACTCTCCAGAGACCATGCACCTCCTTGCTGCAGATTACCCCAAGGGGGCTGGGCAGGGAGTCGACACACACATCCAGCTCAAGGACGCTCCCTCCAAACAAAGAGTTTAGTCGCTCACCCCAACCTTGCCAGGGTGGCCGCCTTCTTCCACCCTCTGTCAGTTCAGCCCACCCCCAGGGGATTGCCTCCCTTCCCTGCTGCCTGCATCAGCTTTCCTTTCTCAACCCGCCCTCCCCACCCCCGAGCCCCAACTCCTCTCAGTTCTCTGACAGGGAGTCTCATGTCTGAAACTCCCTGGGCCCTATTCTCAGGCCCACCACTGCCCGTGGTACCCTCCGACTCCGCCACACTTCCCCGGAGCAGGCGAATACTGGAGCACTACGCAGCGGACGTAGGAACTTTATGCCACTTCTCTCCTGGGTGGCGGCTGAAGAAACGTGGACCCACAACTGCTGTAAAGCCCTTGTCCCAGCCCTCCCGGCCCCGGCCCCCCTTCATGCCCTGCTCCGACTGCCGCACGCCAGCAGTGGGAGCGCTCTCTGGCCTGCTGAATGGGGCTAGCCACAGAGCAGCTGGCCCCCGGGGAGCCTGGTGTACCCGTGTTCCCCACGGCAGGGACTGTCACTGAGCCCTGGCGCAGCCGCACTCCTAGGCTCACTCCGGCTGTTGCGGCTCCACCTCAGACCACCCCCCCCAGGCCTCGCGGGTCAGCTGGAAGGGCTGTGGGCAGGTGCAGTTCTCCAGCTGGCCACCGGGAGGTGCCATGTCCCTGGGGGAAGGCCAGCACGGCTCCCAGCTCATCCCAAGAGCAGCTCCGGGGGCTAAAGCAATCAGGAGCGGCCTGAGGCCGGCTGCGGCAGCTGGCGCCCCAGGTGGATGGCGCGATCGGCGCCCCCACCTGCACGGCCGTCAATGGCCATGACGTAATCATCGGGCGCCCTGAGCTGGCAGCGCCCTAGGCGACCGCCTAGTCTGCCTAGGCTCACGGTCCGCCCCTGAAAGCAATTACCACGACAAAGCAACACCTGCCTAAACTGCAGCTAATTGACCCTCCCCTGGTTACCAGTGGGCATTTGGGTGTCCCTGTACCTTTGCGGGGCTAGCACGGCCCGGCATCACGGCTGCCACTGCCCAGCAACAGAGACCCCTGCAGGATGTGAATGGCACCCCAGGGGACAGGGATGAACCAAGCAAGGACCCAGAGTGAGCAGAAGGCAGGAAGAAAACATTTGCCGTGGGGGCTCGGCGGAGGCTTCAGGCAGGATCAGCAGCAGTGTCCGGACACGTCCAGTTGCGGCTTTCAGCCTCCTGTCGGCCCAGCCCTTTCTGGGGAACACTGCAGCAGCGGATGACCTGGCAGGTTCCCCGAGAGAGGGTGACGCGGGGTAGGCACGCCGTGCCCAACAGAGTGTCGCAGGTAGAGGACTCTTTAACAAGGTTGTAAAAAGAGCTACACAGATTCATGGAGGTTAGGTCCATCAATGGCTATTAGCCAGGATGGGTAGGAATGGTGTCCCTAGCCTCTGTTTGTTGGAAATGGGTGACAGGAAGGATCACGTTAGGATTACCTGTTGTATTCCCTCCCTCTGGCGCATCTAGTATTGGCCACTGTTGGCAGACAAGGCACTGGGCTAAATGGACCGTTGGTCTGACCCCGTCTGGCCATTCTTATGTTCTTATGTAACGGGTGTGAAGTCTGCAGGAGCACACAAAGCAGGTGGATGTCCCCTAGCCATTTGCACTGAGCCACATGCACAAAAGAGCTGCCCCTCTCTGGAAACAGCAGCATGCTTCAAGATTTAAAGGGGCAGCACAGAGCAATCAAAGCCATTGCAGTCACCCAAGGGCATGTCTACACAGCAGGGCTGAAGTGGAAATAAGAGATGCACTTGAATTGCATCCATTGCGTCGCTTCATTCGGCTTTTGGTGCTGTCTACACAGCAGGGAGTCTGAGTTAGAGCATTTTTCCTCCCACTTCCCTTATGCCTCATAAAATGGAGGAGTCAGAGTAAGAAGTCCTCCAAATCTACATTATGCCGAAATTATGTTAAAATATTGCTTGGCGTGTCGATGAGCACTCGTTATTATGGAATAATGTTGTGCATGTCGACACAGAAAGCAGCCATTTCGAAATGCATTCAAAATAACGAGCTTCTTACTCTGGCTTCTGTGACCCTCCTTGTACGAGGAGGAAGGGAAGTTGGAAGAAGAGTGCTCTGTTTCCAAGTAAGTGCTGTGTAAACCAGATGTGCCCAAAGCCGAAATAAGCTATTTCCACGTAAGCTACGCAGTTAGCGTAGCTCAAGATGCGTAGCTCCTTTTGCGTTTCGCCCTGCTGTGCAGACATGCCCTAAGCTACACACTGGCATTCCAAATGTAAAGCGCTATCTACGTGCAGAGGGTTATGAGTTGGGTCATTTTATTTTTATGGAACTCTCCTCTCCGTCTCATGCCCCTTCCCTAATAGCACCTGCGGGTACAGGATGCAATTGCCAGCTAAGTCAGATGCTTCTCCACAGAATAATCTTGCTTGTCGGCTGAGGGATGCTGGAAGAGCCAGCTTAGGCTCCAATTCTTTCTGCCTTACCAATGCAATCCTCCAAAAAGATCCCAAAGACCAGCAGTGTGAAAGGCAGGCTGTGCGAGGCAGGGCTGTGTGAGGTAGGGCTTTGTGAGGCAGGGCTGTGCGAGGCAGCACTATGTGAGGCAAGGCTGTGAGAGGCAGGGCTGTGCAAGGCAGGGCTGTGCAAGGCAGGGCTATGCGAGGCAGGGCTGTGCAAGGCAGGGCTGTGTGAGGTGAGGCTGTGCGAGGCAGGGCTATACGAGGTAGGGCTGTGTGAGGCAAGGCTGTGAGAGGCAGTGCTGCAGGAGGCAGGGCTGTGCGAGGCAGAGCTATACAAGGCAGGGCAGTGCGAGGTTGGGCTGTGCGAGGCAGGGCTGTGCGAGGCAGGGCTGTGTGAGGTAAGGCACTGCAAGGCAGGGCGGTGCAAGGCAGTGCTGTGCAAGCCAGTCAGATGGAAAGAAGGCCAAACCAGAAAGGGGTAGCAAAGGTCAATTTGGAACCTTCCTCTTTCTGACTCCATCTCTCTCAGTCGGGTGCTACCCAGAAGCAGCAGGGAAGTGAAGCTGAGCCACACCCGGCCTTGGCCAGGCTCCGCGCCGTACTGTCTTCTTAGGAGAATGCTGAAGTAGGTGGTTAGCAGCTCTCGCTTCCTTGGACGCTCACCAGGCAAGGCAGGAAGCCGCACAGCACTTCCTGAGATAAGAGATCACTGGCGGCCATGTCTGTGGTGTCTGCTTGCCTGGGAACAACAGTCACTGTTGGGGCCCCAGCACGCTTGTCTAAGTGGCCCTAGCACCGTATTCTACTGCAGGAGAACTGACCTCCAGGGGCTCCAAAGTGCTCCCCCACTTCTGTAAACGGAAGCTTAGTGGCATGAGCCAAGCTGCAGGAGAGCACAAACTCCTGCTAAGGGAGCCCTTGGTGATATAATGTGACTTGTAAGCAGAGGTCCAGGGCCTGGCAGGCTGGGTAAAACAGGGATTGGGCAACCGGTGTGGGTCAAGGAAAACTTCCTTGGACTGTGACCCATTTCTGGAACCGAATGGGGCCAGGACCTTTTGCTGAGGGAAGAAATGGTCCCTCGGCCTTCAGTCCTGCCTTGCCAGAATCAGCAACGCGGGTCTTGCAAGAAAGCACGTTCTGTGCAAAGCCCTTGGACAGCATGTGGTCGATGAAATGGAAAAACCTGGGGCGCAACCATAGCCCCAATGAAATCAATGGGAGCTTTGCCATTGGTATCAATGGGGCCACAATTTCACCCAGGTTATTGAAGTCCCAGTTCACTTCTCCTTAATTCTGGCATTTGCCTTGCGACTTTATTTGAATCATTCATCTGACTACAGCGAACGACATCGACGTTTGTCATAGGATTTTATTGTGGTTTTCTTACAAAAATACAAAACAGCGTCCGACACATTCACAGGGCAGGCGCTGCTCCTTGTCGCCGGGTGCTTTTCTTGTAAATGCAGCCACGCCGCCCCAATGTGACAGTCCTCCTCCTGCACCCTGCCAGGGGGGACCATTGTGCATAGAAAGCAGCACGCTGAATGCCATAAGAGCTCCTGGCCTGCACCAGAAATCCCCCTCCGATTTCGGTGGTGGCAGAATTACTCTCCTGTGAGTGGCTTGCAGTAATCCCACCGTTCCACCGGCCGGGGGGTTGCCCCAAGGACCCCCTGGCTGCCTTATCCTGCGCCGGATGGCTGCGTGCAGCCCTGAGTGGGAAAGCGGCGCAAGCAGTTCCCCAGCACAGGTGAGTGTGGGCCGGAGACGGGGCGTGGCTAGTGAACTGTGCTGCCGCTGCTCTCCCCCCTGGGGCCATGCTGCTTGCTCCTGCCCTGTGCGGATCTCCTCTGGGGCTGGCGTGGCCCACCGCTGAAATGGAAGGAGCTAGTACCAACCAGATCCGATCACAACCTGAATGTCTTGTTCCAAGTTACTTCCAGCCCCTTCTACAAAACCAACAGAAAAGAGGAAAGGAACTGGATTACAAGCAAAAATATTGTTGGGATGAATCCCATCAGCCCAGCTTCTGGGTGCAACCTGATGGCTGCTCAGAGGTCCCCCACAGTATGTCTGCTGGTTCTTAATTGGGGAACCCTCATCACCTCTGCCTTGTCTGCCTTTCTTTACCAGCAGTACAGAATCCGCTGTGGTTGGCTTGTTCAGCTGTGTGTATGAGTTTCAGAGGGGTAGCTGTGTTAGTCTGTAGGGGCGTGTCTAGACAGCACCGCTATTTCCTGCAAAAGTCCTGCTGAGGTCCAGGGGAATTTGTCCTGAGTGAGTAAAATGGAGTAAAAGACCTTCAGGATCTGGCCCACAGGATGAAATATCCCCAGACTTAGATTCTGCAATGTCTAAATGTATGAAAATCAATAGCCATTTGCATACAAAATCTCTTCCCTAGTAGCTTTACAGCGCTGTAATACCATGCTGATTGCTGCTCTATGTACACTTGTGACAGACACACATACTGGTGCACTAGTGTAGGGAGTTTTACACTTTCCTGCCAGAGACAACACACAATTAGACAGGCCTGTTTCTACGCCCCATGTGTATTGCCAGCAGTTACTCAGCGCGCTGAGAGTGAATTCCCCAGTCATTGTCTTTTGTAACTGTCCAGCAGAATGGCTCACCAAGCAGAGTCCACATCCATTCCACATGCAGAGAAAAATCCCTAGATGCTTAGTGTCTGGTGCCTTGTTTGGTTTCTACGTCTCACAATGGCTCTTTTTTTATGTATACGACCGCAGGCCTCTCTTCTATAACATCCCATCTGTGCTGGGAACTGGTAGGGCTAGGGACAACAGCTGGAGGAGGGATTTGATTAGCAACGAGTCCAATTTTATAATGTGGGTGCCTAATGTGAATCCCCTAAATCCACAGTAGACACTCTAATTCCTGCTTTAGACAACCAGGGTTTGAATCTTCACCCGTGCCAAGTCGCGGGTGCTCAACAATTGTGAAAATAAGTCACTAGGTGCTGATTCTTAGTTGCCTGCAGTGCGCAATTAGCTTCCTAAATCTGGATCCAGAGGCCTGACTTGGGGCCGCCACGTTGGAAAACGACACAAACCGCTCAGAGCTGCTAACAGTTAGCGACACACTTTGCCCTTGAGGACTGGAACAGCCAGCAGTTGGATGAGAGACAAGCAGGGATCCCTCAAACAGATGGGAACAGAATGGCACCACAGAGGCACCCAGAGATGCAGGGCATGAAGTAACAGACAGACAGGTTCGGGGGGCATGACGTTCAGCTTGGCAGCACCTCGGATGGGCTTTCCCTGGGCAACTATTCCAGTACCAGCTCAAAACACGTCTTGCCACTGTCTGACGCACAGCACAAGTTTGTTACAGTGGCATCCAGCGATGCAAGAGAGAAGGCAAGTAGCTCATTCTCAACACACTGCCCTTGGCTCCCTGAGTGGTTTGGTTTGGTTTGGCTTGGTTCTTTGCCTGCCAATCAGAAGCTGTGACTTTCCTTGGCAGCTCCCTGCCTTGGCCCATTTATCTTGCATTGGGTTTTGGGGGGTTTTTTTGGCTTAGTCCAATATAAACCTGATTAGTGCCAGGTTTAACCTCCCTGCTCCCAGTCAGAATAACATCCCAGAGTCCACCTAAGACCGAGAGAAACCCAAGTCCATGCCATGACAAATTCAGACGGCGTCCATGGCATAGTCATTAGTTCCAGAGCCCTGCTGATGAATGAGCAACAGTTGTACCATTTCCTTAGTGGGCTTTCCAGGGAAGACTCTGGACTTTACATACATCCATACAGCAGCGCTGCACATACACAGAACACTCCCCAGCAAAACGAGGCTAAGGGTGTGGGTCCGGGATGCAGACAAAAAGCTGGGTGTAGACTCCAGAAGAACATCTGGTGATGCTGAAGCCCCTTGTGCTTTGTTCTCACGTAGGAATCTTGTGAAGGAAAAGACCGGAGTTCCTGGAGGTGAAATGGATTCAGGAGAAGAATGAGGAGGACCTTCCCTTCCTAGAGTAGATAAGTAGTTAGCTGGGCTAGCACCAGTCATAGACTCACGAACAGCGTCTCTTTCATCACCACTCCTGTGACTGACAGAGCCCTTGTCCCCTCCAGGAGGTGTGGGGTGTGAAGTGGAACCTTTGGTGGCATCAGCAGTACCTTTCAGAACAGTTGTGGGTTTCCTGGTAGAGTTCTCACTGTCCTGTCCCAGAGATGCAAGGCCTATAGCAGGCTTGCTGGGAACAGATTCTAGTGGAGCCGTTGTTGTCAGGAATGCAGGGGATAACTCCGCAATCTCCGTGCCATTTACAATGGCTGTAGCATCTGCAGTAAACGCACTAGGAGCACTGGCAAGTACATCAGCTGTTTGATTTCTACTAGAACCTACAGATTTGTATGTTGGTCCTATGGGACTCTCAGGTTGTTTGATGGCAGTGGTGGGATATGAAATGAATTTACTGGGGACGGTGGCAGGTATGTCAGTAGCTGGACTCATAGCAGATCTTGTTGACTTGTTTGCAGAGTCTACAGATGTCATGGAAACCTTGCTGCCATTGGCAGTAGGCTCAGTATAGATAGTAGATGGAGTACCGGTCTCGTTTAATGCTGAGGAGGGTGTTGTAGAGGATCTCATGGCCTCTTGCACAGTCAGTGTGGATGTGTTGGGCTCCTCCGTCCTCACACCAGAACCATGTACTGCTTGTGAGACTGTTGTGCCAGCCCCAGGAATGGTACTGGTTAAAACACCGGCCTGTCTTGGGATAGAGACAGTGCCAGCAATGAGTCTGTGAAAAACGCCTCCCTTTTCTTGCACAGCTGCAGAAGACACCATGCTTGAGGGGTGTGGATCCTGAGGGGCACTTGTCTGGTCTAGCCGTCGGACTGCTTCCTTCACCCAGCTCTCCTCTGGATCTGCACAGTATTCCTTAGACTTCTGCGTCACAAATCTAAAGTGAGAACAGAAATAGCAACAATCACCAGAAACTGAAAGGAAGAGCTGATAAATACCCAAAGCCTAGATGATCGCAGCCCTGGCGAAGCTCATGCCACCCTGACAGAAACTAGTGAAATTAAATTTCCCATTGCTGCCTGAAAGTTAAATAGAGCCATCTTTTGTGGGTAGAAATGCAGGCAATAGGGATCTAATCAGTTGGGCATTTGAATCATCCTTTGATCTGACGAATCATTTCCTAAGGATAGACTTTCCTTTTCCTGTTCACTGGCATAGTAATTATTTTTAAATGGAGCAGCTGACACAATTATATCCTGAGGACGTTGAAATGAAGTTTAAGGGGCTGACCGTGTAATCACCTATCGGGTCGGATCCTGATCCCATTGAAACTGGAGGGAATTTTGCCTCCAAGTAGAATGTGAGCATGGCCAGACTGTAACGCCTAAAGCACAACTGGTCTTGAAAAATGGCTGCAGATGTCACGGGGCTCCAATCTTGGGCCTCACTGCCACCAGATTGTTATTTATTATTTAGCAGCTACAGGCCCCTCCTGAGCTCCTGGCTCCATTGTGCTTGGTGTTGTACGTGTGCAGGCCATGGTCCAAGTAAGAGGCCTATGATCTGAATAAACAAAGCAGATGAAGAGTGGGAGGGACAGAGGCAGGCCACTGGCCAACCAGGGAACAGAACTCAGCTTTCCGGGCTAGAGCTGGTGGGGTTCAGGCTCTCCAGTTTTTCGGAGAACGTCCGCTTTCCCTGGACAGGGGTGAGTTTTTGTCAGGATAACTACACCCCCAACTCCGGGTGTAGACAGCGCTGCGCCCAAGGGTGGCCTTCGCCCACAGACAAAGCTACTGCCTCTCAGGGAGGTGGGCTCCCTCCACTGCAGCATCTTCCCTAAGCACAACGGCAACGCTGCTGCAGCGCTATAGGTGTGGACAGACCTTGGTCCCCTACCTGTAAAACAGGGCTCATAATCTTTCCTTTCTTCTGCCCTTTGCCCATCTGGTCTATTTAGCTTGCAAACTGTTCAAGGCAGGGACAGCCTCACTAAGTACGCATGTGTACCCCACACACTTAGCCTATGTCTAGACTACAATGATTTATCAGAAAAAGGTATGAAAATTGCATTCTGTTTTTTCAGAAGAAGCTTTTCCAAAATTTGGCTCATCTACACTGGGCCAAATTTTGGAAAAGCCTCCTCTTTCGGAAGAGCCCTTCTTCCTCGTGGACTGAGGAAGACAGGCCTTCCGAAAGAGCGCGTCTGCTCTTCCACAAAAAAAAGCGGAAGAGCAGATGTGTTCCCAGGACGCAGCAGAGTTTTTCCTGGATACCTCCCGGGAAACCCCCCGTAGTGTAGACTTAGCCTTAGTGTGGTTCACTGTCCCCTGTAGTGTCACTTTGACCATTTACAGTGAGCGATAAGAGCAAGTGAGCACTACAGCCTAAGCTGAGAGCCCGCTGGATTTATAGCTCAAGCTGTAGAGGCTCCTACACAGAGATCTCAGTTTCAAATCCCCCAGGGGCAGTTACATAGACAGGACCTAACACAATGGGACCCTAATCTCGTTTGAGTCCAGTAGGCAGTTTCCAGAATGTGCTTTGCACCAAAACAAGGGTCTTTGCAGGATTTGGGCCTATTTATTCTCACAGTTGTAAATTACATTAATCCTTTCTGAATTCAATATTTAAAAAGCACCACATGGTGGGAAAGTACTTACATGACAACAGCTTTAGGACATGATGGTTCTGTCTTCTTATAGGACTTCAGCAGTGTCTGGGGTATTCTTTTTGAAAATTTGGTACATGTATATTTGCACGGCACATGTGCTCTGGGTTGTGCTACAGCAAAAAAAAAAATATCATAAGTATCAGCTCATGCTCTGGATGTAATGAAAGCTGCAAACAAGCGCCTTTCTTCTCCAAAGTCTGCCTCCAAATTGGGGAATCTTTAGCTGAAGAGTGCCGATCTATGGAACAAACCCGAACGAGGAACAATCTCAGCAGGGCTAAGGAAGTGCTGTAAGAATGGAGGGGAAGTCCCTAGCAAAAGCACGTAAAATCAAAAGATTCTTGAGACCACTTTTTAAATCAAGAGCCACAGGGGGCTCCGGGTGGATGGGGACTCCACAGAGGCTCTTGCTTGTGGGTCTTCAGTTCCGATCTGAAGGGCATCGTTAAATGCTGCAATCGCTACGCTGTGGGTAAAACCAGGCAACCGCCATGCTCACCAAATAAAGGACAAAACCATCCCAAGCGTGTGAACACTTTGCACAACGAAGTCAGACATAGTGTGATGGACCAGCCCTCCGCCTCAAAGGAGACCTGTACAGCGCTTTCCAAAGATTAGCCTGGGAGCTTAAATTTACAACTACACTAGACACAAAAAATCCTGGACTGAATAGAGGTTCATGGCTTATTACAACAATCGATAACTCACTAACAACCCTCTCCCCGGTTCCCTGCCTCTGGCTGGAGTGCAGTTAAAGGGCCCCTTCGCCTCAAAGGGTCCCTGGAGACATGTGATAATGCCTTATGCTAAGCAAGCCGCTCCGCCTGTGACACTTCCATTTCCCAGACGGGAACAAGAGCTCTGTGTGAGCGCCAAAGATTGTCTTGCTCACCCACAAAAGCTGGTCCAATAAAAACTCCCCCACCTCCTCCACCTAATGGTGTGTGGTGGCATTTGTGAAACTAATTGGTCTCAGTCCAGCTCCTGGCGGCCCGTCTTTGTTACCAAAGCAATTGCTGCGGCGGCTGTTGATTGGCACTCTCAGGACACAGGACACGGAGGAGGGTGGTCAGGGCTGAGACACCATCACTGATGGGGCAGCATGAGGTGAGCTTGGTCTGCGGGTGCCAATGCTAAGCTGTGCATAGCCTTTTCCCCAGCAATGGCTCCCATGCAAACAAACGCCCACCTCTCCTGCTCCGCTAGGCTTTGACATAGGTGCCCATGGTCATGGAGGCCATGCCTTCAAAGCAGATGGGAGGGTGCCTCCCGGTGGAATAGATGTAGAGGCGCTAGCTCCACTCCAGTGCGTACGCCAAACATAGCCATGGGGCTGTGGCGTCCAAGTACGTCCCATGGGGTTGGGCAGACGTGGACTCGGGCAGCTAGCCTGAGAAGGCGTTCGTGCCACACGGTTGTTTTTGATGCTCTAGCTCGAGCAGAGCTCGCATGCGCACAATGTACTACCCAAGTTAGGCAGCACCGTCCCAGCTGCTCTGCAGACGTACTCGGAGCACTCGCTGAAGTCTGGGGAACGGTGCAAAGACAACACGTCTGGAGACCATCTATGAGTTTTCTCCTAACTATTGCCTGTGCCTAGCTATTCGCATGAGAGCTGTAGACACATCACAGGTAAGCTTTACAACATGGTTACGGGAAACGTGATGCTGCAAAACGACTGTAAAAATAGCACCCCTCTCACTATGGGCCAACTGGTGCCGTCCTTCCTTGCACTGGGGAGAGTTTATTCATGCAAACAACCCCATTGACCTCACTGAGCTACTTACCAGCTGTCCAATATAAACAGGGTTGCACAATCAAGCATTATGTTTTTTCCTGTGTGCTTTGGAGTTAGAGCCCTTATCTGCAAGTTCCTGTTTTGTCTTGGGCCCTGCAGAGCCAAGACGGAACGGAGGCATTGGAGTCTATTCTGGATCACATAGCATTGAAAGATTTCCCAAGGGTCTGACTCAGCATGGCCCCTGGCAGTCAATAGAGCAGGGGTGATTTATACCAACTGGGGTTCTGGCCCATCAGCATTTGATGTGTAACTGAACAAATCTGCTCTCAGGAGACACAGTGGGTGAGGTGATATCTTGGGTTGGATCACCTGTTGGTGAGCGAGACAAGCTTACGCAGCGATCTTCTGCTGCTCTCAGATTGGAGGGTATAAAGTCCAAGCCCCGCAACATTACTCTTACAGAGTCACTCTTTAATCAAGCACTGCTCTTTGCCAGGTGTCAGGGTAGTTTCCCACTCTGGCACTCTGAGTGCAGAAGGTGGGGGCCCGCAAGAGACCATAAATACCTTGTCTCTATAGGCTCTGCTTCCACAAACTCCCCAAAGTCACAGATTCACTGACTTTTGGAGGAGCAGCTCCCACCACCAAGTGAAACAAAAGAAAACCCCTTTCTCCTTGAACCCAGGCAGAAAACACTTGGACTTCTTCCCGGGGGGTACCCCAAGCTCCTTTACCACAAGAGAGAGTGAAAAACAAAGAGAAATCAAACCACAGTCTCTAGTAGCTGACCTCTTAGTCTGAGGCAGGCAGACACACACAAACAGACAGACCTCCTGTTTCTTTCTGGGACACAAGAATCAAGTTATCACCTTAAAAAAGGTGATTTTATTAACAAAACAAAAAGCTGTATTTGAGAAAGCATACTTGGATTCTAGGTGTTACAGAGCAATTGAGTAAAACAAATGAAAACACAGAGGACAGCTCTGGGTATGCTATTAGATAGTGGATGGGGGAGGGAAGGCAGAGACTCACACAAAGGCGTTTAACCAAACATCCAAAATAAAGAAAAATACCCTGATCGCAACTAAACATACATTCCTCTCTCTACTCACAATCTGTGCTGATCTGTACTTCAAGGCCTTGATAGCTACCTGAACTTAACCCTTTAGTCACTGGTGCTGGCCAATACTCCTCCTATTCATCATACCAGGTAAAACAAAATCCCTTGTTTGGATTGTCATGTTATCCATGGTCCTTGTAGATCAATAACAATCATTGCTTCCTCCCAGTAACTTCCTTATGGTATTTTTTTCTGGAGTTCTCTGTCTATGACTGTGAATTAGGCCTTGTCTACGCTAAATCTCCCCTCTTCCCCCCCATTGATCTAATTTAAGTGACTTCAGCATGTAAATAGTGTCACTGAAGCTGATGCACTTACTGCTGCGTCTTGTGTACAGCAAGGTCAGTGGGGGCTGCTTTCCTGTCAACTCTGGCTACTCTTCTCGTCCTGGTGCAGCACCCAGAGTTGACAGGAGCACTCAGAGGTCGACTTATTGAATCTAAGCAGACACAGTAAATTGACTGCCAGTGGATCCATCGCTGCAGCATCGATCCACTGCGTAGTGGAGACAAGCCCTGAGTTAATGCATTACACACTGCTCCAAACAGCCAAAGGGCCTTTCGTTATCAGCTCAACAAGGCCTATGCGAGGGGGCTGCTTTCTTCCATTTCAGGGAAGTTACACAAATATTTGCTGTAGTAAGTAAAAGTACAAAGGAGGCATCAAACAGTCAACTGCAAGGGCCACATGCTGTGGTCTCAGTGAGCAGTACTCAGAGTAACCCTTTGGCAATGGAGACACTTACAGAGTGAAGTGTTTTTCCACAGGAGCTAGGTGGGGGGAGGGCAGAATCTGGCCAATGAGTACGCTGACCATATATCCTGGAAAATCCAGGACAGTCCCTAAGTTCAATCTCCTGTCCCAGTGTCCCCGTAAACACTGAAAATGTCCCAGAAACAGCAGCCCTGCTAGAAGCAGCTGTGCACTGCTATTTCCCGGCCCCCTCCGCCTCCCAGGGCAACTCAGGTGTGCAGGGACCTCCCTAAAGATTTTTCCCGCTGCTCTGGAACCCAGCCAATAGGAGCGGTGGGAGGCGGTGCCTGACCTCTGGCCCTCTGCTCTGGCGGGCAGGTAGTCTGGGAGCCATGCTGGTAAAGCAGCAGCATGTAAGTGGCCATCTTCCCCTCACAGCCCCTCCACGAGAGCCCGCTGCCCCTCTGCCCTTTATACTTAGTAAGAGCCATGCGAGGTCTTCGTAGATTTAAAAGGCAGAGACAGCGCCAGCTGAGCTGGAAATCAGCTGATTCCCGGTTCTGCGCTGAGCGCTGGCTCTGCCCTGCGGTTCTAAAAGTGCGGTCAGGGGGTCCACGGCTTCAGCTCAGCTCCCCTCTCCTCCCCCACTGGGATAGAGGTGGCTGAAGCGGGGCTATTTTGGCTCGTGGCACTGGGGCAGGATCGGGCGCCTGGGGCAGCAGGAGGTTGGGGCGAGCTGCGGCTCTGAGCAGTACTGCAGGCAGCAAGAGGCAGCGCTCACCCCTGCAAGGGGGGGCATTGCAGGCTGGGCACCCCACACCTGCCCACGCAGTGAGCTAGTGGGCGCCGGGTCCCCACTGGGGCGGGAGCTGAGGGGGCTGTGCGGGCTGCCTGCGTGCGGGACTTGGCTCCCAGCGGGGCTCCCGCGGCCCCTTCTCTGGAGACTTTTGTGCCAGCAGTGGGCAAGTAAAGTTTGAGCTCGGCCGGGCTGCAGTGGCTGCAGTGCAGGGCCCTTGCGGCCGGGCTGCCGCAGACTTGACATGGGAGGAGCACCTGCCATGTGCATGGGCTCCACACAGGTGCATGTGGGAGCCTGGCCTGGGTTCCAGCACAGGGCATTCCCCCATGCACGTGTCCACGCCACGCACCCCACCCCCTCGCTGGGACCTGCCGGCTCCTAGCAGAGCGGCTGAGATTGCAAATCACCACTGACCCCATTCGCCCTGCAGCAGCTTCCCCTGCTCCTCCCGCAGCCTCGTTCTGGGGTGATCACTGAGAGGCCGGGGTCATTTCTTATTGACGAGCGCACGGAGCTGCTTGTCTGCCGCTCTCTGCGAGCGGGTCTGGCAGGGCAGCTTGGGGCTTTCTTCACATGCCCGCCCCCCCCCCATTGCACCCTCCAAGCAGGAAGCTGGAGCTGGTGCTCCAGCCAGTGTGGGCTCCCCGCTGCGTGGGGGAGGAAGGGAAGGCTGAGCTCCCCACCCCCACCCTGCTGGGTGACGCGCTGTCTGCAGGCTTTCCCTGCTGCTGCCATGGGCCAGCCAATGGTAGCATCAGGGGCGCAAAGCCAGGTAAGTGTCCCCCCTCACACCCCAATCCCCATCCCTCCCTCCCCCGCCACCCAAGACCTCGCACCTCCAGCTTGCTCCTACATCCTCCCTTCTGCACAGACACCCTCCCCCAAAGCTCCTCCTGCATCTTCCCTTGCTCCTGCACCTCCCCCTGGCCAGACACCTAACCCCACCCTGCTCCTGCATCCACCAGAAAAGTAAATCTGGCCTATGGGAAGCCCTGAACCTCAGTCCTCTGTGTCCCTTCCATTCACTCTGTGGGGCTGGAACACCAGAGGAGTGAAGTGTCGCAGTTGGGGGGCCACATGATGGTTAGTGGCTTTTGGAGTTTTTTTGCTTCTCACTCGTGTGGTCCCCAACTGATTTTTCTCTGGGTCAGTGGCCCCCAACCCAAAAAACTCTCCCCACCCCTGCCATAAATAAAGAAAACATTGAAACCGTTTGTGATTAATGTGTCCCTATTTTTGGTTCAGAAAATATGGTCACCATACCCATGAGGTCCGTCTACAGTGGAATGAAAGACTCTGCCACTGGCCTGCACCAGGTGATTCAGGCTCAGGCTACAAGGCTAAAACCTGCGTTGGACTGGAGCCCAGGTTCTGGGAGTCTGCCTCCTGGTGGGGTCCCACAGCTCAGACTCCAGCCTGAGCCAGCCGTGGGTGTTTATTGGCCGTGCACACGGACCCGGAGCACATGCCCCGACAGCAATGTACAGACAGGTTGGGGCAAGGTGATTGGAACGGGGAAATGACTCCAAGGGGTTGGGCTGTTTGCTCTCAACAGGTATCTGATGGTTGGTTGAGCCTTGCTCTGTAGCCCCTCTGCAGCCTTCATGGCTCAGTGGTTAGCTCCAGGTGTGATGCTGTGTGAGTAAAGCTGACCAGCTGTCTCATTATTGCTACCACAAGAGTGACAAGTCTTGCCCAGAGGTGCTAATGGAACAGTGATTTGCTAAGTATGGAAGCTTCAGGGGGGTAGCCGAGTTAATCTTTTACAGAAAAAAACAACAAACGGTCTGGTAGCACTTTATAGACTAACAAAACATGTAGATGGGATCATGAGCTTTCATGGGCACAGCCCACTTCTTCAGATGACTGGAGTTATGAGTTTAGAGTGTGCACACCCAAAATGAAAAGGAGGGGGAAGCAGAGGGGGGAGGGAAAAAAAAGGGGGGGTGGCCTTGGGAGAAAAGCCTATTCTTGCTTACAGACAATACCCCAACCTGAAACAAATTCTTTCTGGTAACCAAACCAAGCCACACAATCACATCATAAGCCTCCAGGAACCCAGCCCTGCAACCAAACATGATGCCAACTCTGCCCACATATCTATACTGGCGAATACATCACTGGAGCCAACAACATAAGCTACCAAATCAAAAGGTCATTTGACAGCATATCCAGTCATTTGATCTATGCCATCAAATGCCAGCAGTGCCCCACTGCTATATATATTGGAGAAACTGGACAGTCTCCGAAGGAAAGAATCAATGGACACAAATCAGATATACATAAAGGAAACATACAGAAACCTATTGGGGAACACTTCAATCTTCCAAATCACCGTTTAAAAGATCTTCAAGTGGCTGTCTTGTCACAAACCAGTTCTACTAGCCAGATCCATAGGGAAGCATTGGAATTAGAGTTCATCCACAAATTCAATTCACATTGGGAATTGGGACACTACCAACTTAACAGCCATTGAAGGTGCAAACAGCTCTTTGTGTAGACTCCTATGTCAGGAAGGATACTATCTATTGACTTTGATTCTTATCTGTTTCGTTTTAACTACCCAATCTTCAGATACTTACTGATTCCCTCTAGTTCCCTGTCTTCCACTCCCCTTCCCTTTCTTTCCCTCCTTCCCCCTTCCTCTCTCCTATTTATTTTGACTGTGCACATCCTAAATTCATAATTCTGGTCATCTGAAGAAGTGGGCTGTGCCCATGAAAGCTCATGATCCCATCTACATGTTTTGTTAGTCTATAAAGTGCTACCAGACCATTTTTTGTTTTTTTGCTAAGTATGGTCATCTTGAGGGCTAAAGTTATGGCTCCTGGGTATGTATTTGTATTTGTATCTCAAGTGCCTTTGTCCCTGGGTGACACCTCGCAAACAGACAGGCACGGAGGCTAGGCAGCTAGGGCCGGCTGGCCTTGGGCCTCAGGCATGCACAAGCTCCGTGGGAGTAAACACGTTTCAGAAAATCCCCACCGGGCTAGAGCCTAGGCCAGACTCTTGGGAGCTGCCGCATCCACAGACCAGAAGGAAAAGTGGCTTTCAGCTACGCTGCCTGGCTAGAGCCTGTTCCAGGGTTAGGAGCCAGGGAGCTGCTTCTCCACCAGGTCCCCACAATTCCAAGTGCTCAAGCCCACCCCCTCCTGACTCCTAGGCCTGCTCCTCGCCTGCCCCTCCGCTGGGGCCGGCAATGGGGCAGGTTGGGCGATATGGTGGCCCGGAGCCAAGGGCTTCCTCCCTGGGGCCATTGCAGCATGTTATGGCCCAAAGTTGTGGGAATCAGACTCTCAGTTCTTCTTCTTCTCTTAAATAGAAACAGGAATGACTCAGATCTCACGTCTGAACCTTCTCCTGCCAAGCACTTTCCAAGAAATGTGAATCTCACTCTACACCGGCCCCCATCTTTGCCATGGGCCAAGCAAAAACCCTGGCTCTGAAATCCCACAGCGTTGGACAAGTTCTTAGCCTGGCCCACATCCCAGCTTGGCAGCTTACGCCTCTCTCTGACAAAGAGAGTCAGATACATACGGGATGCTCTTACTGCTGCCAGCTGGCCCTGCACAGCTTCCTGACGACCAAGAACAAAGCAAGAGGAGCAGAAGTTGTATCATGAAAAGGGAGAAGATTAAAACAATGGAAAGTTTCAAACCAGTTAAAGCAAAACAAAACCCAGTGCACATCCACATCAGCCAGCCCAAACCTTCTGGAAAAGGCCTGCAGAAGTGACTAGAACGTGAGAACCTCTCTCTAGGGTTTTTGAAGCATTTTATGGAATTTAATAGAGAACTCTAGTGCTGCTGTAGCCCTCTGTAGGATGGTTCATTCTACAGGTTCCCATGCTGGAGGTCAGGACCACCCTGCCTTGTGCAGGTCCTATTGCTAGATGGGGTCCCAGTTAGTTGGGTGGGGAGCTCTTGGGATGGAAAAGAGGATAGCTCAGAATCATGGGTTTAGATAAACCTCTCTGTTAACTCCTCCATAGAGCCCATAAAGCAGGGGCAGGCAATATATGGCCTGTGGGCCAGATCCAGCCCTCCAAGCCACCAGATCTGTCCCACAGCCCAGCAGGGGCCTTGGGTAGACTCCTGCCTGCATCCCAATTCACTACCCCAGTTCCCTTCTGCACCCAACCTCTGCCCCAGACCCATAACCCTCCATAGAGAAGTGCAGCCCACGACTACTTACCCAATTCTTGTCATGGCCCCCATTAAAAATTATTGCCCATCCCTGCCATAAAGTGACTCGTTATTGAAATGCCTCTACAAGGAGTATCACAGAGATCCCTGCTACTTCTAGCAGGACACAGCTTTTGCAATCCTAAGGAGAACAGGGAAAGCATAGTCTAAATTTTGCCGTTCTATGCAGCCAAGGGCTCTAAATGCCCTGTTGTTTCTCAGTCTCCAAACCTGCTCTTCCATGGGGCCCCACGGTAAAAATTCAGCCTCCTTTCCTATTGACCCTTTTACAGTTCTATAGCTCCCTGCTGGCTTCAGCCTGATTCATTTCTGTGGAGCGGCCCACCATGAAGAGGGGCAGACAAGTATGCACACTCCCTCGATGTTCACTGTGGTATGTCTTATAAACTAGACTCATACCCACATTCAGATGTCACCAGCCTCTTGCAATTTCCTTATGCCGATAATGGGGCACATTTTCACAACCTGGGATGCACAAGTGCAAGCACTTACCACGAGCATGTGCTCATGCACCATAGTTGTGCACACAACTGCAATAACTAAATTCACAGAGGATCAGTTATCCCTAATTACATGTGCACATGGGTGCATGCTTTCTGGCTTAGGGTACACCTGAATATCTAGCTCTGTCGATCAACAATATTTTTAAGTGTCTGTTTATCATTACAGTCCTTTCATACGTTTTCTTTTTGTCTGCCTCTGGGTGTATATCTGTTATATGCTGTGTGTGTGACTCTGGGTGTATATCTGACACCCAGGCTATGTCGACTGCAGGCTTCTTTCGGAAGAAACTTTTCCGGAAGAGATCTTCCGAAAAAACTTCTTCTGAAAGAGAGTGTTCACACTGCAAAAGCGATCTGCTTTATTGAAAGATAGCGTCCACACTGAATGGACACTATCTCGCATTTAAGCTGTGATTACTATGGACAGCATGGCCACCAGAGCACCTGTGCTTTTTCCTCTTTCCTCTTCTCATCCACACACTCCTGCACTCATCCAGAACTCCCTCTTCCCCATCCACACGCACCTTTTTCCAGAAGAGCTCTTTCGGAAAAAGTCTTCTTCCTCGTAGAAAGAGGATTACCAACCCTGGAAAAACCCCTCTGTTCTTTCTATTTACTTTCGAAAGAACGCAATTGCAGTGTGGACGTTACTCACAGCCGTTTTTCCAACAAAACTCTGTAGTGTAGGCATACCCCTAGAGTGTGTGTCTGTCTGAGCCTGAAATTCTCTTGTTCCCTTTCCTGACTAGCAAAACAGACTAGCATCCTGGCTTGTTTGATTTCTTTGCTGGGTAGGTTATTCCACATGCCCTGAACACTGGGCTGTTCCTTCCTGAAAGGAATCTGTTTTCTGAAATGACACTCCAAAGCAGTACCACAGCACTTCCCCACCACCCCAGGAAACCTGCCCTTTCCTTCAGCACTTTCTACTTCAAAGCTGCTCCAGCTCACCTTCAACTCCGCAGTCCAAATTGCAGGTTGCCACCAGAGCTAACAGCACGAGAGAAGCAACAGAAGTGCCCTTCATTTTCCGCCGATCAGGAGCCAGTGGGAGCAATACAGAGGCTGTTAAGCAGAGTGATTTCTCAATATTATGCTTCTTGGTCGCTCCTGACAGAACAGCAGCATTCCAAAGACTAGAGGCAGCCTGCAGCTCCCAGCCTTTATTGCACATGTGGTTTCAATTTTCATTGTGTGGGTGTATGGGCTGTGTTTACCACCCCCACGCTTGTCCCGTGACAAAGTGAGGCGGGAAAAACCAGGGTTGGGAATGGGTGTCGGCAGCAGGCCAGATGGCTCATGGAATTCCCCTATGTATCAATTATCTGCAAAACCTTTTCCTTACACTGCCGGGAGCAGGGCACTGTGAAAACGGGAGCTGCTGGTCGAGTGAGAGAGAAATAGCTGGTATCAAATGCCAGGGCTCCACTGGACCATGAAGAAGCAGAGTTGATTTGCAACTGGCTTTGTGGCCCAGTGCAACTCTTCCTAGCTCTCTGCACGCTACCCTCATTTCAAATTTCAGCTGAAAGCAGATTGTTTCTCACTAGCTTCCCCTGTTCTCTCCAAGGAGGTTGTGGGTGAAATCCCCATCACTGGAGGTTTGTAAGGACAGGTTGGGCAACCTGCTGTCAAGGGTGGTCTAGGTCAGGTTTGCCTCTGCCTGGAAGGGATTTGCTGATCTCTCAGGGTACATCTACACAGCAAGGCTGAAGTAGAATTGCGTCGCTCCGTGGTCACTAACCCATCGATCGCAATCTACTGGTCGATCTTGGGGGCCCAACTAGTCAATCGCAAAGTTTTTGGGGGGCCCCCTCCTCACTGCCCCCACCCCCCAAGATGAATGCCACGTTGATGCTACCTCCAGGAACAACGGAGGTAGCGCGGGCTTCCAGCGGGGTGGGGAGAGTTCTGCAGCCGCGCGCCTGGTACCGGAAGTGCACGGGCTGCTCTTCCTCCCCCCTGAACAGCCAGCGCAGGACCTAAAATGCTGGTCCGTCGCGCGCTTGGGACTTTGTTCCCCTGCTGCCTTCCTGCACGCGGGGAAGGGGTTGGGTGTCCTGGACTGCGCCGGCTCTGGCTGCTCAGGCTGCGCGTGCTGCCGCGGGGAGGGGAGGAGTAAGGCGCAAACTTCCCGAGCGGTTGCGGTTGGCGTGGTCTGGGACTCCCCCTTCCCCCGCAGGCAGGCAGCAGGGGAATAAAGTCCCCAGCACGCTGGCTTCAGCTGCTCAGGCAGCACGCGCTGCCCAAGCGGTTGGGGCTGGCGTGGTCTGGGGACGTCCCCAGCGCGTGACGGACCGGCATTTTAGGTTGGGGCTGGCGCGAGTTGGGACACTCTTTCCACCCCCCTCCCCCGGAAGGCAGAGGGGAATAAAGTCTCCAGCGCGCCCGCTGGAGCCGGCACGGTCCAGGACTCCTCCTCCCCCTGTTCCCAGCCCACATAGGAAGGCATCAGGCACACGACAAACCAGGGTTTCAGGTACTGTGCTACTGTTTAGGGCTCGGGGGAGCAGCCCACGCACTTCCTGGGCCTTGGCCTGCAGCTGCAGGATCCCCAGGTACTGGTCCCTGTCCCCTCCCCCTGCCCAGACCCCCACAAGTACCCTGCCCCACCACCCACCGGCACACTGTCCTCTGCCCCAGGCCCTTGCCCCGACACCCACTGGTCCCCTGTCCCTTGCCCCAGCCCCCTGTCCCTTGCCTCAGCACCCATTGGCACCCTGCCCCAGCACCTGTCCCCTTCCCTGGCACCGCACCCAGTCTCCTGCCCCAGCACCTACAAGCACCCTGTCCCATGCCCCAGCACCCCTTGGCATCCTACCCAGCACCCTGTCCCCTGTCCCGGTACCCCCTGGCACCCTTCCCCAATACCATGTCCCCTGCTCCTACCAGCACAGTTGGAGCCACATTAGTGAGGCTTGTGGGGGTTTTGGAGGAGTTTTTATTTTGCATCTCACTTGTGTGGCCCCAACTGACTTTTCTGTGGGTCAGTGACCCCCTGACTCAAAGCAGGTTCCCTGCCCTTCTCAGAAATAAAGACAATGCAGAAACTTTTTGTGTTTGACATAGTATTTTATTTAAAAATGAAGCCTGGCCAACAAACCCCCAATTGCGGCCAAGCCCCCATCTGCCCACAGCATCATAACACTCCTGCACTCCCCCTTCCCCCAGACCCTAGATCTGAACCTATCATACACTGGAACCCCCCTGCCCTGAGCCCCTCCCATACTCCAACCCAAATTCCTGTACCCTCATATCCACAAGCCTGTGACTTGCTTAGTACCCCAACCCTACATCTGACCCCAACACTGCCCAGCCTGAAGCCCCCTCCCCAACCCAGTGTCCCCTTCTCCACCTCCTCCTGCATCCAGATTTCCTCCCAGAGCTTGCACCTCTCACCCCTTCCCACACCCAAGTCCCTCATTCCCACCCCAGAGCCTACACATCCTGTCTCAACCCAGCGAGGGTACGGCTAGACTGCAGGAGTTTTTCAGGATTCCAGAGATATCCCAGAAAAACTCTTCTGCATCCAGGGATGCGTTTGTTCTTCTGCTTTTTTTAGTGGCAGAGCAAACATGCTCTTTCGGTCACCCCTATATTCCTCTTTCCACGAGGAATAAGGGGGCTTCCAAAAGAAGGGGTTTTTCTGACATTTGGTCCAGTCTAGACAGGCCAAATGTTGGAAAAACCTCTTCCTACAGAAGAATTGGGAAAAAAAACAGCAGTATAAGGGTTGGGGATAGCAAGTGATGGAGAGGAGGAGACTAGAGAGGAAGGGACAGGGCTTCGAGGAAGGGGCAGGGCGGTAGATCTTGGCTTGTTCTGTCATTTAAAAAGTGATCTTGGGTGTAAAAAGGTTGGAGACCACTAGCGTAGCTGAAGTCGAACTAGCTTAAATCAGTTTTTGAGGCTGTTTACACAGCAGGATGTCGAAGGAAGAACACTCTTCCTTCAACTCCCCTTACTCCTCGTGAAATGAGGGTTACAGGAGTAGGAGTAAGAAGTCCTCCAGCTCAACATTATTTCGAAATAACGGCTTGCAGTGTAGACGCGTGCTGTGTTATTTCAGAATAACATCAGTTATTCCAAAATAACGCTGCTGTGTAGACATACCCTCAGAGGGCCCTGTCCAGCCCTACACTGCTGGGATTCCATGGTCTCCCTAGATAAACTGCAAAGCAAAGTCCTTTTGAAGCGACAGACTGAAGCACACCGTGCCCGTCAGGCTCAACGCAGTGTTTTTAGATCTGAGGAGCCTGGATAGACAGTTGTGGTGTCAGAGGCCTGGGCACTGAAACCTTGCCGCATGGCAGTGGAAACCTCAGCTCTGCTGCTGTGATTTGTTGCTTTGGGAGGCTGCAAACAGTAACCTCGGGCGTGTGGTCGAGCAGCCCATCCACACTGTGGTTATCACTGAGGGAAGAGGGGCACTTTTAGTTTTACAAAAGCTCAATGGCCATCTAATGTCTGCTACAGAAATAATCTGCTAACAGCTCTCTAGTACCAGCCTAGTGACAGACACCCCACAGGCCAGGCAGGAGGTGTCCCTGGGCTCCAGTGAAGCCCCCAAATGTCCATCTGACAGCCGGCTACCCTACCAGCTCTCCCTACAGCAGAGCCTGGTGTACACCTCCTCGGGGCTCTCTTGTCCTGAGGTAGACTCATAAACCAAGGTGCTATCAAGCCCCATGACCCGTTCAGCAATGGGACGTTGTGCTTGATTCAAGAGAGATGCTGAGTCTTAACCAAACCCCTGGAAATGAATCCAGGGTTCGGGTGAGAGTTTGCCGCTTTATCTGTAATGCTCAGGCTCAGCTGAACCCCCCTTCCAAACTCTGGGGAAGTCTGGGTAGGCTCCCAATTTCAGGCACCAGCATTTTGAGTGTTCAGAGCCAGTGTGATGAGAGTCAGGAGGAAGACCAGCCCCAGATGCAGGTCATGTGAACAAGTGTGTGTCACAGCACAGCTGGAACCAGTTATCCGCCCCCTCTTCCGGGCAGCCTCAGAGGAGAAGCCCTTGGCTCTGCTAGCACAGGAGCACTGAACAAACCTCTAGGGAGAGATGGCCCTTCCAGACCTGCCATGCAGGGCCGGCCCACAACATTTTGGCACTTGAGGCGGGGAACTCAAATGACGCCCCCATGCTCCCTTTTCTCCTGCCTGCCTGTTATGTCTCTTGTGCCCTCCTTCCTCCAGCACAGCACTCCACCATCTCTGTGCATCTAGAGCGGAGAGAATACATAGGTACCAGCAGCAGACACAATTTTCTACACTCTGGGTCCTAGTGGCGCCCCCCCACAGTCTGGCACCTGAGGCAGCCGCCTCAGTTCTCCTCATGGTAAGGCCAGCCCTGCTGCCATACTGGAGCTTGGATTGCTGCCAGGCATGCTGTCCTATGGAGACTGCCTCTCCGCCTCCAACACACTTCACCGGTGCAACGAGGCAACTGAACGCATCTCCTCAGTGTGCTACAGACCCTCCCAGAAGTCACATGACCCACCAATGTCTAACAATCCCTTGGGAAGGACAAACCTTACAACAACTGAACTGTGCAGAGTCCCACCATGACCTTCCTCTGTAGCATGGGGCACGGGTCACTTGCTGGAGGATTCTCTGCATCTTGGGGTCTTTAAACCATCATTTGAGGACTTCAATATCTGAGATATAGGTGAGAGGATTATTCTAGCAGTGGGTGGGTGAGATTCTGTGGCCTGCGTTGTGCAGGGGGTCAGACTTGATGATCATAATGGTCCCTTCTGACCTTAAAGTCTATTAAAGTCTATGACACGACACAGCTGGTGCCAATAAATTAAAGATTTAATCCCTTTCAGAGTATTAGGCATTTTACATAAATAGAGCAGAGCCAGCTGGCCCTGGGAGGCAGAAAAGAGAGGAGGGGAGCACAGGCCTGTGAAGGGCCGCTGTCCCAAACTACTTCTTTTTCTCCAGGCGTCGTATTGCATTTTGCACCCACTTGGCCTTTGGATCAGCACAGAATTCCTTGTTCCGGAGCGTCACAAACCTGCAGTGTTGGAACATCAGAGAGCTCAGTTATTAACTGCAGAGAGAGCGTACGCAGGAGTCAGCTCTCCAAAGGGAGCACGCTGGCACGACTCCCACGAAATTCAGCTAATACCCCAGAAAGGAAAGAGGAGAATGAATAACTCAGCTTTGCTGCCAGGCTCTGCAGTACTAGTTGTACTGCTCAGGGCATACTGGTCTGAGGCAGCTTTGGAGGTTTCTTTTGCCTCATGTACCTGGTACACTCAACAGCTGTGAGCTGGCTAGTGTCTGGGCAGAGGACTGAAGGAGGAGAACTTCCCTGGCTACTAGAAGGTAACATTAAAATACTTTGTGTTTCTATAGCACCTTTCAAATCACACTTCAAGCTACACCTGCGAGGTAGTTACAGATGGGTAAACTGAGGCAGGGAAAGGCTAAGGGACCTGCCCACACCTAGTGCAGTGTTTCTTCACCCCAAACTGGCAGGCGATAGTTTGACAAATTATTAGTTGTGCCATTCTACAACGCATGCAGCTCCCTCCTGTCCCAACATGCTGCATGAGCTGTAACTGTGCTCCTCTACCGCAGGACTGCAGAGGCCGTGTTCAGCTCCCCGCAGCCCTGCACAGTTGTTCGGGAAAGGAAGAAAAGCATCGTCGTAGGGACTGGGTCTCCTCTCCCAGACACGGGGGTAAATCAGGGGTAACAGCATTAGAGACTGTGGAGTCATGTGTACGGGAAAACCTTTGTGTCTGAGTGAAATTACCCAATCGGTTTAGGCCGGCAGACTGAGCTGGCTTACACTGATGTCTGTCTGGGGTGCAGTGGCTAACACCCACCGGGGGTCAGCACCTCAGCTATACTCAAGACCTTCAGCCTGCTCTGAAATGTCACCTTAGGAGGAAGACAAGAAGAATCTAACCCACAGGAAAGGCTGCTGAAGAGACAATGCCCTGTTATATCTTTGCCACAACCCCCATTGCACAGCACTGTGTCCTGGGACAGTGCCTTAAAAATAGACATGGGTGGAGATTAGGGAGTTAGCATGGCTTGAATTCCCTGCTCTGCTGTATGTAAAACTTTCATGTAAGCTGCAATTTGTAGCTGCTATTTAAACAGTGTCTTTATGACTGAGACAATGCAAGGTGTGGTTACACCAAGTGCCTCCAAGGTTCAAGGCATATCGCAGTGGGTGAGGCACCCAGCTGAAAGGCACAGGGGTGTACAGTGCTGCACTGCCTGGAAAGTAATAGCATTCCCGTAAGGTCTACTTCCATTCTGGTAACTAGCGACATGGTCAGAGTGGTCCTCAGCCAATCAGATCTCTCTCTTTCTCCACAGCCTAAGAATTAATCAAGACCAGCTCTTGAGATATTTTCCATGAATTTTCATTTTATAATACAATTAATAAAATAATGTTCTGATTTACACTCAAGGCCTGATTCTTCTTTCAAACACACTGGTGTCACGCAGAAACGGCTCTGCTGAAATTAATTAGTGTAAATGAGGAGCAACTCCAGTGGAGTCATACGGCTCCAAAACCAGATTAGAGCAGAATCAGGCTCTTCGTTGCTAAGCTCAATAGGCAATTGCAAAGCTAAGTGACCGCAGTCTGTGAGACTTCCTCCTAACACTTACGAGAGCTGCATGTCCCTAGCACACACCTATCCCCTCCTCAGTTCCCACAGTGAAGCAAGCTCTGACTGACTGAAGGCTACTTACACCACAGCTGGCCTCCTACACCCCCAGGAGGTCTTGTAGAAATGCTTCAGGTTACCAAAATGAATAGGTAACTTAATGACGCTTGAACAGCAGGTTGTGTCTTCCAGGATCCCTTGTGGAGCTTTTGAGGAAAAGAAAACCAAATGAGAAACAGTTCCACACCCCTTACATCTTTCTAGTGTCCACACCTTGATGTAGAAGGAAAAGGGCCCCTATTGCCTATTCTGTTCAACCACAGCAGTGGTGGGTGACTTGCAACTACATAGCATCTAGAAGGAGCCCCCAAACAGCAGGTTAGGGAGCACCACATTTAACTTCCCTGGTAGAAAGTGTTTATCCCAGCATGCTTTGCTCTGCAAGAGGCTGAACGCCCTGGCTATGCCCGTCCTTCCTCCCTGCCCTGGGAACTGCTGGAAGGGCGGCATAAGAGCTTGCTAGGCCAGGGGTTCTCACACTTCATAGCACCATGACCCCTTCAGGCAACACACATGATTACACAACCCCAGGAGCAGGGACTGGAGCCTGAGCCAGCCTGAGCCCCGGTGAGACGTCAAACTGATGCCCAAGGTCTTCAGCTCCAGGGAGGGACCTGTAATCTGAGTCCCAACCCACAGGTTGAGAACCGCTGGTCTGGGCCAGTACAACACTCGCTGGGGAGATCTGAGTCTCTTCCAGGCTAGTGAATCCGGCCCTGGAAGTATGATGAGGCCTTCTCTCCCCACGACCCCAGCGAAACCTTCCTCCCTCTCCTAGCTCTTTGCTGAAAAGGCTCGGCAATGCCGCACGGTCCCACTGACCTGCATAGATGGTCTGAAGGGAAAGGCCCAGAAGGAAAATAACCAGAAGAGCCGTCGTCAGGCAGTTCATGATCCTGGGAGGTTTCTCTTCAGCTGGAGGACCCTGGGCCTGGGATGCTTTCCTCGATGGCTGGGGTGAACTGACAGCCTCGGACAGAGCAGCAGAATTTAAACCTGTCCATGAAGATGTGGAAATCACCCTCCCACCAGAGTTTGGAGAACTCTGACCAAATCCAGCTTTCGATAGAATCGCAGCCTTTCTTAGAAGCCAGCCAGGCTTCAGTTTGTTAGTGAGTCACGACCCTGGCTGCCTTCCTGGAGGTAGACTGAAAAAGAGAAGGGAAGGTGGCAGTACAGTGATATCACGAGATTTCATCAACCCAGGATCGAAAGGGGGTTAGTGAAACCCAAAGTACAGCCTTATAATGGAGTCACAGACAAGCACCCCTGGAGCAGGAGTGGGGAACCTACAGCCCACAGGACAGATCCAGCCCACAAATCTCGGGGTTCCCCCCAGCATCGGTGCTTCAGCCCTGCAGCCCACCCTGCCTCCCCCCATGGCTGGAGCACCAGTGACAGCTCGCCACTGCAGGGGGAGAGCTCTGACCCTCGCAGGCCAGAGTCAGGCAAGCCGGGGCCAGATCCAGCCCATGGGGGAGGAAGCGGCTCCGCGCACTGTCACTCCCCCCCCCCGCCCCGCTGGGGAAACGGCAGCGCAGGGAAGCACTTGCTTGGAGGCTTTTCCCCTGCCACTTGACTGGCCGTAATCATGGCCAATAGGAGCAGCGGGGGGCAGTGCCTGGGAGCAGTGGGGGACAGGGAGCCATGTGTATCTCCAGAGAGCTGTGAATGTAAGTGCCCCCTCTCGCCCAGACCCTGCACCCCCAGCCCACTCCTGAACTTTGCCACCTTCCCGGAGCCCCCAACCAATGTTCCCTCTAATTTCCCATGCACGAGTGGAATGCATTTTGTTCTGTGCACCGAGGCATGGGTGGACGTGCACCACCAATAGAAACACATGCTCCCAGCTAGGGCAGGCCGTGGGCGCTCTGTTAACCAGACGGGTGGCACATGAATCTCTCCTGGGCCGTTGCCCAAGCTTACAGGGAACATTGCCTCTACGCCTGCTCCTGCACCCCCCCTCCAGCCAAGATCCCTCACCTCCTCTCTGCTCCTGCACCTTACCATCCTCCCAGACCCCCCAACCCCTATCCTGCTCCTATACCCCCTCCCATCCAAACCCTCCCACCTCAGCCCCCTCCTGAAGCCCTCTCCCGCCCAGCCCCTGCACTCCTACTTGGCTCCTGCACCCTCTGGGGCATAGCGAGGGGGGGTAGTTGCCCCCGAGTGCCACACTAGGGCGAGTGCAGGGAGAAAGGCACGGATGGGTCTGGGACTGCCTGGCCCCGCCACAGCAGCCGTGGCCACGTCAGACCCCCCGCGCTGTTCTCCCTGCACTCGCCCTAGTGTGGCACCTGGGGCAACTGCCCCCCCTCGCTACACCCCTGTGCACCCTACCTCCCACCCAACCACCTCACTCGTGGCCTGCTCCTGCACTCTCCCGCCCACCCAAAACCTACACCTCAAGTCCACTTCCTGTCAGCCCCCCTCTCACACACTGAAACCCTCGTTTTTGGTCCTATCCCAGAGCCTAAGGGGATCCACAAATTTTATTATCCCAGGGCCCCCTAGTCTCTGAGGCTGGTGTGTGAGGGGACTAAGGGGAGTGTCTTTTTTACTGCTTCTCAGTCGGGGGCCACAGTGAGGTTGGTTGGTTGGTTGGTTGGTTTGCTTCTCATGTTTATGTGGCCCCTGACCCAAAAAAGCTTCCTCACCCACAGAGAGAGCCGACTCTGCCACAGCAGAAGAATCCTCAGAGCCCTCCTCAGAAGCCAAGGTACCAGTTCAGCAGCCAAAGGGCTGAGGGCGTCCTCCCCAGGTGCAGCCATACTCTCTCTGCCTGTGTGTTATGATATTAGCCTGCTTAGACATGGCTAAAATGTTATTACCTATTAAAATATCAGCAGGCAGCAAATTTCTGATACCTATGATATTAGTTCCTTAACATCCGCCCACTCAGCGCAGATGTCAGCCAGGGACACAGCCACAGAAACCTCAGTCAAAGAAAAAATATCTAGGTTTTTCCCAGGTGGTCTCCCCTCTTCCCTTACCCAACTTCCCTTAACCAAAGTGACTCACATTGCCTTCCTCTGTGCAGCCAATGCTATTCACCCTAGCACACTTACATTCTTCACTGCCGTCCCAAAACTCAGGCCTAATATTGTTTATGAGGCCCTTATCCTCCTCTCTAATTTCCTCTGGGATCACATAATCACTCCCATAATCCTATAATTTCCTCAGGGATTGTGGGTGCAGATTGTGGGGTGACCTTAATTTAGAGTAAATTTGGTTTTACAAGGCCAGGAGCCCCACACAGTAAGGGCAAAAATTCAGGCTCCCTTGAGGTGGTTTGGTTTATTCCTAGACCCCCTCCTCCCTCTTAACCTGTGAAACAGAAGCATGTCCCCTTGTGCCCCCTTGAGCTCTTGACTTATTATATTCACCAGTAAATTTTGCTGTCTCAAAAACTGTGGGAGGTTTTCTTTGTCTTAAGTGCCCACTTGTTACCTCATCAGTGACTGGCCACAACTACTGTTCTTGTGCCAACAGATCAAACGTTTAGTTTTTCATACTTACCCTCACCACCTGCCCCTCTTATCCATGTTTGCATAACATCACACATTTGATGCACGTATTAACATGAGTGACACTGTCAGACATTTTAAGATTTCTCTACTTCAGATGACAGGAATCGTAAACCTTTTCTTTAAACTTCTGTTACAGCTTAGCATCACCCTCCTCCACTTGCCTCACCTTCCCAGTTAATCTGGTCAAGAGGACAGGCATCCACTTATCCTCTGGGGTCTTATGGATCCTACACAGGCTCTCAAAGGTGGGGAGAAACGTTTCTATGCAGCTATTCTCTTGATAAAATGGGCAGGCTCTCTCCCACCCCTGGCGCCTTTGGGGGGCTGAGGCTGTTCTCTTGCCGCTCATGTGCTCAGTGCCACAATGTGTGAGTTCTCTCCGCCGTTGCTAATTGTTCCATGCATCTGCAGTGAGGTTTGGCCTCAATTTCAGCATAAGCTTCCTCTTTGGTAGTCTGTTTCCTCTGCCACCTCGGTTTCTGTCTTCTCCTTCAGCGGGAGCTCCGCTGTCAGTATCTGTGGCTCCCATTCTCCCCGGACTGCCTGGTGCCTCAGCCGAACCAGCTTCACTGCAACAGTCACTGGGTGTTCAGTCCTTGCTCCTGGGTCAAAGTCTACGAGCACAGCTCTCAGAGCTTGATTTAAGGCTTTTTTTACAGGATAGTCCCCTATTTGTAAATAATTTCTCAAGGCCTTTTGGGTCAAGATGCTCCTATCACCGTGATTCACTCATTGTGGCTAATCTTTAACCCATAAAAACTCTGAACGGCACATTAAATGGCACTGGGGTTATGATCTATACACCCAATTGACCAGCGGCATGTGAATCCTGCCAAGCCTACACCAAGTGTCACGCTGTCTAGTGTGCGAGCGCCTACCTAAGGACCGTCTGTCATAAACAGGGCAGACCATCCCCCTCCCCCGGCTGGTGGTATGTTCTAGAATTAATTAAATCTCAGCAAGCCACTAACAAATGGGAACTTCTGGATCCTGGTGCCAGTCTCCCCATGGAGCCCCAGCGGGTATGTCTACACACCTAGGGTTAGTGGGACTCACGTCTATACTGACGTCCAACACTCCAGTCATCTGAAGAAGTGGGCTGTGCCCACGAAAGCTCATGATCCCATCTACATGTTTTGTTAGTCTATAAAGTGCTACCAGACCATTTGTTGTTTTTTCAGAGCCATTGATGGGACTCTGATGCCCCTAAGGAGCAGATAAGCACATAAACTGCCTAAGTTGCTCTTTCGGTGGCTGTCCCAGGAAAATGACAGCGTGTGAGATGCCTTTATGCTCAGCTACCCCCAAATCTTAGAACTGGGCTCTGCGCCTCGAGGCTGAGTCCCACGGGCAGGGAAATGCCCACGTGCACCTGTTCTGATGGGAATCAGGACGTCAGTCTCCAGAGCTGTCTAACCATTAAAACAGAACTTGGCGACTGTTAATTTTCAGAACTGGCTGTTCGGTGAAGGGCTTAGTGTGGTTTCCTTTGCTCTGCTTTGAAGTGTGACATAAAGTGGAAGTGTTCAGAGGAAGATCGCACACCCCAGTCTGGCTGCTGCTGGCTGCAGAGCATTGAAGTGCAACCTCAGGACTTGGGGTGCAGTGGGCTCCAGCGTCCCCAAGGGCTCCCTTACCGGCCACCAGCAGACCCGACGATGCAGAAATAAGGGACCCCTGGGAGGTGGTAGGGATCTGAGTCAAGCCAGGGCCGTACGTAGCCAGAAAGCAACAGGGCTCAGACCCTAGTTCCCAACTTAACATGGACTTGGTCCCTCCAGCCCTAAAGGGCCCTCAGTTCCTAGGCCCAAGCCCTAGCTCATCACAGTTTTGACACATACCAAAACTCATACAATGTTCTGGTTGTTTCCAGTGAGTCTGTCACTTTCCCCAGACCAATCTGTATCTTACGTCTCACACCAAAGACAACACCCATATCCAATCCTGTAATAAATTAGGAAGAGAAAGGAGAGAGCTATTTACAGGTTAACACAAGCAAGAACATACACACAAACGAGTTGCAATCTGAATCCTAAGAGTGACAGAGTTGTAGTCACCCGGCAACTCAAAGTGTCTTTCAGGGCAGACCCAGAAAGTAACCGCCAGGGATTATTGGCTTCTGTTTAGTGTCTCTAGCCGTGGGAGAGTTCAAACAGAAAAATTTCCTGTGTCTTTTATTTCCTTCATTCCACTTCCAAGTCCAAAGGACCAGCTTGCTTGCAGGTAGCATTTCCAAGGTGCCACACGGCCATTAACCAGTTCTTTGCAATACCATGGTCCTTCATGGCCAATCTGATTTTGATTGTCCTTCTGGATGGGCAGAGAGAAACACTCTTCCCAGCCGAGGTCAAGGGTCTAGTGTGGAATATGGACCTTACACGTGAGATTAATGCATGCAGCACCTTGCAAGCATTTCACAGGCTGTAAGCCCCAAATGCATTCTTATAAGGTGCGTTTTGAGCAGTGCTCCCGCATAAGTGAACTGGTCTGATCTCCAGCTAGTTTGTCAGTGCTCAGACACGCAGGTTTCCCAAGAGATGAATGCTGCATTGAACTCCAGGTGTATCAACTTAGCAAGCTAATACTTGTCTCTTCCAAGCTGCTCCTGCAATGATACACAAACAAGTCCATGACATTTCCTTCTTAGGATACTTGCTTGTTCTGTTCTCAGTGTATTCGAACTTAACCCTCTAAACCAGTGTTTCTCAACCTTTTTTTATAAAGTACCCCCTTAAAAAAAAAAATTATAAGTACCCCCAGTACCTACAGCTTTCAGACACACAACGTTTTTTTCTACCATTGCAACACATTTGTTTAAACAACTTAATCGTAGCTGGGCAGGCGATTAAAATGTTGGGTGTAAAAAGTACAAAAATAATTAAGCGCTGTAAAACTTAAAACAAAAATTCAGTTCTTTCCAAATGTCAGTTGTTGACGTACCCCCCAGACGTCTCTCGAGTACCCCAAGGGCACTCCTACCACTGGTTGAGACACTGCTCTAAACGACCCTTCACATCAGAGGCTCTTGTATTGCTTTCCGAGAAATCATCCCTGGGTTCCCCAGGGCGTCTGGCGTGGCAGAAATCTGCGGTCCTTTCCAGAGAAGATGCTTGCTAAGCAGGCATTATCTTGGCACTCTCCCATAGCATCTCCTAGAGCTGCATTTTAGGAATGTGGAACAACAGTGCCTGAGCTAGTCATTCTGTGAAGCTCCCCATTTCTACTGACCTTTCAAGCCAAAGAAACAGAGCTTTCTTTTTCCATTCTGCACTGTTGCAAAGTCTCCATCTGAGAAAGAGGCAGGAAATGAGCCGCAGATGACATCAGGAGCACCACTAACTATTGTGCAACTCCTCTTCTGTGCTTTCTAAAAGTGGGATGATTTTTTTTCCAGAAGGAAATTACTTGGTGGTAAATGCCAGAGACCACCACATGTGTGCAGTACAGCTGTAGCATCTTTGCAGAGTTACTGCCTTTAAGTGTCCTGTGGTGCCTTAGAGACCAACCAAAATACAGAGAATCATGAGCTTTTGTAGGCAAAACCCACTTCATCAGTTGGATTGGAGTGGAAATAACAGAAACCAAGAGCTATTTAACAGCAGAAGAAGTACCTGTCAACTGTAACACCCGTGTTAACAAGACTCATTATGTGGGCTGAATGTGTGCCACACATAGTTTTTTATGTGGAAATGCAGATGTTAATGACAGGAGAAATTGATTTTGTAATGCACCAACCAGTTACTGTTAACGTTCCAAGGTTAACCGTGTCAAATCTGTAGATAAATTCCAGTTCCGCAGACACTCTCTGTAACTGGTGAGTGAGGTTCCTTTGTAGAAGAATCGTTACTTTTAAATCCAAGATTGAGTGACCAGGCAGGTTAAAATGTTCCCCTACATGTTTATGTGTTACCATTTCTGATATCTGATATCCTTTGTCACAGAGACTGTGCAGTTTGCCAGTATACATGGCCAGTATACATTGCTGGCACTTGATGGTTTAGATCGCATTAAAGGATGTGCAGATGTATAAGCCCCCTGATGTGGTTAGATCCTGTGATGGTGTCGCTTGTATAGATATGCAGACAGAGCTGTCAACTGGGTTTGTTACAGGAGTAGGTTCCTGGGTGAGTGTATCTGAGGTGTGATGTGTGGCTGCTGGAAAGGATTTGCTCAAGTTATTTATAGTGGATGTTGTGTGCCAATGAAAGGTGCCAGACAGGCAGTGATAAATGTTTTTCCACAAAATGAGGACAACAGGGCAGAAGCTGCACAAGATCCCAACACATGCTGTCTAGCCAATGTTCATCAAAGAGGCCTCCTCAGAGCTGAGGAAAAGGGGGAACTCAACTCCTTATCTATGATGAGGACACACCCCCACGCCTTTGGTGCCAGCAATAGCTGCAGCCGCTCTAATGCAAAAACAAAGCGGCCAGTTTCAGTAGTACGACTTCCCCTAGTTCCAAGCAGTGGTAAGCTGCAAACCACAGTTTTCCAGGGCTAAAGGTTTGTATCATTGCAGATACACTAGGGCCTGGAATCAAGGCAAATCCCCACTGTAAACAAGACCTCCACTCTATACTCTTCCAATCCTTTGAGAGTCAATGTGGGCGAGATAATATATTTTCTTGGACTGACTCCTGCTGGTGAGAGAGGCAGGCTGTCGAGCCACACAGAGCTCTTCCTTAAGTCTAGGAAAGGTACTCTGAGCACCACAGCTAAATGCAAGGGAAAGGTACTCTGAGCGCCACAGCTAAACGCAAGGGAAAGGTACTCTGAGCATCACAGCTAAATGCAAGGGAAAGGTACTCTGAGCACCACAACTAAACGCAAGGGAAAGGTACTCTGAGCACCACAGCTAAATGCAAGGGAAAGGTACTCTGAGCACCACAGCTAAATGCAAGGGAAAGGTACTCTGAGCGCCACAGCCAAATGCAAGGGAAAGGTACTCTGAGCGCCACAGCTAAATGCAAGGGAAAGGTACTCTGAGAACCACAACTAAACACAAGGGAAAGGTACTCTGAGCATCACAGCTAAACGCAAAGTAGAACAGATTGTTTGCCATAAATAGTTAGCAGATATGATAAGGGGCCATTCAAAGTAGAGTCAGACCCTGCCAGAGCAACCAATGAGAACCTGCAGATATAGTGTCACTGCTACAATGATTAACACCTCCCACCACAAACCTTTCAAAATCCAGGGTCCCACATAGGCCTAGCAGCACGTGTGTTGTACCTCGCCCAGCGAACAAAATGTCCCAGTAACAACTATGGGAGTGAACCAGACAATCACTGGACTAATTTTGAAGCTTCCCTGCAGTGTAGACATGATATTTCGAAATAAGCTATTTCAGAATAACTATTCCGGAATAGCTTATTTTGAATTAGCATGCAGTGTAGACGTACCCTTGGTATGTAACACTCTATTCCACTTATCTGTCCCCTCACTACTGATATTGTTCCTTTGTTCCAAAAGCACAGAGTACATCTCCCTACCTATGTAAAAGGGACTTTTCCTGGTATCTCTGCTAGTCAACAATAGACAAGTCATTTCACGGTGGGAGCATTAGCCTGGAGTGTTAAGAGCATGACTGGTCTTGTCACTAGAGCCTGACTACACTAAAAAACAAATTGATACTGCAGCCGATGTTTCCTGTAAGCTGAGCGCTTGGGAGAAATCTCATGGACACCCCCAGACAGAGCCCTTATACCCTGACCCTTTGTTCCAGCCCTGATTCCCTCATCCCCAGCCCCAGCCCAGAGCCTGCACCCCAGGACAGAGTCCTTGAACCCTAACCCTTTGTTCCAGCCTTGAGCCCCCTCCCACACCCAGAACCCTTTGGATCCGCCCCCTGCCACATGAATTTTATTATGTGCACCAATCTGAAGTGGTGTATCACACATCACCTCCACATAACAAAATTCATTCCACTCAGGGGTGGGAAAAATTAGCGGGAAGGCTGCCCTCAACCCTTTTTGTTCCTTGCCCCTGACTGCAGCCCAACACCAGGACCTGAGGGCAGGAGCCGAGGGTCTGGGTGCTGGGGCTTTCTCCCTTTCCCCCCACTCTCCACACTTCTGCAGGGGGCCAGGGTCAAGGTGCTGTGACCAGCGCCGGCCCGAGCCATTCGCGCGCCCCGGGCTCCGGGAGCGTGGCGCCGCCCCCAGGAGTGCAGCGCATGCGCGGCCCCACCCTGAGCGCATGGAGCATGCGCGGTGCTGCTCCCGCCTGGCCCGGCAGCCCCACGCGGCGCCCCCTACAATGGGGCACCCCGGGTGGTAGCCCGCCTCGCCCGTACCTTGGGCCAGCTCTAGCTGTGACTCCCCACCCCACCCGCCCAGTATGTCTGCCAGAGAATAGTCAAGTAACCTCATGACATTTTATTGGTTAGTCGACTATTCTATAGTCCCCGGCGGCAGGGCCAGCAGCTACTGTATCAGAGGCAGCAGCGCAGGATGCCAGGCAGGAGCTAGTCTGCAAGGGGAACCAATTTCAAAACCAGCTTCCCTCATGGACCGGCTGTCTGTCACCTTGTGCTGCTGCTTCTGAGAAAGAGGCAGCAGTGCAGGGTGGCAGCAGTCTCTGTCTGGGGGGGGAGGTTCTGAGCTCCTGGACCTGGTGCAAGCCAGAACTGAGCTGGGCTGCCTGCCTGCCTGGCTTTTAATACACTTGGAATGCAGAGCTGAAACGGGGGTGGGTCCCGGACCCAGCGTGAACCAGGACTGAGCCAGGCTCCCTGCCTGCCCAGCTCTTAATACGCTTTAAATGCAGAGCCGCAGCAGGGGTAGGTCCCAGACTCGTCGCAAGCCAGGACTGAGCCAGCCTGCTGGCCAGCCTGCTAAACAATTTACTGGCTGGGGCGGGGAATGCATGTAGTCTATAGCATTAACCCATAAGCATTTGCTTATCAGTCAGTTGGTTAACCGATAAGTTGGACCTGCCTTGGGCAGGGGGCTGGACTTGATGACCTCCTGAGGTCTCTTCCAGCTCTAGGATTCTATGACTACACTATTACATCCCTACCCCGGGCACCCTGCAGGGTGGGTTGGGGGCAGTGAGATGCAGAGTGTCTTAGTCCCGGGCCCCCTTTGCACCACTGACCCAGCTTTGACAAGTCCAGTCAGCCGTGCCAACCAGAGGTGTGTCCAGGCATCCCAGTCAAAAACGTGACAACCTACCACCTGCCCCCCTTCTCAGGAGCCAGGGCTCCAGGCCCCCCCATTTGGCCAGGGCCCCCAGGCCCAGCCAAAGAGTTTGCGGGGCCCAAGGCAGCGTGGCTGAGCCGCACGGCAGCACAGCTCCCGGTCAGGGCAGTGAGTGAGCGGCCGGGTGGGCAGGGCCGGGAGCCAGGCAGTGCGGGCCCCTGAAAGTGCAGGGCCCAAGCCAACTGCCTCACTTGCCTTGCCCAAAGGCTGGGCCTGTGGGCCCCATGAGCTGCCATTGCTTGTGGTGCCACACAGGCTTGGCTCAGCCACCTTCCACAAAGATGCCTGGGGGGGCTGAATTTGAGCGAGTGGTGCTGTGACCCTATGTGCCAGGTCACAACACCACTCAGAAATTTGGCCCGCTCAGCCCTTGCCATGTGGAGAGGGCTGAAGAAGCCTTGAAGGTGACCCTGCCTGGAGCAGGGACCAAGCCCATCGAGCCCATGGGACAGGACCTGCGAGCCCCTCGCCATTGTTAGACATGGCGTATGCTATAGGTCACGGGTGAGAAGCATGTAGCAAGCCACCAATGCTTACGAATGGGTCCTGAGCCCAGAAATGGGCCCTGAGGGCCACTTCACAGAGAGCCCTGGCAGCCCTTCACAGGCAGTAGCGTTTGCCCTTCTCCAAGTGGCTGGTAAAGTGGGCAGGCGGGCGGCCAGGAGAGGATAGGCTGGCCTCCCTATATGAGGGGTTTTCCATTTGGACTAGAGGAGGGATTATGGGAAAACCCAGCATCCCCCCACACAGTGCCCGAAACCTCCATGCGCCAGCACATGCTGTTCAGACAGCCCAGGCTCTGTTAAGACCCCTCTGATCCCCAGCATGCAGTCACTGGGGTGGAGACTGGGCACACACACATGCACACACATACACACACATGCACACATACACACACACGCACATACACACACGAGTGCGCGCGCACATACATACGCATACACATCCACACGCGCACATGCAAATACACACGCGCACACATACATACACACATGTGCGCACATCCACACACGTGCAATCACACGCTGTACCCCATGAATTAAAATGACATTTCATGCATGGATACTAACCCCTGTGCTGCTGCTGAGCGTTTAAGGAAGCAGCAGGTGAGCAGGTGAACAGGCGGCCTTCTGTTCCTTGGGGAAGGAAGGGAAGCTAGCACCTCATGCACTAAAAACAGACTCCTGATTCCTACGGGTGCACACAGCAGAGCATCTTTGCTGCGCCAGCTAAGGCCCCATCATGTGGCCAGTCCCATTTACTGAGGGAAAGCGTCCATACTTTAAAAACCTCTGTGTAATTCAGCCTTCCTCCCTTTGCGACAGCAGCCAAAACTCTGCTTGGGTCTCTGCCCCTGAAGAAAGGGCCCCAAACACACTCTGTTACCCTGAAACTGGTAAGCTGGAAAACTGGCAGCACAGCGCTGCCAGAAGAAATCCTACATTCCAAGCCAACCAAGTCAGTCTCAGACAGCCCTAAAATCCCCCACAATGGGTTGGAATTCCCCAAAGATTTTCCCCTGCCATGAATATAGTCAAACAGCTCAATTTAGGACAGAGTGGAGTCTGGCTGCCAGTTTGAAAACATCCTGCTTAACAAGGAACAATGCCTGCTAAACATGGCTGCAGAGCCAGTGTTGGAAAGTGGGAAAGTTGGAAAGTCCACTGGGACTATTTGCTCATGTCAACAGGACTGATAAGCAGACGCGTGGACTCTCCATGGGCATTCCTTCAATTCCCCAGAGCATGTAGCCCACTTGCTTGTCCACATCCTTCATTTTGGATGATTCATTGAAAGGCAGCCTGCCAACACAGCTGAGCAAGTGCCACTGATGGGAACCAAGTGCCCCGTGGGATGCCGGCAGGTGCCCAGGTTTTCATGACTCAATGGACCCGTCAGACACTCAGCTGGAACCTGTCCGTTTCCCCAGCCTGTCGGTCTTGTTAGAACTGACATTAGAGTTAGTTAGGAGAATGCATTTAGCGTGTAAGTTGCTGCCTGCACTATAACAGCTCTGCCCAACACAGATTAGTGAGCCCCCACGACTGTGTAAATCACCATACAGGAGAGAGACATTGACTAGTGTCAAGTGCTGGTCTCTAACCGGAGGACCAGGAAATGTCCCTCAACACCAGATGGGCTATTTGTGGGACATGAAAGAGGACAAAAGACTGTTCTGCTATTCCCAACCCCCCTCACCTTTAGGAAGATGAGTTGTGCAAATGCATTCCCCCTGTCAGCTGAATTTGCAGCTCTGGGGAGAAAGGGGATAAGACCCCCAAACAAGAAGAAACGGTCGTCCTATGGTGCTTAGACTCTGGGCATTGGGGGGGTGGGGAGGGATTTTCTAGGCAGAAGCAAGATAAAATTTCTCAATGGCTTAAATGACTGCTTCTTGGAGCAGCTAGTGCAGGGACCCACAAGGGGAGAGGCAATTCTCGATTTAGTCCTGAGTGGAGCGCAGGATCAGGTCCAGGAGATAACCGTTACAGGACCGCTTGGGAATAGTGACCATAATATAATAACATTCAACATTCCTGTGGTGGGAAGAACACCTCAGCAGTCCAGCACCCTGGCATTTAATTTCAAAAAGGGGAATTACACAAAAATGAGGAGGTTAGTTAAACAGAAATTAAAAGGCACAGTGACTAGAGCTGCATGGAAACTTTTTAAAGACACCATAATAGAGGCCCAACTTAAATGTATACCCCAAATTAAAAAACATAGCAAGAGACCTAAAAAAGAGTCACCGTGGCTTAACCACCATGTAAAAGAAGCAGTGAGGACAAAAGGCATCTTTTAAGAAGTGGAAGTCAATCCTAGTGAGATAAATAGAAAGGAACATAAACACTGTCAAATCAAGTGTAAAAATGTAATAGGAAAAGCAAAAAAAGATTTTGAGGAACAGCTAGCCAAAACTCAAAAAGAAATAACAAAATGTTTTTTAAGTACATTAGAAGCAGGAAGCCTGCTAAAAAAACCTGTGGATCCCCTAGACGATTGAACTATAAAAGGCGCAATCAAGGACGATAAAGCCATTGCGGAGAAACTAAATGATTTCTTTGCTTCAGTCTTCATGGCTGAGGACGTTGGGGAAATTCCCAAATCTGCACCGTCCTTTGTGGGTGATGAATCTGAGGAACTGTCCCAGATTGAAGTGTCATTAGAGGAGGTTTTTGGAACAAATAGAAAAACTTAATGTTAACAAATCTCCGGGACCGGATGGCATTCATCCAAGGGTTCTAAAAGAACTCAAATGGGAAATTGCTGAACTATTATCTGTGGTTTGTAACCTATCCCTTAAATCAGCTTCCGTACCTAATGACTGGAAGGTAGCCAACGTGACACCAATATTTAAAAAGGGCTCTAGAGGCTATCCGGGCAATTACAGACCGGTAAGTCTAACTTCAGTACTGGGCAAATTAGTCGAAACAATAGTAAAGAATAAAATCGTGAAGCATGTAGAAGAACATAATTTGTTGGACAAAAGTCAACATGGTTTCTGTAAAGGGAAATCCTGTCTTACTAATCTATTAGAGTTCTTTGAAGGGGTTAACAAACATGCGGACAAGGGGGATCCAGTAGATATACTATACTTAGATTTTCAGAAAGCCTTTGACAAGGTCCCTCACCAAAGGCTCTTGTGTAAATTACATGGCAATGGGATAAGAGGGAAGGTCCTTTCTTGGATTGAGAACTGGTTAAAAGACAGGAAACAAAGGGTAGGAATAAATGGTAAATTTTCAGAATGGAGAGGGTAACTAGTGGTGTCCCCAAGGGTCAGTCCTAGGACCAATCCTGTTCAACTTATTCATAAATGATCTGGAGAAAGGGGTAAGCAGTGAGGTGGTAAAGTTGGCAGATGATACCAAACTGTTTAGGATAGTCAAGACAGAAGCAGACTGTGAGGACTCCAAGAAGATCTCACCAAACTGAGTGATTGGGCAACAAAATGGCAAATGAAATTTAATGTGGATAAGTGTAAAGTAATGCACATCGGGAAAAATAACCCCAACTATACGTACAGTATGATGGGGGCTAATTTAGCTCACGACAAATCAGGAAAGAGATCTTGGAGTTATAGTGGACAGTTCTCTGAAAACTTCCACACAGTGTGCAGCGGCCAAAAGGCAAATAGGATGCTAGGAATTATTAAGAAAGGAATAGAAAATAAGACCAGAATATCTTACTGCCCCTGTATAAAACATGATCGCCCACATCTTGAATACTGTGTACAGATGTGGTCTCCTCACCTCAAAAGATATTTTGGCCTTGGAAAGGAGTTCAGAAAGGGCAACTAAAATGATTAGGGGTTTGGAGCAGGTCCCATATGAGGAGAGGTTAAAGCGACTGGGACTTTTCAGTTTAGAAAAGAGGAGACTGAGGGGATATGATAGAGGTGTATAAAATCATGAGTGGTGTGGAGAGGGCGATAAAGAAAAGTTATTTATTAGTTCCTAAATAGAAGAACTAGAGGACACCAAATGAAATTAATGGGTAGCAGGTTTAAAACTAATAAAGAAAGTTCTTCTTCACACAGCGTGTAGTCAGCCTGTGGAACTCCTTGCCAGAGGAGGCTGTGAAGGCTAGGACTATAATAGAGTTTAAAGAGAAGCTAGATAATTTCATGGAGGTTAGGTCCATAAAGGCTATTAGCCAAGGGATAAAATGGTGTCCTTGGCCTCTGTTTGTCAGAGGCTGGAGAGGGATGGCAGGAGACAAATCGCTTGATCATTGTCTTGATCCACCCTCTCTGGGGCACCTGGTGCTGGCCACTGTCGGCAGACAGGATACTGGGCTAGATGGACCTTTGGTCTGACCCAGTACGGCCGTTCTTATGTTCTTATGTTATGTTCTTATGTTCCTCAGCTGTTAATCCTGGATAGGCCCTAACCTATATACCCAGGTTGCTTATTAAAGCTTCTATTATCGTTTGAAAGTGAAGATTGGAATTCATGTGTGGGTGTATGTTTACTTGCTTCAGCTCTCTTGTTTTCTTTTCCTAGCACTTAATACATCTGTAGATCATTTATTATAGGGCTACAGGCATTCTCTTTGATGTGACACCGGCTGTACAACTAAACTGGGGTAAGTGACTGGTCCTGTGGGAATGGGAGTAAGCTGAATATTGCTGTGAGTCTTAGTTTAAGGGCGCATCTATCATAAAGACAGGTTTATCTGGGTGGGAAGACAGATCAGAGTAGCCAAGAAGACTGTCTGCGATTCCATGGTGCCATTTTTCTACAGTATTTAAAGTAAATTATTGTGCATCCAATCTGAAAAAAAAAATCATGAAAAACACAAAACATACTTATATAGACTTACATGGCCATAATTTATAGAGACATAATTTAATTTGGACCAAAACTAGCAAAAAGCATCTAAATACTATCGATAATGCAACTATGTACTCAAAAAAATCATGTTTTGGAAAGTTTGGGAAATATTTAGGCCGAGGTGATATATTTTATGCATTTTCAGTGCACCCCAGGATGAAATGTTTTATGGATGTGTTCCATTCTCTGGGCCAAGACTGGTCCAATGTTGTGTATGATGAAGCAATGTACTACCAAGCACAATTGATTAAATGGAGGAACCAAAGGGAATTGAAATAATGACCAGTTTGAGATGGGAAGTATGTACTGTGCAGTGAATGCCATGGGTCATACAGACAGTGGGACGCAGGAAAGTGGGTTTGAAGATATCTTTGTGGACATCAAAATCTATGGTGCTCCAAGCATCAGTCATGCTCTCAGGAGAAAAGCATGCATCTGTGGTGTTAGAATCCACAAACTTACGAATGAGGCAATGAATCCCTTGAAATAATGGCACTTGGCGATTCCATGAACAAGGACTTTCTCCAAGAAGAAGCAAAGAGTCGCATCTTGGAGAAGGCTCAGGCATTCATTGGAGCATCTGAAGAAGGCATATGGCACAACATGGCCATCGAGCCATCTCTCAGCATGGACTGTGGGAAGCATCAGCATCTCTGCACAAAAGACAAGGTTCTGGCAGCTCTGTTAGGACAACACAGAGGTATTGAATACATCCTTCAGCAACAAAGCTCCACCACCACGTACGTGACTGCAGATGAAACTGCTGCCCAAGATGGTCTAAAAATCATATGCATGATAAGAGAGAATGGAACAGAAGAAACAAAGCAGTTTGTAACCAGTAGGCTGTGAAGGGATGAAGCAGACTGATACTAGAAAAGGCATAATCTCAAATCATTTGCCCATCTCCCCAGAACAGTTAAACACGAGAAGATACCAACAACACAATCAATAACTGTTGCTCGTCAGACATTCAGCAAGCTGACTTTATTTCCCAGCCCAGAGATGTTGAGAACCAGGGCTTGAGCTGCCACCTTTCCCTTTTCATCTTGGCTGGATCTTTAAGGAAGACTCAAAAGAGCAACACGCTCTCTTGACTGGAGAAAAAAAATTGTCAGTGGCTCAGGTACCAGCATCTGACGAGCCAGCATTAGCTATCACTGACCTCATGATGCTTCTACCAATGGCATGCATGGATACTGCCACCTGCTGATCAGCTGCTGGACATTATCCTTGTATTTGTCAATACATTGCTCTTTCCGGGGACAATTTTGCAAATGAAGACTCAAGGAAATCTGATGAGAAAGCTCACAGAGGGACTGCCCAAATGTAAGTCGTTTGGGACTCACTGTGTTGACACCACTCCCGAAGCAATGCTTGGAGATGACAGCAAATGCAAAGCGAGTGCTGCATGCATTCTCCTCGGTGACAGGGTTGTGAAGAGTGCACAGAGATTGTCCTGGGTTGTGAAGTGCACCTTGCTGGGGGGTTCATGACGTCACGCAAACAGTCAAAGTAGCGGCTGGCAGCCATTCTGCAAGATGAGCGCGTGAGGCAGATCAAAAGGAAGCTGACTCACACCTGTCCTTGCATGTTGCTCATGCCCAGCAAACACTCAGTGTCAACAGGGAGCCAGGGTGGAGTTTGGACTCAGCTGTCGCATCTCGATGCCCAAGATACTGTTCTATTCATGGGGTAGGCAAATGCTGGTTCCGATTTGGTGTTGGCCAAAAGAAGAGAGTCAGTCCCATGCTCAGAGCAGGTGCAGAACTGGGAACAGGCAGGTGCGGCCAAACATCCATGCTGCCAGCGGAAGTGACTCTACTCCAGCTGAGTGGCACGGGAGAAATTCGAAGTCTGAAGATAGCCACTGAGCACCAGAGCAGTGGATAGAGAAGTTTAGAGCTTTTCTTCCCTCCCTTCCTCCCCCGAGCAGCAGGAATGTGGGGGAAGTCGAGCCCCAGAATGCCTCCAACACTGTGGTGTTCAACACACTAGCCTCTAGCCACATGTGGCTATTTGGCTGGTTGAGCGTGGCTAGTTTGCTATAGCTGTAGCCACTATAGTGGCTAGTGCTTCAGAACTGGTTGGACACCACGACTAACACATCACCGCAACGCCCAGTCTCAAGGCTCTGTGTTTAGGGCTCGCTCTGAGACTGCTTGTTCTCAATTCCCTACCCTGGGCTTGGGCGTGAAACTGTGGCCTGCACTGATGGTGCCTATTCTGCATTCCCCACCTGCGGCATTCACAAAGCATAGCCAGTCTCAGCTGCCTTAGAGTCACCGCGCTATTGTCTGTGATTTGGCCCAAGCATAGCTCATCCCAGCACGCTGGCACGGAGCCACAAGGGCAATGGGGTGCCAATACTCAGTGGCTCCTTCCCTAACTTTTAGGTGCCTTGAGCCACCTGAACATTGAGAGAGACACTGAAGAATGGGAGCCCCAAGATGCAGCAGGGAGCTGTCTGAGCCAGGAGATGCTGATAAAAGGGGTTGTGTTAAACCCTAGCTCCTCTAAGGGAGTTTGGTGCCTATCTTGGCTTGCGATCCACAGCCAGGATCCCCTCTCCTGCAGTTAGATGACTTGGGGCCTAGACTGTTCCTTGTGCAATTGTTAGGAACCTGCCTAACACTCACTAAACAGCCTTGAGGAGAGAGGGAAGGAGGCAGAAAGCCCCTGTGTTACATTTCCCCAGTAGCTGGCGGACTTACCTGTGATGGGGGGACCCTGCTTCGCTCCCCGCACACCTGATGAGCAGGAAGCATCTGAACAGTGCTTTCCCACTTCCCAGGGCATGATGATCTAGACGGTGCTTGGTCCTGCCGTGAGGGCAGGGGACGGGACTCGATGACTCTCAAGGTCCCTTCCAGTTCTAGTGTTCTGTGATTCTATGATTAGGAATGGCAGAGGGGGCTTCCTGCAGCATGCCTATTGAAGCTGTTCCATTTGAATTAAATATTATTTGGGCCCAGATCAAATCTGCCCCCTGCCTCCTGAAAAGCAGTGTGAACAGGGATTCCCTGCCTCCCATGTGGCTGTCTTCCAAGGTGGGACACCCCCTCTCTGTCCTGGGATGCCATTGTCTTCTTGGGACAGAGAGGGGGTTTTGACAGGGATCACCCACTTCAGACCTGCCCTGGGAAGGGGACAACCCTGGTTCAAACCCCTTTGCAGGGGGAAAGGTTTGAACTGGGGCCTCACGGTGCCTGGGTGAGCAGCCTAACCAGTGGGGACAGAAGAGTGAGTCACATGTTTTCTTTGACCCCAATTCATATTTAATTAAAAGTGCAACAACTCTTCAGTGACACTGACATGATCACTCCCCTGAGGGCAGGGGCAGCTCCAGGATCCTCCTGGTGTGGGCTAGACAGAAGATTAAGAAGGCTATGCTGGACATCTGATGGGCACAACAATATGCATCTACACAACATGTACTCAACAGGAGAGTAACAACAGACAGACAGATGAGTTTTAAACATCATGGCTGTGTCTAGACTGGCAAGTTTTTCCGGAAAATCAGCCGCTTTTCCGGAAAAACTTGCCAGCTGTCTACACTGGCCGCTTGAATTTCTGCAAGAACACTGGCGATCTCATGTAAGATTGTCAGTGTTCTTGTAAATACTATGCTGCTCCCGTTCGGGCAAAAGTCCTTTTGCGCAAAGCTTTTGCACAAAGGGCCAGTGTAGACAGCTCAGATTTGTTTTGCAAAAAGCCCGATCGCAAAAATGGCGATCGGGGCTTTTTCTTAAGATCTAGATTGGCATGGACACTTTTCCGCAAAAAGTGCTTTTGCGCAAAAGCGCCCGTGCCAATCTAGACGCTCTTTTCCGCAACTGCTTTTAACGGAAAACTTTTCTGTTAAAAGCATTTGTGGAAAATCATGCCAGTGTAGACGTAGCCCATCTGTTGCCACTCGCTGGTGCAACATTTATTCAGAGAAAATCAACAGGGAAACAAACCTAAGCCAGGAAATAAGTAAATAAATTAATTAATAATAACAACAACAAACAAATGCAAACTTCTGGACAAAAATTACCAGTGAATTAATACCAGTAGCTAATCGGAGAGCGTGCAGCATTGTATTTTAAATGAGTCATTGGCACATGCAAAGAAAACAAAACTCCACCACACATGACTATTTAAAGCAAAATAAACAACTGACCAAAACTAAGTATACCATTTTTCCCTGGCCGATCAAGCTCATGTTTCCATTCCTGTCAAATCAAAACTCAATCAGTAGTTCTCAAACTTTCTAGAACACTACTATTTTGAGTACATAGTTGCATTATCCTAGAAGCTTTCTGAAAGTTTTGGTCAAAATTAAATTCTGTTTCTATTATTTATGACCCTTTTGGGTTTTTTCCCCCAGCTTAGAACATTTAAACATTGCATAATTTAGGACAACTGCACCAATTCCAGTGTCTACATCCATCCAGCTAGGCTATGAAATTTTTCTAGCTTATGGGTCACTCTAACTCAGGGGTGGGCAACAATTTTTGCAGGAGAGCCACTTAATGAATTTTGGTACAGGGTGACGGGCCGGCTCCACCCCCGGAAGAGCCGAGGCCTGGGATGGAAGGGGGAAGACTGGGGCGTAGCCTCCCCCCCAGAGTTGTCTGGGGCCAGAGGCTTTGAATTAAAAACACAGAAAAGGGCTTGCAGCTCCCAGCCCCACTGCTACTGCCCTGCCTGGGGTTGCTGCAGCTATTTAAAGAGCTCGTGGCTCCTGATGCTGCCAGGGTAGCACTATGACTGTGAGCCATTTAAACAGGATCCTGCTGACTGAACCATTGCCTGGTAATTCGGTGGCACAGGCAGCAGGATATAAATAGAAAATGGTCAGATGCAGTCCAGGGGCCGGATCAACGTCTTAGATGGGCCAGATTCGGCCCCCGGGCTGCATCTTGCCCAGCCCTGCTCTAACTCATCAATAGGTCCCCTCTTTAAATATGGCTGGTAAAAGCCAACCACACGCTGAATTCCCCGCTAATCCTGAAAGCCTGCATAGCTGAGGGACTGATGTGCACCCACCAAAACCTGCCTTGATGTGCCTGGGAAAAACCTGCCCCAGGCGGGATTTGGATCCAGGTTCCAGGTCCCACGTTATCTGAACCCCCAGCGTGCGTGAGGATGGTGGCATTTCAGGTGAGACATTCCAGTTCTGGTCCCTCTTAGCTGTAATGACCTATTCCCATCCCTAAAAGCTTTACTATGACGTCAATGGCCATGTCCAGAGCCCAAAATGGGGAGCAAAGGAAGAGGGGTTTGGTTACTCATATTGGGGAAGGTGTTGGCCTATCCCACTCGTGTTGAGAGAATTAACTAGCTCATAACTGTAGAGCACTCTGCCCGTGTTACTTCATGACTGTCTGCAACATAATCATGCAACATGCTGAACCCTTACGGGGGAAGTGTCAAGTTTTGTTCTGCAAAAGTGAACTTCACATTTTTAATATGACTAGAAAAATTTTCCCGATTTGTTTAGGAAAACAAATTCAAGGGATACTGGTACATTTTGTGGGTTTAACTCCCTCTGCCCCCCAGTGTCTGACTTGCAAACACTGCAGAGCTGGAAGGTAGAGGGGCTGGGAGGCAACAGAATCTGAAAGTGAAACAGATTAAACAAATTACTTCAATGGGAGGAAAAATTCAAGTCATGTTTTAATTTCCTCCCCCATTTTAGTCATTTAGATTTTATCCGTAAAAGGCTGGTTTTCCACCTCCAGGAAATGTGACTATTTCCTGGATCGCCTAAATCAACACATTGCATGCCTTGGAGCACAAAGAGGTGCCAAATAACAAAGGGCAAAGGAGCAGATAGGTAAACAGACTTCCTGCCCAGGGCTGCTCTTTAAATAATGCTAAACAAGAAAAATAGGAAGCTTCCTAATCGGGGAGCCAGCTCCATCCCTGGGGCAGCCTGTCTTGGTTGTCTGGTCATTCCCAGGGTGGGGTAGAACTTGAGCTGCCAGGGGAGGCTCCAAATTCCCCTTCCAAATTCAACTGTATCATTTCCAAAAGGCATAAAAATAGCAGGAGCAAGCCCAGCCATTAGGACTCAAATCATGTCCAGTTGCCGCCTACATCAAGGAGTCTAATTTAGGGATGTAAAATTTCAATTATTTGGCTAATTGAAAAGTCAATGCAATTTGCATCTACTAACGATTAGTCGATAAGGGCGCTTTGCTTCAAAGGCGAAAGCGCTGCGGGGAGCACAGGGCCAGCAGGGGACTCAAGCAGTCCCCTGCTGCCCCGTGCTGCCCACAGTGTTTGGAAGTGGCAGCGCCGCATGAAGCCCGGGGTTATCGGGGGAGTCCCCAGCTGACCCCAAGCTCCATGCGGCACTGCCACTTTGAAATGCCGCAGGGAGCCCGGGCCAGCTGGGGACTTCCACCTGGGGACCCTGGGCTGCACACGGCATTTCAAAGCAGCAGTGCCACATGGAGCCCAGGGTCTGGCCCCAGGCTCCATAAGGTGCTGTTGCTTTGAAGCGCCCCCTTCTATCTCCTCCCCACTGCCTCTTTCTGATAGAGGCAGCAAGGGGTGGGGAAACGACCAGTCAACAATCCTGTCAGCTAAGCATTTGCTTATTGGATAGTCGACTAGTCGTTCACATCCCTAGTCTAATTATTAATGAGCTTAATTTCCAAACTGTTCGCCCCTTTTATCACTACCAACCGAGGTCAGTTTGCGCACTGCCTCTGAACTTTTCTATGTAGCACCATCAAATTTTTCAGCATCATCCCTGATCCACTCCCCAGTCCTCGCCGGCCTCAATTTTGCATCACCAAAACATGTTGCATCCTACCCCTCCCTCTTGGGTCTCACGAGGGCCTTGAGTGTAGACCGCTGGGGTTGAACCTGTGCATTAGGTAAGGTGGAGGGGGTGGGAGGTAACAGAATCTATTCTAAGGTGCATTGTGAATGTGCACTGGACTTTGGAGCTTGGTGACTCATATTTCCATACATAGCCTGCTCTGGAACACATCCTGTTGCTTTTATTTTCTCTCTCAGGCTACTGCTGTCAGGCTTGTTTTAATCCCCCACACCAAAGAGGCGAGCAGGAGTTTGGAACTTTCCAAGAAACGCAGGGAGTTTCCCAAAGAGTATTTTGCGTGACTAGTTAAGGGGGCACCATCAGATCCCAAATTTAGATGTTACAAAAATAAGTCTCTCTAGACCCTAACAGCTATAGAAATGAGACCAGGACCTGAATTCTGCTGGAAGCCGGGTTGTTTTCCTTTGACTCTACACATTCTTCTGAAATGTCAGCAGAACAGATACCCCACTGTGCCAGTGAAGTGCCAGACACATAGATTGGGAAAGAGACCATACCCAGAAGTGAAACTGATGTAGCAGCATCATGCAAGCTACAAGCAAGGCACAAAACAACTAGTGAAAAATAAATTAGGTTGGAAAACTTCTCTGATGTCAAAGAGCCTTAACAACAAAGGAAGAACATTTCTCTGCTAAACCACTGGTTTTCAGTCTGTGGAGAGCCTCCGCCTCCCCCCCCCACACGCACACACACGAACGCTGGGGGAGGCTCCGTGGGCACACTCCTAGCTGCTGCCCTGCCCTGGCCCAAACACACAGCTGGCCACAGCCCCATGTGTTTAAACCCTCTACAGGCTGTGGGAGAAAGAGAATCTGGGAGGTACAAAGAAGGCCTGGTTCACTCCATACCAAACTGCTATGGGCTCCTCCAGGGTTGGAGCCACCGGGTCCTGCCACCACCATGGGTGTGAACTGCCCACTCCCCTCAGTGAGTCAGTTTCTGCCTGGATTGGTGAGTGTGGGGGGCTATGGAGAAGAAGGGCTATGACAGAATGTACCCATGTCTACTCCTTTCCTCTGTTGTAATAATCTTTGAACAGTCTGCCTTGAAAGGTGTCAGCCGAACACTCATAATTCAGTGCTCAACACTGTCCAGATAAAATACGGGCAGCAACATTGTATGTGAAGTGGTGAGATTCCACTGTCTGGTGATCTTAACACATGTTCCAAACTGAACTGGCCAACAAGTCTGGCTCCACCAAAGGAACCTCTGCATTTAAGGAACTTGCATTTAAGCAGCAAACAGAGCTATCACTCAGGAAGGGAAACAAAAGACGCTCCATCTCCAAATAGGAAGAGCAGCAGGGAACATCCTTTCCTAGAGTACGTCTAACCAGTGGAGCTATCCCAAAATAGCTACCCCCCATGTCTTTTAATCATGCCCGTTATTTCAAAATAGATTTTGAAATAATGGGCGCGCTATTCTGGCATCCCTGTAACCCTCATTCCACGAGGGTTAAGGGATGTCTCGAAATAGTGCGTTATTTCAAAATCTAGCACTGTGTAGACATGCCAAATTTCAAAATAAGCTATTTTGAAATACAATCGAAATAAGATACGCAATTTGAGTAGCGCAAATTGCATATCTTATTTCGAGTTTAGGGTGCTGTGTAGACTCACCTCTAGAGACTATCTCCTGAATCTCTGCTGGAAACATTTTCCAAGGGGAGAATGACAGTATAAAAAGGGGGCAAATGCCCCGGCCAAAGCACTCCCTTCTCTTACTCTCGGCCCATCCATTCATTGCACAAGAAGAGACAAAGGAAGCAAAGGTTAAACACAAGAAGGGCTCCTGAGCTAAGACCTCTGGGAAGATGGTTGAGAGCATGTGGTGAGAAAAACTGCTTAACAGCTGGTTATGTTTGACACTAGCTGCATTTCATCTTTCCTATTCCTGTAACCATTTCTGACATTTGTGCCTCATTGCTTGTGCTAATTTAAAATTGTGCTCTTTGTAAATAAACAGCCTCCTCCACTGTGTCGAAATGGGAGTGTCTGGGTAATTCTACTTGGGGTGACCAAAGGTGCGTATTGCATCTATGAAAGAAACATAGACTGTCTAGATGAACGTGTCTTGTCCAGGAGAGGCAGGGCAGTCTAGGAGGCACATGTCTGAGGGGAATCCCGGACTGAGGGGGTGCATGGGTGATTAGCTGGCAAGAGAGCAAAGTGTGGCTGGCTGGCTGCAGCACAGGCAGACATAGCTGGGCCTGACCTGCATGCTGGAGGCTGTTTGTGACTAGCCCAGACTGGCAGCTACCACAGCAAAGTAGTGTAAAGGGCAGGGGCAACACAGTTACTCAATGCTCTGCCTTGCACCCTGTCCCTGGGTATATCACAGTGGCACAGGTTGGGAACCAAACATGTAGCACCAGTTTTGCAGGTGGCTTTTCCTCCCATTTCCACCAGCTTAGCACCAGCTGAGAGAGGTTCACTGGGTGTGAGGTGATCCTTTTGTGACAGAGAGATGAGGTAACATTGGCCCCTGCTCTGCTGGCTCTATCCCAGTGGTCACCAACCAGTAGATCAGTTGGTGACTAGTGGATTATCTGATAAGCAAATGCTAATTGGATAGACTAGTCAACTAGTCAATCCCCCCCTCCCCCCGCCGCTTTCCTGCCTCTATCAGATAGAGGCACCAAAGTGGGGGGGGGAGAGGGGGTACTTCAAAGCAGCAGTGCTGCAGGGAGTCCGTACCAGGGCTCCATGTGGTGCTGCCACTCTGAAACACAGAGGCGGCAGCACCACATGGAGGCCGGGGTCAGCTCTGTGCAGCACTGCTTTGAAACACCAAGGCGGCGTTCCAAAGGGGCAGTGCCACACAGTGGAGCCTGGGATCAGCTCTGCAGCGCTGCCCCTTTGAACACCACCACGGCGTTTCAAAGCAGCAGCACCACGTGGAGCCCGGGGTCAGTTGGGGACTCCCCAGCTGACTCTGGGTTCTGGGGAAATGCCACGCCAAACCCATGGTCAGCTGGGGAGTCCCCAACTGACCCTGGGCTCCGCATGGCATTTCAAAGCAGCAGCTCAGCATGGGGCCCAGGGTCAGCAGGGGACTCAGGGTATGTCTACACTAGCCCCTAGTTCGAACTAGGGTGGCTAATGTAGGCATTCGAACTTGCAAATGAAGCCCGGGATTTAAATATCCCAGGCTTCATTTGCATATTCACGGGCGGGCGCCATTTTAAAATCCCCTTAGTTCGAACTGACTGCCCGCGGCTACACACGGCAGTCAGAAGTTAATCCGAACTAAATCCTTAGTTCGGATTAACTGTTATTCCTCCTGCAATTCAGTTGCCCCTCCCCCTACTGCTGCGCACCTCCTGCCCTCTGCGTTGGAGCTGCCCTTTGGGAGCCTCCTGCTTGCTGTGCAGGGTGTGGGAGGGAGAAAAGGGGGGCGCTGATGTCAGGGTGTCTCTCCTCCCCCCACTTCTGTACCCCATCTCCACACAGAGACTACAGCTATGCACAGTTATTTCGGAATAAATTAATCCAGAATAGTTATTAGGAAATAGCACATCTACATTGCAGGGAAGCCTCAAAATTACTCCAAGGCAGGATTCCCTAATGTAGACGTGCTATCTTCACTTAGAGTCCCAGGAGGAATAACAGAATGGCTCTGGTGAGGGGCTATTTTGAAATAGCAGCAGTGGAGTGTCTACACACACCTTATTTCGAAATAGCTATTTCGGAATAGGCATTATCCTTTGTAGAATGAGGTTTACAGAAGCTGGAATAAGCCGTCTGTTATTTCAAAAATATTTTGAAATAATATAATGGCTGTGTAGACGCTCGCACAGTTATTTCGGAATAACAGCCACATCCAGAGAGAGGAGGATAGAGGGAGCTTGGCAATGCAAATTTCTGTCAGTCTCACACACTGTGTGTGTCTCTGTCATTCTCACAAATACACACTGTCCTTCCCTCTCATCTCCCGACCCAACATGTACATGGGGGGTTGTATGGGGGGGTTGTTACTATTTTACTGCTTGCAAAACGGGTTATTTTTGGCTTTTGACTGGTCAGTGCATTTCATAACTTTCATTTCTCTCTTACACTTAATTTAATTCTTTGAGTAGTGAGTTCTAAAATGCCTATGTTGTGACTGGAGTAATTATCCCTATGGTGATTGTGGTCCTGGAGGTGGCTGGCATGTCCCTGCAGCCCCCTGAGAAGGTCAGAGCAGGGGTTCTCCACATGCTGTCCTTGCCTGTGGACACCACTCCTGCGCGCCCATTGACCAATAACAGAGAACTGTGGCCAGTAGAAGCTGTGGGGTTGGTGCCTGTATGGGAGGGGCAGCACCTAGAGCCACTGCTGTGCATGCCAGCTGCTTTCAGGGGTGGTGCAGGGCCAGGGCCTTGGCTCCACTGCTCCATCCCTGAGGCAGCTGTCTGGCTGCTCCCAGGGTGGGTGGGATTTGAGCCCACAGCTCTGCCCTGCCAGATACCCTATCTGCTAAGCCACTCCTGAACCCACCCTACCACGAGAGGGTCCCTTATCCTGCTTTCCTAATGTGGGGGCCAGGTCCATCCCGTGGGGCAGCCAGTGTTGGCTGCCCAGGTGGGTGGAATCAAGCCACCACCCGGTGCTCCAGAGGCTGATGCCCTGTGCCTGAGTTCACTGGAGTTCCCACCCCCCACCTTTATCCTGCTTTCCAAATGCAGGAGCCAGCTCTGTGTTGGCTGTCCAGTTGCTCCCAGGGTGGGCAGGGTCAAAGCACCCAGCCCTGCACTCCCCAGGCAATCATAGAATCATAGAATACTAGGACTGGAAGGGACCTCAAGAGGTCATCGAGTCCAGTCCCCTGCCCTCATGGCAGGACCCAGTACTGTCTAGACCATCCCTGATAGACATTTATCTAACCTACTCTTAAATGTCTCCAGAGATGGAGATTCCACAACCTCCCTGGGCAATGTATTCCAGTGTTTGACTACCCTGACCGTTAGGAACTTTTTCCTAATGTCCAACCTGAACCTCCCTTGCTGCAGTTTAAGCCCATTGCTTCTTGTTCTGTCCTCAGAGGCCAAGATGAACAAGTTTTCTCCCCCCTCCTTGTGACACCCATTTAGATACCTGAAAACCGCTATCCATGTCCCCTCTCAATCTTCTCTTTTCCAAACTAAACAAGACCAATTTGTTCAGTCTTCCTTCATAGGTCATGTTCTCTAGACCCTTTAATCATTCTTGTTGCTCTTCTCTGAACCTTCTCCAATTTCTCCACATCTTTCTTGAAATGTGGCGCCCAGAACTGGACACAATATTCCAACTGAGACCTAATCAGCACAGAGTAGAGCGGAAGAATGACTTCTCGTGTCTTGCTCACAACACACCTGTTAATGCATCCTAGAATCATGTTTGCTTTTTTTGCAACCGCATCACACTGTTGACTCATATTTAGCTTGTGGTCCACTATAACCCCAAGATCCTTTTCTGCCGTGCTCCTTCCTAGACAGTTGCTTCCCATTCTGTATGTGTGAAACTGATTGTTCCTTCCTAAGTGGAGAACTTTGCATTTGTCCTTATTAAACTTCCTCCTGTTTACCTCAGACCATTTCTCCAATTTGTCCAGATCCTTTTGAATTATAATCCTATCCTCCAAAGCAGTTGCAACCCTTCCAAGCTTGGTATCATCCGCAAACTTAATAAGCATATTCTCTATGCCGATATCTAAATCGTTGATGAAGATATTGAACAGAACCGGTCCCAAAACAGACCCCTGCGGAACCCCACATGTTACTCCTTTGCATCAGGATTGTGAACCATTAATAACTACTCTCTGAGTACGGTTATCCAGCCAGTTATGCACCCACCTTATAGAAGCCTCATCTAAGTTGTATTTACCTAATTTATTGATAAGAAGATCATGCAAGACCATATCAAATGCCTTACTAAAGTCGAGGTATACCACGTCCACTGCTGTTCCCTTATCCTCTAGCCCACTCAAGAACCCACCCCATTTCCATGTGTGGGTCCCTTTGAGGGGGTCCCTTATCCTGTGTTGGCTGTCTGGTTGCTCAGGGGATTTAACCCACCAGCCTGCAGTGCCTTAGACCAATGCCCTATCATCTAAGCCACTCCAGAACCCACCCCGCTGGCCCTACTTTCAGGGTGGCTCTTAATCCTGCCTTCCTAATGCAGGAGCCAGCTCCAGCCCTGGGGTAACTGGCGTTGGCTACACCAGGCTGCTGCCTTGGTGGGTGGAGTGAGGGTTTCTAGTCCCACACCACCCTGTGCTCCAGATGCTGATGCCATATCCCATAGGCCACTCCAGAACTCACCCCACTCTCCTGCCTTCAGAAGTCCAACATTGTTGGGACCTGACTGTTTCCAGATGAGAGATTTTTCTGGAACAGGGGAGGTCATTTCTGGTCCCCTGCTGTCGGTCCCCCTGCCCTGTTCCCCCACTGGACTTCCTGGTTTCCCCTGCAGCCCAGCTGAGCCACATGCCAGGCTTCCTGGCTCCCACCTCCCCGCAGCCCCCGCATCCTACACCAGACACACCTCCCCCCGCATTCTCCCCGCAGCATACAGGGACTCGCTGATCCTGGAACATCCGTGGTCCTTCTGGTTTATAGAGGTGCAACTTGTATCAAGGTGCACAGACCAAATGGGACAAGAGCCCCAGATAAATCCATCTTACTCTGTATAAAGTATATGGAAAGTAATCTCATAATTATTTGTCCCATTTATGAATGAGAGATATGCACAACTGTTGTCCCCTCATTTACACTGGATTTATTAATAAACAAAAATGGTTTTATTAAGTATAAAAAGTAGGATTTTAATGGTTAAAAACAATAGCAGACAGTTCAAAGTAAGTTACTCAGAGGTGCAGCAGTTGGGACCTTGCATGAGCAGGGACTCCTTTGGTGCCCACTTGCATGGGTTCCCCACTGTGCCTCGTCCTTTGAAATGTACAAGATCTGCAGGCGGCTCTTGTGCATTTCAAAGGTAGAGGTGCAGCGGGCTAGCAAGCGCCCCCCTTGTCAACTAATCGAGTAGTCAATGGAAATTCCATCGACTACTCGATTAGCTGATTAATCAAAATTTAACATCCCTAGTTTAGATTAGTAAACAAATTTATACTTCATATTTCTAACTTCATATACCGGAATGACACATGCACTCAAATAGAATATACACAGTTAGTAGATTTTAACTTTTCTAATTATATACTACATGACGTATTCTGCATAAAGCATATCTGAGTTATGTCCTATTCCTATTCATAAGCATATCTCCATAAAGAGTGTGAGTGCAACATCACAGTGAAGACAAGGTCTCAGTGTCCCTCTGTGGCACAAAATTATTTTGACTTTGTTCACCTTTTGGAGTCCAAACCAAAATGCAGGTGCTTGGGTTTGATTGCTGGTGGCCAGTGTTCTCAGTAAATAGCAATTGCACAGTAAGGGCTTCGTGTGCCTTTTGTTTGCAATGAAGCACTAGAGTTCCTTGTGTAAACTTCCCCATGACAACGAGGATCCAGATCTTACTGAATCATGAAGCTTGCAAGGGAGGTTCAACCACAAGCAGTTAGATAGCGATCTGCTGCCAATAGCTATGAGATAAGGATGTCATGTGAACGGATGTGCTAAGTGGGGAAAGCCTACACTGGAAAGCCCAGCTGCAGGACCAAGAGTCTTGATTTGATAGCACATCTTGGCTCCGAATTCTCCTACGGGTCGGGGCATGCTCATTGAATCTGATAACTTCCATAGTTGCTCTAGCACAGGGGACCTATGATTTGGCTTCTAGTCTTTGTAATTGCAAAAATCTGTATTTGTGCACACAGTTGGAGTAATTGCAAGCATTAGTGAGCAGTTAGGCTTGTGCATACTAATACTTTACATGTATAACTGGGGGGTCTTGAGACTGCACCTATCACAGCTGTAATTGAACCTTTAACTTAGAACTTCTAGGTGAAAAAAAGTAAAGGACTCAATTCTAAAGCCCTTGTCCACATGAGTAACTGTTGAAGTCAGTGGTGATGTTGAGGGGAGTATGTAGCACAGGATTGGGCCCCAAGGCTTGGATGTTAGGGCATGTCTACACTAGGAAATTATTTCACAATAACATACTTTGAAATAATAACTTCTGAAATAACTATTTCAAAATAGCTACTATAGGGAAACATCGAAATTAGTCCAACGCAGGCTCCTTTAATGTGGACATGCTACCTTGACTTAGGAAGCCCTCGGGAGTAATTACTTTGAATGACTCTGGGGAGTAGATATTTCAAAACAACAGCAGTGGAGCGTCCACATTACTGCTATTTCAAAATTACTGTTTCAAAATAAGCATTATTCCTCATGGAAAGCAGGAGTTGTTATTTTGAAATAACCAGCACATTATGTTATTTTGAAATAAGGGGAGTTCGAAATAACTCCTGGTGTAGACCAGGGCATAGTGAGCAGATGGATATGAAAGTGCCTTAGATTGCGACATGCAGGGAAGAAGAGATGCTGGTGTCATTTAGGCTGAAATGAGTAATCAAGCAGAAGTATAAACTGTATTGTGCCAGTCACCGTTCGCTAGAATTCATAATGCATGTTTTACAGCTGCATGTAAATAAACCTACACTGGGTTTGAAGAGCTTCCATAGGAGGTTTTGCTCTATGATTAAATCCTTAGGTGCCTTCCGTCATATTCTAGAGTTCCTGATCATTAACAATTAATAGCATATTGTGTTTGCACAGCACCTTGTATCAGAAGAATCCCAAAGCACTTTATGTACTGTATCTTGTAGAAGACACGTGATACAGGAATCACTTTGTTATTTACTTGTTTGTATTGTGGTACCTCCTAGAAGAGGTGTTTGGCATTGTACAAACAGAACAAAAGAATTGCCCCTTCCCAGAAGACCTTACAGCAGTGGCGGGCAACTTGCAGCCCATGGGCCGCATGCGGCCCATTGGGGTTCCATCTATGGCCTGCACAGCCCATGTGTTCCTCTTCCCCATGCGCCTCTCGCACACTGGGGTACTGGAGCCCTACACTTCCTAGTTCTCCCCTCCTGCCCCACACTTTCGGAGCACCATGAATCCACTGATTTGCGCTCACCCTCCCTCCCGGAACTTGAATGCCATGAATCAGCTGTTCAAGCTCTGGGAGGGAAGGGACCACCAGAAATGAATGTGTGGGGAAAGGGACAGAGAGGGGGTGTGCGGGCCTTAGATGGAACTCCAGTAGGCTGCAGGACCACTGTTGGGCTCCCCCGCGGCGGCCCGGCTGAGCGCACAGCACCCAGCTGAGCGCCACGGCAGGAGGGGAAGGGGGGGCGGGGCGGTGACGTACACGGCCCCGCCCCCTGGCCATGTACCTCAGCACCCGGCCCCCCTTCCCCTCCCCCGCGCGGCCCGCTTCATTGGGGTGGGGGACCGGCCAGGAAGGGAGCAGTGCTGGCCAGGAAGGGGGGGGGCCTGGAAAAAGCTAAGGGGGGGGGCAACGGGGCTGGCTGGGAGAGATGGGGGACCAACAGGAAGCAGGGCTTGTCGGGGGTCCAAGCGGAACAGGGCTGGCCGCGGGATATCGGGGAGGACCACCGGCCGGGAGGGGGCAGGGCTGGCTGGGAGGAAGGGGGTGGGAAGCAGAGCTGGCGGGGCGGGAGAGGTGCAGCGGCGCTGGCTGGGGAGATCAGGAAGAGGAACGGGCGGGCGGAAAGCAGAGCTGGGGGTGCAGGGGGTGGCCGGGAAGATCAGGAGGAAGTGGGGAGAGCCGGCCGGCCGGGAAGCGGGGGGGTGAGCAAATTGGCCGGCGGGGAGCGGGACTGACCTGGGCACTTGCTGCCTGTCCCGCGCAGGGTCCCGGCGACGCACGAGCGAGGAGGAGGCTTCCCCTCCGCCTCACACTCAACCGACTGAGGGCTCCCAGCGGCAATCGCGGCCCCGCCTCCCAGCTGGGACTCCCAGCTGCTCCCCCCACCCACGCCAGGCTTCCATCCGGTGCGCAGCTGGAAAAATCAGACAATACCGGACGTTGCACATATCCGGTATTTTCTGATATTTTTTACCGGACAGAGCGCGCAAATACCGGACTGTCCGGTACAATGCCGGACACCTGGCAACCCTACCCACCTCTCCTCCCCCACGGCGGCCTGGCTGAGCACGCAACACTCAGCCGAGCTGCCACGGAGGGAGGGGAAGGGGGCGGGGGGGTGACATACATGGCCAGGGGGCGGGGCCGTGTACATCACCGCCCCCCCCCTTCCCCTCCCGCTGTGGCACTCAGCTGAGTGCTGCGCCCCTCAGCCGGGCCGCCGGGGGAGCCAGCAGCACAAGGGGCCGTTTGGGCTCCCCCATGGTGGGAAGGGAAGGGGGGGGCGGTGACGTACACAGCCCTGCCCCCTGGCCGTGTACGTCACCGCCCTACCCCCCTCCCTTGCGGCAGTCCGGCTGAGCAGGCAGCACTCAGCCGAGTGCCACGGCAGGAAGGGAAGGGGAAGGGGAAGGCAGGCAGGGAGAGACAGAGGGGAGAGAGAGGCAGGAGGAGGAGGAAAAGAGAAAGGGAGAGTGCGAGGCAGGAGGGGGAGAAAAGAAAGAAAGAGACGAGAGAGAGGCAGGAGGTGGAGGAGAGCTGAGAGAGAGGGGGGGAGGCAGTAGGAGGACAGAGAGAGAGAGAGAGAGAGAGAGAGAGAGAGAGAGAGCTCAGGAAAGAAGACCTGAAAATCCTGTCTTATGACGGGCTAATTGGCTAGTCATATATACTAGCCAATTAGCCCATCATAAGACCGGATTTTCAGGTCTCTCCTCCACGTTGGTCTTCTCTCCTGAGCCTCCGGTCTCTCGTTCCATCTCTCTCTCTCTCCTCCTCCTACTGCCTCCCCACCCCAGCTCTCCTCCGCCTCCTGTCTCTCTCTTTGTCTCTCTCTTTCTCTTCTCCTCCCCCTCCTGCCTCTCACTCGGGGGACCGTGAAGCCCAAATGGCCGTTTGGGCTCCGTGCTCCCAATGCTGCATGAGGAGGCCAGAGCCCAAATGGTCGCTTGTGCCACTTGCTCCCACATGGTGGCCCGGCTGAGCGGCACAGAAGTCAGCCGAGCACCACTGCGGGAGGCGAAGGGGGGCGGGGCAGTGATGTTCACGGCCAGGGGGCAAGGCCTGGAGCCGCTGTCATGCTGCACGTCACCGCCCCACCCCCCTTTGCCTCCCGCCGTGGTGCTCGGCTGACTTCTGCGCTGCTCAGCCGGGCCGCCGCGGCGCAGCAAGCAGCCGTTTGGGATCCCCCGTGGCGGCCTGGCTGAGTGGTGCAGAAGTCAGCTGAGCGCCACGGCAGGAGGTGAAGGGGGGCGGGGCGGTGACATACATGGCCAGGCCCCATCCCTGGGCCATATACATCACCGCCCTGCACCCCTTCCCCTCCCGCTGTGGCGCTCGGCCGACTTTTGCGCCGCTCAGCCGGGCTGCCGCGGGGGAGCAAGCAGCGGAAGCGGCCGTTTGGGCCCCGCACTCCCCATGCAGCACGGGCCGCCCAGAGGGAACAGCCAGCATTTCAGCGTTACAGACTCACAGACACTGGGCTACTATATATATGATACTATATATATGATAGTAGCCCAATGTCTGTGAGTCTGTAACGCTGAAATGCGGCCGAACGGCCGCTTGCGCCGCTGCGCCGCTTGCTCTGCGCGGCCCGGCTGAGCGCGCAGAAGTCGGCTGAGCGCCACAGTGGGAGGGGAAGGGGGGCAGGGCGGTGACATACATGGCCAGAGGGCGGGGCCTGGACGTGTACATCACCGCCCGGCCCCCCTTCCCCTCCCGCCATGGCTTTCGGCTGACTTCTGCGCCGCTCAGCCAGGCCGCCGCGTGGGAGCAAGTGGCGCAAGCGACTGTTTGGGCTCTGTGCTCCCCATGCAGCACAGGGAGTGCAGAGCCCAAACAGCTGTTTGGGCTCCGCGGTCCCCCAAGTGAGAGGCAGGAGGGGGAGGAGAGCTGAGAGAGAGGGGGGGAGGCAGTAGGAGGAGAGAGACAGAGAGAGAGAGACGGAATGAGAGACGGAACAAGGGACCAGAGGCTCAGGAGAGAAGACTGATGTGGAGGAGAGACCTGAAAATCCCATCCTATGACAGGCTAATTGGCTAGTTTCAAAATAATTGCCTAGTGTAGACATGACCTGAGTCAGATACTGTGTGGGGTCTTGCAAAGCCAGGACTTGGTTTTCAGGCTCCTGTGAAAGAATGAATCTGCAGCTGCCCAGCACCCCCTAGTGCTTCCTTCCCTCAAAGCCAGTGACAAAAGACTGAAGGATCTCAACCTGAGGGATTCAGTAATCATTAAATTGTGCGTGGTGGGGGAGGGGAGGGGCAGGGGAGATGAGCAGTGAAGTGGAGCAGACCTGTCTGACCAGCTCCCTGTGGGTTTGTTCGCCTGTTGCAAAATCAGACTCCATCCTATTTCAGTAAAAGGCCCATGATGAGTCGGGTGGCTCCACAGCTCCTATCACAGCCCGAGGGCAGTGGGGAGGGCGCAGGTGCTGCTCTGCAGGTCACAGCGACAAAGCAGTGGGGCACAAAGCAGAGCAGCCAGTAAGTCTCAAGCAGTAGCTGTTTTGCCCTCCTGAGAGCAGAGCCAGGGTGTAGCGCTTGTAGATGAGGAGTGGAATTGCAATGGGCTGCACTGGCCAGGAGGAGACGGGCCACGGAGCTCAGGCTGGGAACAGGAAAGCTGAGAGAACAGCTTCAGGGTGAGGTTCTTACCTGGAGCCCACCTGTCCCCCACCCTTCCAATGCTTTAAAGAGGGAATGTGCAGAAGTGCTGCAGCCATTATGGTGTAGCTCTGTGGGCTTCCTTAGCAAGGAGGTCCTAGGACAAAAGCATTTCAAAGTGCCTGGCCTCTCTGAGTATCTCAGCCTCAATGGGAGGTAGCCTGTTTTGGAGCAGATCGAAGTATTTGGTAAGGCAAAAGTTGCGCTCTTGTCAGGTTCCCAGGGCAGAGAGCTGAGTAACAGCTTAGCTGGAATTTCCCCTCCCAAGGATGTGGTTTCCTAGCTGTCAGGTGAACAGCTCTGTTGGCATAACTATGTCCATGCTGATGCAGGGTGCTGGCAGCTCACTTGTCTAGGCAGCACAGGTGGGGCAGGCAGAGTTCAGAATTTATTGTAAGAGCTGAGGTATAAGGATCTTGCACAAAATGGGGTTTTTGAGCAAAATAGAAGTGGCTACACTGCTTCTTTTTGCGCAAAAACCCCTTGCACAAAAAGAAAGGGCAGAAAATATGCTAATGATGTTGCGATTTATGCTAATGAGTCCCTCGTTAGCATATTTTCTGCTGGAAAAACTCGTATGGAAGACGTAGCCACGGTTTTTACACAACTTAACTTTTCTATATTTCTCTTTCCCTGTCTATAAACACAGGGATGATTATAATTAGTATTTGGACCGCATGTCTGATGCTACATATACATTTGCAGTGCTGTTGCAGCAGAGGATATGAGAGACCGCAGGCAGCTGAGGCAGTATCTTCATTAGACCAACTTCTTTTGGGGGAAGAAACAAGCTTTCGAGCTGCACGGACCTTTCACCGTGGCTCTTACCGCTTTTCACGGTCTCTTTGGCCAAACGTTGTCAAAGCAGAGGGCCGATGCTACTGTTTACCATATGCCCACGCTGCAGTATGGGCTCGCAGCACCCCCCGTGCTTGAATAGGGACAGGCCTTAAAACCAGCGGTGCGTGCCCGTGGCTGTGACGGTGCAACGGGACTGCCGTGGCCATGGCAGCAGGGGCGGGGCGCGAGGGGGCCATTGAGCACGAGAGCGGTGTTTGCGCGGCCCCACGCCGCCCGGAGGAGCAGGCCGGGTGGGGCTGGCGCGCGGGGACCTCTCACTCCGCGCCCCGCCCCCACAGCGCCGCCAGGGCCCAGCGGCTGGGCGGGAGGCTGCTGCGCCGCACCCCGCGCCACGCGCGTTTCCTAGCAACACAACTGCGCGGGGGGCGTTACTGAGTGGGGCGCGGGTCGGCCTCGCGCGGACACGGGCAGGCGGGGAGTTGGCGCGGGCGGGGCCTAGGGACACGCAGCAGCGCAGGCAGCTGGGGGGGGCGACCAGAGGGTGAGGGGGTGCAGGCAAGGGAGCCCGACAGGTGGGGGGGGGCGGGCCGGTCCAGCGAGGGGCCCGGCAGGGGGAGCCCGCGGCAGGGCCGCTCACAGAGTCGGACCGAACTGCGCTCGCCCAGGGGGCTGCGCGTCGCCACGGGGCAGGACGTAGTGCGGCTGCGCACAGTTCCCCGCGGCGAAGTGCGGCTGCGCAGAGACTCGCCCGCTTTTCTAGGCTCGGCGGCAGGCTTGCGTATGGCTGTCAGGATGGCCGAGCGGTCTAAGGCGCTGCGTTCAGGTCGCAGTCTCCCCTGGAGGCGTGGGTTCGAATCCCACTTCTGACAAAGCGCTTCCTTTTTGCATTCCGGCTAGCCGCTTCTTTTGGGTTGGCGGCGGGGCGCGGCGGGGGGCATGAAATCCGCCAAGGGCGTCCGCGTTCCGTCTCTGGCCCCTGCTGCCCCTCACCCAGCGGCGAGGCAGGCACAGGCGGGCGCGCGCTAAAAATAGAGGGGGTGGCGGGAAGCAAAAGCTTTGTCAGAAGTGGGATTCGAACCCACGCCTCCAGGGGAGACTGCGACCTGAACGCAGCGCCTTAGACCGCTCGGCCATCCTGACTCGCCTGGCAGCTCCCCTCCGTCTCCCTCCTCATTCACGGGCCGCGCGGCGGCCAGGGACCCCCTCGCGCCGGTTCACTCTCACTCGCGCCTTTCGCTGCGAGTCTCCCCGGCGCCGCGCACGCTCCAGCCGCACGAGCTTGGACTGGGGGCTTGTGCTCCGCGTGCGCCCCTCCCTGCGGGCCGGGTCCTGCGCCTGCCCCCGGGCAGCGAGCCCCTCCCGCGCCCAGCCCAGCCCCGGGGGCTCGGGACGCAGGGCCCCGTCCGCGCCGGGCCGGAGTCATCATCCCCTGTGCGCCAGTCCCGGCTCCCGGAGCAGCGGGGACCCCTAGAGCAGGGGGGGATGATCATGGACCGTGCGGGCTCTCAGCCGCCGATGAGCCTCTCTCCTCCATGCACCCAGCCCAGTCTGGTTTTGGACCCCGTTACGCTTTTGGCCATCGCAGGTTGTGCAGGCTGTGCGCTGTGACAGGCTCACTTATTTATTCAGTGGTTAGCATTCCTCTTGTGAATTCAATTAACAATCGTTATTTATTTGGCACTTCTATTTAGTATTGATTTTTGTTCGTTAAGGCCCTGATTAACCTTAGAATCCTAGGGCTGGAAGAGACCTCAGGAGGTCATCAAGTCCAGCCCCCTGCCCAAGGCAGGACCAATCCCAACTATAAGCATGCACATTTCTGACTTATCCATATGGGCAGGGCTCAACAAACTGCGGCGAGAGCTACTCGCCAGCCCCGCACCGCGCATGCGCACCGCGCCGGTGAATGGGGCGCACGGAGCGACCGGCTGAAATCTACTCGCCACAGGCGAGTAGAAACAGCGGTTTGTCAAGCCCTGCATATGGGGATGCTCATTGGATATTGTTTGCAGCATAGGGAACTATGGATGCGTACTCCCAGAGGGAGGCTTTAGTATTGTGCGTCCCAGTGACCTCAGTAGCTGGTAATAAATTTGGTATTAAAATAGTATCTTCCCTGCCCCTGCATCATGGGCACTTTAAAGTCTCAATATCAATTATCCCACTATACAAGGCTGCTCAGCATGTGTGGAATATGCTGGCCACCTGAGAGGACAAAGAAAATCAGACAACAAAGAATAGATGGGAGAGGGTCAGATGTGCGTATGCTGTATGGAAGAGCTTAGACTTTTAGGAAAGTCTGAAAGGAGAATAGATAGACGACTGGCCCAGGATGCAGCCAGGCAGCCGTCACTAGCCCTGATTTCAGGAGGGTATTTAAACAATCCCACTGAAATCCATCAGACTACTCACTTATGTACTTGTTGAAACATCTTATTGCACCAAGGCCATAATGCAAAATTTCAGCAAATCCAAACCAGCTGACAATCATTTATGTGTATAGGACTTTGCTTATGAGAATCTGCTGGCTGTGGATGGTAGTATTGTGATAACTCATAGGAGCCGTAATCAGACTAGGGTTCCATTGTGCTAGGTGCTGCACAAACACAGATCAAAAAGAATGTTCCCACCCTAAAGGGCTTGCAGTCTAGAATGAGACCTTGGAGTAGAATCCGACCCACTGTGGTTGAAAGAACAATTGGTGTGAAAGCATTTATTGACAATTAGGTTTTGTCTCATCTTTTGGATGGTGTTGATGAGCAGTTGGAAATAGGCCAGCAGTGACTCCAATGCTGCAGCTACCCCTGTAGTGTAGACACTTCCTACAGCAATGGAGGGGTGTTTTGTATTCCCATATCTAAGCCACCTCCCTGAGCAACAGGGAGCAGCAGCAGAATTCTTCCACATTTACACCAGGGCTAGGTCAGCATAACTACAGCGTTCACAGGTGTGAATCTTTCACATCTCAAGTGCCCTAGCTACATTGAACAAACTTTTACACGTAGACTAGGCCTGACAAAAAGACTGATCCAAAGCCCACTCTTGGAGTCCTTCCATTGACTTCAACATGCTCCAGACCAAGCCCTAAGCATATGCGTGAAAAACTGCGAGACAGATACGCTGAAGGTGGGGAAGAGAGGTGCAATTTGTTCTGAAAATGGTTGAACCATGGTCCTACGTCACTCTCACAGGAGGAATTTTCAAAGTCTAGTGCAGTGGTCTCCAACTTTTTTAACCACAAGATCACTTTTTCAATTTAAGTGCAATGTAAGACCTACCACAAACCCAAATACCCTTGCCCGGCTTCCTTCCCCCCCCACCCTCCTTCTCTGAGGCCCTTCCCCTGCTCCACGCCTTCTCAGAGACCTCACCCTGCTCATTCCATTCCCCTTCCTCCCTTAATCTCATTCACTTTCACCAGGCTGGAGTAGGGGGTTGGGGTGGAGTACCCCACAGCCCCCACTCAAGCAGCAGCCTGGCAGCCAATATTAGTTGCCCCGGGGATAGAGGTGAGTCCTGCATTAGGAAGGCAGAATAAGGGACACCCTGAAGATAGGGAGGTGGGGTGGTTTCTGGAGTGCATTAGGGCATTGGCCTGAGCAGCACAGGGTGGTGGGTTGAAGTCCCTTGCCCCCCTGGGAGTGACCAAACAGCCAACACAGCATAAGGGTCCCTCTGAAGGTAAGGGGGGTGGGTTGAGCTCTTGAGTAAACTAAGGAATATAGGGAGGAACTGGCTCCCACATTTGGAAAGCAGGGTATAAGGGACCTGCTGAAGGTAGGGAGATGGAGTGGGGTCCTCAGTGATAGGGCATCAGCCTCTGGACCACGGGGTGGTGGACTCAAGTACCCCCCAGCACCCACTCAGGCAGCTGCCTGGCAGCCAATATTAGTTGCCCCAGGGATAGAGCTGACTCCTGCATTAGGATGGCAGGCTAAGGGATGCCCTGAAGGTAGGGACATGGGGGTGGTTTCTGGAGTGGACTAAGCACTAGGGCTTTTTCCCCTGGGGAGCACACACCGGGTTGTAGGTTCAAGTCCTCTCCCTGCCTCTGTCTATCCTGGAAATAGCCACCCCAACATAAGGGGACTCTCCTGAGGTGGGGTGGGTTCTTTAATGGACATGGGGTTACAGCATTCTTGTGGGGGAGTACAGGGTGGTGGGTTCAAGTCCCCCCCTGGAAGCATCAGGACAGCCAACACAGGCTCCCCCAGGCATAGAGCTACCTCCCACCTTAGGAAAGCAGGATAAGGGACTGGTAGAAGGGCAGGATGATGGGCTCAAGTCCCACCCATCCCAGGAATGGAAGAGCAGAGTCAAGGCAGCTTACTCATACCCTGGCCCTGCACCACTCCTGGAAGCAGCTGGCATGTACAGCAGTGGCTCCATGTACTGCCCTTCATCTACAGACTCCAACCCCACAGCGTCTACTGGATGCAGTTCTCCATTATTGTTTAATGGGAGCTGCAGGAGCAGTGTCTGCAGACAAGGACAGCACAGCATATAGAGACCCCCTGCTCTGATTTTCTCAGGGACATGCCAGCCACTTCCAGGAGCACAATTCCATAGGGATAATTAATCCAGACATACTTCCTCAGATCATATTCCGGAAGAGAATTGGCATGACCATATATACCAAAGGAATACAATGAAAAAAGGGAACACATTATTAAACTGACAAATCAGATTTAGTACAGAAGGTGGGGTGGGGTGAGGGGAAGGGAGGGAGGGAATAGCTATTTGAGTCAATGAATGGATAATCAGGGGTGATAAGTGGGAAGCTATCTTTGTAATGGTTAAGGTAATTAGCATCTTTGTTAAGGCCCATTTGAAAAGTGTCAAATTTAAGCATGAATGAAAGTTCTGAAGTTTCCCTCTGTAATCTGGTGTTAAAGTCTCTTTGAAGTAAGATGCATGTAGTAAGGTCGTTAATGTCGTACCTCGGTGTTTTCGTACCTCGGTACCTTCGGTGGTCTGGACTGTCAGTGTCAGCGTCGTCTGGTCAGGGTCGTCCTGGCGCGCTCCTGACAGGACCTCTACTCCGTCGGTGATAATAAACTTTCGGCTGCGTGCGTAACAATCGGTACTCCCTTTATCTAGAGTGTTAGACCCCGTGCACTTGGGTCAACACAGGAGATCTCTGAGAGGCCCCGGAAACGACAGATGCAGGCAAGGTTTGAAATCAATCGAGCAGGTTTATTGTCAAATGCGAAGCTCTACCAGGTTAACAGAGATCAGTACAATGTTACACCACTGGGCACTATGGCCCGCGTTGACAAGGTACCAACACCAGGCAGGCCTATTGCCATATAACAGATATTAACAGCAGTTAGTCAAAGTTAAGCTACTGCGTTCTGTAAGTTCAGGCAATGACACCTGCCGCTCAGGCGCCTAGTGCGCCCCCCCCAAGGTCGGCCGGAGAGCACCTTTTGTGGTGTCCTTTTATAGACAGGTACAAACAACTTACATCATTTCTTTACGTACCAGGTTACCACCCTCTGTTGCTTAGATACCACCCCTCACCTTACGGAAGGGGGGCTTACTTACTATCCTTCATGCTGTCAGTTCCGACCTGGTCCTGAACCTAGGTCGGTATGTGCATTCGTGTTTAGGGAGTTTTTGTACCAGGACATTCCTTAAGATGTTCCGTTACTCCCTTTCGGCTTACAGTCTGTTCTCTGTGCCTCCCTGTGTCCTAACTTACACAATTACACAGTTATGAGTATCTGAGTTACTGAACCAAAGTCTTGCTCACTAAATTGCAGGCCTGTTGCTGTTTTCATGTTACAGGCCTTGGGCCTGCTGACTCCATGTTACTGACCCTCAACTTACTACAGTTAAGACTATGTCCAGGTAGGCTGAAATGAAAAGCAACTGTTTTTTCCTTGTGAAGATGTCTGATGTCTGATTTGTGTGCATTAATTCTTTGGCGAAGTGTCTGAGAAGTCTGTCCAATATACATAGCAGAAGGACACTGTTGGCACATGATGACATAAATTATATTTCTGGATGAACAGAAATATGTGTTCTTGATCCTATAACTGACATGGTTAGGTCCAATGATTGTGTCACCAGAGTAAATACGTGGACAATGTTGGCACCGGGGTTTGTGGCAAGGGAAAGTTCCAGGGTTGGTATTAGTGTGGTATGTCCTGTGGTTGTTGGTAAGAATCTTCCTGAGGTTAGGTGGCTGTCTATAGGAGACTATGGGTCTGTCTCCCAGAGCCTCTCGGAGTGTAGTATCCTGTTCCAGTATAGGTTGTAGGTTATTGATAATGCGTTGGAGGGGTTTACGTTGGGGGCTATAGGTGATAAGTGGTGTTCTATTGTTGGTTAGACGAATACCCAGAAACCATCTACTTCAAGATAGGCCCAAGGAAATGTATCACTTATCACCCCTGATTAGCTATTCATTGACTCAAATAGCTATTCCCTCCCTCCCACGCCCTCACCCCACCTTCTGTACTAAATCTGATTTGTCAGTTTAATAATGTGTTCGCTTTTTTCATTGTATTCCTTTGGTATATATGGTCATGCCAATTCTCTTCCAGAATATGATCTGAGGAAGTGGGTCTGGCCCACGAAAGCTCATCACCTATTAAACCATCTTGTTAGTCTTTAAAGTGCTACATAGTTTTTCCTTTTGTTTTAGCAAGATCAGACTAACACGGCTATCTCTCTATTACTAATCCAGATGTGACAGGTTTGGCATTTTAGAACTCACTACTCGAATCAAATTTAAGCATAAGAGAGAAATGAAAGTTATGAAATGCACTGACCAGTCAAAAACTAAAACTAACCCACTTTGCAAGCAGTAAAATTAGTAACAATGCCCCATGTACCTGCTGGGTCAGGAGATGCGAGGGAAGGACAGTGTGTGTTTGTGAGAATGACAGACACACACACTGTGTGAAAGTGACAGATTTGCATTGTCAAGCTCCCTCCATCCCCCTCTCTCTGTGTGGAGACAGGGTGGTACAGGAGTGTGGGGAGGAGGGACACCCTGACATCAGCACCACCCTTGTCTCCCTCCCACACCCTGCACAGCAAGCAAGAGGCTCCCAAAGGAAAGCTCCAAGGCAGAGGGCAGGAGCAGCATGACAGTAGGTGGAGGGGCAACTGAAGTGCCAGCACTTGATAGCTTCCCAGCCAAATCAGTCAGGTTCACCTGTCAGAGGCTCCAAGATCTACTTGTAGATCCCGATCTACTGGTTGGTGACCACTGGTCTAGGGCCTGCTCCGGCAGGGTCTGTTGCACTCAGGTACCTCCTGCTGCTGGCTGATACTTTCATTGTTCCAGCAGAATGTAGCTACTGAGAGAAGCGGTGGCTGGGGACGGGAAAGTTGCCTTGTAGGTGTTTGGAGGTCAGTCCAATGGAGGGCTTTGAATATCAGAGAAAGACCTTGAATTGGACTCTGTACTTAATGGCGAGCCAGCAGGTGTGACAAGTATCATAGGTGGGGGAAGACACTGCCTTCCCAAACTTCCAGGCATGGCCCTGCCCACACTCAGCTCCCAGAATGCCTGCTGTAGGCGCACTGGGGACTGAGTGCACCTTGCTAGTCTTTAAAGTGCTACATGACTGCTTTTTTTGTTTTACCAAGATCAGACTAACATGGCTACCTCTCTGTTACTTTTACTCAAGGGAGTAACATTGGCAAGCTAAGATCCTTTATTAATAAGTTGCCAGACTGAAGCAGACTTAGTTGCTCTTTGGACAGTTACACCCTACGGTCAAGATGGTTTGTGGGCTGACTACACATTATCTTGAGCTGAAAATGTGTAATGAAAGACTGTAACTACAGTTGCGTGGAGGCCGGTGGGCCCAATCCTGAGGTCCTTCTTTAGCTTCTACTCAGTCCTCCTGCAGGCAAACTTCCCCTTGAAGCCATTGGGATGTGTGCCAGTGTGGAGAACAGCTGAAAAGTACTTCAGGAGCTTGTCTGGCCACTTTATTTCTGTGGCTGAAGAGGCCCTTCTAGTAGCACAATGCTATTACAGATCCCTTCCAATGTCCCATGGCTGCAGCTTGTCACAGGGGTGCTACTGCAGCTACCCACTGAGCAGCACTGCCTAGCCTCTTTTCATGGCCTCCTACACACAAGAACATATTGCTTTTCCACCGTGGGAACCCTTCCTCCTCAAGCAGGGCAGGAGTGCAGGACACAGATACACAGCAGGAGGAGGGGCCTTCCCCAGCCTTCTCTCCTCCCTTTGCTCCCTGTTCCTCCCAGTGGCATCGCCTCCCACTTACGGAGCCAGTTCGCTCCTGACCCAGCCATTCCCATCCCCCCACAGAAGCAGGCTAATTCACTTGACTCAAGCTTGCAGCCTCCCCCAGTGTGCGCAGCACCCTCCTCGACCTGCCTGCTGCAACTAGCTCTTTGTCACCTCGATATTAACAATGCCCAACCCTGTGGCCACGCACCTCGCCCTCCCCCGAGGAATGTAAACACTCACGCCCTGAGCCAATGTCAGTCACTTAGAGGGGGAGAAAAAAAATAAACCAGCTCCCTCAATAAAATGCCAGGCTCCCAACGAACCATTTCCTTGCTCATGGGAGGAAGCCGAGCTGCCGGGTCAGAGCTATTTATTCACAGAGAAATCATGTCGAGAAATAATGCTGGACGTAAAGGCTTAGCGCCAACAATCAGCTCTAGGAGAGTGGAAGGGGCTAGCACAGTGGTTCCCAAACTTTTCAGCATCACACCCCCTTTTTGATTTTTGAGAAACCCTCACGCCCCAAAAAAATAGCAGCAAAACTTGGGGTGGGATTGACGGGGGGGGGTGTGTGGCTGGCTCGCCTCGCGCCCGCCCTGGAATTTCTTCATGCCCCCCCCGTTTGGGAACCCATGGGCTAGCAAGATACAGATAAAAAGGGTGCAGTGGGCTTCTACACACATTTCTGTGCTAGTGAGGCCCATTGGGGAGGGAGTGGCTAGCCGGGCAGGAAGAATCTGACCTCAGTGGATCAAACGTCCTCTCCACCCCTTTTAAGAAATCTGACTTTGGCCCCAGAGTTGCCATTGGGCCTGATTCCCCTGCCACTTATGCCCACAGCATCCCAGTCTGACTTGCCACTGAGATCTACGTAGTCCATACAGCTTGGCTCCAGTGAAAGGGCCCGATTCTGCTCCCACTGCAATCAGTGGCTAAGTGCCCATTTGTTTCCACAGGAGGAGCATCTGGAGCAGGAATGGCCGAATGGCTGGAGGCTCCCTCCATGGGAGAGGGTGGGGGCAGCATAGAGCAGCATATGGAGGGAGCCTCCAGCGGTTTTGAACAGCCCCTTCCTTCCCTTTAAGGAACCCACATAAGAATAGGTTCCTGCCCAGTGCAAAATCAGTCCATGCAGACTGGAGAGACTGTGTCTGGGCCCTGACCCTGGCCAAAGATTAACTCCCAGAAGCCACATTCTGCCAACACCACGTAAGTCAGAAAATACCTTTCCCCTCAGCCCGGCCTCAGTACATTGGAAGCTGGATCTGGAGGGAGCCCTTGCTGTTGGTTGCACGCCGCTGGTTGGCTACCTGCTGCTGGCCCATCTTATGTCTGGTTGTTCGGTCTGGAAATAGGAGCCAGACACACATGGAATGGGTTCTGGAAAATGCTTTTTCAATAATTGCCACAGCAGCATTATGAAGTCATGAATGGGAGGGAGCCTGCCTTGGGGTCCCCGCTGGGCTGCTGGCTGGGAGGTAAGTGAGTCCCAGTCAAAGCCTGCCTTTGGCACCTCACCCCCTGCCTCTGGTACCCCCACCCCCCCGCCTCAGGTCACAACTCCCTCCCATATGCTGCACCCCTTCCTATATCCCTTCCCCAGGCCAGAATCCTCTCCTGCACCCACACTCCCTCCCTCCCTGACCCTGCACTCCATTCCCCTACCCCAAGTCACCACTCACAACCCCTTCACCCCTCCTTCGCCAGGTCACAACTCTCTCCCAGATCCTGCACCTCCTCCTACACCCTTCCCCCAAGTAAAAATCCACTCCTACACCTTCCTGCACCTTGAACCCCAATCCTTTGCCCCTGGTCATAACCCCTTCCTTCACCCAAACTCCTTCTCAGACCTCACACCCTCTCCTGCACCCTTACCCCAAGCTCCTTTCTGCACCCAACTCTTTCCCGACCCCCACACCCCCTGCATACAAAAGTGCAGCCCTTAGCCACTTACCAAAATCTTAGAGTGGCCCCCCCCAACAAAAAATTATTGCCCACCCCCCCATTTGGAGGCTCAAGCCCATAACCAGTGTTTTGTTCTACCTTTTTCTCCCCTGCTTGCTGAGATTGGTCAGCCTCAGTAACAAATGCGAACGGACACCGCTGCATAGACTCGCGTCTCTGGGAAATGGGGTTTTGCTATTATGCAGCCCAGCCTGCTCCCAGGGGGGTAAAGCGCTGGTCCCTGTTGCCTGGCTCAGGCCTCAAAGGATGTCAGTCCACTGGCTGCAGTGGAGCTATTCCTCAGTCTCACTGCTGTAAATCAGAAGAGAACTGGGCCCACATGGTCAAATCCTCTGCCATTTTTCCATCTGTTTTGCACCACGGCAGCAGCTCCAGGAGTGGCAAAGCTGCACTAAGGCAGCATCCCAAGACTCCCCTTATCTCAGAGGAATCCTTAAGTGGTGCAAAACCAGCCCAGCCGGCTCTACGAGAGCAGTTTCCACTCCTGTGCAGGGGAGACGGGAGGCATGCGGGCAGCGTGCACCACCACATCCTGGACTTTTGCAATCTCTGAAACTGCTCTAAATTACTCCCAGCGCTGAAGTGGCTTCCATCCAGCCCAGCATCCCAGGGACTGAGGGGGCCACGCTCACAGTCTGCAGAATAGTGAGCAGCGAAGAAAACACACAGGCGACAGCTTTGAACAAGAACCCCAGAGCAAAATCCCCTCAAGCCCAACTTGGATACAGCTCTGAATGTTGTAGCGAGGATTGGGGTCTCTGTATGATTGGAATTCACGGGTCTGCCTCTGAGCCAGTGTTTTCCCCAGGAATTGAAATTGGGGCGGCGTCAGGGCCAATGAGGGGTGAGACCATGAGGGTGAAGGTGGGCTGTATGGCACCATAGTAAAAACTGAAAAATGTTTCATGACCATTTTATTAGATTTAACTCATGTTTTAAAATCACACAAATTAAAGTTGGCTACTCAAGCCTTCTATGAAGCACTACCATCCTTCTTGGTTTCTTGTTATAATTTTGCACAGCTCTGCTAATGAACTTCTGGAATGCAATGCGTTCATCTTTGGTGGCTTCTCGTGTGTCTGGTACTTCCATTCCTTCAACTGATATTCTCATTAGTTCATTCACATGATCAGGCAGAAGGCGACTTCTTTCAGAACACAAAATTCTATTCCATGATGAAAGAGAACGCTCAACTGTAGCTGTTGTGACTGGGAGTAGCAAGAGATGAATTCCTACTTCTTTCATCCCAGGAAACATAGCATAAAGATCCGGTCGAGGCACTAGTGATGATAAAAAAGAAGTTGAAGTCAAATCTTCATTTATTCGTCGTATGATATTCCACTCTGTGTTCAAATTCTCTATTCTGTCCTGAGCACATGGCAGCCCCATTGCTGGTAGTGCCTCACTCCACTCAACTATCGGTGTTTTATAGGACAGGCATCTGTAAAAACTACACAGAGGTTGAATAGAATCTAGAAGTCGCTGTTGTAGATTTTTAAGTGTGTACTTTTTCAGTTGTCTTAAACACTTCTTGTCCTCTTCACTTAAGAATTCAATATAAATGCCTTTCGTTAGTCAACTTCTGGACTGAAATCTTTGCTTCTTCCAGTACTTTTTCAATGGATAGCTCTCTGATCCAAATGTAGCTTCTATTGTTGGACAAAGATCTTCTACTGTTGTAGCAGATGCCTGGATGGCATTGTTTAATGACCCAAGTGGTTTCAACAGCAGATTTACGAGAGAGAGAGAGAATAGCAATAGTCTTCTCTGAACATAGTAGCAAAAGTAATCCACCAGCCTCACTACTTAGATCCATCCCATCTTGGTAGATACTTTCCAAAGCCAGTAATAACGGCTGGAGTAATTTTAAGACAACAGCCAAGGATCGCTCATGAGAAAGCCAGCGGGTTTTCCCAGGTTGGACTAACTTGAACTTCAGTCCCAGTGTATCTTCTATATTTTCCAAGATATTCAGTCTTTTTGGACTCTTGCTGAAAAAAGAATATAATGAAGACATTAAATTTAGAGCTTTTTTAATGTCTTTTGAAGATTCTGCAGCTTGTACTAGTGCTAGTTGAAGTAGATGGCCTCTGCAGTGTGTATAGGAGAGATTAGGGTTACACTTTGCTCTGAGCAAAGCTTGTACTCCACCATGTCTTCCAGAGAAGTTTGCAGCTCCATCAAATGCACAAGCAACCATCTGTTTGGGGTCCAATTGACAAGCATTCAACTCTTCTAAAATGTGGGTTGTCACAGATGCAGCCAATGTGTTTTCTATAACTTGAACATCTAGAAATGCATCTACTGGCCTACCACTGACATTACGATAATGTACATAATGACTTGATGCCCATTTGCATGGGTGCATTCATCAGCCATGTATGCAAATTTTTTTAATGTGGTGAGAGAGTTCGTCACTTTTTCAACTGTTGAGTCTTTCACTGTTGCACCTCATGCTTCTAGCCAGTCAGCTGAGTTTCTTGCAGAAAGATAGTAAGCATTGGCTTGTTCAGAACCAGTGTTCAACTTCAGAATGAACTAGTGATAATGCACTTAACACTGGCCTCCAGTTTGTAGTGTGTGGTATCTCTTGCTTAAATAGAAAGTATGATGCCACAGCCATGTTTGTTCGCGTGAACTGTGTTGTGTCTCCAGAATTCTTAACAGCCTCATTAAGTACTTCTAAAATTGGCTTTGAAAGTGGGCTTATAAGGCTTTCTGCATGTTGATGCAGTCCAGAGGCCTGGTGGTTTGCTGCCTTTTCACATAATTTGTCAGCATTGGCTTTGCTGATCAGTCTGACAAACCAAGCTCCTCCACTTTTACCAGTTATAGCATTGGAAAGCTTTCTTTCTTTGTAAGCTTTTTTGCAAGAGGTGCACCAGTAGCCACCTTTTGTAACTTCAATAAATGGGAACACTTTGATCGACAAACATCGGGAACTGCCTTTTGGTTTTGGAGACACTGTTTCTTCAGTAGGTAGCTGTATTTGTGCTTCGGGCTGGTCGGATGTAGATACACCACTTGACCCTTCAGATGACATGTTGATATATTCTTGGTTCTTGATGTGTTCTTCACCTTGGTTAGTTTTTGAGGCCTTTGAGTGGAAAAATTGTTGTATTGTTTTTTCGTCTTTTCATTTTCACTTTGACCTGCAACGTATAAAAGAGATATGAATAAATTAAATGTTTTGTTAGGATAATGCAAAATACACCAAAACACATAACAGAAAATATCATATTGCCTCTATATAAATTCATGGTATGTGCATACCTTGAATACTGTGTGCAGATCTGGTCACCCCATCCCAAAAAAGATATATTGGAATTGGAAAAGGTACAGAGATGGGCAACTAAAATGATTAGGGGTATGAAACAGGAGGAGAGATTAAAATGACTGAGAATTTTCAGCTTAGAAAAGAGACGACTAAGGGGGGATTATGATAGGGTGGTCTATAAAATCTTGACTGGTGTGAAGAAAGTGAATAAGGAAATGTTATTTAATCCTTCATATAACACAAGAACTAGCAGTCACCCAATGAAATTAATAGGCAGCAGGTTTAAAAAAAAGAAAAGGAAGTACTTCTTCACACAACATAGTCAACCTGTGGAACTCTTTGCCAGGGGATGCTGTGAAGACCAAAATTATAACAGGATTAAAAAAAAGAACTAGATACATTCCTGGAGAATAGGTCCATCAGTGGCTATTAGCCAGGATGGGGAGGGATGCAATACCATGCTCTGAGTGTCCCTAGCCTGTTGCCAGAAGTTAGGAATGGGCAACAGGGGATGGATCACTTGATTACTTGTTCTGTTCATTCCCCCAGAAGCACCTGGCCTTGACCACTGTCGGAAGATAGGATACCGGGCTATATGGACAACTGGTCTGACTCAGTATGACCATTCTTATGTAAAAATTAATTATAATAAAAATGTTTAGTACAGAAACTCCCCAACATAATGACCTCTCAAGATAGCAACGATGTGAGATGACAACCTTGGCAAATAATGCATTTTAAAAATCTTGGCCTACTAGGAAACACATTTATATAAGTTTCCATTCCCAGTCACAAATCTAGCATTCTGGAGCAAAGTCACTAAAATATAGTCCAACAAACAAATGTTTATTTAACGTGCCCCTCATTTTTCCCTCCACCTCACCCCACTCACCAGTGTTGTCCTTGGTCAGTGGAGACTCAGAGTTCAGAGGTGCTTTCACATGAGTACACCTCCCAGGTGGGGGGCAAGAAGGCACCTTGCTTGTTCCTCCAGCTGCTCACTGTTCGCTCTGGCCACTGTTGTTCGTTGTGCCACCATTCACTCCATCGCTCTGTTGCCAATGGCCCTGTGCCATCACCTTCTGCTGCCACCTGCCACTGTGACCTCTGCAAGTTGGTCTCTTGAAGTTCCACCCAGCTCTCAGTGATTTCAGCTGAGCTCTGTGTGGGAACCTCGCTGCTAGTGCAGTCTGGGCTGTCTCTTACACAAAAACACTGTCCCCACAGCAGGACTAAGCACTTAGACCTGATTATCAGTGATTTCAGCTGTAGTGGTCACTTAACAAAACGAAAGATTATATATGGAGCCTAATCAGCTCTGTCTTTAAACAGTGGAGAGAGGCAGGTCAAATAGTACTTATGACTCAGACAGACCATCAAGCAAAACACCTGTCCCCACCCTCTCTCTTGATGCCCTCAATCAGTACAGGTTAAGTACAGTTCTACTGCCCTTTCCTCATACAATAAGAACAATAACATTTCATCCCCCGCCTCCCCCAGCATTCAAGTGATTTGTAATCCAACCCCAGCCAAAATCTATCACTTGGGCAACACAGCTCTGTTTGCTGGATACCTAGGTAGATTAGGTGTGAATGTAAATACAATCTGGTCCTGAAGCCTTTCCCCCCAGCCCCCAGCTCATCACTGTCAGGGAGAGCTCATTTTGACTTTGCTTACAAATCATAATTTGAAATTATTAGGTTGGCCAACATCACCAAAATGATGACTGACGTCATAAAAAAACAACAGCTGTATAAGGAAGCTAGTCTATGTTCATACTTTTCAAATCTATTATACTTTTTCAGATACACATATCTTATCATACAATGTATATGCTTTTAAAGTGTGTATTAATGTTTCAATTTCAATTCAAATTTCCAAACAATCACTAAATTGGCATGTAACTCGTTCGCAAAACTGGGGGGGTGTTGGGGAAATTCGGGGGGGTATACACCCCCATAGGGGGCATGTAGGGGAAATCCCTGCTCTGAGCTCACTTGCTCCTGTCCATCGGTGACTTCTGTGGAGTTATTCCTGATTTACAAACAGCTCCCATGCAACGATCTACCTTTGCCACGTTAGATTTACCCCATCAGGTACCTAAATGTGGCCACAGAAAGAGGCTGGACCCAACTGTGCTGTCACTTGGTGTAAAGGAGCATCAATGCCACTGGTGTGAAAGCAAGGTGACAGAGGAATCAGACCCAGTGACTTGATTAGGCCAAGGACAGAGAGCTATTAATTGGAAAACCCCAGGGGGCAGAAAGGCAGAGGAATCCACCATCTCTGCCTCCTGGGAGCTCATCAGCAAGAGAAACAACAGAGCCATCAGGAAGCAGGATGAAAACTATGCCTTTGTGTACAAGCTGCACCTTGGCCCACAAGGTCAGAGCAGCAGCGCTTTGTTTTCTCTAAATGCCCAGTTTCTGAGCAGTTGGCTTCCGGGCTGCCGAATCTAAGATCTGTGTCTGGAGGGGAGGGGAAGGAGAGGTTGGAACCCTCTTCACTAACGATACAGTTACTGTGTGTCACAACTTCAGCAGGAGTTCTGCCTGAGTAAGGACTTTGGGAGCTGTCTCTCCAGGGTGAGGCTAACAAGCTGGAAGCCCAAGGTAGAAATGCAGGCGTGTCCTCCTAAGGCCTGACCCATGGAATCTAAAGGCCTGGCGATAACAATGGACCAAACCCAGCTGCCGTGATTCAGTTCTTACTCAAACAACCCTCCCTTGGGAGTCTGTAGATGCCTTGATCGTGTACAGGTGGTGTAAAGGGAGCTTGATTTGGGGCCCAGTACTAGGAACAGACAGTAATGACACTGAGTGTCTAGAACACCTGATGGCCACAGTGGCTAAATGGGCTGTAAGGCCTTAGGGTGCCTGGAAGGGCAGAAGGATACTGCGAACAGTGATAACCCCAAACCCCTGACCTTTCTGTTGTGAGGCTGTAGCACACAGGCCCCAAAGACACTGCCTTCTGCACTGAAGATCTAACACGTGGTGATGTACCTTATGCAGATGTAAGGGTTGTGTGCGTTAGAGACAGAGACTGCTGAGCATCAGGTGTGATGATTTCGATGGGAGACAAACCGACTGGCAATTGGTGGGTTGTTATACTTTGCAGCACACATTGCACACTGTGTAGCTAACTAACTTTCTGAACACCGTGTGCTCTGTACTTTTGCCTGCCTCTTCAGGGCTGCCCCTGACAGTGTTTGCTGACACCAGAAAACTGCTCATTTGGAGCAAACCTTTCCTCACTTTTCTGCAGTCCTGGTAACAGGAAGGCAGGCCCCTGGGAATTTTGCCAATGACTTCAGGGAAGTAGCATGGAGTCCTCTGAGAGCAGCTTGCAATGTACATGCTTTGACTTTCCAGTGCTTTCAAGAAAAGGTGCAGAATGAGGTGTTTAAATATTCCCGTGCCTTAGGGCAGAAACAAAGTGATTTCTTCCTCTCTGGTTGGCAGGGCCGGCTTTAGGAAGTGCAGGGCCCCCCCAAAAAAAGCACACAAAAGTTTCAATGGGGGGCCCCAGGAATTTTTTTAATTGAGCATAAAAAAACCAACACCCCCCCACACACACACTCTCCCGTGACACAGGAAAACCCTGCACCAAACTCACACCTCCTGTGGCGCAGGCAGCCGACGCACTCCTCCTCCGGGGCTGGTAGGGGCAGCAGATTTGTATAATTTTTGGTGGTGCCCCATTAGCCACACCCCCTAGCCCCCGTTAACCAGGCCTCTGGAGGTAACACGCTCGGGGCAAGATGGACACATGACCAGAAGTAAAAGGTGTCATGTCCCCCCTCTCGAAGGGCTTTTCCCACCATCCTCCTACCTACAGGGATTAGTTTGGCCCCCACCAAACCCCCCTCATGCAACTATCCTGGAATTGCATTAACCCAATGTGTGTGACATTAACTCGGGGGCAGAGAGGCTGGGGGAAGTGTTCCCTCTGAGGCTATATCTACACTTGCGGCTTCTTGCGCAGGTACAGCCGTTCTTGTGCAAGAACCCACAGAGCAGCCACCCTGCCCGCCTGCTCTTGCGCAAGGAAATTTACAGTACGGCGTGGTAAGAGAGGGCTTCTTGCGCAAGAGCTACGCTCTTTTCTAACAGGTGTAAGCTCTCTTGCGCAAGAGGGCAGTGTGGATGCTCGGCAGGGATTTCTTGCGCAAGAAACCCCTATGGCTAAAATGGCCATCGGAGCTTTCTTGCTCAAGAGAGCATCCACACTGCCAAGGATGCTCTTGCGCAAAAGCACAGCTCGCACATGGCAGTGTGGACGTGTTCTTGCACAAGACTTCTTGCACAAGAACCCTTGCATAAGATGTTCTTGTGCAAGAAGCCACCAGTGTAGACATAGCCTAAGTTTCCTCCCATGAGCAGAATGAATTTTGTGTTGTGCACCAGTACTGAGTTCATGTGGCTTGTTTGGATGTGCCACTGTGGCACCCAAGTTATTAATAAATATTTTATAAACCTTTACCTTTTCTCTCTGCTGCCATGTCTCCTCCCCTTGTTCCATCAGCTCCCCTGGTGCCTGCTGCCCCCCAACCCCTCACCCTCCTCTGCTGTCCTGACTCCTGCCCTTCTCACTGCCCTCAGTACTCCTGCAACCTGCCCCCCTCCACCAGCCCTTCTGTCCCCACTCTTCTAGTAGCCCCACTCTGCTTATGTGAGCTACCCCTCCTCATCCCCTCGTCTAACACCTCCCTCTACACACCTGCCCTGCCTCTCTCCTCTGGTGCTGGTCCCTCCCTTGCAGGTGTCTGCCCTTCTGCTTCACCCCAGAATCCCCTGGCACCTTCCCTTAGCCCTGCACCCTCCTGGTGCCTCCCCCTTCCCTTACTGCCCCTGCCCTCTTTTTCCCTGATGCCCACCCCCTCACCACTCTCTGCCCCCATTCCCCTCCTGCCCCTGTGCCCTCACACATGACTTGCTCCATCCCCACCTTTCTCATGCCCACTTCTTCTTTCAAGCCTTCGCCCAGCACCTCCCCTTCCCCCCTCTAAGCCCCAATGCCCTTCCCCTCTCCTCTCCCAGCATCACCCTGTCCCCTCCCACTGACACCTCCCCTCCTGCCCTTTTCCTCATTGTCTGCACTTGGCCCCTGGCATTTGTCTCCCCCTTCCGCACAAGCCCCCTTCCTCTCTCCCCTCCCCCTCCGCACAAACCCCTCCCCTAGTTTTCCCCTTCCCTACCTTCTGCCTTCCACTTTGCGCGGCCGGAGTCTGCGCTCGGGCCCCGAACCCGAAGCTTAGGTCACGCCGCGCCGAGCACTTTTAAATTCCCGGGCCGTGACGTCACGGCACGCCCGGGCGTATCCCCACTCATGGGGAGACGCGCATGGCAGCAGCAGCCGCAGCCGGCAAGGGGGAGCCGCGCTGAGAGCCACGCACCGCAGGGACGGTCCGGGGCCGAGGGAGACGCTCTGGGGGCGGGGTGTGAGGACGCCCGGGGGAGAGACCCAGCTCCAAACCTTGCTGGAGCAGGGCCCCCAGCTCTGAATAGCAACTCACGCCCATGGCGCCTGGCACTTCCGGGTTCAGGGGCTCGGAGCCCCCTTAGGTGCGGGGCCCGATTTGGGGGAATTGGTTGAATCGGCCTAAGGCCGGCCCTGCTCGTTGGTACTGTGTCTCTCACTTGCAGCGTGCGGCTCTATTGCACCCTGCTTAGACGTGGTGCTAGTGGGCTTTGTAAAACAGTCCTCATTCTGATCTTGCTTAAACCAACTTGACACTGGTGTGACTCCATATTTACATGACATCAGAAGCAGACCCCCCTATATTTGAGAATTGTCATTTCACATTGACCAGAGAAGGATTTTGATACCCAGAGGAACTCTGTAAACACACCAGGTGTAAAGCTCAGCTGCCTGGCATATGCTTATTTTTCATAAATTCTTCACATCGCTTGTTAATTTCACCAAAATGTCAAGTATTTAGGGCCCTGATCCTGTGCCCATTGAAGTCAATGACAACATTCCCAGCCACCTCAGTGTCCACAGCTCTGGTCTTTAATATGGATTCCTGCTTTCTCATGACCCTTTATCCTCCTCCAGTGGGTCTCAGTCAGGAGCATGTGTAAAGAGCATGCAGAAATCTTCGAGGGGTACAGCAACCCATCTAAATATTTGCCTATTTTACAGCAGCCAGTGCAAATTAAAAGTTAGTACAATGACTTGTTCAGAGGAGTCTATATACTATACACTGGTAGGAAAGGGCATATTTAATTTCCAGCTGATTTATTTGGTAAGCAGGCGGAAGCGAGCCATTTCAGTAATAGGGTGCTTGGCACGTTTGTATGTGTGATTTTGTAAGGGATCTTGGGGTAGGCCGGGCAAATCCGCCTCCTGAAAGGGTCCCGCAGTCTGGACAGGGAGAGAGACTCTGCTGTCAGGTCCTGCAGGCAGAACAGGAACTTGTGACACTGACAACCAGCGCCCAGGCCAGGGGCTGGAATGACACGGGCAGGAGCGCAGTGGCAGAGACGGGCTGGACAGACAGCCAGACCTGCGAGACTCCACGCAGGCAGACACAGCAGGTTACTGTGTAACTAGGCGGATTCGGCTGGCTAGCTAGGTCACCTATTACCTTATTTCCAACGCAAACCCAGCCCGCCCTTCCTCCAGAGAGGCCGCCCTGCCCCGGATCGGGCCCGCCTGACAGCAGCCCCGCCGCGTACCGTGTGCTGCGTGGCCCGGCGGGCGCCCAGGGGTTAAGCGGCTCCCGGGCCTGCCGGCGGGGGGAGGCTGCTTGACTTGAACTCCGGGCGCTCTGGCCCGCAGCGCGGCGGCCGGTTGGCTCCTGTCACTGTGGAACCAGCCCGGTCCCCTTCCCCGCCCGCGCAGCGCTCCGAGGTGCAGCCGCTGGGCGTCCTGCGCACCGTGCGCCCTGCCTCGCCGGCACCATGGAGAGAACCTGAGCCGGCGGCTCCCCAGCGCCTCTGAGGACCCGGGCTGCCCCGCTCGCCTCCCCGCGGCTCCGCTGCCCGCCGGGCCACCATGTCCGAGTTCCCAGCCAAAGTCAGCACCCAGACCAGCACCGCGGCGGGGGCGTCCGGCCGCGGCAGCACCTCGCTCCCCGGCCTGGGCTCCCTGGCCCTGGATCTCCGCTTCCTGCGCTCCTTCCTCGGGCTGCTGATGGCCGCGGAGCTGGTGAGTGCACGCGGGCCGGGCAGGGCGCGCCAGGGGAGAGCCGGAGCGCCTCGGGCTGCCCCAGGTTCGCGCCTCTGCGGAGCAGCCCCGATCCCCCCGCGGGCGGCCCCGGCGAGCGAGCCCGGCTGCAGGGCTCAGCCCGAGGCTCGGCGGTGATAGAAGCCCCTGGTGCTTGGGCCAAGCCCGCCTAGCGCATCCCTTGGTGAGAGCGCCCCTGGGACCCTTCCCCCTCCAGCTCCGCGTGTTGTGGCGGGAGCGGCCGGGCTGTAAACAGCCCGCTCCCCTGTGGCTGGGGCTCGCGCCCGGAGCCTCCCTGCCCCCTTCCGCACCTGTTCGATCAGGAAGGTACGTGCGTCTCCCGTGGCCAGCAGCCCTGATTTCCGGGGGGCGAGGGGTTTCTCAAGGGAGCCGCTGTGCCCCGCTGGAGCGGAGCCGCCCACTCGCAGACAGGCCGCGGGCTGCAGCTTTTATGGCCCCGGGGGGTTCCCACCTACCGGTATTTCCCTTTACCCACATTCCCCTTTTGACTGTCTGTCCGCTAGAATCCTTGGTATTCTAAACATTTGCCATTTCGTCCAGCGCTCTCCTATCAGACAAAGGGGCGACCCTGATGCCACAAATTCTGAGCACTTCTGTGTACTGGGGAATCTTACAGGGCTCCGTGATTGCATTAGGGAAAGGATCAAAGGCAGGTGTTCAGGGAAGCCCTGAGCCTTAAAATACTGAGCTATTCCACAATATTGGCCTCCAAGAAGTACAGTTGTGAGGGCTTTACCCAGGCTTGGCATTATTGGTTTAAAAAAATAGCTAATGAGAGAGCAATATAATAATGATATTTTTAAAAGCTTGACAAAAATTATGCTTGGACATGTAATTGTGGGAGAAAAGTCTATGCAAGTATTAATGGCTTGATTCTCAGCTCACAGTGTGAATCAGGAGTAAGTCCTGTGACCTCAGTGGTGTTTCACTGTAGTAAAATCAAAGTGGCAACGTTTGAATGCCATAGAAAAACTGCAGGCCTGATTCTGATCTAATCGGTGCTTCTTTTACACTAGTGCAACTCCTCTGACTCCAGCAAATTACTGCTGATTTGCACCAGGGCCAGAGAAAACAAAACCAGGATTCCACAGCTCCAGGCCAGAGTTGCAACACAGTAACAGAGAAAAACTTGGCTCCAGCATTTTTTCATTGTGTTACAGGCTGACCCACTCTGCTACAAACTCTGCTATTGTCATGCACCACCTCTGCTTTGCATTCTTATTGGAAGGCAGGAAGGGTTGTTTCATCCAGTGTTTCTCAACCAGTGGTAGAGTACCCTTGGGGTACTTGAGAGAAGTCTGGGGGGGTACGGCAACAACTGAAATTTGGAGAAACCTGAATTTTTGTTGTAAGTTTTACAGTGCTTTATTATTTTTGTACTTTTTACACCCAAAAATTTCATCACCCACCTGGCTACGATTAAGTTGTTTAAACAAATGTGTTGCAGTGGTAGAAAAAAAATGTGTCTGAAAATTGTAGGTACTGGGGATACTTATAATTTTTTTGAAAGGGGGTACTTTATAAAAAATGGTTGAGAAACACTGGTTTTGTCAGCCAGGTCACTAGCATAGTCAAAATGAACTACTGTGGCCTATTGCAAAGCAGGGGACAAGTACCATTGCCGTTTGGCATAGAAGAAAGGGGGTAAGGGTCACAGCGCTTCCAAGGAGACTGGCTGCTGTCTCATGTTTAAAGTACATTTCAGTGTTCAGAGTCTTTTCCTGCAAAGAGCTATAGCTGGAATGTGGTGGAAGCTGGAGGAAAAAAGAGTTGCTCTGGTTGGCTTCCCCTGCAAAATAGACACTGGACTCTTTATAACGAACCAGCCACTGCGACCAAATTAGAGACAAAACAAGAAAGACCCCTAATAAAAAGTAGAGTCTCATCATATGACAAGACAAAAGTTCGTGTTTGCTCCATATATCAACCAAATCATAAGTACATTTTGTACTGAAAGATCAGCAGCCCAAAGAAAAGTGTCTCATGAGGAATAAAAGGTAAAGTGTTACAGAAATTTCATGCTGATAACACTCATCTCCTAATGAAGATCACTCTTGTTGGCATAAGAAACTCCCTCCAACGGGTACTAAATTACACTCAGCCCCTAGACCAGTGGTTCCCAAACTTTTTGGCATCACGCCCTCCTTTTTGATTTTTGAAAAACCATCACACCCCTTCCCCCCCAAATAGCAGCAAATTTGTTGAGCAAAAAGGAAAAAAGGAACTGAACAGGGCAGCAAAGCTTGATGGGGAGGCTCAGTCACCTCCGCTCCCCCTGGAATTTCTTCATGCCCCTCCTGGGGGGCACGCCCCCCAGTTTGGGAACCCATGCCTAGACAATCTGATGTGAAATCAAATCAAGAGCCACCTTTGGAAGATCTGTGTGTGAGGAAGTGTGAGTGTCTCTTAATTTGAAAGAGGGCTGTAGTGGTTAGAGGTCATATCACTCCCCATTCATTCCAATATCTCTGCCAATGCCCTTTCCCCCCCCAGGCTTTGCACCCACTCTGTTATGTGAATTGGTTCCATTTCCTAGCATCTGTTAGCCTAGGGCTCTTTAAATGCCAGGGGAAACTGTAGGGATAAAAACCAATCCATTAAAATGGTTCCTTGGCCATGTGACTATTTTCTTATTACTTGCTCCATCTACTCAGGGGCTGTGTCTACATTGGCAAGATTTTGCGCAAAAGCAGCCGCTTTTGCACAAAATCTTGCCGCCTGTCTACACTGGCCGCGAGTATTTGCACAAGAACACTGACATTGTAATGTACAAAATCAGTGCTTCTTGCGCAAATACTCTGACGCTCCCGCTCAGGGATAAGCCCTCTTGTGCAAGTATTCTTGCGCAAGAGGCCAGTGTAGACAGCAACGTTAATTTCTTGCGCAAGAAAGCCCGATGGCTAAAATGGCCATCGGAGCTTTCTTGCACAAGAGAGCGTCTACACTGGCACAGATGCTTTTGCGCAAAAGCAAATCTTTTGCAAAGGCACATGCCAGTATAGATGCTCTCTTGCGCAAATACTTTTAACGGAAAAACTCTTCCATTAAAAGTATTTGCGCAAAATCATGCCAGTGTAGACACAGCCAGAGTCTATTCCATCATACATGCCCCAGCTCCAAATAGAACTTGGTTAGTTACTTCCCAGTTCCCTGGCACTAGCAGGTGCTGCTGATTTTTATTTTACTAAGCTGGCCCTTAAGCCATTCAGGGCTTGGAAGGTCAAAACCAGCAACTTGAACTGCATACAGGAGTGAATGGGCAGCCAGCGTATAATATGCTGCCACCAAAGTGTGATGAAATATGCACCTAGGGATGAAATCGCCACATTCAACAGCAACTTCTGAATGTTCTTCGACAGGCAAAACCAATCAGAGGGGGTGGCCAGACCCTGCTGAGGAGTGGATGTCCAAGCAGCAAGGGTCAAAGTGCCTTAGGCTGCATGGGGAAAAGGAAGGCAATAGACTTCCAAGAGCAGACACGGGTCCAGCCCTCCCACTTCCCCTGCAGTGCTTGCTCCTGCCAATCAGCATCACTTCCATCCTGAGTGGACTGAGCTGCAGCCACCTTGCTCTCACCCTCATGCCCATTTATCTCACATCATCTTCCAGCAGCAGGCAATGGCAGGTGCCCCAGAAGGATTGAAGAGAACAGAGAACCATTAAGTGATCCACCCCCTGTTGCTCATTCCCAGCTTCTGGCAAACAGAGGCTAGGGACACCATCCCTGCCCATCCTGGCTAATAGCCATTGATGGACTTAACATCTGTGGATTTATCTAGTTCTTTTTTGAACCCTCTTATAGTCTAGATCTTCACAAAATCCTCTGGAAAGGAGTTCTACAGGTTGACCGTATGTTGTATGAAGAAATACTTCCTTTGGTTTGTTTTAAAGCTGCCTATTGATTTCATTTGGTGAGCCCTATTGTTTCTGTTAAGAGAAGGAATAAATAGCACTTCCTTATTTACTTTCACTGCACCAGTCATGATTGTATAAACCTCCATCAAATCCCCTGTTAGTTGTTTCTTTTCCAAGCTGAAAGGTGCCAGTCTTTTAAATCACGTTTCATACAGAATACCAATTAGAATTTTTACTGCCTTTTTCTGATCCTTTTCCAATTTGAATGCAGCTGTTTTGAGGTGGGGTGACCAAATCTGCACAGAGTATTCAGGATGTGGGTGTACCATGGATTTCTAGAGAGGCAATATGATATTTTCTGTCTTACTATCTATCCTTCCGCTAATGATTCCCAACATTGGTAGGTTTTTTTGACTGTCGCTGCACAATGAGTGGATGTTTTCAGGGAACTATCCACAATGACACCAAAATCTCTTTCAGGCGTAGATCCAATGAAACCAGACTGAGAAAGGGTCTGGAATACAGAGGGAACAGGAGCTGCCTTGTTTTCTCAGGATCTTTTCAGACAGAAGGATTACAAAGTGCTTTGCAGGCCCCATATAGGAACTATTTACTCACCAACAAAATGCAGCCACCTCTGGGCTGGAATGTGGCAGACGTGCACTAGGGATGTAAAATCCTGGTTAATCAGTTAACTGGTTAAATATTAAATTTAATCAGTTAACCAATTAAATGGGGGCAGGCGGGGGCTGCTGTGGCTGGGCTGGACCTGCTACAGGCCAGGAGTTTCACTGGCCCATGAGCTAACCATAACCGGTGAGCATCATCTAACTGGGTGATCCTTACAGGTTAACCATTCACTTTCCTAATGTGTAGTAGTATTCAGTAATTCTACAGAGTAGTTTAGCATAGGAAATAAAGAAGCAGAAGTTATTCAATTGATATGAGAAGGGGAATTTTAAATGGGCAAAAAGGAATTAGGTAAACTGGAAGTTGGCTAGGTCTTTAATCATATCAGGGTGTTTCTGTTGTCATTCCCAGTAGCCCCATTATAATAATAATAAAAAAGCCATGTGGTCTTTTAATCAGCACAGGTGGTTAGAGAACTCAGGCCTTATCTCATTCACAAGACCCAGTCTTCAGTAGCATAGAGCCCTTCACACCAGCGGGGGCATTGCTTCAGTGCTGCCTTAGGGGATTAGGTTTGCCCACCTCTCTTGGGTTTCCCTGTCAATCTCCTATCACACCACTTATCCCACCCCATGCTGCTGAGGTAAATTGGAACTGAGTTTTGAGATTGCGATGAAATGCTGGTGCTGTTCAAACAATAGCAGGGAGCGCAGCGCCATGTGGCAGCAGTCCAGTACATATGGGGGATGCTTTAAATCTAGGTTTCCAGAAGCATAAACGGCCCGATTTTCTAACATATGTCCAGAGAACTGTGCATGCAAAAGTGTGCGTGCAATTGCATGCCTGATTTGTGTGTGCAAGCACAGAAACTGTGCATGCAAACAGTCAGTAAGCATGCCCCGTCCTGGTGCTCTTCTGCCACATCAGGCACTTGATTCATGCCCTGGTTTTTCCATGCCGTTTGCTCCCACATGTTTTAGAGCATCAGGTCCCCAAACCATTTTTGGGGCCCAGGAAACATTCTACAGTGACATCACATTGGCACTGTGCCAAGATGCTGCAACACAAGTGTGACAATCTGGTGTTGCAGCTTGGTCCCAGTGACCAATGCTTAAAAGGTAGCAGCCATAGGAAGGGGCCATGGCGCTGAGCTGCTATGAAGAAGGTAGGTTAGAGGTGGAGCTTACATGCAGCAAGGCCACTGTTCTGTACTGTCTCCCGCTCTCTGAGCGCCTTGTTAGCAGTTGTTTCTAATGCATATTTTGCAATCACAAGTGTTGGGAAAAAGGAGGCATTGTCCAGACTGAGGCAGGAGCAGAGACTCTTGGAACCAGGCTCTTTGTTCTCTAGAAAGACAATGACTTGTATGTCATAGTGGTACTTTCTCAACAATAAGCAATGAAGACTTACGAAGAGTCCGTGGGGGTAAATCAGGGCCACAGCCAGCTGCTTTCAGAGAATCATTCTGCTCTATGACAATGGAGGCTTAATGGATGCATAGTCATCCCTCATGCCCATTTATCTCACAACCAGAGTCGAGTCTCAATCAGGACCTTGGGCCCTATAGGAACATTCCCATGTGAATCCATGCTCTGCAGCCTCTGATATGGGCTGATCCAAAACCCAGGATCCAATTGTGCCCGAACTTTGGGAATGCTCTGGTCATAGAATCCTAGGGCTGGCAGAGGCCTCAGGAGGTCATCAAGTCCAGCCCCCTGCCCAAAGCAGGACCAGTCCCAACTAAATCACCCCAGCCAGGGCTTTGTCAAGCTGGGACTTAAAAACCTCTAGGGATGGAGATTCCACCACCTCCCTAGGTAACCCATTCCAGTGCTTCACCACCCTCCTAGTGAAATAGTTTTTCCTAATATCCAACCTGGACCTCTCCCACCGCAACTTGAGACCATTGCTCCTTGTTCTGCCATCTGTCACCACTGAGAACAGCCTCTCTCCATCCTCTTTGGAAGCTCCCTTCAGGAAGTTGAAGGCTGCTATCAAATCCCCCCTCACTCTTCACTTCTGCAGCCCAAATCCCTCAGCCTCTCCTCGTAGGTCATGTGCTCCAGCTGCCTAATCATTTTTGTTGCCCTCCGCTGGACACTCTTCACTGCATCCACATCTTTTCTATAGTGGGGGGCCCAGAACTGGACACAGTACTCCAGATATGGCCTCACCAGTGCTGAATGAAGGGGAATAATCATTTCTCTAGATCCACTGGAAATGCTCCTCCTAATGCACCCTAATATGCCACTAGCCTTCTTGGCTACAAGGGCACACTGTTGACTAATATCCAGCTTCTCATCCACTGTAATCCCCAGGTCCTTTTCTGCAGAACTGCTACTTAGCCAGTCGGTCCCCAGCCTGTAACAGTGCTTGCAATTCTTCCGTCCCAAGTGCAGGACTCTGCACTTGTCCTTGGTGAACCTCATCAGATTTCTTTTGGTCCAATCCTCTGATCTGTCTAGGTCACTCTGGACACTATCCCTGCCCTCCAATGTATCTACCTCACCCCCTAGCTTAGAGGGTGCAATCCATCCCCTCATCCAGGTCATTAATAAAGATGCTGAACAAAACCAGCCCCAGAACCAATCTTTGGGGCACCCTGCTTGAAACCGACCACCAACCAGATATCGAGCATTTGATCACGACCCGTTGGCCCTGACAGTCTGGCCAGATTTCTATCCACCTTACAGTCCATTTATCCAATCCATACTTCCTTAACTTGCTGGCAAGAACTATGTGGGAGACCATATCAAAAGCTTTGCTAAAGTCAAGGTATAGCACATCCACTGCCTTCAGCATGTCCACAGAGCCAGTTACCTCATCATAGAAGCTAATCAGGTTGATCAGGCACGACTTGCCCTTGGTGAATCCATGTTGACTCTTCCTGATCACTTACCTCTCTACCAAGTGCTTCAAAATGGTCCAAACTTTGCTGCTCAGGCCTGTTTCCAGAATGATGTTGCCAGAGGAGGTTGTGAAGACCAGGACTTTACCAGGGTTCAAGAAAGACTAGATAAATTCATGGAGGATAGGTCCATCAATGGCTATGCGGCAGGGTGGGTGTCCCTAGCCTTTGTTTTTAAAAAACTGGGAATGGATGACAGGAGAGGGAGCACTTGATGATTCCCTGTTGTGTTCACACCCTCTGGGGTACCTAGCATTGGCCACTGTAGGCAGACTGGACACTGGGCTAGAAGGACCTTTGGTCTGACCCAGTGTGGCCGTTCTTACATTCATAATGACCAAGGCAGCCACAGAATGATATAGTAGTCACTGACTTGAATCATGCAGTTAAATGTCACTAAAGATGGGGCTGTGCAAAGGATCTGGGAGAGGAAATATCCCCATTGGACATTAGGAGCCACCTGATTAAATCAGTCAACCTAAGTGAGAATGCTGAACCTTGAAATGGTTTGATATTAGGGGCTGTGTTGTCCGGGTGCCATCTCTCTGAAAGCCGACTGCCTTCCAGCCTCGGCAAAGCCCACCATAACACCTGCATGGCTGCCTTCCAGCCTCGGCAAAGCACAAGATAACACCTGCACGAACCATTTAACCCACAGCCCGGCACCCAGCATTGCTCTTTGATTTGGCGTAGCAGAGATTCTATGGAGGTCTCAGAATCTTGCCTGGCACTCCTGGCTCCCTGGACATGGTCTGTTCCTTCCGGCCATTCTTCAGCTAGATGGACATGCTGGGCTCACTACACCAGTCCTCAACGAACACCTGGCCACATTCAGATCTTGTGTTGGCAGATGCAGTGGCTGGGAGGCCAGTACTGACCTGGCATTTACACCATGGTCTGAATTTGGCCTCAGGCACTTTGCCAAGTTCTTCTTGGATGGTGGGAATGGCTTTCTTGAGTGCTTTTGGCAGCCCTTCAACCTCAGTGCATTTTAGATGAAAGAGCCAGTTCCTGCTGCCATTGAATTCAGTGACAGACCTGAACCTACCGGGCAGCAGACCCCAAGAGAGAGGCATTCTTCAGGCAGATGCCTGAGTCTGTAGTTAGGACAAGTGATGGGATGAAATCGTAAAGAGGAACATTTAGGCTGAATATTAGGTACAATGTCTTAGCAGAGAGCCTCCCAGCGAAGAAATGGAAGCCCCTATCATCTGGGACACTTAAGATCAAGCTGGACCAGGGTCTGGAACACAGGAAGTTAGGAACAATCCCACACTGGCAGGGAGATGGACTGGAGGATCCTTTTCCAACTCCAATTTTAGGGCTGACTCCTAAACACAAACTGCATGAAAAGTTGAATAAGGAGCTCACGGTTCAGCACTGGAAAGCGATTAATTAATTCCTATTGGTCATTCTCCCACAGCACCAAGACTCTCTAAGGATCAGAACTCAGTTATATGAGGCACTGGATAGACACAGTGTGAGACAGTCCCTGTCCCAAAGACCTAGACTGGGGGAATGGGAAAGGGTTGCCCCAAAATGCAGTGACTTGCCCAGAGTCAGACAGCAGGTCAGTGTGGTAGTTAGGAACAGAACCAGGCCAGGCTCCTATCCCTGGGACAACACGCCCTCAACAAGAGCCGCCTCATTCTAGGTGCTAAGAACAAACAAGGTGAGCAAAGACCCTTCTGATAGCGCTGAAATTGCCCGGCGCATCTGGAGGTAGCACAGGCCTAGTGGAGCGTCTCGTCACTGTGCAGTGAAAGCTCCGGTTAGTGTTGCATGGCCTAGTCAGCTGCTTTATCAGGAGTTTGCTCGCGCTGCCCTGCGCAGAGCAGGTGTTAAATCATCACTCACCGTATGGGGTAGAGGAATTGCTCGGCAACCCAGGGCTTTTAATGTCAGCCAGAAAACAGAGGCAAGGTGGGGGAGGTCACGTCTTACAATGGTCCAGTTTCTGGTGGTGGAAAAGCGCTCAGCTTACTCACCGCGTCACTCTCCTGCCCTCGGCTGGCACGGCGGCACCAATGCTGCGCGTAACCCAGTTGCATAAGTAGGTCCAAAGCCTCTTGCAAAGTCGGACGCTCGGGTGTAAGAGCGTGCAGTGGGAAGAGGAGCCAATCTGCTCTTTTCTGACCGGGGAAAAACAACCACCCAACCGTGGCGTGGGCCAAGGGGTTGTGGGCAATGGGAGATTGTGCCTGGAGGTCCTGAGCACAGGGGAGAATTAAATCAACAGAAGAAATTCCCCAGGAGTTTGATCCCTCAATGAGCATGGACTATAAACGCCTCCCAGCTGAGCTGTGGTTGGGGTCCAGGCCGCTCCGGATCAGACAGCTCCCACGTGTGCTTGGTGTCTGGTAACTGGCTGGCGGACGGGACTCATGCTGCTCCTGAGCGTCCAGGGTACCAGACGGGGGGAAATCGCAGTGTACAGGCTGGGGTTTTGTTGCTGAGGTCGCAGCTGGCCTGGGGGGCTCAGGAGCATTGCTCCATGGATGGGGAGTTCCGCTGCCATCACGGCCCATCTCTGGGCTGGGTAGACGAGTCGGCTGCCCCGATACATTTGCCAGTGAGCGGCAGCCAGCCATTGAAGTGAAGGGGCCGGAAAGGAGCTGCCCTGAGGGTTGCCAGTTTTGGATGGAAATATTCCAAGAGGCTTCATCACAGGATGTCATCTTTAAAGTTAATCTTACATTCCTGGAGCCTTCAGGACGGTCCTGCAGGGCTGGCTTCCCTTGCTGCCACCGGAGAGGACTGGGGACACTGGCCAGGCTGGTTGTCCAGTGGCCAGCCACTGCTGGGAGGGAGCTGCAGGAAGCAGCCACCATTTTGCTTTGGGGCACCATCTGCATGATCAGCCTCTGGCGATAAACATCAGGCTCCGCTCCCACCTCTAGCTGCTGGATGGGGGAGAAGCTGCTTGTACCTTTTCCAGGCTAGCGCATCCTGGTCTCCGCTAGCCACGTCTGGCAGAGAGCCGCCTGCAAGGAGGGGAAGGAGAAGAGAGGCCCTGCTACCTTACTGCTCCCCACCCTCAGCTCTTTGGGTCCTCTGCTCTCAGAAACAGTTCCCAGGCCGGCTGAGCCATACGTTGTGGGAAGGGGGGAATGCTTGTGCACATATAATAGGTGTGCCTGCCTGGGCTGCGCACACTTGAGCACGCATACATAGGCGTGCACCTGTACGGACGTGTGCATGAATACGGGGGCGGGGCATGAGGACTAGCAATAAGCAGGCGGCTTCTCCCCTCTGGCAGCACTCCTGAAGGCCGGGGGGGCTCTCTCCTCTTCCGAGACGCGGCAGAGGCTGAGCTGACTTGGACAAAGGAGCAGGACACAGCAGATGTGCTCCCAGGCTGCTCTGCTGAGGGGAGACAATGGGACCTGAGTCCCCAGAGAGGGATTATGTTTCCTGGCAGGGCTGGCGCAGTGTTCAATGGCACAGGGATAACCATGGAGACAGCTGGGAACAGGTGGCCGGCCCGGGAGCCGGATGGCAGCGCATTGCTCAATCCCAGCATGCACACACAGGAGCTCTGGAGGCAAATACACAGACATTGCTGAGGCTTTGGCGGATGCCCTGAGATGTTCCCCAGTGACGCTGGGGCATGGCCAACCCAGCATCGCTGTAATAACAGCGGGGCCTGAGTCGCGAAGTTCGGGTTCAGGCCCGAGCCAGCCTAAAGTTTAGGAGAGTTCAGCTCTGCACTTTGGGCTCCTCTGTGCTAACAAGTCTCCCAGCAAGTAGCGAGAGGGACTGATCTGGCTCCCAGGTGTCTGGATTTTGACTGGAAAATCCGGCTGCAAATGGCACTTGGCGGTGTCCGATCAGAAACAGCAACTGGACCCCAAAAGCCCAGCGGCCGCCTGCAGAAGCAGGGGCGACACGTAGGGGGGACATGCAGGGCCAGATGGGTCTGCTGGGGTGGGGAGAGGTGCTCGGTCCTCCTCCCACTGCTGCCTCCGCCACTACACACGGCCAGGCTCTCCCTTGTGCAGGCAACTGCCAGGCTGGCTGGGCGGTTGGGCTGTCACGTGACCCTTCTGCTCCCTGCCTGAGCCTGGATGCCAGGGTGACAGGCTGAGTGCGCTGGATACATGTGCAGAAGGGCTGGGGACCTCCTAATGGTCTCTCTAATTTTTCCATCTGTGCGCAGAATCAATTTTGTTATGTGCACCAAGGCATATGCAGATGTCCACCATCAATAGAAACCCACGCTGTGGGCACTCTGCTAACCAGCGGGGTGGGGTTTGAATCTCTTCTCTCTCTCCTAAGCACACAGCTTGCAGGGAATACTGGGGACCACCCGCTTCTCCCAATGGCCGCTTTGCTCTGGGTCAGCGTGAGAGCCCAGTACGGCAGCTGGGCTACCTGAGAAAGAGCCTGGCTGTGGGAGATAGTGGCATCTGGCTGCCCTCCCCCCTGCTTTGCCCTGCCCTGCCCTGCCCGAGTACCAGGGACAGGCACTGAGCATGCTGGGGAGCAGGGGCAGTGGGAGGAGACAGCCTCGCCCCACAGGTAACTGTGCAGTGGGGAGTGTGGGGCAGTCCATGGGCTGGGCGCAGAATGGGGAAGGGGAAGAGGAGTGAGCAGAGGGTGGGGCCTTGAGGGAGGAGTAGAGGCAGGGCTTCAGGGGAGGAGTCGGAGCAGGGGCACCCAATTTCCATAAATTTAGAAAGTTGGCCACCCTCCTCCCAGTTGCAAAAGTCCCATTGACATCAGTGGTGCAGAACAGTTCACCATCACACCGGGGACGTACTGGCTATTGGATTAGCAGCAGCAGGACAGAAACCTCAGACCCACAGATCTGCAGAGCTCTAGTGACCAGTAACACAGGAGAGTGTCACCGCACAACAGCTGTTTATACTTTGTGAGCTAGATGCATGAGTGCTCACCAAGCCTGGCAAACATGGGCAAGCAGGAGCTGTTATGGGTTGGACCTCGCTGGTCCTGAACCCTTGGGACCTAACAGCTCCCAAATGAGGGGATTTGCCGGACCAGGAAAGGTCCCTCCCCTCGTGGCCGTGCTGCCACCAGGCTAGGGGTCAGCCTGCCCCCACTGCTGCCTCAGCCCTCTGGGGCTCTCCCCGGCCCTGCTGCTGCCTGGGTTGCGGCGCCACAGCCAGAGCTGTGCAGTCAGGGCAGAGCTCCACAGCCGGCTGGCTCCAGAGATCTGAAGCTGGGGCGGAGGGATGGGGCTGGAGCTCTGTGGCCCAGACCAGAGCTCCCTGGCTATCACTGGGGTTGGAGTTCCCTGGCCTCTGGAGCCAGAACGTGGTTGGAATTCCATGGACAGGAACGGGGCCAGAGCTCCCTGGCAGGGGCCGGAGGTCCACGGCCTGTGGCCAGGCTACGGCTCCCTGGCCACTGGGTCCCAGGGAGCTCCGCTGGGCCGAGAACTCCCCATCGTGCTGTCCGTCCGTCCTCCCCTCCCCACACACACACTTTGGGCTCCTGGCTGTGTCGCTGGTGCCCATTATGGCGCTCCTGCCTTGCCGCCAGACCGTCCTCTTCCTGGGCTCTGTGTCCAGGAACAGCTGTGGTCCATGCTGGACCACGGATGTTGCTAGATCAGGAGTATTTGTTTTGCAGGAATGCCTAGAGAGAATCCATTGGTTTTGTTCTGCTTGTGCAGTACCTGACATAATGGTGTCTTGGTCTGTGATTAGGGCTCTTAGGCACGGTGGCAGTACAAATAATAAGAGTGCAAGGTGCTGGGCATAGATGAGATGGTCCCTGTCTCTAAGAGGTTGCACTCCCAATAAAAAGTGGAAAAGGGAAACTGAGGCACAGAGGGGCAACATGACTCACCCCAGGTCACTCACCGGGTGGGCGGCAGAGCCAGAAATACAGCCCAGGAAGTATGGCGGCCGCAGACAGAATTACAACTCACTGGAAAGTGCATGCAAAATCTAGCGTGAAAGCGTGGATCAGATGTGAAACAGCTGGTCAGCGGGTGTGTCCAGGTTCTGAGCTATTGAACAGCTGTTGCCTCTGCATGGAGGGCTCCTCTCTGCACTGTTTATTTTCCTCACCCCTTCTTCACTTCTTCTGTCCAGCTCTTATTTTTCCCTTGTCCCAATTCTTCTCTGTTTGCTTTATTATTCAGTGAGTAATTAGTGTGACTGATATGTGACCGACAAGTAAAGCCCCTTTGTGCTCTACCTGCCTTACATCGCTTAGTGACTGTATTTACCCATGTCTCAGGAGTGTCATTTCAAAATGGTGCCAGGTGTTGTGCTACTGTAGTACATAAAGCTCTAAATAAAACTGAGCCAAATTCTCCTGCCCTGTGACCGGTCACTGAGCTCAGCTGCTGCCTTCCCCGAGATATAAAAGCCGAGCTGGTGGGAAGGCAGGGCCTTTGGAATTCTCTTCCCACGGACAGAGTCAAATCAAGAACTCGGCACCCATAGAGCTCAGCCTGGCTAAGCACTACTAGCGCTATTTACAGAAGGGGAAACTGAGGCACAGAGCAGTGGAAGTGACTGGTCTGTATCATGCAGTCAGTGGCACAGATGGGAGAAGGACTGTGGTCTCCTGATGCCAAGGGTGATGAACAGAGTAGGGCACTGGATAATCTCCTTAGCTTGGGCCCATGCTTTAAACTGCTCCCTCCCCCAGCTTCCCACAGGTTCTTTTATCACCAAGGGCGTTGGTGTATGTATTGCGTGTTCCTGCTCATTACTCATCAAGGCAGGTCTGGGGCAAGCGCCGCCTGCAATGCCTGTGACGTGGCCCAAGCCTGGCGACCGTGCCTAGTGCTGACAAACCCAGCCATGGTTTCCATTGCCCTAGGCAGACCCCTACTTCAGCCGGTACCAAGGCAGATCTCAGCCATCTCTGCCCCAGGGGAATGATCCTGGCCAGCTCCCTTACTGCGGGGAGGCAGGGAGTGGGGAAGGCCCGTGTTCAGGATGATTTGTTTGGGGGCCTGTCGGTCTGGCACTGCTCCTGGTCACTAGGATTAGCTCTCAAGGTGGAGGCCCCCGCCTGGCGTTAGCAGGCCAGCCCTCTGTCTCACTCTCTGGGCTGCAGCTCCCCTCTCGCTCCAGGACCCTCGGCATCTTCTCTGTGACACAGCCCTCCAGCTAGCTCACGCCGTGTTTCCCCTTTGGGGGGACAGTCCCCGGCAGTTCCCTTGCACTGCCTCCGGTCTATCCCATCCCCAAGGGGCTGGCCTACCTCCAGGGACCCTGAGGGATTCCTCCCTCTGCTTGCACAGCTCCTTCCCCGGACTGCATCTGACACACTGGGTCCCTTTCTCTCTGTGTGGGCACCAGCACCAAACCCTCCTCCTAGGAACAGCGGGGGACCGGCTCCCTGAAACCCCCAAGCTTCCTTTCTCAGCAGCCCTGTGTAGGCCCCTGGCTCCCTGCCTCTCCTTGCGCTCGGGAGCCTCTCTCCAACCAGCAGTCTCTGGCCTAAAGCTCCCCAGTTTGCAGCATAATTAACAGATTGGGCCTACGGTCTTGCAGGGCTAGTGTGGGGCACTCACCCCCCCACAGGGCCCTTTCCTTCCACAGCCCATGGCTCCATAGTCTTTCCAGCCTTTTCTTCCTCGTAGTAGTGCTCCCCACTGATTACTGTGCAAGACTTTCCAGGAAGTCCCTGGCTCTTCAGAGGTGATTCCTGCAGGGCCTTTGGCTAACCCGTTTCCTCATTCCATTGCTCCCTGTGTTTACACAGTTCTTTAGCGCAGGACACACACCCTGCTCACAAGGAGTGTCCAAGCCACGTCAGACAAGCCACACACACAAGACAACAGGTCATGGGAGGGAGGAGGCAGGATCCCTCCTGATGAGACAAAAGCAGGATGGGACTGCTGAGCAGCAGCTGGTTTTAGGGAGGAATTTGGAGGAGAGAGGGTGGATGAAGGGAGGGGCACTGTTCTAGGCCCTAGGATGGTGGGGGAGATTGGGGGAAACAGAACCAGGACAGAGTAGAGGGACTGCTTGAAAAGGGAAGCAAGAGCAGGTAGGGCATGTTACCTGGGCCTAGTGAGGTGAGGGTGGGCTGAGATCCCTGGCTAGGAAGTGCTATGTCAATATCAGCCATTGTTACTAGTAATTATTCTGATGAGTAACAGCAATCAATAATCCTTCCCCCCGCCCCCCGACTCTCAGGGCCCTGACAGAAAAAAGTAAGGCCAGCCTTACCCGGATGGAGGACGCTCGTTCCATTAGACAAACCCAGCCAACCCCCCAGCAGTGCAGTAATCACTGCCAGTGTCTATAAACGATTGTGAGGAACCAAAGCAGGGAAGAGGCCTGGGAAAGTGCTGTGCCCATTACTGGGCGTGTCACACAATGACCATGCAATCCAGCTTCCCTGGGGTCACATCAACCCAATGCACATCACGGGAGGTGCCGTCCTCCCTAAAGGACTGACGAGATGGCAAATGTGAATGGCAACCTGTAAAGGAGGATACAATTGTGCGTTTGTACCATTGTACCAGTCTTTGTGCTATTTGAATAAGGACTCAAAGAGGGTGTTTCTTGTTTTTGTTTTTTTGTTTTTTGGTGTTTCTTTTACATTAGAAATTGAAAGTCTTCCTGAAAAATGCTATGAACTGCTTGTAGGGTTATAGCTTCACAGCTACCAGGCAATTAAACCCGATTAATCAAGAGGGAAAGGGATTTACAGTCAGGCTTCTCAGTCTCAGTTCTTTTTAGTTAACACACCATTTAACTCAAATGCCTAAGCAAACAGTTGGGAGACAAAGATCTCTTTGCTAAAGAGAAGGCATCCCCACCCCATCAAATAAGAAAGCTAACAAACCATATTCTGAGGTCTGGGAAAAGTTCTCCAGCAAAACTGGGGAAAGTGTAGGCTTGACATTCCAGATGTGTATCTAGAAAAGAAACCAAAAGTGCTTGAAAACAACACATTTGATAAAGCTCATTAAGGGAGGGCTGGATCCTGCTCCCATTGGCATCAATGGCAAATGTCCCTGAAGGAAGACTTATAAAGATTTCTGACTTATAAAGATTTCTTTGTTTCCTTTGCATTGATCATGTTTTCCTTTCTGTTCCTCAGGCATTTGGCTTGCTGGTGTGGGCCCTCATCGCAAGTACGGCCTACCAACACATTCCAGCATTTGGCTGGGTGATGTTTGTAGCCATCTTTTTCTGGCTGGTAACAGTCATTCTGTTTGTGACGTATCTACTGCAGCTGCAGATGAAGCTCTACATGATCCCTTGGCCTCTTGTGGTAAGCCCATATCGCTGGGGATGCCTGGTGTATTTCACAGGGGGAAATCATTCCGTGTCAAATGGTTTTAGGGGGCTGACGATTCAATGCATAGGGTTGCTAGATGGTTTAACAAAAAATACCAAACACCCCTCCCCCCCCCCCAAAAAAAACGGGGAAAAATTCTGTTGAGAAAAAAAAAGGGGGGAGAGCAAAGTTGTTGAGCAAACAAACAAACAAAAAAAACCCCAGCATGGCCCCTTTAAGAAACGCTTTGCTTTTGAGGCTTTTTGGCTCTAACAGGCTGTCGGCGGCGGCTGCCCGCCATCTTGCCTCCCTGCGCTGAGCCGGAGAGCTCCCCTGCGGAACCCGGTAAGCACCCACGATTTTCGCCTCCTGGCCGGGAAAGAATCAGAAAACACCAGACATTTTAGCAGTCCGGTATTTTCTGAATTTTTTTTACCCGACAGGAGGCAAAATACCGGATTGTCCGGTTCAATACTGGACACCTGGCAACCCAAGCACCTTTGCTAAAGAGCTGCTGGTGCAACACTAAACCGAGCCCTGCTCTCAGACCGGAAGAAGAGCTCTGCATACAGCTTGGCACTTACCAGTGCTCCCTGCCCATAGAAGGGAGTAGGGTTGCCAGGTGTCTGGTATTTTCTGAATTTTTTTACCAGACAGGAGGCGAAAATACCGGACACCTGGCAACCCTACACACACTCAGCAACTGGGCCCAGCCCCTGGGCCCCCCTTCCAAGGCCCCCGGACCACCCGCTTACCTGGTTCTGCAGGGAAGCTGTCTTCTGGCTCGATCAGGAAAACAAGATGGCAGCTGGCAAAAAGCATCAAAGGCTTTTCTTAAAGGGGCCATTCTGTTTTATTTTTTTTGCTTAATAGCTCTCGGGGTCCTTTTTTTTTGCTCAACAACTTTGGTCTCCCCCTTTTTTTTTCTCAACAGAATTTTTTCCCTGGTGGGTTTTTTTGGGGTGGGGGGTGGAGGGGTGGTGTTCAGTATTTTAGTTAAACCATCTGGCAACCCTAGAAGGGAGCCAGAACACCTGAGTCCAGCCCAGCTCCACTCCCCACAGCCCGATTACACTGCTCAGAGCAGGCGGGGGTCAGGCCCTGTGTGGCTACTACCAAGAGCCACCAAGCTGGGAATGACAGGGGAGGCAGCAGAGCCTGCTCTGCAAAGCAGCCACCTGCTACCCAAAGGAGAGAGGCAGACCCCAGGGCAACACAATGGCAGAGCAGGGGGCATGGCCTCGGGGAACTCTGAACTCAGGCAGTAGGCGTGGGTAGGAAGGTGACTCCCCCATAGCCAGGTCTTTGGGTGTCCCAGTGGGACGAGGCAGAAATTCCACCCCAGTCAGTTTTGGCTGAGAGTCCATGGAAGGCGCCTAAACGCAACCACAAAGCACCTGCGGCGTCTCTCCTGGACCACGGCGCCGCAACGCGCTGGAACAGCGCCCAGGAGCACGGACAGGGCTCCTCCTCCTCCCCAAGGCGTCCCTCCTACGTCAGATGCAAGGAGATGCAACCAGCTGAGGGCTCCCAGCGCCAATCACAGCCCCGCCTCCCCATCTACTCCCCCCGCCCCTGCCAGGCTTCCGTCAGGCGCCCAGCCGGAAAAGCAAAAAATACCGGACATTGCACATGTCCGGTATTTTCTGATTTTTTTTATTAGACTGAGGGTGCAAAAACGGACTGTCCGGTTGAATACTGGACACCTGGCAACCCTATCAATGCACCCTAAGATTGATTCTGACAGGACAACATTGTCTGCATCCAACATGTTCTTCAATTTTTTTTTTAACTCGACCCATCAATGACTGAGACATTGCTATTGAAAAGTGCTTCTCTAGCCACGCAGTGCAGAGACAGGAGGGGTTCCCCCATGTGTTGTGAGCCCTTGGGGAATGCTGGGCCTGGGACAATCCCCCTCCATCTTAGGCCCTGCCCCTGAAAGGAAGGCAAAGTGGAGCAGGCTGCTGGGTCACTCAGCTTCCCACAGCTGCTGCTGTCGCTTCTGAGTGTGGGGGCAGGCCCAGCCCCTAGTGCCAATGCCAGGCCCCCCAGTAATTTCCCAGGCAACCCTGGGCCCCTCTGGGTGTCTATCCTGAAGCATCCTATGGATTGGATGGCTCTGGTAGTTAATCTACCTCCCCAAAAGGTGGTAGCTAGGTCAATGGAAGAATTCTTCTGTCAGCCTATCACTGCCTACTCTGAGGGTCAGCTTAATTGCATCATTCACCACGTGGATTCTTCACATCCTGTTGGCTTCACTTTTGAGTGTAAATCTGGCCTCAGTACACTCAAACGTGCATTGAAATGAATGTTAAATTCAGCTCCCTTCAGAACAAAACAGGCCTCTCTTGTCTGCTCACAGGCCAGTTTCACACTTGTAATTCCATGGATACAAATCAAGTGCAACTGTACTGAAGTCACACCTGCTTTATATCCCTGCATCCCACTGAGAGGATCCGGCACAGAGTTACCAACACGGGGGCTGGTGTATATTAGAAAACGTGTACAACTGGAATTCAATCACTTTAGTCACATTAATCAGACCTCTAATGAAGCTGCACTTAAACAGGTTTAAGTCACGCTTGTAGCAGTTGAGCTTAATTTGGTAAATTATTGGATTAAACTAAACTCCCGTAAATGCATCCACATTAATGGGCTGTACTGGTAAAACTAGAGCAATTCAATTACACCACTGCACAATTTATACATTTAAACCTGGCCAAGGAAAGGATAAAATTTGGCAGGGAATAGACACTTCAGACATGAGGATATAGGCCATGCTTTACTTGCTATTGCAACTCAGCACTGTGAGCACAAGCACAGGATGCGTTTGAATGCAGCAATCGATTTGTGCATAACACACCCGACACCTCGGGCTCAAGGAAAGCTACACACTTCAGATATTTAGACCATCACAAGAACACCTAGGCATAATAGGCCTATTCAGAATGTAATGCTGCTTCTGTGTCCTTCACCATGCGCAAGGGTGTTTCTGGTGTGGCTATCAGAAGTGAAGCAGCTGAAGTGTTGATAATTAAGAGTAGACATCCAATTGAGATGCCTAGAGGAAGCCTGCCTCTTTTTATCACTGTTTCAGTCTGAGTGCAAACTCAGTCTGAGGACAGTGCAGGCAATATTAGACATTTCACATGCAGAAGGACTAGAAACATTTTGGGGCCAGTGTTCTGGGAAGAAGAGCTACAGAAAGAATCTGTTAGCTTGCTACCTGCAGAGAGGTACCAGTTTAACAATAAGTTATTTTTAAATGTATCTCATTAAACATATGTAAAAGGCTCAGGCAGCTGCTAACTCTTGCAGTATTTGTTTTCCCTTTAAGAACCAGCTCCTGCTGGCATGTAAATATGGGGAAATTTTGAGATTTTTTTTTTAAGTGAGTTTCTAGCTTTCATGGTTTCAGGTGAAAAATGTGCTCTCCAAGGGCTCAAAAGCTAGAAGGCAAAGCAAAAGACCCCAACCATGGATCTAAAAAATCCCACAATTTTTGTAAAGCATTTTGACAGTTTTGAGGGCCTGCCACATGATTTTTCAATGCTTGGGGTTGGTAATATGGGGCTCTGAGGGCACTCACATTGCACTTTGAACCAGGTTTGTTAGGGTTTAGCTTAAGTTGACTAGGAACAGATTTGAGCCAAACTGAATCAAGTCCAGTGTTACCAGTGCAAGTTTGTATGCAGCCAAACCCTAAGTGCTCAGGGTTCCTGGCTTCTGCATGCTGGCTTATTTCTATTGTCCCAGCTTGCAGCCGCTCCTGAAGGCTTACACTTCTGCCCCACCAGGCCACAGTTTAAAAACCACAGACCGAGAAACTAAGCTAAAGGCTCATTGAAGCCTTTTGGCCAAGAGGCCCAGTTACAACCATGGCAGGGCACTTGTAATCTAAACAGGTCTGATGCTTATTTGAGTAACATTGCAGAGTCTGGCTCCAGTCCTGGAAAGTCCATTGTGATTCAGGGACGTGTTTTAAACCTGGTTTAATTGCACCTATGCGCCAAGACTGACATGTTCTAATCGGGTTGGGGCCTATAGTGTTTGCAGCATAGCCATGAATGTCACCAGCTTGTAGTATGAATCTGTAACACGATAATAGTCTCGTCAGCTCAGGCAAAACGGAGCTGCATTATGCTGCTGCCAGCTGCTACACAGAGCTCCAAGAGTGGAGGCTGGGCTTTCTGATCCCATTGTCATCAAATTCTCAGTAGAGACATGGGGAAACCTGGCCTTGCCCATCTCTTTGAGAATGGGCTTGTCCAACCCAAGATCTTTGCAAAACTCTCGGGATACTACAGCTAGGAGCAGAGCCAAGACTCAGGAAGAAAAGGAAGTAGATTGGTGCTTTTGTATAAAACCTCTTTTCTTTCCGTAGTTAGTGATCTTCAACGCAGCTGCAACTGTCCTGTATGTGACTGCTTTTATTACCTGCTCTGCCGCCATTCAGCCTTCATATTTGAATTCTGGGGACTACAATAAAAGAGCTGCTGCATCAGTAAGTATAGAACATGCGGGGTCCCCTGTTTTTCATATTGTCTCTGCTAGGGGATCCTTTGCCTAAGCCTTGTATCTGCTACACAATTAATTCAACCTCCATTAGGTCGACTTACAGTCGTTGCAGCAATTGCTGTGTTTTTTCATGTCCACACAGCCCTTCTTCTGCCAGTGGTGCGCATCTTTATCAGGAGTGCTCCCACTGACAGAAGAGGGGCAGTGTGGGGGAGCTCCCAGCTGGGACCCCGACTGCTCGGTGCTGGGGACACTGCATTGCCCTAATTACATCGACCTACTTCTTGTGGAGGTGGAATTCCAGCCGATGTCAGTCGCACGCAACGCTGTAATGTAGACAAAGAGTCAGGTGGATGTAAGCTGCCTTACGTAGATTTCACTGGCCCTAGAGACCTAATGACTCTTTTTCTGCCTGAAAGCCAAAGCAAGCAGGAAAAGAAGTGAGCCTTTAAGATGAGTGAAAGTGACCCAGCTGGAGAGGACAATGATGTGCTTCCTGGCTGGTGTGTTCCCTTCACAGTCTGTGGCCAAAACACTTGGCTCTCCGGGACAGAGGCTCTCTGGTTTCAAGGTACAGACCCAAGGCAAAGCAGAGCTGTCCGTGTAAAACCCTGTTAGCACCTGTCTAACAAGGTTCGCTGCCTCAGAGCAGGGCTGGTGGCAACACAGGTCTGTGCGGTGCGGGTGGGGACAAAGCAGCCCTGCCCTTAGCTGACCTTCTCTTACCAAGGCACCACACCAGCTTACTTTCACCTTCCCTACAATTCCATGTCAGTGACATCTCAGGGCTTGCAGCTTCCACACAGCACACCCAGGTGAGCCTCACCCTGGCTCTTTGGCATCTCGCTTTGCTTGCCTCTCTTTGCACTCTGCCAGGATCATCTCCATCCGCCTGCTGGCCAAACACAGCTTCCCCTTGCTGTGCAGCACCACGCCCACTGCCTTTCAAAATGCCAGCCTCCTCGCCGTTTGTCCCATTCTCCCATGGCTGCCTCTGTGCTGTCCAGCATTCCCCTGCCCACACGCACCAGATCACTGGTCTCTTGCAAATTCCTGCTGAAGCCCAACTTCTGCTGTGATGCCTACAGGAAATCAGCCAGCTAATGATGGTTCAGTGGCAGAACAGCTGAGGTCCATGCAAAATGTACAATAAAATCCAAACAAAGCTACTAATCATCCCCCTTCCCCCCACCCATCATGGTGCTACAGGTTTCCCTTTCCCGCATCCTTTAGCTCTTTGTCTTGAAGACTAAGCTCTCCAGGGCAGCAACCCAGTTGTCTCATGCTTGGACCATACTTAGCTCATCACGCAGGCGCGACTGCAACATACCTGTCTGCCAAGCCCTGTACAGCTTGCCTCTGGCTGGATCACCCAGCTGCAAGTGCGGTGCATTTGGCCTGCCATAGAATCCTAGGGCTGGCAGAGACCCAGGAGTCATCAAGTCCAGCCCCCTGCCCAAAGCAGGACCAAACCCAACTAAATCAACCCAGCCAGGGCTTTGTCAAGCCAGAACTTAAACACCTCTAGGGATGGAGATTCCACCACCTCCCTAGGTAACCCATTCCAGTGCTTCCCCACCCTCCTAGGGAAATAGTTTCACCCTCCTAATATCCAGCCTAGATCTCCCCCACTGTAACTTGAGACCACTGCTCCTTGTCCTGCTATCCGTCACCACTGAGAACAGCCTCTCTCCAGCCTCCTTGGAACCTCCCCTCAGGTAGTTGAAGTCTACTGTCAAATCCCCCCTCACTCTTCCCTTCTGTAGACTAAACAAGCCCAAATCCCTCAGCCTCTCCTCATAAGTCATGTGCTCCAGTCCCCTAATAATTTTTCTTGCCCTCCGCAGGACTTTTTCCAGTGCAATCACATCCTTTCTCTAATGGGGTCCCCAGAACTGGACGCAGTACTCCAGATGTGGCCTCACCAGTGCCAAATAAAGGGGAATAATCACTTCTCTAGATCTGCTGGAAATGCTCCTCTTAATGCACCCTAATATGTCATTAGCCTTCTTGGCTACAAGGGCACACTGTTGGCTCATATCCAGCTTTTCATCCACTGTAACCCCCAGGTCCTTTTCTGCCAAACTGCTGCCTAGCCAGTCAGTCTCCAGCCTGTAACAATGCTTGGGATTCTTCTGTCCCAAGTGCAGGACTCCGTACTTGTCCTTGTTGAACCTCATCAGATTTCTTTTGGCCCAATTCTCCAATTTGTCTAGGTCACTCTGGACCCTATCCCTGCCCTGGATTGTATCTTCCTCTCCCCCTAGCTTAGTGTCATCTGCAAACTTGCTGAGGGTGCAATCCATCCCCTCATCCAGGTCATTAATAAAGATGTTGAACAAAACCGGCCCTAGAACCGATCCTTAGGGCACTCCACTTGAAACCGACCGCTAACCTGACATTGAACCGTTGATCACTATCCATTGTGCCCAACTACCTAGCCAGCTTTCTATCCATCTTACAGTCCATTTACCCAATCCATACTCCTTTAACTTGCTGGCAAGAATATTGTGGGAGACTATATCAAAAGCCTTGCTAAAGTCAAGGTACAATACATCCACTGATTTCCCCATGTCCACAGAGCCAGTTACCTTGTCATAGAAGCTAACCAGGTTGGTCAGGCACGACTTGCCCTTGGTGAATCCATGTTAACTATTGCTGATCACTTTCCCCTCTTCCAACTGCTTCAAAATGGATTCCTTGAGGATCCCCGCTATGATTTTTCCGGGGACTGAGGTAAGCCTGACTGGTCTGTAGTTCCCTGGATCATCCTTCTTCCCTTTTTTTAAAAAGATGGGCACTACATTTGCCTTTTTCCAGTCATCCGGGATCTCTCCCAATCTCCATGAGTTTTCAAAGATAATGGCCAATGGCTCTGCAATCACATCAGCCAACTCCCTCAGCACCCTTGAATACATAAATCCATGGCGCCAGAACTATTGTATGTCCTATTTTTCTAAATAGTTCTTAACCTCTTCTTTCTCCACCGAGGGCTTCTCTCCTCCTTCCCATACTGCGTTGCCTAGTGCAGTAGTCTGGGAGCTGCCCTTGCCTGTGAAAACAGAGGCAAAAAAAGCATTGAGTACTTCAGCTTTTCCCACATCATCTGTCACTAGGTTACCCTTCTCCAGTAAGGGTCCTACATCCTTCCTGATCACCCTCTTATTGCTAACATGCCTGTAGAAACCTTTCTTGTTACCCTTCACATCCCTTGTCAGCTGCAATTCCAATTGCGCTTTGGCCTTCTTGATTACACCCCTGCATGCTCGAGTGATATATTTATCCTTCTCCCTAGTCATCTGTCCAAGTGTCCACTTCTTGTCAGCTTCCTTATTTGTTTAAGCTCACTAAGGATTTCACTGCTAAGCCAAGCTGGCCGCCTACCATGTTGCTCCTCTTCTCAGGCCTCACATCCTATTTCTCCCATAGCTTCGAATCTTTTTTCTCTCTCCCCATCTGACACCTGGAAAAAAATGGATTCCTCAGCATGAGTGAGGCCAAAACAGGATTGAAAATCATGCTGCAGCTTAGCAAAGAGCCTAGGTAACATAACTGTGTAGCTTAGAGCCCCACCTTGGGAAAAGACCATCCTCCTCCCACTTCTGATAGGTCTCATTGCCATGGCCAGCAAAGGCTGGTAGAACGCTCCATGGTGTGTGGTGTTAGTAAAGGGTTTAAACCACTCTGTTATAGCGTGGTAGATGGATGCCCCGAGGGACTCTTCAGAGAGGCTGTTGAGCCCCACCCAGCTAGGAATCTCAGCTCCAGGAATGGCCATTTCTCAAGGGGTCTCTCTTGTTTTTTTGGAACTTTGGCCCAGAGTCTCAAAGGCATTTAGGTGCCTAATTCTCATTACTGGACCCATGCAGTTCCAGGATCAAAATAAGCAGCTTTCAGACACACTTCGTGGCTCCTGTTTCTTACCTGTGCTGCAGACGTCGGTGGTGCTACTAGATGAAGTCTGGTAGAGGGGGACAGGTTCCGTCTGTTTGAAAGGATTTTTTGCATTGTGAGATTCTGTGCATGTTTAAACCACATGGCATCCCCGCACTTCATGAACAAGAAAGGATTGAGCCTCAGTGACTCCCTGAGGTGACACTGAAGCTGCTCTAGCCCAGCCATAGTGGGTGGGGGTCGGAGGGCACTCCAGCCCAGCAGGCTAGAACATATCTTCCCCTGTTTAATCAGCTAACTGCTTAAATTCAATGTTTAACCAGTTAACTAACTAAACGGGATTTTACATCCCTAGCGGGCACTGCCTTAAGTAACTTGCCTGGGCTCCTATAACGAGTCAGTGGTGGAGATAGGGATAGCTGCCTTTCTTGCCTCGGCAATTTCTGGACTTGCACTAGACTGGGCATCCATCACACCAGGCATGTACTGGGGCAGCTGCTGCTCTGCTAGCTAAATGAGGGCCAGGGATTCTTTGAGCACTGTGCTGGGCAGTGCTAGCATCAAGCATTAATAATACTCTGCTGCAGATAAACTAACAGAGCGTTGTTGTGTTGCTCTCTTTCAGTTCTTTGCCTGCATTGTGATGATAGCCTATGGGGCAAGCGCTTTCTTCAGCTTCCAGGAATGGAAAGGATTTGGCAGCAATGCAGCTACCAGTCAAGTGACCAACTAACCACCCCAAACACTGGGTCTCTTGAAGTCAGCTTAAAGCTAATGGATAGGGTGAGAGGGCTCAGTGGATGTGTATTGAGGGAAGGGGCCTCTCACTCAAATCAATGTAGGTCAGTAGTGGCTGAAAATGATTACTGGCCAACAGCTGTTTGGTGGCCTACATGGGGGCTGACACATGGTCTGTTAATCCATCTTACTGTGGAAAAGTGCCCACAGCACAAACCTCACCGCAACTGGTATCCTTGAATGGTGAAAGTCTAACTTGGGAAACTGAAGTCCCTGGAATTGGTCTCTTCATGTCAAAGTAGCTTAGGGGAAGTGTATCCTTGGCCTGCCTATGGGGCAGCAGTTCTGCTGTGCGGAGGACTTCAGTCACCAGGGCTGGTCAATCCAGCACATTTCACTGGCACTAAATTCACTAAAAAGCAAACCAAGCACTCCCCCAGCCACCTGTGACTCTAATGTGTAAATAATGTAAAATTAACCCTTCGGGTGGAGTGGTGGCAGAGCTGTGGGAATGGAAGCTAGATAATGGTATGAGATTGCAACTGTTTTATTGATTTCTAAAATTTGAAGTACAAGTTATGTTTTAAAATAAATCTTTCTAAATCCAGCAGTTTGTCAAGGAAGTTTAGTGGAAACTTGCTTCTCTCCTGAAAAAGCCACTGTGAGGTAAAACTTGTAGCAATATGGAAAGCAAAGTGATTTCACTTGCACAGTAAAGCAGTACTCACTGCGAGGGCCCTCTAGATCATCTTGTTGACCTCCTGTAGATCACAGGATACCAAGACCACCCTTCATCTGCCCAGAATCTGGTCTCAAATGTACAGCTATCAAATGTATTGGGTTTGTCCAGTTCTGCTTTACTATTTAAATGTAGGGTTAAGCCAAAGGTTTGTCATGCTTTGTACTTTAAGACAGAGAAGTCAGTAGGAATTTTGCTATTGACTTCAATATTTGGGTGAAATCCTGGTCCCCTGGAACGGGGGAGAAGAATCAGATCATTAAGGCTGCAGGTGATCTCCAAAAAAAAGATAACACTGTGGTTGATCTGGCAACGATGACATGGGACCACAGCCCCAGCTGGGGAAAACTGAAGTAATTCCATTGACTTAATTAATATCTGCAGGTGACATGGTTACTCAATCCAATTTATTATATTTAAGGGAGCTGTGGAAGTGGGAGGGAAGGAAATCCTGAAAACTGCATTGGTACCCAACCTGGTTTTCCTTTGATATAGTTTGCTTGTTCAGGATTTTTTTAAAGCCTATAGTTGGGGCTACTTTCTCACTTACAGGGAAAATAGTTAAACATTTTTCTGCCTGTTTAGACCAAGCCCTGTCATTCTTCTGTATGCAGTTGACTCTAGCTCTAAACTGATTGCAAGTTTCAGGATAATAACAAAAGCCCCCTTAAAAAAAAGGATAAAATCTCTTGGAGACAAATAATTCTATGTATTTGTTTGAGGAAAGAAATATTAAGCCCTGAAAAGTAAATCAGACTCAGACATAGATATTGCATTTGTATGTAGAAATTTGATTTTTTTTTTTAAAAGCTCTACGTGGAGGGGAAAAAAATCCAAGAATCAGGTAACGTGAATGTTGTAGAGGTGGACAATAATGAAGATATTGGAGTGAAGGAAACATGCAGGGCAGAAACAACGCATTGGGCGGAAATTGTACTCGTGGGAATGGGGAGTAAAAAAAAAAAAAGTATTAGTCTCAATGGTACCGCCCCCTCCCCAAGCCTGTGGGGTACTTCCATTGAAATAAATTCCCAATCCCATTGTCATGTAACAGCTGAATTATAAAAAAAGCTTGGATCACAAGCATGCTAAACATCACCATAGGGGGTTAGCTCAACATTTATATACGAATACCACACAGACTGTTTAAATAAATAGATTTATACCTTACGCATGTAATATGTATAGACTAATCTGCCCTTGTGCCTACAGCCATAGTTTTCTACATAAATTGGAGTCTTAAACATTAGCTAGTTTTTCCAGTGGTGAGACTAAACAGTATTATGAAATGTACAGACAATACCAGAAAGGAGACAAAGAAAGCCCACACAAGTTGTGTTGCAGTGAATTTAGCTATTTTGGCCTACAGGGAACACTTATAATTTTCCACATCCAGACAAGCCCTACCCTCACCTGTACCTTACAGGCGCTGAATTTACAAGTTATCAAGATATAAAATACTATACTTGGAAGAGAATTATTTTGAGAAGCTCATTTCCAACACTGCAAATGATGTATAATCTGAGCAGTGGTAACAAAAAAGGAATAAATTCTTTCGCCCCCATCCCCAGAGTTCAACTACACAAGAGCGTTCACATTTGTAACTTTAATCAATTTCAATTCAACACTGAAAAATGAATTGCTAAAAATGGTTCAGTATGATTTTTTTAAAATGACAAGATCTATTCCCAGTACAAAAACAATTACGATAGAATACACACGTGTACAAAGATAACAGACCAAAGAATTCTAGCCCACGCACTGAAAAAGAATAAAAATCTCTCAGAAGCACTGCATTTAGACACTAGGTATTTTCTTTCGTGACTGTACAAGCATTCCCAGCAGTTCCTCCAAGAGGTTCTTAGGACAGCTGGGGGAACTGCATTTAACCAGGATCAAACATTTAACTTAACAGTCTGATTGGCTATTCTAAAGAAGCTCTCTCATCTTCTCTTCCCAAAGCTCTTGAGTGGTAGATTACATCCCTCTTGGGAAACAATGATCTTTACATGGCAGAGATGGCAGGCCAAGCCTTGAAACAAAATGGGAAACTCAGATAACTTCTGAGGATAGAGCATCACCTGGTGTAAACCAGTTCTATTATCAATGGAGCCATGACAATTTACACCAGATGATATTCTGCCTCCATGGCTTGTAACTGGATCCTGTAACTGGATCTACGTGGGCAGACACCATACCTCCATTCAGTCCCACTTACTTCAGTACAAATTGAGCTTTATGACAGGGTCCTGTCTGCAGGATTAGGAATTTACTTTAAAACTATTATACTGTAACTAATATACTTAAGCAATACCCACGTTACACTAGCACAGGATAAAAAAGTGATTCAGTTGAGCATTTCATTGCAAAGAGAATTAAGTTTAGCTTGTCTGATGTTCAATAAAGTAAAAAGCCAATAGAATTACTTTCAATCAAAAAGCATTCAAAAGAAGCATGTGGGAGAATACAGTTCCTCCTCTACTGCGCATTCACAGGGATTTGTAAGTAAAAGCTATTGGGTTGCAAAAACAACAAAGGATCCCTCTTGTGATTTTAAGATTGCTTCAGGGTATGGACTTTGAGATCAGTAAATAGCTTATTGGAAGAGTTACAAAATCCTGAAGGGGAATGTTTTAGAAAGTGAATGTGTGGGAGGTTTCTAACAGAAATACTAGGACATCTCCAGCAGCTGAACTGCAGACTTATAAAAACATACTGGAAATTTAAGCTCAATGAAGTTACTTATTACCTTATTTCTAGGGTTAGGACAGGCTAAGACACTAGGATACTACAGCTGTTCCATAATACTGAAAGTCAGTATCTACTCTATGAAACGAGAGGAGTTAAAAAAGGCTTGTGTCCAGACCATATTAAATACAAACATGGCTTATGCTTGCTTGTGGGGGTAGGAATTTTTTGCAACCATGTTAGCAAACTGTGTTTTCACTTAAGGGTGAAATTCTAGCCTGTTTGAAATCAATGGCAAAACTCCCATACACTTTAATACAGCCAGGATTTCACACAGATTAACGAGTTTTCCATTTGCACTGCCAAAACACTAACATGTTCTAACAACATGGATCTGCAATACCTTTGGTCTGTCTACACTAGGCTCTTGCCGGAAGTCTCCTAGCGGCATGGCTCCACTGGTGCCACTGATGGGATTTTTGCTTACTGCTCACAGAAGATGGACAACATAGTACTAAAAGCACCAGGCCCGGAGCTCTGACTACATTGGCATGCCCCTGGTCGTTACTGGCCAGTGTAGCAGCATCCACAGTGGTGCAAGAGTGGGTGGTTTTGTAAATAAGCCTATTGTAGACAGTTAATGAGTGCATCTCTACTAGCAAATTTCTCATCAGTTTTTCAGTATCAGTGCAGCTGCCCAGCTGCAAATAATGGTGAAAGCTCCAGTATACACTGGGAAAAAGTACTTTAATCAGCACATCAGCTAGGGGGTTTGATGATTTGGTGGTGGTAGTTCCTGAGCTTAATCTACACATTTTATATGCTGGCAGCACCCATGCAGCATCGCTGTGAAAAAACAAGGTAAGAACGGTCTTTATGTAGGCAAAGCTTATGTTTTACAGACCTGGTGGTTCTGTACTTTAGTTGGTGCCTACAAGCAAAACTGATCAGCAGAGCTCTGTGAGTTCATGAGTGAAACTGTATCTACCCATTGGTGGACCCTCTCCCGTTCCCCCAACAATTACCACAAAACAGAGAGGCATTCTCAATATGTACAAAATATATTCTACATATGTCACAATATATTCCACAAAGGAGCTGCTTCATTTCTCATCACAGTGAAAAGATATTTTTAAAAAAATGGAAGGTATTGCGAGTGTGAGAAGTCAGAGGTGGTGGAGTTGTAACCATCCTATCCAGAAAAGGTTAAATGATCATCCATGTTAGTACAGTCTTTCAGGTTTGGGTTTGCTTTTTTTAAAATTTACATTACTGGAGAGTGATATATCTGGGTTGTAGTTTTCACCAATAGGAAACACGTATGCAGTCCCATTTGCTGAACTCCTTGGTACAGAATCCATATTGGTTGGCGCATATATATTATCAATGTCTTGAAGTCAGTTATTCTGGAAGGGCTGGAGTTATTTTCTTGTATGGTCACTGAATAATAACAGTAATTCACAAGAGCAGCTTAGACGATCAGGCCTAGTGAGATGTAGTGAGGCAATCAGCTTCCATTACTGCTGGAATCCTCCATAGTGTTTGGAATGTCCAAATGAAAGTAGCCGCACTCATCTGCAGCTATGAACTAGTGTCGCAAACTGTTCTGAGAAGATATTGAGGACTTGCTTAAAGATGTCACCACTAATCCAGTGCTTAAATCCAGACCTCGACCTTCTTTTTCCTAAAAAGTGGGGTAAAAACAAACCCTCAGCTCAGTAGTTTCAAAACAAGCAGGTTTTCAATCTTAAGCAGGCATGTCATAATTGGTGTTATTAGTTATTCTGCTTACTAAACCAAATAAAGCACTGCGCCTTGCAGCACAATTTCACAAGCACACACAGGTGGCATCTGGGATCTGTACAATCTATAACCAAGCCTCCCTTTTCTCCCTTATTTGTCGATGAATCCAGAAACTAACCATAGAAGCACAGAATCCTAGGGCTGGAAGAGACCTCATGAGCAATTGAGTCCAGCTCCCTGCCCAAAGCAGGATCAATCCCAACTAAATCCTCCCAGCCAGGGCTTGTGGGGCTGCTGCTGTTATTGACTGATGTTCTTCCAGCTGTAAGTAGACTTAAGCACAGCTGAAACCAGCGTGCTCTCTGCCGGTGTGACCCCAGGAAAGAAACCCAGTCAGGAGGCCTTCTGGGAAGGTGGGAAGGAATGTAAAAAAGGGCAAGAAAAACCCCAGAACCAGGAGGTCTGGAGAGAAAGGGAAACCTCAATATAATCATCACAAAAACCTCAAACAATGAAAGGCTACTGGGAGGATTCTGCATTCAAAGATGCAGAAATGGGCATTACTGAGGAATTTCATGAGGTAGCCACTTCATACAGGTTTTCTGCAAGAGTTACCAGACCTGCTTTTCCAGCCCATTCAACAGCTATACCACAAAGGCTATTTGCCTTTCCATCCTGCATCTCTTGAATGAATGCTGCCTCTCAACAAGCTAACACTGCCTTCAATGTTGTAATGCAAGAACCATACAAGAGCAGTTACATCTGTGCTAGTTAAAACAAAACAATTCAAAATACTTACAGCTCTGTAATCCAAGAACATTTCTTTGAATGCCAGAAAATCAGTAAATGTCAGAAGCATATCAAATATATCACCTGCCATCTCATCTTTGTGCTGTCTGTAAAGCAAGAGATTTATAGGTTTAACATAATTGTGAGACAGCGTTAGATTTTAAAGGCACTTAGAGGTCAAATTTACTATATAATGTAGGTTGTGAAAACTCAAGATTTAAACAAGACCAACAGGAAGGTATTTAAAATTGTAATGAAAACCAACTTTATTAAACAAATAAACAATCCCTTGTAGTATCTGTAATATAGCTATGTCTATCCCTGTGATATCTAAATCTACAGATGAGTATTGCGTCAATTGACAGAAATCAGAAAGTGAAAGATTGGTAACTTTAGAGCAGTAAAACTTGACTCATCTACATTTTCATTCCCCAAAACATGAGAAATACAAAAATCAAACCTAGTGAAAAATCTTACAGGTTTAGTCCTTTTGCTTTTAATTATTTCAGGCATCACTAGTAAAAAAAAGAAATTATTCACTTTAATTGAACAATACACATTCACTTTCATAGGACTTATCCTAAGCTATTATAATTCCCGTAATATTATTGAAAAGCCCAGTATCCTTACACTGATGGATGGTCTAACCATCCTATACTGCACCTTCATACAAGTTTTTCAATGCTTTATTCAAATATTTGAAGCAGTTTTAGTCTTTTTATGAGAGTTTGTTTTTAATAGCACTTGATTTTCTTATTCAGAAGAAAATATGTTCCTTTAACAACTTCATTCTCCACACAGTTAATTAAGATAAATCTGAACCGCAGAAATTATTTCAAATTGAGAGTAACCCTCTGACAATGTCAAACAGAGATTTTTCACCATAACTAAATTAATTACTTTTTGCATTAAGTAATTAATTCTTTTAAAAAATAGGAACTGGAGTAAAGGTAAACTCAGCCTGTTTCTGAAAGCTCAAGTACAGAACACCTTTTTCCACAAAGGGAAAAACAAATCAAATCCTACTTTGGTCCAAGATACAAAATGGTTAATATAGACAAAAGTATAAGAAAAATACTCCAAACCAAAGACTTACTGTAATGACATGGTAAAAGCAGCCATACTAAACCCAGGAATTCTGTCAAGTAGTTTTTCCTCTATGTATTTCTCTACTAAGAAGATCTAAAAGAGAGGACATGATAAAAAATTCCACATGTTGACTTTACAAATAAATGTAGGGTCTTCTTTAGGCAAAATGCATCTCAAATCCCATTAGCTGGAACAGTCTGCTCTTTCAATTATCATTGCTTTGTCCAATAATTTGTAATACCATAAAAGAGCAATCCTTAAGCATGTTTGCAATCACAGGCTGTAGCAGCAAACACCCTCTATTTGAAACCAGTACCTGAAACTAATGTTAATACATTTTAAGGAACTGATAACTGAGTTCCTCCAAACAATTTTTGTAGTTTTGCATCCACTTTTTCTGACTTTTTTATAGATGTTTTCTCTCTCGTTTGACCCATACAATGATGAAATTGTGAAAATGATTTTACATTATGCTGTCAAATATATTAAAAACAACAACCTCCCCCCCACCCCAGAAGCATTATTTCCCTTTAAGCTCAGTAATCTTGTGTGTTATTTACAACAATAGCTGGTAAATGTGACGGTATCCCTTTAAAGATGATGGGTTCAAATTATACTGTATAGTAGCAGAATAAATACTACAAATCTATTCATTATTATAGTGTTTTTCTCCCACTTCTTTATGGCCTCTATGCAACAGAATTTCTACCAATTCACTAGGGAAGAATACAGAACGTATCATATAATTTTTCATTTAATTGTCAGATAATGTATCCAACTACAACCAGGCCCCAAATGCAGGGGCTAGAGAGTCCCATGCTTCAGAGTCATTATTAGAGATTAGGATGAAACCTTCATGGAGGACAGATAATGCCAAATCTGTCTGTTTGCTTTCTTGACCTTCCTCTGAAGCATCCATGGCTGGGACGTAAGACAGGACTAGCTGTTGAATCCAGTATGGCAATTTCTATTGTACTAAAATAAACACAACTATACCCCACACATTGGCTGCCTACACACCCTTCCATTCAAAAGGAATTAAACAGTTCTCAAACACTTGTGAAAGTTTTCATGGTGAAACGGTCAAGTAATTTGGAACTCCAGCATATTTTTTGTTGCTTACAGGCTATTACTACGTTTCAGAGAGACCACAGCTAATATTTTAGACTTAAACCATCAAAAAATCTTACATATTCATTAAAAATAGAAGTGTAGATGAGCTTGTTTTCTTCTGTATCCTCAAATTCCTGGTAGTGTTTCTCCATAAAGCTTCTCTGTATTAACTGGAAATCGTCATCTGAGCCACAATAAGTAAATTGCACACAGTTACGCTCAATTTATCTACTCTCACTGCAAGACAGTAACCACATTCACTAATGCTCTGTTCTAATAGCTGCTACTGAACACATGCACTTAGTCACAATAACAGCACAGCTGCTGTTAGCTGCCAGCTTTAATTTCTGACCTATACATGAGAATATATGAGGCTGCTAGGAGAAGTGGATGGTGCTGCAGCAAGGAATACATCAGATTCAAATTCTGCTTCAGCCAAATCAGCTGGAGTTATCAGGATAGCAGTGTGTTGATCTATGTTGCAAGTTCTGTACATGTAATAATGGAAATAGAATTTGCAAAATGCTGCAAAACTTGTACAATCTACAATACTTTTCTAATGAAGATTTTCACATGTTCTCAATAGTAAGGCAGTTCTTTAACATTTACTTGTAATAAAAAAGGCTATTAGTTTTCAAACAATCAGAATTTTTTTTGTTCAGGTATGTGAGTTATTAGTGAACTATATTTAAAAAAAGAAAATATACTTTTCTCAGTTAAAAAGATAATGGATTTTTTTTCAATTTAGGAAGAATATAATCTCTGAAAATGAGTTCAGAAAGCTACAACCTTTAGAAGACAATTGTTCAGTTGTCAATGAGTGAAACTAGAGGAAGGCAAAAGGGCAGGGAGAGGAACTTAACATATCATAACAGGTGCAAATATATATTACACACTTACACATAGTGTTAAAATAAATCTGCACAAATCTCCAATCTCTTTTACAAATTAACCCACTAAAAAGTGGTGAATTTGTTATCGTTTCTCCAGATTCAGCTACACATATCACAAGATAAGAGTGAAGAGAATAAAAAGTTTTATGATCCCTTAGAAAGGTATCTGAGTAAGGAGGAAGATGTTAACTTGAAGAGATCAATGACACATTAACACAATGAACTCCATCTTTCTCATGGCATCTTGTAAATCCTCTTTATTCAACACTGACCTTTTTCTTTAAATGTATGATTTGAGGATTTAGATCCTTTATCCTTCCAAACCCAGAAGACATAATTGTTGACTGCTCGTGGCATTCTTACCACCAGTAGATCCTTTCATCTTAGGCTGTATGCATGTAAGTTACTTGCAACACAAAAACACAAAACCAGTTTGTTTATCCAGAGGGTAACTGGGATGTCATGTGACACTGAAGGCCAGAGAGTAGAAAACCTTGGATCTCTATCAGATTTATCAGGATCTTTATTTACCACAACTTTTATCTACAAAGAGAGGGTTTCCAGTCTCCTAGTAGTGCATAGAGGAAAAGACACATGATTAAGATCCATGAATATACTGTTGGGAAAACAGAATCCAAAAGAGTTTTCTGGAGATTTTATATTTTAATGGAAGTTTTGCGCTAATGAAAGCAAGGAATTAAAATCTCTGAACCACAGGACACATGGAAAAGGCAGAGGCATTTGTTTCTTCACACATTTCTGTCAGTGAACTTTAATCCTTATTTTGCCTGTTAATATTTGTACTTCTCATTTTTAGACATATCTATGTGCAAAAGTTTACCCATTATAATATCTTCTAAATACCCCACAACTGCATCAAATTCTGCATCTGAAGGGGAGGAACTGAAAACAAAGAAAGGAACAATTAAAATTTTAACGAAAGCCTGAAGACAAATTAGTACAATAACCCAGGCTGCACATCAGAGAAGGGAATTACCTACCAACTTTATATTATAAAAAACTTTTAATTATATAATAATATAATGAAAAGATTATTCCTGTAACAGACAATCTCACTAGGTCTCCATTGCACACTAACGGGGTAGTTACTTACTAGAAAGAAAGAATTGTGTTACTGAGTAGCTTTGTTAGTGTAATTCACATTGTGGTGCAGATGATGTTTAAAACGTTTGTTTAGAGCAGAGGTGGGCAGATACCATGGTATTCAGTCTGGTACAGTTAGCCCCTGGTATGCCCCCATTGCTATATTTACCTGTACCTCTGCAGGTTCTGGCAATCGCAGCTATGGTTGGCCACAGATTGCTGTTCCTGGCCAGTAGGAGCTAGTGTCCCAATATGCGCTGCTTCCTGCCACTCCCATTGGCCAGGAACGGTGAGCCACACCAACAGGGACTTTGATTGTTGGTACTTGTGAAGGTGCAGGTAAATATAGCAGTGGCCTGCCAGGGGATAACCCTAGCAAACTGCTACCGTTTGATTGCCTGCCCCTGGTTTAGAGCAACAGTTCTCCAAATTTTCCATCCTATGACCTTATGTCACCACAAAGTTTCAGTACCTGCCTCTCATCTAGTCATAAAAGGTGGTTGTGGCTCTCCTGGAACTGTTCAAACCTACCCATAGAGGACCCTTTGGAGTGCTGAGTCATACACTCACAGACTCAGCATAGCAGAGGTAAGTGATGTAATTATAGGAATTATTAAATATCTCTCTAATGCAGTACACCACGCTGGGGTTGGGGGTCAGAACTAAATGTTGTAATCTGTTAATCTAAACACGTCTCTTCTGTTATTTTATAACAAAAATATGCTCATTTTCAAATGGACTCCTTAAATGGAGTACATTAGCAGCACTTCAAAAGTCTGGGACCCTCTAGCACTGTTATATTGTGCAATTTGTTCACTGATACCAAAGTCTCCCTGACATTGGCATGTCAGGACCAACTTTAGTTAGGGATGAATGTTATTTATTTCATCCGAAGAAGTGGGTTTTACCCACAAAAGCTCATGATATTATATATTTTTGTCAGTCTCTAAGGTGCCACAGGACTACTATTTAAATAAATTCTCTAGTATATTAACAAGTTTCTCTGTCTCTGTCATGGGAAGGACATTGCTTTAAACTGTCAATTTTACAAAAGTTCCTTTAAAATGATGTTGCCATTAAGCAACAGTTCAGCAAGTTTATCCACCAGTAATTCCATTATTTGGAATTAGCATACTACCACCTTCCTTCACTGATCCAAAGTGACCATCTACTATGCCTTTGCTGAGGTAACACGAATGGCAGAATATCTGATACACCACCAGAGGGCAGAGTGCCACAACTTGAGTAGCTTATCATCAGGTAATTAAAGCATTTATGATTCGAGACAATAACGGTAATTGCTACTCATGTATAAAGCAAGAAGCACACACAACCCCCATTCTACACTGATACAGGAAGAAACATCTCAGTCATTTTTATAGTTTTTTTGAATTGTTGAATTTAAACTGTTAGTTTTATCCAGGGACGGGAAACCTACACCTCATGGGTCTGATCTGGCTTCCAGCTTACTGTGATCCAGCCTTAGAGAGGCTCACCCTCTTCCCACAGCAGCAGGAGTGGAGGCCCTAAGGCTGAGAGAAGTCTCTGTCCCTGCATTTGTCCACAGGCTTCCCCTGCCGTTCCCAAGCCACAATTCTCAGTCACTGGGAGCAGTGGGGGATGATGTCTGCATGTGCAGGGTGGCATGGAACCCTGTTCTTCCCTGCCAAATGGGAGCTGCTACAGGTAAGCACCCCAATACCCTGCCCTCTCACTCCCAGACCCCACACCTCAACCCCAGCCCACTCTGCACCCTCCCTCCCTCCCACCCAGGCCCCACTCTTCCAATTCACTTCTGCACCCTCCCTCCCCCTCCCAGACTCTGCCCCCCACCTTCCATCCAGACCCCACCTCCTGTCCATGCCCCGCCCTCCCAGCTCGTTCCTGTTTTTGGCCTCATCCTGGAGTCTAGAGGGGGCCCACAACATTTACTAGCTCTGGGCCCTCGGAGAAGTTAATCTGGTCATGGGCGGGGAACTCTGAGCCTCCCACACCCCCACAGGGCTGGAGCGCAAGGGGAATTCCGGCCCTGGAGTTGTGACAGGGTCTCTCTCTTTTAATGCTTCTCAGTTGGGGGCCAGGTTAGTGATGTTTTCCCTTCTCACTTGAGGGTTGTTTTGTTGTTGTTTTTTTTGCAGGTCAGAGGCCACCCATCCAAAAAAGTTTCCCCACCTCTGATTTAAACATTTATTTTAGATTTGTGGTAGCAGCAAACAGAATATTATTTTTTCTTTTGGTCAGAAAAAATAATATCTGTATTTTTTATTTTATATTCTCATTTCAACCACAGCACACATCGATTAATACCAGAGTCTGTAGTTATGTGTAAGAATACATCTCCACATGCATCTCCCTCTTCAAGGAACACAATCAAATACAACTTCCAACAACAGTGAATAGGGACATACAGAAAATGGTAGCTCGCTCTCTCTCTAGGAAAATTTTGAAGACACGCACATCGCTATAATTAAAGGATCAAAACCTCAAAGGAATTTAGGTTCTTAACTTCCCTTTAAATCAATGGGGAGTTAGATACCTAAATACCTTTGTGGAAGTGCGCCACAATGTTTATTTTGGCCCTTCAGTGAGGGGAATGCCTAGGAGTACACCATGATCAAAGAGGGTTATTATCCTTTTAGGTATCAAAGGAAGGTTCAAGCAATTTTGAGTTCAATATTGTCTCAGCTCTCACTTGTTAATATTCCTCTCCAATGCATCATTGTTCTGATGGTTCTTTATATGAGCATCTGTCTTCTCACCTACATCATCTAACACAAGAGTGGGCAAATAATGGCCTGCAGGCCACATCCGGTCCACCAGGATTAGCTCCTGTGAGACCCCCACAGTTATATTTACCTGCACAGCTACAGGTATCTGCGATCGCAGCTCCTGTTGGCTGTAGATCACTGATCCCAGCCAATAGGAGCTGCATGAAGTGGTGTTCTAGTCTGCGCCGCTTCCTACCATTCCCATTGGCTAGAAATGATGATCCATGGCCAATGGAAGCTGCAATCGCTAGTACCTGTGGTCGTGCAGGTAAATACAGCAGTGGTGGCCCACTGGCAAACCGACACCATGTCGTTGCCCACTACTGATCTAACATCATCCTTGGTTTTCTCCCCTTTTTATTTATTTAGGAAAATTTAACATGTTTACAAATCCTTACCACGTAACTAACAGAAACAAAATGATCATTACAACAGCTTTTGTTTTAAGAAACATTAAAACAAGATGGTACCAGATTAAAAAGTGAGAATCTTTACAACCCTGCTGTTGTTTCTAGTAATTTTACTAAAAGGAGTGAAATCTTTATATACATGTTTAACATACCAGGCTTGTCTATCAAATTTCCTCTATTTTGCCAGGTATATAATTGGCATGTAAATTTTTCGATTGCTACAACCAGGGTTCCCTCTAATTTTTTTAAATCAATGGGAAGAACAAAGGTTTTAATCTGTACCAACGCATGTGCGGCTGTGCACCACCAGTAGAAAACACAGGTTTCTGGCTGTGGGAGCAGTGAGTGCTCTGCTAATCATCTGGGCAGCACCTGAATCCCTCCTGGGTGGCTGCCCAAGCCTCATCTTACAGGGAAAACTGACCACAACCATCCCTATTTTTTGAACTATTCCTTTAGATTTGGGCTGTTTTTCTTTTTCCAAAAGGAGGCTACAGAGGAACTACTTACATGGACACACCAAAATTTTCTTCTTCTAAAGTCTCCATCATTTCTGCGTCACCTGTTGCAAAAAAAAAAAAAAAATTAGATAAGAATGAAAATATTTTCTACACCAGCAATGTCTTTATTTTTAAAACACGTTACTTTTAGCAAACATGCAGCTCAAATCTTCGAAGTTATGAAATACACTGTCACATACTCTTTATGAAAATATGCTTATAAATATGAATATGCTTAACTTGAATATGCTTTATACAAAACATTACATGTAACCGATCACTAGAAAGCTTGTGATCATCTGAATGTTTATATTCTATTTGTATGCATATAACATTTCTGTATCTGAAATTAGGAATATTGACTGTAGATTTATTATCAACATGTTCATATTGAGAAAAGCGTATTTCCAGCCCATCAAGAACAACAACGAAGAGGCCAGTCACAGAGCTAATTGCCCATTAACAAGAGACAACTGAGCGGGGGAGAACTGCTCTCTTTGCAGACCGCTACCAAGAAACGTGTCCATGTTGCCTGATGCTGGAATTAGGGCAGCAAAATCACATTTAATCCCCCCACCTGCCATGGCTGGGCTGAAGCGGTCCCCCTGCTGTGGACAGGGGCTGCCATGGTTGGGCTGGAGTGCTCCTGCCTGCAGTGTACCCTGGGCCCACCATGGACAAGGGCTGCTCCAGCTGGGCTGGAACACCCCCCCCTCTGGCAGGCCCCCAGCTCGTAGCAGGCTGCTCCCGCCCATACGGGTTAACTGTAACCAGGGAATGGCTTGCTGGTGAGCCATGGCAGCCGTATCTGGAATCCACCCTGCAGTGTGAACTCTTGCGCAGGGATGCGGGGACTGGACAGAGGTGCCCGGCCCCAGGGACACGCTGCCTATGGAAGGGGCCGTAGGCAAGGACGGGCCTCGGCCGGCTGTGAGACCCCCCGGGACACACGAAACCGCCTGGACACAAAAGGCCCGTAGCGACAGCGGAGGAGACCGGCTGGCCCCGGGGCCGACAGGGCAGCTCCGGCCTCAGCGCGGGGCTTTTAGCACAAGGCTGGGCCGCTCTGGACCTGCCCGCGATCCCCGCGGCCCCACGCGAGGCCGGGCCAGGGCCGAGGAGCTCCAGGGCAGGGCCCCCGGGCTGCTGCCAGGGCGGGGGGAGGGGCGGAACAGGCCTCGTACCAGGGGAGTCCGCCCCGCCCCTCGGGGACCGAGCCCAGCCCCCGTACCTGGCTGCCGGGGCCGCCCCGCTCGCGGATGCTGAAGAGTCCGTTACACACGACCGTCCCGCCCTCCCGTCGCCTAGGCAACGCCCTCTTCCGCCAGCCCGTAGCCAATCCGGCAGAGCCAGGCGGAGCCAATCAGAGAGCGCGGCGGGGTCCACGCAGCGCGTGACGCCGGGGGGGCGGGGTCCTTCCAGCCAGCTGGCCTTGCGGCTGTGGGTGGAGTTACAGCCCGCTCGGCCGGGGGCTGCTGGCGGCGGGAGCGGGTACAGGGAGCATGCGCGGGCCTGGCTCCCGGCGCTTCTCCCGCCGCGGGGGCGAGGCAAGGGAGCGGAAGCGGGGGAGCCGCTCCTTGGGCGTGGAAGTATTTTGGCTGCAAAGGTGCTGGCAAAAAGCATTCGCCTACACCCGGCCTACAGGGCGGCGGGGCTCAGCTTCCTTGCTAAGAGCTGTGTAGTGCAGACACACCCCTAGGCTGGGTTCATGCTGCTACTTAGTCTGCTACAACTTTCCCGCAGGGAGGTGGATTTGTGATGTTGGCCTGCAAGCTGTGTCAATGCAGTATTTCTAGTAGAGACTCGCCCTTAGCAGTTATAGCAGAGAGATACTATCTTGGCTGCGTCTAGACTGGCATGATTTTCCGCAAATGCTTTTAACGGAAAAGTTTTTCTGTTAAAAGCATTTGCGGAAAAGAGCGTCTAGATTGGCACGGACGCTTTTGCGCAAAAGCACTTTTTGCGGAAAAGCGTCCGTGCAATCTAAACGCGCTTTGTGTAAGAAAGCCCGATCGCCATTTTAGCCATCGGGGCTTTTTTATAAAACAATTCTGGGTTGTCTACACTGGCCCTCTTGCGCAAAAGCATTTGCCCGACCGGGAGCGTCATTGTATTTGCGCAAGAAGCACTGATTTTGTACATTACAAAGTCAGTGCTCTTGCGCAAATTCAAGCAGCCAGTATAGACAGCTGGCAAGTTTTTGCAGCCCCAAGATAGCAGTATGACATAGCACGATAAGAAGGAAAATCAAGAGATTTAAAAAACCCTATTTTTAAAGCACAATACACAAAGTATCCTGATACTGGCATGAATTTCCATGGGGCACCATTCTCAAGCTATCCCTTTTTCTTGCAAGCACAGCATCAGCTATCCTCAGGAAGCAGTTTAAATAACTTTACTGTGATGAACCAGTGCTAAATAAACCCATGTAAAAAGTAAGTGCAACGGATGAAGTGCACAAAATTATATGTAATTTTAAAATGAATCTTTCCCACTAGTTCTGCCAAGTGTCCTAATCAGAATCCTAATTAGCAGATAATGTTAAGTGCAACTTGAAATTCTTGTACAGAGGAAACAGGAGGGTTGGTTCTTGTTCAAAAATGGAATGCAGGCTAATTAGCACTGCCCAAAAAGTTTTAGTAAAGCCACGAGCTGCAATTCTATTGGCATACTGCCAGGATGCTTTTAGGAGGGACTAGTTCAAGACTGTGAAACTTGTAGATAAACAATGTTGCGTGTTATTAGCACTTAATGGAATATATTAAGTTGAATAATTCTGCTTGTTTTTCACCTTTGAAATATCACAGCTGCCAGGCTAACTTTCTCAGGGTTAGCTAAAGATTTCCTTGGAGGACTGGAGAAATGGTGGTGCATGGGGTGTGTGTGAGGGGCTCTTGCACATCAATTGGGGACATTAAGCCTTTGAGCTTTTCTCTCTGCTGTTTTATCCCTTAAAAAAAATAAACCTCCAAAGCTTGGAAACAATTTCACTACAAATCACTTCCTCCTACAGGTTTCATTTCCTTGGCATCTGTGAAACCACAAATTTTCTTCACTTGTGCTTCAGAGTGTATCTTCACTGAAAGGTAAGCCCACCATTAATTGGACTCAAGTCGGTTACTTGACCCATGGTAGCCCTGGGATTCAGCATATACACAGTAGTGTAACTCTAGATTAAGAAGTTTCTGACCCATGTTGCATAAACATAAGGCTCTGGTGTCCACACTGTAGTGTACAGAGTTGATTCAAAGTAACCATATCCCAGAGTTCCTAGTGCTCCTGCTCCCCTTCCCTCCCCTTTTCTTCCCTTCCCTCCCCTCAAATGTGGCCATTCTAGCTGTGGTTCGTAGGAAAATTTCACTGCCCATCCTGCAAATTACCAGGAGGCAGCTCCCCTCCAAAGGCTTGATCAGTCTGCTCTCCATTGCAAACCCAGGAGGATCTCTGATAGTGCACTTGCTGAGCAGTGATCAGAACAGAATGGATTAATGCTGACCTGAGCTGCCACTGTTTGCCAACTGAGGGAGCTTCCATTTTCAATCGAATGAATTGCAGATTGTGGGATATAGAGGACTAAGGAAGTTGTCTCTTGGAATTGTGGAACACTTCTGGGTGACTCCTGTGACCAGAATCAAGCAGTGCTTTGTGTGTGTGTGTGTATATATATATCTATATATCCAGGCCTTGTTTACATACACAGCATGAAGTTTAATATGAAATAATTGCACAGGCTACCTTAAGAACCACCATCATGGGTCAGACCAAAAGTCCATCTAGACCTATAGCCTGTCTTCCAGTAGTGGCCAATGCCAGGTGTTCCAGAGGGAATGAATGGAACAGGGGATCATCCAGTAATCCATCACCTACCACCCATTCCCAGCCCTGACAAACAGCGGCTAAAGACATCATCCCTGCTCATTCTGGCTAACAGGCATTGATGGACCTATCCATGAGTTTAGCTTTTTTTTTAACCCTGTTATAGCTTTGGCCTTCACAACATCCTCTGGCAGGGAGTTTCAAAGGTTAAGTGTTCATTATTTTAAAAAATACTTCTATTTGTTTTAAACCTGCTGCCTATTAACTTTATTTGGTGACCCCTATTCCTTTGTAATGGAAAGAAGTAAATAACTTGGCCTTATTTACTTTCTCCACACCAGTCATGGTTTTATAGACCTCTATTATATTCCCCCACCTTAGTCATTTCTTTTCCAAGCTGAAAAGTCCCACTCTTATTAATCTCTCTTTGTACGGTAGCTGTTCCATAGCACTAATCATTTTTGTTGCCCTTTATGTGCACTTTTTACAATTTCAATACAGGCGATGGCCGTGCAGGCAGCAGAGGAGCCAGGCTGGAGCCCTAGCCAGGGGCAGCCTGGCAGCACAGATCATGTTGGGAAGGACCTCCCCTTGTTCGGGACCGGTCAGGTCCTGAAGGTGCTGGACGAGGGAGGTCCAACCTGTATATCTTTTTTGAGATGAAGTGACCATATGTGCACGATACTCAAGATGCAGGTGTACCAATTTATAGAGATGCAATATGATGTTTTCTATCTTATTATTTTCTTTCTTAATGATTTCCAACATTGTTTGCTTTTTAAACTGCCGCTGCACAATGAAGGGATGTTTTCGGAGAACTATCCCCAAAGATTCCAAGATATCTCTTGAGTTGTAACAGCTAATTTAGTCCCCATTATTTTGTGTGTATAGTTGGGATTGTGTTTTCCAATATGCATTACTTTGCATTTATCAACATTGAATTTCATCTGCCATTTTGTTGCCCCATCACCTTTTGTGAGATCCTGTTGAAGGTCTTCAGAGCCTTCTGTGGATTTTACTATCTTCAACAATTTTTTATCCACGGCATATTTTGCCACTTTGCTGATTATTCCTTTCCAAGATCATTTATGAAAATGTGGAGTAGGATTGGTCTCATTACAGACCTCTGGGGGACATCATTAGTTAGCCCTCTCCATTCTGAAAACTGATCATTTATTCCTATCCTTTGTTTCCTATTTTCTAAAACAGTTACCAACCCAGGAGAGGACCTTCCCTCATGACAGCTTACTTTGCTTAAAAGTCTCAGAGGGGTAGCCGTGTTAGTCTGTATCTTTAAAAGCAATGAGTAGTGCTGTGGCACCGAAAGGCACGTCTACACAGCAACATTATTTAAAAATAAGTAAGCATCTATACAACAAGCCCGTTAATCAAAATCATTTTGAAATAATGGACGTCTTATTCCTCGTAAAATGAGGGCTCCAGAATTTGAAATAACACCTACTCCAAAATAGCTATTTCAGAACAGAGCGTGTGTAGACAGCGCAGCTGTGGTTATTTCAAAATAAGTGGTCTCCAGGGCTTACCACAGGTGCTCAGGTGGCCACTCTATCCACACTCATCAGAACTCTATAGTTCCCCTTCTCCTGCAGCCCTTAAAGCTGCAGCCACAGGGGAAAGGGCTTGTAGCAAAATGACAGCTCTGTGCCATATAGCAGCAGCCATCACCGCTGTCTCTGCTGCCTTAAGGAACCTCCATGCTCCGTCCGAGCCCTCCACGGCTGCAGCCAAGCAAGCAGCCAGCTCCCAGGACCCTGCCCAAGGACGAAAGAGGCACATGCCTTCCTTGTCTGGTGTGGAGATCCTGGACTTCATTGAGGTCTGGGGAGAGGAGGCAGATCTCCAGAATCTCCACCCCAGGTACAGGAATGCAGAGGTCTGTAGAGGGATGGCTGACAGCCTGGGTCACATGCACACCCAGCTGCACATGAAGATCAAGGAGCTCAAGCAGGCCTAAGCCAACGCCAGGGAGCACAGCTCCTGCTCCAGGGCAGCGCAGCAGACCTGCCTTTATTATAACCAGCTCCACTGCATCCGGGGAGCGGTGTTGTATCCCTCCCCCCCCACTGCAGACTCTGGACTGGAGACACCCCTTGTCGCCCTCCCGGGGGACAGAGTCGGTGAGGAGGAGCCAGACAAGGCCAGCACCATCTCAGTATCCCTCTCCCAAGATGGCTCGAGGAAGGCCCATCAGGTGAGAGCCATTATTTTCCCTAGACACACACGGATGGAGGTGGCAGATGACATGGGGCTGCTGTGCGCTTCTTGCTCAGCCTTGGATCATGCAGAGGCCTCTTGTGGGAAGACCCAAGGGAGTGTGGCACAACTGGCCCTGGCTGGAACTTTCCCTCAGGATCTCCAAGATGCACACAGCCCCCGACGGGCCTGCTGGATGACAGCCATGCACGGCTGCTCGAAGGCCCTGGTGAGCCGCTCAGCCTCTGCCCCCCACCCTGGCAGGAACATCTCGCTCTTATGTTCACAAAAGTTGTGGAGGACACAGCATGCAGCCACCGCATGGGGGACCATTGCGGTCGCTGTGGGGAGACCCAAGGGAGTGTGTCACAGCTGGCCCTGTGAGGAAGCAACGAGCCAAGTGAGGAAGCAACGGAACCTCCCTTTCAGACGACCAAAGGCACACTCCACAACAATGTGGGCCCTGCTGAGCCTGCCATTGAAGTATTCCTGGCTTTGGTCAAGGTGTCTAGCGTAGGGCTTCATTAGCCAGGGGAGCAGAGGATAGGCTGCGTCTCCTACAATGCACATGGGCATGTCCTCGGCCCCGACCCTGATGGTGCGGTCAGGGAAGAAAGTGCCAGCATGCATCATCTGAAACAGGCTGAAGTTCCTGAAGACATGGGCGTTGTGCACCTTCCCCAACTACCCAACATAGATGTCTGTGAACTGGTCGTGGTGGTCCGTGACAGCCTGCAGGACCACTGAAAAGTACCCCTTGTGGTTGGGGGCCTGCATGGGGATATGGGTGCTGTCAGTAGCCCCCCCACACACTTGGGGAGCCCATGGTGGCGAAGCCAGCGACGATAAGGTCCACGTCACCCACATTGATGACCCTGTGCAGCAGGACGGTGCTGATGGCCCTCACCACCTGTAGAAGGAGACAAATAGAGAAGCACAGAATTTCCAGTCATTGGGAGGTCGGTCCCTGAAGCCAACCCCTCTTTTCCCCCCCACTAGGAGCAATTCCTACTTACCCCATCTCTTGGCAGGGCTTTGTGAAGGCAGGACTGAAAAACCTCCCAGGGAGGCGGCTTCCATCACCACCCCCTTCTCTAGGGTACCTCATTCCAGCAGTTCACTACCCCCCGGGACAATGGCACACAAGAGTCATGCCTGCATGAGCACAGCCCCGATGGTCAATCTCCCCATGCCGATCTGGTTCCCCACAGAGCGGTAGCTGTCCAGTGTGGCGAGCTTCCAGATAGTGATGGCGACCTGCTTCTAGAGGGGATGGTGGCTCGCATATGGGTGTTTCATCACATGAGGGCAGGGGCGTGCCCGTCACACAGCTCCAGGAAGGTGTCCATCTGTGCGGAAATTCCAGAGCTGCTGCTGGTCACCCCATCACTCCATGACGATCTAGTCCCACCAGTCGGAACTGGTGTCCGGTCACCAGAAGCGGCAGTGCACGGTGTGCAGAGGAGGGCGGGTGGGGTCGTGCTGCATGAGCAGTGTGTGGAGAGGAGAGGAGGTGCCCCACAACAAGCTGGGGGTCCTCCTCTTGCAAAGCCACGAGGGCAGCCTGCATAAACTGCACCAGGAAGCGCAGCATGAGATTTAGGAGCTGTTGACTGCTGGGAGGCAGGTCCGGCTCCATGGCTGGAGAGCTGTGGTGTCCGCAAGGGCAACCAGCGTACACAGTGAGAAGGCTTTGCTGTCCCACAAGGAAATTGGCAAAAGAGAGAAGCCTGAGACACAGCTGTACGGGGTTGGGGGGGAGGGGATCCCTTTGAGCACAAGCCTCAGATTAGCCTCAGGCAGCAGCTCCAGGAAGTGACTGCTGTCCTGATGCCCTGCCTGACGTGCTTCCGGGTGGCCTTAATGCAGTTCAGCATCCAATGAATGTGGACACTATTTTGAAACAGCTCAGCGCTATTTCAACAGGCCTTTGCTGTGTAGATGTGCTATTTCAAAATAAGCTATTTTGAAATATAAATTTTGAAATAGCTTATTCTGAAATAAGCGTGCAGTGTAGACGTATCCTTAGACTAACAGACAAAAAATATATATACAGTATCATGGGTTTTCATGGGCAAAATCCACTTCTTCAGATAAGCTTGAGGAAGTGGTTTTGCCCACAAAAGCTCATGATACTATATAAATTAAAACAAAAATAGATTTTGGTAAGGGACCTCATCAAAGGCTTTCCGGAAATCTAAGTACATTATATCCAGTGGGTCCCCCTTGTCCACATCCCTCAGAGAATTCTAGTAGAGTGGAGATGCAGGATTTCCCTTTACAAAAATCATGTTAACTCTTCCCCACCTAATTATGTTCATCATGTGTCTGACAATCCTGATCTTTACTACACTTTCAACTAGTTTGCCCGGTACTGAAATTAGACTTACTGGCCTGTAATTGCCAGGCTCACTTTAAAAAACTTGGTATCACATTAACTATCCTCCAGTCTAGAGCTGTGAATGTTTAACCGGTTAACTAGTAAGCCTCACCCTTAATGGGTGAACGGCCTCCCTCCCCGCTATGGATCTGGGCTGCTTTGGCCAGGCTGAAGCACTCCTACCCCTGGCATGTTAGGAAACTTTCTCTCTGCCTCTTGTAAACAGTGAGGTGCATTCTCTTAATCTCTCTACCAGGTAAACAGTGGTTCTTACTCTTAAGTTCTTTCTGTACAGCACACAAGAGGAAGCCAATAAAATACTGCTGATAAAAAGAAATTGTCAAAGGTAAAAGTTTACATTTTTAAAAGCAATTTAGGCACTTTGAAGCCTAAGTCTTAAGAGCTCATAACCTAAGTCATTTAGGTGGTTTTTGAATTCTACTCCTCATCTACCCAGACCAGGGAAAAAGTATCAGCACCTTTCATAAAGGCAGATCTATATGGTTTTGGCTCACATGTTCCTTGTAGCATAGACAATGCCTTGGAACTTATAGAACCTCTGGTTTTGCTGTCAGTTTCAAAATTCCAATTGCAAAAATAGTTCTAAGTTTAATGCTTAAGTCTAGAATTTAAGACTGTCTGGGGCAACGATTAGGTCTACTACTGTGTGTGTCGAATACTCAGCACAAGAAGGCTGTGCTCTGGCTGGGATGTCTCAGTACTGCCATAATAAAAATGGATTTTGGAAGTTAAAATCCATGGGGAAGAATGTTTTGAAATAACTATTTGAAAAATTCAGGAGGAAGCAGGGTTCACAGCAGAATGTTCTTCATTTGTGCACGAGCTACACAGGACGTTAAGCCTAAGTTCTCAAGTGGTGCTAGGCCATTCAAACAGGGTGACTTTTACCTTTTGAATTACACTGGTCTACAATTTTTTAGAAGTCGTCTGCTTCAGAGATAAAATGTGCTATTTATTATGTATTTTGATGTGCTGAATTCAAATATGACAATTAAAACAACTGATTGGCTACTGTTTCCAAGATATTTAAGTTTTACATTTCGTCTATGTATATTGTGTAGATAGTAGAGTTTTAATCATAAATTGTAAACCTAGGTCTTTTCATGTGTTTATGGTTGCTTTACATGATAATATTTCACCTGTCCTGTTTATGTAACACTTTAAAAATCAGCAAAGGGTTATATAAATAAAATTTATTATGAAACAAAAGGCAAAAAACTATTATGTACATAGTTTAGTCCTATTCAGTGTCTACTCGCTTCTTGGCTTGTCTCTTGTATTCATTAAATGGAGCATCTCTTGTCACTGTCAGCAATAGTCTGCAAGCATTGATGGGCTCCATTTGCCCTGATAAGCGTTTCTCCATTGTTGCAATGTCCTGGTGAAATCGCTCGCCGTGCTCGTCGCTCACTGCTTCCAGTTCAGTGGAAAAAATCTAGATGAGAGTGCAAAAATGTATCTTTAGTGACATGTTGCAGCAAGGCTTTGTATGCCTTGAGGAGGTTTTCCACCAACAACCTGTAGTTGTCTGCCTTGTTGTTTCGAAAATTTATTGCCACTAACTGGAAGGCTGATGGAATGTTTGGATAATGCACAGTCCACTTTTTCTTCTTTGACACACCTTTCCCAACTGGGCACCATGCAGAAGTAACAATTGCTGGTATGATCTGTTGGCTGTCTCTCCAAATCATTGGCACTGCAAAGGCATAGATTTCCTTTTCCTGTTCAACCACTGGCAAATTTGTTGCACAAGTGTTGCAGCATATGTGTGGGGCCCACCTCTTGTCCTGATCTCCAATTTTGCAGCCAAAATAAAGGTGATAGGCTTTCTTAACCATAGTGGTTATAATGCGCTTTTGTGATGCAAAGTCACTTCACCACAAACATAGCAGAAGTTATCTGCACTGTTCACACAAGTACGAGGCATCTCTGCTCACTTTGGCTAAACAGAAATGTGTCCCTTTGCAAAATCAAACACTGACAAATAAGAGAGCACGACACTGTATGATTTCTAGAGCTGATATAGGGCAATTTGTTCAGCAGAGTGATGTAAGCTTTGTTATGATTGCATCATCCATGACTTCTAGGAATAACATGATGCAATTCATATCATGTATGATGCAATACCAGCTTCAGATTGCATCATTCATTGTTTTGCCTAAAAAGCAAGTACTGTCCAAACCCAGTCATAGATTTGTTCATAGATCCAGTCAAAGATGTATTTTAGTCATTTCTGGTTTAAATTGAGATCCCTTCACTTTATAACTCACTTATCCTCCGCCATTCCCAAGTCAAGGGTCGTATATACTGACCCAATAGCATATCTTGAAAACTAGAGCCAATCAACAATTTTAAGCATCATTTTCGTTCTCAGTGACCCAGAATTAGTAAAGTTTGACTACATTTATTTCAGAAGCATTTTGGCTGTAGAGCAGTGTTATTGAAGGCATTAAGTGAAAGGAGAAGTTCAAGGGTCTGAGTCTGTGAGGTCATCAAGGATCTGAGCTCTGACTGAAGGTGCTCAGCCCACAGTCAAGCCCCAACTATAATTTGTAATTATAGACCTTTATTGTACTAATACATTATTTTTTTATTTAAATAAAAACCATCTTGGAGCACAGGATCTCACTACAGCAATCTCAGCTGTTGAATCTGTGTCAAGAAGTGGTGATTTTTTTTGGTCTAAATTACTAAGAACTTAACAGCTGTAATAGGTCAGACCAGTGGTTCATCTAGCCCAGTATCCTGTCTGCAGACAGTGGCCAATAGCAGATGCCCCAAAGGGAGGGAACAACAGGCAATCCTCACATTTGTCACCCATTTCCAGACAAACAGAGGCTAGGGACAACATTCCTACCCATCCTGGCTAATAGCCATTGATGGACCTAACCTCCATGAATTTATCTAGTCTTTTTTTGAATCCTATTAAAGTTCTAGCCTTCACCACATCTGCTGGCAAGGAGTTCCACATGTTGACTGTGTGCTGAGTGAAGAAAAACTTCCTTTTGTTTGATTTAAACCTGCTACCTATCATTTGGTGACCCCTAGTTCTTACACTGTGGGAATAAGTAAGTAACTTTTTTCCTTATTTACTTTCTCCACACCAGTCATGATTTTATAGACCTCTATCATATCCCCCCCTTGTCTCCTCTTTTCTAAGCTGAAAAGTCCAAGCCTTTTAAATATTTCTTCATATAGGACCTGTTCCAAACCCCTAATCATTTTTGTTGCCCTTTTCTGAACCTACTGTGTGTGGATTAGCAAGAAAAGTGTAAAAACTCTGGAGATCCTGAGACAGGTTCTGAAACTGGCAGGAGTTTGTAGAGCACCACTGACTGCCATGGTGTTTCACCGTACACCACTTGAGGATCTGTCTCTGTTTTACTAAATTTATACTTGGACTTTGAAAAATCCCATCCAACCAACGTAGTCTGCTGCAGTGCATTCCTAACAACTAAGGGCACAACTTTATGATAAGAAAGGAGTAAAAAGGAATCATCATTTGATTATCACAACCAAAAAGAAAGTGACTTAAATCCTGCACCCTGTGCAGGGGACGTTGTTTGGGGTTCTCAGTGTAAGCAATGTGCATTTTTTGGTTAAAGAGAGTTAAACAGCAGGACTGAATTGCTATTCAAATAACATGTATTTGTTTAAAACAATATTAATACATTTGCGCAGAATTCTTTCCAGAACTTTTCAGAATATAGCTCGATTTCCAAAAATGTACATAAATTGCAAAAAACAATACTGATTAAAAAAAGATGATTGATGGTACCTTAAAAATACCCATCATGTCAAACTGTCCCCCATCCTGCTTTATAATTAGTGTAAGATTTCCTCCTGAAAATTACTCTTCTTTTCTCTAAACATGGGTACTGAAATTGAAGTAATTAGAAACACTATGAATGTGAGAATACCACCAATTTTCCGTAGTTTAAAATAAAAAAAAAAAAAAAAAAAAAAAAAGAGATCAGAACCTTCTTTGGAATCACTGAGTTATCAAAAATTTGGATTTTTTCTACAGTCTCCGCACTTTTTCAAACCAGTCTGTCTGTATACAGGTTTCAAGTCTTTCAGCAGTTTAATATTCATTGTCTGAAAACAGAGTCTCTGACCAGCAGGCATATTTTATTCATGACTTCTGCCAAAAATAAGGACTTCAGAGTGAGAGACGGAATGTCCCGGATTTACGAGATTATGTACTTCATGTGTATATTTCCAGTGCAATTTTTTTTCAGCACTTGTGATAGGTGAGAGAAAAAGGGGGGGGGGGGGGAGAAGAGAAGATGCTCTTGTAGTCTTGCTTGGAGATAACCAACAGCCATAAAATGTTGAACTATAAGCTTTTATAGCGGCTGAAGCCAGTTCCCCAGCACTGGCAAGTTGGGTTAGTTTATTTCTAAGATAAACAGACTATGGTGTAGCATGAAATCTGGTCACGGGCTATGGTTTGATGTGCGTATAGATTGATTAGAGATGCTTGTCTCCTGCAGTATTGGCTGGAATTGATTAGAAATAAGTCCATGATGCTTCTCCATGTGTCATGAAATATGCGAGATCTGTCTGACTCTAGTCTGTATTTCCTGTCGACACAATGGGCAGGTCTCCAGTTGCAAGGCACACTCCATGCACAGGTCACTGAAGAAGAGAAGATCAGTTACATTCAGATTTGTATGTTGATTTTTTTAAAAAGTAGAATCAATCCGGATGCCAATAAATTCATTCAGTACAAACATTTCATTCAACACCTGTGGAAAAAGGGTCAAAGAGATGGATTTCCTCAATGTGAAGGATAGGTACAGTGTCATCAGCTTCCACTAGAACAGTGGTCACCAACCAGTAGATCGGGATCTACCAGTAGATCTTGGAGCCTCTGACAGGTGAACCTGACTGGTTTGGCTGGGAAGCTATCAAGTGCTGGCACTTCAGTTGCCCCTCCATCTACGATCATGCTGCTCCTGCCCTCTGCCTTGGAGCTTTCCTTTGGGAGCCTCTTGCTTGCTGTGCAGGGTGTGGGAGGGAGAAGAGGGTGGTGCTGATGTCAGGGTGTCCCTCCTCCCCCCTCCTGTACCCTGTCTCCACATGGAGAGAGGGGGATGGAGGGAGCTTGACAATGCAAATCTGTCACTTTCACAGAGTGTGTGTGTGTGTCTGTCATTCTCACAAACACACGCTATCCTTCCCTCTCATCTCCTGACCCACCAGGTACATGGGGCATTGTTACTACTTTTACTGCTTGCAAAGTGGGTTAGTTTTAGTTTTTGACTGGTCAGTGCATTTCATAACTTTAATTTCTCTCTTATGCTTAAATTTGATTCGAGTAGTGAGTTCTAAAATGCCAAACCTGTCATGTCTGGATTAATTATCCCTGTGGTAATTGTGCTCCTAGAAGTGGCTGGCATGTCCCTGAGAAAATAATCAGAGCAAGAGGTCTCCATATGCTGTGCTGTCCTTGTCTGCAGACACTGCTCCTGCGGCTCCCATTAAACAATAATGGAGAGCTGTGTCCAGTAGACGCTGTGGGGTTGGAGCCTGTAGATGAAGGGCAGCACATGGAGCCACTGCTGTACATACCAGCTGCTTCCAGGAGTGGTGCAGGGCCAGGGCATGAGTAAGCTGCCTTGACTCTTCTCTTCCATTCCTGGGGGTGGGTGGGACTTGAGCCCATGGTCCTGCCCTCCTCCAGGCCACGCCACCTCCCTACCTTCAGAGGCTCCCTTATCCTGTGTTGGCTGTCCTGATGCTTCCAGGGTAGGTGGGACTTGAACCCACCACCCTGTACTCCCCCACAGGAATGCTGTATCCCCATGTTCATTCCAGGACCCACCCCATCTCCTTGCGTTTGGAGGACTGCAAATGCATGTTATGTTGGGGTGGCTGTCTGGTCATTTCCAGGATAGACAGAGGCAGAGGCAGTGAGAGGACTTGAACCTGCAACCCTGTGCTCCCCAAGGGAATAGCCCAATTGCTTAGTCCACTCCAGAAACCACCCCCATGTCCCTACCTTCAGGGCATCCCTTAGCCTGCCTTCCTAATGCAGGAGTCAGCTCTATTCTGGGGCAACTAATGTCAGCTGCCAGGGGGTACTTGAGTCCACCACCCTGTGGTCCAGAGGCTGATGCCCTATCACTGAGTTCGCAGGGGACCCCACTATCTCCCTACCTTCAGCAGGTCCCTTATACCCTGCTTTCCAAATGTGGGAGCCAGTTCCTCCCTCTATTCCTTAGTCCACTCAAGAGCTCAACCCACCCTCCCCTTCAGAGGGACCCTTATGCTGTGTTGGCTGTTTGGTCACTCCCGGGGGGAGGGGGGGGCAAGGGACTTGAACCCACCACCCTGTGCTGCTCAGGCCAATGCCCTATCCCCTAACCCACTCCAGAACCCACTCTATCTTCAGGGTGTCCCTTATTCTGCCTTCCCAATACAGGAGTCAGCACCATCCCTGCGGCAACTAATATTGGCTGCCAGGCTGCTGCCTGAGTGGGGGCTGTGGGGTACTCCACCCTAACTCCCCACCCTAGCCTGCTGAAAGTGAATGAGATTAAGGGAGGAAGGGGAATGGAATGAGCAGGGTGAGGTCTGAGAAGGCGTGGAGCACGGGCAGGGCCTCAGAGAAGGAGGGGGAGGGGGGAGAGAAAAGCCGGGCAAGGGTATTTGGGTTTGAGGTAGATCTTACATTGCACTTATATTGAAAAAGTGATCTTGTGGTTAAAAAGGCTGGAGACCACTGCACTAGAATCAACAGAAGCTCACAAGTCTCTGTCTCTTGCAGGAGACAATCCGAATCTTGCAGGATTTAGGTCCTCACTAGAGGCGATTGGGAGATACATTCTGCCCACCCACTCAATCCTAGGTCTTCCTGCTAACTGCCAACATGAGTGCCAATTGCAACAGTCACATTATAGGGGAGTCCACAGATCACAGAGCTGGACACTTAGCTGCAAACTCATTTCATACAAGCAACTTAAAAACCATCATGGGAATGACATTAGCAGTACTTAATTAACAGTATTTGATCTGGTGACTTGGTAAAAGGATCCAGAGGGCATTAAAATCCAGTCCCATTCTTTATTTTCTCTAAACAATATTGTATTTTATGTAGAGCTTTTATACTGTACTTATCTCAAGACACTTTCCAGACCAAGGAGTTAAATGTGGTAATGCAGGCACCATGAAGACATACAAAAGCAGGTCTATGTTTAGCAATAGCACACCACAGCCCCACTGGATATTAAATCTCTTTTGGTGATGGAGATGTTGGCCAAATGACTCGTGTTTATTTATCCTATAGTTTATTCAAATCTTAGAGAGACAGATTTTTGTGCAAGTGAGGTAGTCAAGAGAGACGAGCAGAAGTTGTCCTTTCACAAACGTAGTGCAGACAGACAAGATCTGTGTGTTTAATTTTACCTGTGTCCACATGGCCTGAGTTCTGTGTCTGCTACCTCATCACAGCACAGCGTGCAGCAGTTCTCTCGAATACTCACTTGCTTCAACAAAGCCAGACGTCTATGTCTGAAATAGATGTACAAGAAAAACACGTCAAACTGCACTCTTCAGTAATGGAACCAGACCAATACCACAGCTCCAGATATTTTTCTACCTCACAAATTCTTTATTGTTTGTCAATTAAAAACAGATCAGTAAAAAGACTCCTAATCATGTACAATTATTTGGGACAGTCTAACAGTGCTATTTTGGCTACACGGGGGGGAGGGTTGGAAGAGGAGGTTAGACTAGATGACTCAATCCATCTTTTTCCATTTCCAATTCCTATGACTTCTGAAGTAGAACGTCTAAATGTGGAAAAAAAAACTCTTATGATTTAGTTTGATAATGGTATAATAGGAATGGTTTTTAAAAAATTCTCAATATGCACAAAAACTCAGAAACCATATAATATTTTAAGACTGTTTACAACAGGGGTGGGGAATCTCAGGCCCGGGGGGCTGGATGCTCAGGGATCCCCTCTCCCTCCCAGCACTGGGGAACCTGCGTCTGTTGTGGGACTGGAACACACAAAAGTCTACTACCCTGGGCCCCACTAGGCTCTGGTGTGCAAGGGGAATGTGGGGAGTGTCTTTCTCCTTCTCAGTCAGGGGCCAGGGCAGTGAGGGGCTTTAAAACAAACAAACAAACAAACAAACAAACAAACAAACAAACAAACAAACAAACAAACAAACAAACAAACAAACAAACAAACAAACAAACAAACAAACACAAAACTTCTCACTTGTGTGCGGCCCCTGACTGATTTTTCTGTGGGTCACCCCTGGTTTACAAGAACATAGATGCAAAAGGGGGCAACCCAACATATGAAGCCATGCAACAACTGGAAAAAAAGACCAGGATGTAGACAGGAATGTATGGTGTGTTAGTATAAGTACATGTCCATGGTACAGAATTAATAAAAGCTTTACTCCATTTGTTTGGATTCTAACAATGGAATTAAGAGTTTTATGCTCAGCCAACACCAATACCATGGAATTTCAGGTGAGAAATACAGGAATACAAGCTATAGAACAATTTTTTTTTACCACAACTAGTGCTAAGTAATTGAAGGGACCTTCTACAATAGATTTAAAAATAAATAGGAGATTTTCTTGATAAGTTTTGAATGAACATAGGGAAGAGGCTGAAAAAAGGAAACAGTCAAAAAGTGTAGGGTGTACAGTGGGGCCATACTTCTAATCAGTCAGTATTAATATAGAAAGATGCCTGAGAAAAATGCATCAGAACTTTCACTGATGAAAGAAAAAATTTCTTTCAAAACCCAAGAAATGATAAACTTCAGCTCTAGTTCTCTGCACTCCCACGAGGTAAGTGGAGCCCTGGGTGAACCCACGACACAAGTAGGAATGCAGGTTCAGTCGCTTGTTGATTTTTTTCCCCCCACTTGCTCTCAGTATTTGTGGGACTTCTGGTACTTGCTCTCATTTCACTTCATTCCTCTTCTGGCAACTCAGCTGGAGAGGCAGGGTCAGTTGGGGCGTGCCAGGAGGATAAGAGCTTTAAGGGTACTGTGACAGACCCTGTTGTATTGCGTATCCCAGAAGGGTTTGTTTAGCTGTACGCAAACTGATTCGGTCAGGCACGTGCACAGGAGGCCCTCGTAAGAGGCGAGTTGTCTGACCACAATAACTATCTTTACACACTAAAAGTTCGGGTTTTGCCCCAGGTCACATGGTGAGTTAGTGGCTAAGCAGGACCACAAGACACTGGTTCCCAGCACTTAATCACACTTTCACTGGTTATCTAAAGCTAGAATCAAGACTTTCCTTTTGCAGAAATGCAACATTTATTTTATCTAAATCAAAAAGAAGCTCGGAGTATAAACTGGGCCAAAAAGAGTTGCCAAAAACCGTTCAGAGTTGTCTTTGGACTAGACTGGCAATTCCACAGCATCCTTCATAATAGGGAAGTATTTTTATTGTGATTAGGAAAAGAGATCAATCACTTCAGGCTTTACAACTGCTTGTAAAGTGCGTCTACGTGGCCAATATCACAAAGGAGGTCACTTTTAAACAAGATTATTTTTCTTCAATTAACTTCAGTTTATACATGGCAGGAACTGCTTCTTACCATGTATATTTTAAAGACAGTGGTAGGTAAAATCAGTTTAATTTTAAAACTGCACAGGCAGTGTAGTTTAATGAGTACAGAAGACAGGACAAAAGGCTTTGCTGAAGTGAAGCCTAGTCCTTAGCTGAAAGGGACATGCTAATCACATCCAGAATGGATCACTTAAAGTTAGATATGTTTTAAGAGCATGCAGTACTAGACCATTTACACCAGAAATTTAACATCCTGTGTCACATTTGTTCACTGTATGAATGTGGCATACCAGGCAGACAGATTACCTTGGTAAAATTATTTTCTCCTCTGCTGTCAGGAAGGCATAGTCATTAAAGGTGCTAAATTTGACTGAAGGCAAATACTTGAAAGGTTTTGCTCCAAAATTGAACTCACACTGTTGGTAGGACATGAAACTAGCTGCAGCAAAAAAGCCAGATCTGCAATTTGAAGGAAAGCATGAATATCAGAAAGCTGTAGTGTAGACAGAACACACTGGATAGTAGGACACCTTTATAATTGTACCAAAAGCTCTCTCATCCTGGGACAAGACTCCCAATAGTGTAATCCAGCCAGTGTTACTTGGGAGAGAAATTCCAGGGTAACTGATTTTAACAGCCCTTTCTTTACTTGATTCTTTATTTCTGAATTTAATTAAGATATGTGAACCAAGTCCATAGCCACTTTGTCAGAGCTTCTACTAGCTACAAACAGGATAAGTTGCACCTACGTGGAAGGTAAACACATGCCTGAGTAGGTGAAAACACTATTTTCCTTCCAACTGATACACAACCTAAAAGAATGACTGATTTGTCCCAAATGGGGCTGTCCGTTAGTACTTGGGGAACCTGTTCAAATGCAAAGGGTTCACATCACTACCCCTATTTTTCCCTGATTTAACACGGCACAATATTTGGGGAGCACCAAGCAAATTAGGAGTGTGCAAAAAGTTGACACATCTGAAGCAATAAGAACATGGTTTTGTTCTTTTATCTCCAAGAGAACCAAATTCCACATTATAACATTGCACATGTCCCATAAGTTGCTACAATAGTGTTGGGATTTCCTTTCCTTTAGAACTAGTTTTGCAGGGTGACTTGCTTCAGTGCATGAATAGTGCTACACCTGTTACATAGTTTCTTAGGCATCTTAAATCAAGAATCTCTCTTTTGCTATATCAGAAATTTTAAGATTTTTGTTCTGCATACTACTTCACAAAGAAAAGGCAAACTGTCAAAGCTTACTAGGGGAGGCACCTACACAATTTTAACAGGAGTTGTGTGTGTAAGTATAGCTTCTTTGTGTAGCATCAGTTTGGATCCCAATGAGTCACTACACTGAAACAGAGGGAACTACTCATAACAGTAAAGTTAAACACATGCATTAATGTTTGCCGGGCTGGGCCTTTGGTTATTTTTCAAAACCTCAAACCAAAGATCCTTTCATTGGCTCTCCAAGTGCTTGGATTACTCTGCACTGAAAATAGCTTGAGAATCACTGATCAGTCCTATTTATACCCAGGGCCATACAGCGAACAGTACACAATAACCAGTTAACATTCAACACATTTCTTTCCTACTTTCTAGGATCAGAATCTGGCCTTAGACTAATTACACTTGTATAAATCCACAGTAATGTAATTGGATTTAGGCAGAGCTCCCCTGGATACATGCTGGGGTGAATAAGAACAGAATCTGGGCACAGCAATATCTATGATGATTTTAGCTGTGAGGTGGTGATTATGCAAGCTGGAAAGTGTTCGTTAAATTTCTGTTGGATTTTCATGTTACTGTAATGTCAGCTTGGCACTACAAAAAACTGTATTAAACTTGGACTAAAAAAAGTGTTTGCTTTGGCCCTTGAATCCATTTGTAAATTCATTCCTCATATCATTGGAGTTTAACTCCCAGTACTTTCAATAAGGAACTTTGCTTAAAAGTAATAGCATCTACAACTAGTAAATATTAATTTACTGTGAAACTAAACCAGAATTTGATTTTTTTCTTTTAAAGAGAGAGAATCATTATCCATACGCACTTTAATTCTTGTCTCTTGTCAAAATGAAAATATACTTACACAGCAGATGAAAACACTTGCTTCTCCGCAGGAAGCTGGTTTCCATTTAGATAGAAGATCATTTGCTTTTCTTGCAAATCTAGTAAAAATCCTATTGTGTCTCCTTATGTGCAAAAACAAAAATATTTTATGATTATTAAGTTTGATATCTATGGCCTTTAACAAATAAAACAAATATGGTTGGGAGCTGGAGGTGCTGATCATTGAGGATTGTTGACTGAATAGTTTGGCTAAGGAGAGACTAATAGAAAACAACCTACCACTATCTGAATAAGCACTAAGGAGCGAGAAGAGTTATTTAGCATAGTAAAAAGAGAATAATGAGGGGGAAATTGGATGAAAATAGGAAAGGAAGATATAGGTTGATTTGCACACAAACAGCTACATATAGGCTATGTCTAGACTGCAGAGTTATATCGGAAAAAAATATACAAATGGTGAACTGCAATTTGAGTATCTTTTTCAGTTTTTTTCGGAAGAGGCTTTTCCAAAATTTGGCCTGTCTACACGAGGCCAAATTTTGGAAAAACCTCCTCTTTTGGCACATTCCTTATTCCTCATACAATGAGGAACACAGGGATGCCGAAAGAACGCATCCGCTTTTTTGGAAACAGTTTTTGGACGCAGCAGAGCTTTTCTGGGACACCGGAGCTTTGCAGTGTAGACATAGCCTCAAGAAACATTAACATTGCTAAGTAAAATACTCAAAAGTTAGCAAATGCAGGCTTTAGGGTTACTTCTGTCTATTCCCTCCCCTGGCTGGAGCATGGCCAATACAGACAATTTTGAGGGAATTTAGCTGCCAAAATCTAAAGAAGTCTCTACCAAGCATATGCAAAATGGAGAAATTTTAAAGGTTTTACAACTTGGGCAAATTTGGGTTGATTTTCATGGATATTAGAGCACATCCCGGGGAGGCCAGCTTGTTCCTCCCAATTTTCAAGTTCCTACTCAAAAGCATGAGGACACTATAGCTTCTCAAAGCAAAGTTTGCCAGAGTTTCCTCCTTTCTTATACAGGGCAAAACAATGCATTTCCCAAACCTTGTTCTTAGAAATAGCCAAACTATATTTGCCAAAGCTTTAAAAAAAACAAACAAAAAAAAAAACCACAAAAATCAGTCTGAGGCAAACACACAGCATGAAACATTTCTGCTTGAATGATTTAAGTTTGGCAAAGTTGTAAGTAACCAAAAACATGCTCTTATTAAAGAAAGTGCCACCTTAACTTAAGGTTGGACTGTTACTTACAGCAATGCTTGTAATAACTAGTGGGGGGAGAGGAGGGGATGATCCTCCAAAGTGAGGTCATTTCAGCTATGTAATGTCTCCATGGGAAGTGACAAGAATGGCAAGAAGTTAGCTATCGTCAGACTTTCTGAAACTGGTAATAAACTCCAAATGGAGGCTACTGCTCTTGTGAGCATACCAGACAAGTTCTATGGAGAAAGCAGGCTAGGATAACTGCCACAAGATGAAGTAAATACCTTCTTTCCAACAGGGATGGGAATGTGGTTTACTTCTGGCATTATACCAAATCAGCTGCCGGCAGCCATCATATGCACAGGAGTACTCATCGTCCCCAATACCGTAACCTTCCTTTAGGTAAACAAAGCATAGCATTTTAATCTCCAGTCACTCCTGTTCTGTGGGAAAGGGCTGGAGGTCTATTTTTATATAACCAAACCATTCATTCTAACAATGTCAGCGGGGTTTTTATATTCTACTTTCTCTCACAAACACTCACACACCCCTCATTCATCCACTTTCACTTTCTTATGCTTCTTTCTACTTATAAATGCATCAAAACTACACATAAGAACATAAGAATGGCCACACTGGGTCAGACCAAAGGTCCATCTAGCCCAGTATCCTGTCTGCCGACAATGGCCAGTGCCAGGTGCCCCAGATGGGGTGGACCAAAGACAATTATCAAGCAATTTGTCTCCTGCCATCCTTCTCCAGCCTTTGACAAACAGAGGGTAGGGGCACCATTCCTTGACCCCTGGCTAATAGCCTTTTATGGACCTAACCTCCATGAATTTATCTAGCTCTTTTCTAAACTCTGTTATAGTTCTAGTCTTCACAGCCTCCTCTGGCAAGGAGTTCCACAGATTGACTGTGCGCTGTGTGAAGAAGAACTTTCTTTTATTAGTTTTAAACCTTCTACCCATTAATTTCAGTTGGTGTCCTCTTGTTCTTATATTATGGGAATAAGTTATACACCACTCTTATGGAGGCATATTTACTCCCCCTTCCCTCCAAAATCCTTTGGAAGAGATATATTCAAGGTCAAATTGATTTTCTCTGATCCTTTTTATTCTTATTCCCTTTTAAAGAAATAATTAGGAGTGAATTTAATACTCATGAAAGATGCATTAACTGAACCAGGCTTAGAAAGAGCAGGTACAGGTGAGCTTCCCCTCAGTGCATTCACCTCATTCCTGTGCTGTTTTCAGCAGACAGAATGAGTCAGTGTTAAGAATCAGGGCATTTGCTGAGTAACTGAGCATGACCAGAGAACGCAGAGGTATTGGTTGCAATGTTTCACCCAGGTTTTACAATGTTTTCCATAGGTCACAGATGGAGCATGGTATGCTGCAGGGGTCAGCAACCTTTCCGAAGTTGAGTGCCAAGATTTAACCCTCCTGCCCTGGGCCATGCTGCTCTCCCGGGAGGGGGGGGAAGGGCTCTCTTCACCACGTGCCCCATGGACCACCTGGGTCAATGCAAACCTTTCCGGACTACCAGTTGCTAATGGAACCTCACTCTTAATTACATAAGAGTAATTAATGGCCTGAGCCATTTTGCTAGTGCTGAAGCTGGGGAGAATTGTTTAATTTAAATTATTAAGCAGATTAAGTGTTTTAACTCTCTCATGTTAGTTTATCAAACTTCATTTTAAATAAAGTAAAACATTATGTCCAACACAAAAGGTTTCAATGTTTTCTTTATTTATGACGGGTGGGAACCTTTTTTGGGTTGGAGGGGGTAACTCACCCACAGAAAAATCAGTTGGGGACCACACAAGTCAGAAGCAAAAAAACTCCTCCCAAAACCCTCAACCCTCACTGATGTGGCCCCCAACTGAGACACCTCATTCTTCTGGCACTCAGCCCCATGGAATGAGGGGAAGGGACAGGGAGGACTGAGATTCAGGGCTTCCCATAGGCCAGATTTACATTTTTGGGGTTCTGGAGTTAGTAGATTTTGTGGACCCCCTTAGGCTTTGATATGGGAACAAAAATGAGGGGTTCAATGTCCGGGACAGGGCTGCCAGCGAGTGGTTCAGGGATGCAGGACGTGGTGAGGAGGGCACGATCTGGAAGGGAGTTTAGCAGCACAAGAAGGTGTGGAGTGGAGGTACAAGAGGGAGTTCGGAGGTAGGAGGGGGTTGGGGGAGTTATGCAGAAAAGTCGAGGGTGAGAACACAGCCAAATAGCTATCTGGGGAAGGAGGTAAAGAAGTAGGGAGTAAAGGAAAGTGCAGCTTCTGCAAAGAAAAATTGTATCCCCCCCACCCATCTTCCCTCTGCTCCAGCCTCGCTCCGCTCAGCCCCATGGGGCATTGCCCCATGCCCCTTAGTGCAACCCCTGCCCCCTCCCATCCTGTCCCCACATTCCTGTGCCCTCAGCATACTCACTGACAGGGCAGCAGCGCTGGAGTGAGGAGAGGCGGGGTGGGGGCAGTCTCTCTTCCCTGCCCAGACCAGCCCTTTGCCTGCAGCTCCCAGGCTGGGGCAGGCAGAGCCCGGGGCTGGCTCCAGCCCAGCCAGGCACAGCGGGGCGCTGGGGAAGGGGCTCCCCGACCCTGCACCACAGGGAGCAGCCCGGCACGCCACGTGTGCTGGCCACCCAGCCCTGCCCCCTCAAAGCAAGACGCCTGTAGCCAGGAAGGAGGGACTTAACGCCTTAGCTTCCGGGAGCTGCACGTGCACGCTGGGCAGGGGCAGCCCCAGGGATGGGCGGGTTCGCCTCTCTTGCCCTCCTGCCCCAGCAAGCAGCCAGAGCTGCTGCTCTAGCCTGCAACTGTGTGGCTGAGGCTGGAGCCACAGCATGAGCTCCTGGCTATGCATGGGGTAGGGGTGGGGTTGAGCTCCTGCCCCCGTGCCACAGGAAATTGGCTGGCGTGCCGCTTGTGGCAAGCGTACTGGGGATTGGCAACTGCTGGTCTGGTAAACAGAGCGCAAGACTGCAAGTCAGGAGTTACGGGATTTATTTGTGACTCTGCCAGCAACTGGTTGGGAGATACCGGGCAAGTCTCTGAACTTCTGTGTTTCAGGTCCTCCACACTTATAAAATAGGGATCAAGTTTGCCTACCTCTCCAGGGATACTGTAAGAATTAGTGTCTGCAAAATGTTAAAAGCTAAAGTCTCCTGGAATGAGAGAGACTATACATTTTATATATTGATTAATACAGGCTAGAGTATCTTTGCAACACATCTAGGTTCTTTTGAATTGCTGGGCCCCAAAATAGATGCTCCTTTTCCCCCTCCTCCCCTCCACACCTCTGTCAACTGGCCTGACATCAATGACCATAAAAGAATGTCTAGGAAGGCATGCTCCCTTCTTCAGTGTAATTGATTTTCAAGAAGCATTTGATAGCCTGCACAAACATACATTGTGGAGTATTCTTCAGTCCTACAGAATCCCAGATAAAGCCATCTTAACAGAGATGGGCAGTGCTCTAAAAGATGAGCAATCAGACAGGAGTGGTTGATATCAGTGAAACATGGCTGCATTTTATCTCCATGTCTGGCATTGTTTACCACAGACCCAAAAATAAAGAAGTTTATTAGCTACAGAAACATGAGTATAGCATGGACAGGTGGCTGATGCCTAGATGACTTAGACACTGATGACATTGTGGTACTGAGCAGCACCATCAAAAATAAAGACAGATAACTTAATGATGCTACAACAAATATCCTTGAAACCCAGATATCAAGTGATAACATCAAATTAGAAGGCAAAAACATTAAGTAGAGCAATTACTCTACCTGGACACTACCATATTAGTTAACCACTACCTCAAAAAGGAAGCGACATCAAGACCAGGAAAGGCCTCCACAATATTCAGTAAACTTGACAATGTATTAGGGATGTAACAGTGTAGTCAATTAACCGATTAGAATTAAACAAATAAGCTTTTGTAGAGTAGTCTATAGAATTAAACAATAAGCTTTTGCTATAGACTAGAATTAAACAATAAGCTTTTGTAGAGTATAGACCCCCCCCTCCCCGGCCAGCAAATTTTTTAGTGGGCTGGCCAGCAACCCAGCTCACTCCTGGCTTGCACTGGGTCCAGGACTTACCCCCGCTGTGGCTCTGCATTTAAAGTAAATTAGGAGGCAGGCGGGCAGGAAGCCTGGCTCAGTTTTGGCTCGCGCTGGGTCCGGGAGCTCAGATCTGCCTCTGCCCTTCCCTAGACAGGGGCTGCTGCCACCCCACACTAATAACCAGCTGATAGAGGCAGCAAATTGGTTCCCATTGCAGACCAGCTCCCGCCTGGCACCCCACACTGCTGCCTCTGATACAGAGGCAGCAGCACAGAGTGGCAGGGGGCTCCTCGGGAGTGGGGCTGGAGTGCACTGGCTGCCAGCCCCACCCCTGGGGACTATAGAATAGTCGAGTAACTGATACAAATTCATGAGGTTAATCAACTATTCAATTAACTGATAACTAACATCCTTACAATGTATGGCAATCAAATACATTCAGCACTAGAACAAATCTGACCACTTTTGATTTAAACATCAGCTTGGTGCTAACAAAGGGCTGCAAGACCTGGAGATCAGCTAAAATGTTAGAAATCTAGAGGTCTTCTAAAATAAGGGCCTAGAAAAGATTCTGGGCATTGATTACAATGACTTCGTCACCAGTGAAGAGAAGTCACCAACCACTAGGTCATTTCCACCAGACTCAGAAGACTTGTACTTTGAATGCTAATACAGACTTCACCATGAAGCGGTCAAGTGGAAAGCAAATGGTACGAGGAAACAAGGGCACCCATGAAACTTTTGCAGAACAACCCTTAGCAGGGAGGGCAGACTACCCCAATTGAACATCATAGAGCCAACAGCAAATGACAGACAGGAATGGAAAAAAAAGAGTCTCTGCCCAGTGCGCAAACACTGGTGCAGGAAGGATATAAAAGCACATTCCATATACATGTGACTACCTGAACACTGGCTGGCACAAATTAATTTTTTTTTTTAAACCCACTCACACACTTCAACCCCCCATTTCTAAAATAAATTAAAATCTTTTAAACAAAAAGACTACCAGGAATACCCAAGAAAAGGAAGGGGAGGGAGGGAGAGTAAAGCTGTTAAATAGAGACATCATCTCAACTCTCTCCATTTAGAAATTCCTTACAGGAAGCACAGCAAACAGAAAAAAAACAAACCCCAAGCAAGCTGTCAAGCTACTCAAAATGAGTGGAAAAAAATCTTTTAAGCCTCTTACAGTTCTAAGAGCGGGTGGGTTGCTGTTTTAGTTCACAAACAGTTTCCATTACATCTAGTTGGCAACTTCTGGTATTCCAGACAGCACTGCAAATGTAACAAAATTGCAAGCTTGTGTTGTAGGGAAGGGGCCATATTTAGAGATGATGCAATTAGATGTGTAAATTATATGCCAGCAAGGAGAGGGGAGTAGTTTACATGAATGAAAGTAAGGGAGAGGATTGCAGGAAGAATAACTAATGGGGACAGGGAATCTACTTTATCTTATTCCTCTTTACATCATCCTGTTAGCTTCCTCTTACTGTATGCTTCTCCTCCATCCCCTTGGCATGTACCAACATCTAGATCACCGCTCTGTAACTGGTCCATGATGTATATAGGTTTTGGAATTGAAGAGTTTTAACTCTGGTGTTTCTTGTATTAAAACAACAATCAACACCCCCTGCAATCTCTGCCCTTATCAATGTTATGATGACCAGAATGACTGTGGTAATATTAATATTTTAAACTGACTGACTAGCAAGTAGATCAGTTGCTTGTTGACTTTATCAAGGAATGAGTTTATGCTACATGATGATCTTGTTAGCTCTGCAGAGTCAACAAAATAAAGGAGAGCTGGACTATTTTTCTGGCTCACACACAGAGTTGTTAATTAAGGACCATACTCTGTTCCCACTCCTGTGTATGGTAAAATGCAAATTGACCTCAGTAGTATCAGGATAGGACCATACGTTCCTATTGCAGAACTGTTAGTAGCGATTATGGGTGAGCCAGAAAGCTGGATTTTCAGATGCTGGAGTGAGATTGCAAAGATGACAACCAGAAAAGCCCTCTTTCCTTGTAAGCTGAACACACCTGATATGTAGTCGTTGTAACAGACTCCATTAAAAAAAAAAAGCAGAATAGAAGGCACTAACAGTAGTGTTCAGGTTGAGATTAACAAGCTTAACAATTCTACAACAAAGCTGCTATGATGACCTTTACACTACCCCCATTTTGTCTGATTACACCTGAGTTTACAAGAGCCTGCAAATTTATAAACCAAGGCTAAAAAAAAAACACCAAACAACAACCTCCCCCCCCGCCCCAACTCAAAATCACACCACAAAAGATTTTCACCTTCACAATAAAGACTACTATGCCTTCTCAGTAAAGATTATATGTTTAAAAAAAAAAAAAAAAAAAAAAGAGTTCACCCATAAAACTTGCCACGGGTAAACAGAACTTTGAAAGGCAGGATGAGTAACTAGATGTGACTGGCAAGGCACCTGCTTGAAATGAAGAATGAAACCACCAGTGCTTAATGCTAATGATGTCACCAAGTGACATTTATACCTGTTTTGTGCTATTTTCAATCTCTGATTCTCTGGTAGTTTTCATATTTGTATGAAGCTTATTATTGAAGGGCAGAGCAAAGAACATTTGGCATGCTATTGCCACATATGTACTTTTTCCACAGGAAATTAATCTTTCCTGTCACAAAAAGGGAAAGCTTCAAATTCCTTGCCAGACTGAAAAAAAAAAAAAAAAATCATAGAATCCTAGGGCTAGAAGAGAACTCAGGAGGTCATCGAGTCCAGCCCCCTTCCCAACGCAGAACCAACCCCAACTAAATCATCCCATCCAAGGCTTTGTCAAACCGAAAAACTTAAAAACTTCTAGGGATGGAGATTCCACCACCTCCCTAGAGAACCCATTCCAGTGCTTCCTCACCCTCCTAGGGAAATAGTTTTTCCTAATATCCAATCTAGACACACCACCCCCCCGCAACTTTATACCATTTCTCCTCGTTCTATCATCCATCACTACTGAGAACAGCCTCTCTATCTTCTTTGGAACCTCCCTTCAAGTACTTGAAGGCTGCTATCAAATCTCCCCCCTCACTCTTCTCTTCCTCAGATTAAATAAGCCTAAATCCCTCAGCCTCTCCTCATAAGTCATGTGCTCCAACCCCCTAATTTTTGTTGCCCTCTGTTGGACCTTGCCAATGAGTCCACATTTTTTCTGTAATGTGGGGCCCAGAACTGGACGCAATACTCCAGATGTGGCCTAACCAGTGCTGAATGAAGAGGAATCATCACTTCTCTAGATCTGCTGGAAATGCTCCTCTTAATGAACCCTAACATGCCACTAGCCTCCTTGGTTACCAAGGGCGCACTGTTGGCTCATATCCAGCTTCTCATCCACTGTAATCCCCAGGTCCTTTTCTGCCAAACTGCTGCTTAGCCAGCCAGTCCCCAGCCTGTAAGACTTCGTCTTCATGGCAAGTTTTTTCTGGCAGAAAAAACTCATTAGCATGAGTCACAATCTCTTTAGCATATTTTCTGCTATTTCTTTTTGCGCAAGGAGTTTTTGTGCAAAAAAGCAGTGTGGATGGGATTTTTGTGTGCAAAACCCCCGTTTTGTGCAGGATCCTTATGCCTGATAAGGGATCCCATCCACATTGCTTCTTTTTGCACAAAAACCCCTGGTGCAAAAAGAAACAGAAAATATGCTAATGAGATTGCGACTCAAGCTAACGAGTCCCTCATCATATTTTCTGCCGGAAAAAACTCTCAGTGAAGACATAGCTTAACAGTGCTTGGGATTCTTCCACCCTAAGTGCAGGTCTCTGCATTTCTCCTTGATTAACCTTTTGGCCCAATCCTCCAATTTGTTTAGGTCACTCTGGACCCTATCCCTACCCTCCAATGTATCAAATGTACCCTCACATGAACAGGCCAGGTGTAATTTGTCTTTTCTTTTACTGGATAGAAGCAAAAACCATTTATATTGGCATCTTTCACCAGGATTTAGCCAGGCAGGGACTTGGAAAAAATATCCTACTCACATTTCTGTTATTTTAACTATCCCATGATCATAGACTTTGACCAATTAATGCATGCAAAACAGTGTTTTTTAAAAAAAAAGCAACGCACATACAAAGTTAGATTGGCAAAATAGTTTGATATACACTCCAATTTAATCCTTGCTTTCTTGACTAAAAATACAATTGCTACCTTCAAGATATTCAACTACCCTGAGGGGGTTCAGTTTCATGTAGAGTAGAGGCCCTTACAGTCCAATCATCAAGTTTGTGGAAATAGAAGAAAAAAGTAAAAAAACACCCAATGGCTTTTTAATGGCCTCTGTCAAATAAGTGAATGATAGAGTATCAGCTCTTTGCAAGCTCACTTCACAAAAACACAGCTGGCAGTAACTGACATCCTTATTTGCAGTTGGAGCAGAGACCAAGAGTGGAATGGGTCATAAAAGCTGAATTACCTTCCTACCGCTCCAAATGAGGATTAAGGGAGAGAAGATAGTTTTGGAGGCAAATGTCACTTCAACACCGTTCATGAATACTAAATTCACTCAGTGTACCAGTGCAAATGTACCGGGGAGGGGGGAGGGGAAGAGAGGGGGGAACCTAAGAGAAAGAGGCAGTGCATATACAAGTATGGACAATTATTTCAATAGGATGTAAAAAGCCATTTGTATAGGCACTAAACAAAACAACCACCACCCTCCCCCCCCTAAGACTTAGAGTATCAGCTACGTGACCTCACATGCACTCACATGATTGAGAAATTTGCTGTCTTTGGTGGCCCATCCTATCTGCATCACTCCTGAAGTAATTACTGTGACTTCATAGTACCAAACTCCAGAATCAACACAGAACGTACACCGAACACTTTCAAAAGATGAGGCATCACACCGAGCCTGAAGAAACAAAGTGGAAAATACATTATTTGTAATTAGTTCCCTGCCTGATAGATATGAGAAGTACCATAAAAGAAAAATTGTAAAAGCATTTAAATTTCAAACACAATGCAACCCCTTTCACAACAGGAATTGCAGTATACCTGATAGAAAGAACCTCAGCACAATTGAACCACACTGGACATATATCAGAGAAAAGCAACAGAAGTGATCTGAGGGCTAATGAAACGGATTCAAAGGTTAAAAGCTTTAAAAAAAAAAAAAAAAAAGGACCAAGTTAAGTTATCTCAAAGGTATAAATATCAAAGAGGGGAAAAAATTTAGTACACTATGAATACAGCATCAGAAATCATGGAACAAAATTAAGAAAAGGGTGAATTTTCTGATGCTGATAGATTTTTCTCTATGGAAATGGAATCCCTATTGTTTTGGGCTTTTAAGACTAGAAAGGACAACTGGAAAAACAGAACAAAAAAAAATTAAAAAAAAAGTTACCACAGGGAACAATTCTGCACTACATGGGAGAAGAAGCAGATGGGTCTACAGAGAGGTATTTTACAGAGAAAGAAACCCAAGCTTTACAGAAGGGTGATGTTTCACAATGGTCATTTCTCATACTAAATGCAAGTTAGAGACATTAGAGTCCATTGCCAAAACAGACTGCCCTCACTGGTTTGGTACAGAACTCAGAAACAGACACATGATGATTCTTTGAAAGGTAAAAAAGGAGAAGAAAATGTGAATTAAATGGTTATAAATTGTAGCTTTTTTCAAACATAATTCTGCATTGAAATAATAAAATGCCATCCTACCTCCAGTCCACGTGGTGAGATCTTAAGGTATTCACTGACATCATTACTATTCAGCATGGCCTTAATATTGGTCAAGTCAACTTTCTCATATGTAAACTGTCTGCCTTCTTTCAAAACTGCAGAAAAATGTATTTAATCAAGTGCTACTGCAGGAACACATCCAATCAAATTATTTCAATACATAGAACCATTTTAAGAGAGTTTTATTAAAGCTAATGTTTGAAATAAAGATTGACATGGTACACAGGTTAAGAGAAAAAACCCAACATCTGTACATGCAATTCAGTCTTGGCATACTTTAAAGCAACAATGGCATTATGCATACTTGAATGCAATATTATTTATTTACAGTTGCCCCAATATAGGTTAAAACTATATCCAGGAGCAGGGCATCTTGTGTATCGGAAAAGCACTTAAGGGCTAACTGTGCCTCTCAAGGAACAATGAGTAAGCATTAAGGGCATCAGAATACATATCAATATGTGATTTTTTTTCAGGACAGAGAAGACAAGACCTTGATAGTTCACATGGGTAGAATTTTACTATAGGTGGAACGGTGCGAGGAAGACCGAAAACTCAACTGCTGCTGTCAGCTACTGGGCTCGGTTTATGCAGATGAACGGAACCAATTAATGTTGTCTTCCCATTTCCAGTCCTTTATTCTCCACTTCTGTGATTGCTAGAACCTCACACACTGCTCCCTCCTTAGCTGATCAAATGCTTGCATTTCAAGGCAAGAAAAAAAAAAAGCAAGTAAAGCAAGGATCTGCTGGAATCTTTGTAACAGCTTAGGATCAGTGGAGAGAAGAGAAGCTTAACTGTGGGATTCTCTAGCATGCTGCTCAATGAGGCCTCCTCACATTTGCTTTAACTCAGGGTGGTGCTTGCTCCAGCCCTGAGCAATATTGTTATACTATACACTGAGTTTTGTTAGAAATTCCACCCTGGAAGCCACTCAGAATCAGGGCAGGGAAGACACAGGACGCTGGGACTGCACGAAACCAGGAGGGCAAGTTGGAGAATAACTATTGTGCTATGCCATGGAAATTGCTCTATATCTTTTCCTCCACATCATTCTCTTCCACACTGGGAGGAATGGAGCAGCATTTAATTCTACAGACTGAGAATCACATAGTAACACTAAAAAGTGGCAATTCATCAGACAGAAGTCTGTTTCGGGGAGTGTAATGTACATCAAAGAAACTCATCACAATCTGTTTATTGCCATTTTAACAAAGCACAAGTTGATACTGAGCTTTAGCATATAACAGACAAGCTGCTGCCTGAGGCCAACCAAGTTATTTCATTCTCTCTTTTTCCGGTGGTAGTGAAGCAGAGGGACATGCCTTAATCACAGCTGCCAGCCCTAAGAGATCTTTCAGCAAGTCAAAGCTTTGGGCTCACTAATTTAAAGAAGCAATCCAGGCAAAACAAGATAGATTACAGAGATACTCTTTCTTGGTTTCTTAAATTAGTAGAGTCTAGTCTGCTCAATAAGGCCCAGTTTGTAATCAGCCCTTGTGTAGATTGGTATTGGTATACCCAAGAATATCACAATGGCTTTTTGGGACAATCCTGCTTTCCCTCAAAGTCAGAGTACAAGTGCAATCTAGCTATTGTGAGTTTATTTCTCACGCACACAGAGAAAAAAAAAATTCTTTACGTTTATTTGCATAGATTACATAAGGTGTGCTTTTCCAAAATTCAGGCATACCCTAATGCACATGGATCTATGTATATTATTTATTTGTGCATGCTGTATTTTTGAACATACAACTATGACCAGACACACAAAATTACTAGTAAATACTACACAAAACATGGTATTTGTGCATTCAACACAGACACACATTCTCTCCCTCAAAAGAGAGATGCCCTGCAAAAAAGCCAATAATATAAAATGAATCCATGTTCATACTTACATAGATTGTCTAAACTCCACTGGGCACAGAATCCAACTTGGCGTTTTAAATAGTCCGGATTATCTGTCCATTTCTCCAACAAAACTAGCTGGTCACTAATACAGGATTCAGAAACTGTCATTTTATTTTCACCTGTAATTTAAAAAGTAAAAAAGTAACACATGTAAACAAGAAACCATGTGAAAAAATAAAAGGAAAGGCTTTACAAGCATAGTATAAAAACAGTGAACCCCAGTATTAAACAAAAAATACACACGTTCACGTATCTTCTCCTGACAGATTATTAATAGGAAGAGATGTAATACTAAATATTCAGCATTTCACTCTCTTAAGTCATCTGAGAGAATGGCAATTAGCTAGGAAAATAATAATTACAGTCTATGAACAGGACAAGTTTTTCCAGCCATGGAGAGGTCTTCAAAGGGATCCTACCCCTCGTTCCATCCCCCAAACCACTTTTGATGGAGAGCAAATTCAATATGACAATAATCTGAGGGATAGTCGAGGACACCTCACAGTACAGAGAGAGAACTGTGTTCCACCCATTCTCTTTCCGAAGGACTTGGGGTCACTACAACAATGTTAGTTTCTGCCTGCCCCAGAGGGTCTACGCATAATTTTCCCTACAGTGATCCCATTGCCTATCAGGCCAGGTATCACTGTCATCCTTATTGTGCACTAGGCTTAAGCTACAAGTTGGAACTTCAACCGAGTTATTAGGAATACATGTGTCGGGGCCAGCAGAGAGTAGATGTGATCAGATGAAGGAAATAACCATTCTGGAGTAACATGAACTCCAATGTTTTTACTGCCATAATTACTAGGCTAATACTTACTTGTTTGTGCAAACTTTTCCAGTGCTATTAGTGCAAAAAGCATTATCGTCGGATGGGACTGGAAATTCTAAAGACAAGAGAGTATTAAATGTATGCCACAGCAGTGTAAGATGTTTTTGTTGGCTTGTCTAATACAATGAAAACATTTTCATAACACTAGCAGCCAGATTACATTTTTAAGACTCTGCACAAGAGAAAGACAGATAGCATGAGCAACAGGAATAGTAGGTGGGAAGTGGACCTTACTAGAAGTATGGAAGGACCTATTTCTCATATCACACCAGTTTTTTTAACCAGTGTAGTCTATTTCAGTGGAATTGCTCCCGATTTACCTTGATGTGACACTAGCTCTCATTGGAGAACCACTGAATTAAAAATACATTTTCTAGCCCAAAATGTTTAGATTTTTTTTCTGAAAACAAAACAACTCTAATGTTTCTGAATACACCTTTAACCTGCCTTGTTCTAGTCACCGCACATTTTTCAAGTACCTGTCCCTTCCCTTTGGATAGAAATCATGCAAAAAGCTGTTTTCCACCTGAAACTTCATTTGAAATAATTAAGGTGGAGGCTTTATAAAAAGGAAGACCATGCTCCAGAATAAGCAGTAAGTTTTGAGCCATACATTATATATTTGATATAGAATTTTAAGATGTCCTTACCAGGTATTGCATAGGACTTTCAGTATCAATATGTCCTTATGCTAATTAACACAAGTGAAGGAGATGCTAAAAATTATTTACAAGCACTCTGGCACTGAGCCAAGAGAAAGTTTGGCAGACAAAATAGTTTATTTCTGAATCAAACAAGCACTTTATTAGGAAGTGAAAGTTTCTACTAGGTTAGGCACATGATTTGTTTAGCATTCGGTGAATTATTCTAATAGTAAGTACTTATGTAAGAGCTTTTCAAATGAAGAGCACGTGCTTTTTTTTTTTTTTTTTTTTTTTTTTAAGAAAAGGATATAATTGCACTCATTCATAGATAGGTAAACTGAGGAGCAGAAGTTAAGTGATTTGCCCCAGGTCACATCAATGAAAGATCTGAACAGCACCTAGGTCTTCTGAATCTCTGCCTGGGCCCCTAACAGCAGGGCCCTTCTGCCATGAGAAAAGAGATTGCCTTTCCCAGAGGTGACAGTCAGGAAGCTGAAAGACTGTTAGAACCCTTTGTGGGCCAGCCTTAGTAGAACAGCCTGACATTTTAAAAAACTAAATGTCAAGCTGGTGAAAGATTAAGCAGTATCCACTGTTCACCCAGAAAACAGGCACAGCATGGAGAGTGGCAGGGCAAGATACCGCAGATGAATGGGACAATTGATCTCAACCTGGAGGCGAGGGGAGGAAGGCAAGCAACACTTCTCAGGGATGTCGACTCTACAGCTTCCGCTAGGAGTGAGCCACCCAAAGTGCGCAGACAGACTCACTGATGGGGCTTGAACTAGTGCATTAAAATAGCAGCATGGGCATTATGACTTGTGCTCTCAAGCCCACTCATTGAAACTGCCTAGGCTTCAGTGTCTGAGCCACAAGGTCCAGGCTGCTGTTTTTAGCATGCTAGCTCAAGATCACTAGTAAGAGTCTGTCTACCTGAGCTGGGAGGCTCGCTCCTAGCTGCATGGTAGACATACCACAAGAATGAAAATTCAGTCTCACTCAGATACAGGCATGTGTATGGGTTTTGGGGGTGGACATCAGCTTCAGAATAAGACAAAACCAAATTTTACACGTAAATCAAATCAAATGACAATACTTCTCTACTCTTCCAGAATTCTGCCAGGCCAAGAAAGTCACAGGAGATTCAGATTTTTATTAAAATCAACATAACTAGTCAACATATGAAGCAAACAGCCTAGTAAGTTTTTTTTTTAAATGCACTCTTAGGTACATTTACACTAGTACAAGTAATAGCATAAATTTGGCAAAAATTTTGCATGGGGGAACTGAAAGGAGATCTAATACTGCACTAACTTTCATATCATTCAATGCAGAAAATCCTAAAATACTTATGCTAAGAATACATTGAACTAAATTATGTTAAATCTGTATCACCTCACTAGCCTGCTCCTACAGTTTACTCCACAGGATGAATTTTTCAGGAGCATATTCAGCTATAACTAGCTGTCCTAACACCTCCCGGTACCAAAATTCAAAGAATAGCATACAATTACACATTGCAAGGCTCATCCCCCTCCCACTTAATGCACCTGCATTAGTCCACTAGTGCCTGTAGGAGTTAGCAAGATGACACTACACTTATCCTCCAGCTACATTCAAACACAATTTCATCAATTTTTCCATTAACATATAAATTTAATTTGCAATTAACCAGAACACATGCTGGGGGAAAGTGATTCAAAACTGGTGGGGGAAAACGATTCAAAACCGTCAAGAGCACATTAGGGTATCCATTCATGGAGCAAAGACTGGTTATTTTAAGTTTCTATTAAAATGGAAAAATAAAAAAGTCTATAGTCCCTTAAGGCTGACATTTATAAAATTAGTAAGGGAACAGATTAATGAACATTTCCAAAGATGCAGTAACAGTACACAAAGAACACTAGAACAATGCACTCATATCAAACTCCTGTCCTTTACACCAGTGTAAATTCAGAGAGCAATTGGTTTTCCCATAAGAAAGTTTGTACATGGGCTTCTATTCATAGGTGCTGAATCCATGTGTGGTCCAGTGCTGGAGCATCCAGGGGAAAAAATTAGTGGATGGAGAGCACCCACCAGAGCTTAGCTCCCTTCCCCTGAGTCTCTAGTGCTCTAGGGGCCAGCACTTACCAACTCCTCCCACTCCTTCTCAGCACTTCCAGAGGCTAATTTGTGGCATTCAATCTCTGGAAGGGTGGAGGAGACAGGGACAGGGTGTGCTTGAAGGAGGAGTCAAGGCAGAGGCAGGGTGGGGGAGGAGAGGACATTTTGCCCCGGCAAAATGATACGTGTCGGTGCCCACGCCTCTAGTAATTTTGCAGCTCTACGGCCAATTAAACACTGAAGGAGCATATACTGCTCATTTTACATGATTACTATGAGAACTGGTGTTAAGACACTACTCCTGTAAGGTGGTCAGGTTTTTTAACTTAATGATATTTACATCTCAGCTTCAAATGCACTTTGTGTTCAATGTGTGGCAGCATATTTCCATTTAGCATACACCTTACACTAAATGCTTATTTTCTCCCCACATGAAATTACCTAATTTCACTTCCAATTTTAGGCTCCAAAGGGATTGGTAACCTAGTTTTGCCCAGAAGCATAGGAAGAAAAATTGTGTACTAGCAAACCAATTTCTGCGCAAAGTAACAGCATAATGCAAACTAGTATAATGACAGCATATCCGCTAGCACAATGGTGTTGGATGCCTGTACAAGTTAAACCTCTCTGGTCTGGCAAAATTCTGTGGTCCAGCATGATTTTAGTTAGCCGGATGTCCACTGATCACGGGCATGGCCAAGTTTCCTGCAGTCCCATAAAGTTTGTTTACAGCCAGTGCCCGATGCCTGTAAATTCTGAGTCAGGCTTAAAATGTCTACCTTTGAACTCACTGAACTAGTAATGCAATCTGGTAGGTATGTCAGATTGCTCTCTGCACCTCCTTTTCAGTCTTAACTTCACATTTTCTGGAGTTGTTTGGGCCAGGCCCTTGATGTTCTTTGGATTTGATATAAACATGTTCTGTTCATTTCTGGGTACCAAGTCCAAAATCCCTAGGATTGCGCCTAACAGGAAATATTTACCTCTACTCCAGAGTCACCCATCTTTAGATATAGTGTTCTGCAATTACGATCATCGGTTACTGATCTGAACTAGCAATAAGGTGCATAAACCAGCCTTCTAGCCCAGTGGTTCCCAACCTTTTTGAGCATGCAGACCCCTTTTCAATCTATTAAAATTTCACAGACCCTCCCTCCCTGGGAGAGAAAAAAAAAAGAAAAAGGAAAAAAAAGGAAAAGAAAAGTAAGGATTGGGCCCACCACGGTGGACCCGATTCTTATTTTAAACTTTTCATGGACCCCCTGCAGTACCATCGTGGACCACCAGGGGTCTGCAGACCACAGATTGGGAACCACTGTTTTAGCCAAAAAGGCTAGGTTCAGACAAAAAAGGTTATTGTGGATAGATCTATTTGAAATGTAGGCAATTTTAGCAATAAAGTACATTTGCGTAAACTCTTACTTCTGCAAAGCACAACAGCAATGTTAGAAGGAATAAGATAATGACTTGCAAGATATCACAGGACATTAAAGTACAAGATAAGCATCATCCTTTTCTTTACTACTAATTAATGTTCAACTACATCCCTAACTTCTGAATTCACAGGACAACGAATTCTGTTGAAACAGCTAAAATCTGTTCTTCACTTTCACCAAGTGAATGGATAGACTTGTTATCTAGAAGTACAACATTTTGTACACTGCAACTTCCATAGCACATTAATATCAATGCCAGGGTCTGATTAACACTAAGAAGTTAGGAACAGGGACTCATTTTCTCTACGTTCTGTATAGTGCCAGGCATGTTCTCTGTGCATCACAAATTCAATAAAATATTTGTGTTCTTTATTTTCACCTTTCTTTTTCATGGTGTCATTTAGCCTTTTTAAAATCCAATCTTTCTATAGTCTGATGTCAGATTATTCAACATCCACTTAAAGTGATCAAAATAATGAACAAACTTATTAATTTTGATTACTTTTAATTATTATTATTTGGTTTTGTATGTTGAGCTAGTGACCAATTAAAGAGAAACAATGCTGTTATGTAGCGACAAAGATCTCACAATTACAAAAACTCAACTTACTGCACTATGCTGCACGCAGTTTCACACAAAGAGGAAAAAAAAAGTTAGCAGCAGCAGTTGCTGAAAAGTAAGAACATTTACCACTTCTGCATACAGATGCTACTAAGAAGCTAGAGCAGCCAAGAATGCTAGTTTGCTTGAATACTTACCAAGCTCTGCAGTAAATATTCCAGTATTCCTGGGTTGAGTAAGCATATACTTGCAGGACCTGCAAGAACACTAAGAATGAAATGCATGCATGGGAAATGCAGTATTCTCTTTTCACATCAATTAAAGTGAACCAAATTGGGCATTTTGTTACTGACAAAGACCTTGCATTCACAAAAAAGGTAGAAATTAAACTAGTACCGAGGGTCATGATTTTGCAAAAATCACAAGCAAAAGTTGTAATATTGCATGCTTAACTTATGCATGCAGTTATTATGAATGTGCTCATAAATCAGGTATCTGAATGCACACAGAGTCATGCATCTACCTTCCCTTTATAGGCATAAAATACTCATGTGCACACTCCATACCTGTAATTGTGCACTGTTCTAGCTAATCTTCAGTATTATAAAAACATGCATCACTGATATCTGGTAACACATATACCTACGTATCTTTGAAAAAAAAACCCCACATCAGGCCCCAGTTTACGTAAAGCAAGAAGTTTCACGCATTTGGTATTAATAAATCAAGGTTAAAACAATCAGCTCCCTTGACTGCTGGCACAAAATGAATAATGCCCACAGTACTGACAGCTTGATGCCTAGTCACCCAATCTGTGATTGGCGTTGTGGCAACTGACCAATTAAAAGTGTCCCGGAATACTATCTGCTTAATGTAGTGTGGGAGAAAGAAGGGCATTGTTTCATAAAAATGCATCAACTGTGACAAATTGGTACACACATATAAGCACAATTATAAAAACAGCATTGACCCTATTTCTGAATTTCTAGAGAAGCATCTGCTTTCACCCAACCAAATGGAAATGGTCAATTAATGAAGGATCTTATTTGGACCTATGGAATCAAGGGGGTGGCAAGAAGAAACTAATGCTTGTATTTCAAATATCTGCATTGAAAGTCACTGTTTATGTAGGACCTACACAAAAATGTTTTATGCTCTTTAATGCTGCCTCTGAAGCAATAATTAAATTATATTAATTACTGTGCTATCTAAACAGTGGGGCACAAGTCAGGAATTTTAAAAAGACATGTTCATTTCAAGCACCCCTAAAAAGAAAAAAAAATAGTTGACAAATGGGGCTACAATCAGCAGGGAATGGAAACTTCACTTGCAGCTTTAAGCAAAGCATTATAAATAAATGGGGAAGAGACCTATGAAAACAACAGTTACTTTTAAAAAAGAAATACTCACTGTGCTTTTACATAATGTAACTGAAGAGCATTTGCTTCAGATAACTACAACAAAACAACATTTGTCTGTGGTGGGAAGAACATCCATCATTATGTCTTCCCTGCCATGCATTCCCTTAAATAAAAAATAATTTGCTCTTTATTCAGTAGGCAAAATGATAACAATGTTTCCAGAAATCCTCTCATCAACTCGGTATAAAAGTGTTAACATCATCAAGACTTTGGTGTCAGGAAATTTTATATTGCAGATACTTGAAATAAAATACAAGTGTGGATTGAGGTTTTATTTGGTAAATCAAATAACGAGGGAGTTCAGTGTAGTAAAATCCAAATTCGGAGCCAAGCTATTGCTGGTTACTGATGATTAAGTCTTAATACTTTGATCAAGTAGTAGACTTGGTCAGAGCTGGCAGATAAAATCTTGCAAAACATGACCTCAGTTCTACAGAGTCTGTTCTGAATGTTGCTCTATGCTGTGGCACAACGGAAAACTCAAAGATAAGCTTTCAGTCTGCTCTCTCTGCTTACCTGCTAGTTTTTCAGCCAAACAGCCCAGTACTGCAGTTGTGTTACGATGTTTGGCAGGGTGACAGGAATCCTGGCAGGCAACAGCTCCATTTAAATTTAATATTTCAGTTAATTTCTGCAATGCATCCTAAAACAAAGTCAGAATGCTACTTAATACTATAGAAATTACAGAATGCATTTTTTTCCTCAGTTATTCAATACAACTCAATGATTCTGCTTCAATATCAGTGCTAACAGGATAATATTACAGATATCAAGGTGATAATCTGTTTTAACAACAGACAAGAAGCTTAATTTACCCTGAAGTTACATTAATCTACTGATTACTGTCAAATGAGCCAAGTATGTCTGCTTGCTCAAAAATGAGGCGATGCCAACTGCATCAGAAATACTGTATTGACATTTCCTTAACTAAAATGGATCAGTAAGACAGATGGCACAAACCAGGGAGGACTGCCACCAAAATGGTTGTCTGTTCCAAATATCCTGATGCTATTTTTTTAAAGTTGATTGTGTTTTTAAAATGTTGTTGCGAACTCTAAAACCACATCTCTCTCTCTCTCTGCATATGCTAGTTATACTCGCCTTGCTAGTCTTTTAGATAAGCACAAAAGACTAAAAGAAACCTCGCTTGTGCCTTAGCTTCCTCTAGCTATTAATGGAGGATTAAATTCAGAGTAAATCTACAATAATTCCTATCAATTTCAATGGAGTCAATCTCAAATCAGAACAGAAAATATCCACAGATGAGTCCAAACTGCAACTACAAATTCATCTCAACCCCTAACTTTTAGGAAAGTTTCAGCTGAACTGATTCAGAGCCAGCTTCATAGTTTAATTAAAACAAAACAAACAACCCTCCACATTGAAGTTATCAGCAGGGTATTTGGACAAGATGCTTGTAATTTAGTTTATGAAGTCTTATGTTTATACACACTGGGTCAGATTCTGATCTAGATTTAAACCAGTGCAATATGCAAAAAACCTGATCTTTAAATGGAGTTTACAAGAAAATATAATTGTGTTCCCAAAAGAACAGCCACAATCAGAACTAACAGATAGAGCTGACAAATTTTAAAAAGCATAGAGAAAAAAAGAATAACCAGTAAGAACTGAGCAGGGGACTTGAAATGGAAAAGTACAATTAAAGTTAGAATAAGGATGACAGTCTCAGTACCAGAAAGAGTTCATGGCAAAACAGAGATTTAAAAAGGCCTTTAAAGCAGCATATGGCAAATCCTGGGAGGTGCTGTTGCCCTCAATCAAGGTTAGCGAAACTACAGTACAAGAGTCACAAACACTAAAGTTACACACTGACCCCACCAACCAGCCAACTCTTTTGTAACAAAAGTGTGAGATCAGGCTGCTGCAGAGACATACAAAAAATAGTGCAAATACTGTACAGTGTTAAATATAAACTACTCAAAATAAGAAACAAATATTTGATGAGGTAAGCAAACTGTTTCTGTCCTTGTTACATTTAAATTAAGTTTAAAAGCAGCATGTTTTTTCTGCACAATAAAGTTTCAAAGCTGTATTAGGTCAACATTCAGTTCTAAACTGTTGTAGGAAATAGGGATGTCAACATGTAGTTGACTACACGATTAATCAATAAGCCTAGGCTTATTGGATAATCTTGTCAACTACACGCACTGCCCCCGCTTGCTGACTCTGTATCAGAGTTAGCAAGAGGGGAGGGAGGGAGGAAGAGAGTGGGAGCTGGTGCCCATGAGGAGCTGGCTTTAAGCAGGCTCCCCATGAGCACCAGATCTGCCTAGCCCCCCACCCTCATGCTGCTGCTAATAGAGGCAGCAGTGAAGAGGGTGATGGGAGCAGGCTGGAGCTGACAGGAGTGGGAAGCTGGCTTTCAAGCAGGCTGCACAGACCCTCCTGACTCTCCCCCTCCCCCCCCCCCACAGAGGCAGTGAGGAGAGGCAGGCAAGAGCCAGTACTGGGGGGCAGCTGGATTAAAAAAGTTGGTTCCTGCCAGTGCCAATACCAGCTCCACAGTGCTGCCTGCCTTCCCCACCCCCATGCTGTTGCCTCTAACAGAGGTTAGCAGCGTGGGAGGGGGAGGACAGGGGAGGCTGCCACGAAGCAGCCTCTGTCCGTGGCAGCCCAGGCTCACCATGGACAGTGGCTGGCCTGTGGCAGCAGCCCCTATTTCATGTGCTTACATGACTAATCAATTACATGATATATAACATCCCTAGTAAGAAACACCATACTGTTTGCCTCAGTGTTACAAACAACCTCCATTCCCAAAGTGGCTGTAACTCAGGTTCTAATATTAACTGTTTTGACAATGTTTTTAAAATTCTGCTCCACAGAGTTTACATTGTTGCGAACACATATACAAAGACAGACAGAAATTAAACATAAAAAAGATGATATGGCTTTAGGTTGACTTTCCTATGGAAAGTTGTAGCTCAAGCTTCCCCACAGTGTGCATGAACTCCAACATAGGGAACAGAGGGATCTCCCAAGGGTAAGAAGATAGCTTATTCTCTAGATCCCACTCAGGCTAGCTTTTTGAAAACTGAATGCCTAAAACCAAATGTGCTGGGAGGAGGAGAAAAAAAAAGCACATGATTTAGAAGTCCTGACCGTGGCATTTTACACCTCTGAAAAATCAAGCCACTAGTTTAGGTGTTTAGCATCAGGCTTCCACATTTGAAAGATTTGTTATTACTCTTTTGAGGATGCTAACAACAAGGCTATCAGTGCCAATGGTATGCTTGTTTTTATGACTGGAACTGGCTGAGATCTCATCTTATTTCAGTCTACCTGGCACCGACTGTATGGTTAATTTTGTCTCTATTAACGTGGACTAACTGGAACCACTAACCAAGGAAGAAAGAGGCTCCTTACACAGTTACAGTTTTAGAGCCATTCTTGAGCCATGAGTTACTCAGATTATAATTTTGAGAGGAAATGAATTAGATACTTCCCAATCTCTCAACCTGTGGCAATATAGAGTAAAAATACAAGTTAGCACAGTATCAAGTGTAGTAGTAATGAAAGTTGCAGCAATGATTTAAAAGGCCTTTAAAATAACATATGCCAAATCATGTGAGGTGCTGTGTGCCCTGTACGCCCACTAAATTCAATGGAGTTTGAGGCTGCTGAGTATCTCGCAGGATTGGGACCTAATAACCACCACTTCATTTCTGTTTTGAAAATGCCAAAAGCTAAACAACAATTTATCTAGTTATAAACAAATACCTGACCATTTAAAGAGTGCATCAAACTCTAAAGCTTTTTTAAAAGTTACAGTATTGATCCATTTATAGCTAAAATGTGTAAGCTAAAGAGGAAAAAAAAAAGCTGTACAGGCAGTCCCCGGGTTACATGGATCCGACTTACATCGGATCCCTACTTACAAACGGTGTGAGGCAACCTCAAGACTAGCTGCGCCTCCGCCCCAGCAGACCAGGAGACGCGGAGCGGCTTTTCTCAGCAGACACCTCAGCTTGAGAATAAAGGACTGAGGAAGTGAGGTGTGGGAGAATAAAACTGAGCTCTGGAGAAATGTTTGGCTAGAGTTTCCCCTACAATATGTACCAGTTCCGACTTACATACAAATTCAACTTAAGAACAAACCTTCAGTCCCTATCTTGTACGTAACCCGGGGACTGCCTGTATCTTACACATAGATATGTAATGGGTGTATTCAACACTGACACTAGGTTTCAAACGTGGAGAATAGGTGAGAAGGAGTTGAATGTGCACTCACTGGGCACATGCAATGAGTAACACATACCCAAAGAGCAGAAACAGAGCACAGTGGCAAAAGCAACTAACAAAACAAGCCTTCCTACTCTCCCCCAATTACAAACTATTTTTCACTCTCCTCTCAGCATTTTTCCTTGCAACCTTTCTACCATCAGTTAGGGATATGAATAGTTAATCGGTAAGCCTCACCCTTGCTGGATGATGATTACTGGTTACGATTAAGTGGCAGGGGCTGCACTTCAGCCCTGCCCGAGTGGCCCCCACCCGTCCCTGTTTAAAGCAGTTAAACATAACGTTTAACCCATTAACGGATTAAATGGGATTTTACATGCCTACCATCAATAGCCCACTGAATTCCAGATCCTCACTAGTTACCCTACTTATCTATTTTTACTAGCCAACCAACACCTAGGATAAAGTTACATCATTGGTGGAAATAGCCCAGACTTTCCTGGGAATGGCAACCACACCAGGCTGGAGTTTGGTGACAGAACACATGCATTATTTAACTTACTTTTGTTGGCAATGGACACTCATCCAGTAGTAATGTTATCACAGCTGGTCCCAATGGATCTTCTAATGGAATAACTCTAATTAAAGATTGGACAACTTCCAGCCAGCCTTCATCTGTCAACCATAAAACAGAAGCAATGCTCAGAAAATGGTACTGTTATTTAGAAGTGTTCAGAATATGCTGGTCAATATAAAATCAAACTTCAGTGGCATTTTTTAAAAAAGTTACCCTAGTGAACTCCTCTGAATTCCAGATGGGAATGACTAGTCAACTATCCAATAAGCAAATGCTTATCGGACAGTCAACAGGCTAGTCACTTTCCTTCCCTATCAGAAAGAGGCAGCCGGGGCGACGCGGGGGGGAAAGAGAGGTAAGGGGGAGAAGAGGAGGGGATACTTCAAAGAAGCAGTGCCGCATGGAGCCTGGGGCCAGCTCAGGTGCTCCCAGGCTACACACAGCGTTTCAAAGCAGCAGTGCCATGTAGAGCCCAGGATCAGTTGGGGACTGCCCCGCTGACTCCGGGCTCTGTGCGGTGCTGCTGCTTTGAAACGCCATGGAGATCACAGGGCCAGCGGGGGACAGGCCCCAGGGCTGTTGCTACACTTCAAAGGCACAGGCGCCCTATCGAATAGTCAATGCAAGTTGCATCCACTATTCGATCAGTCAACGTCCCTAATCTGAATATCACATTTTGATGGGGAATAAAGGAGCAGTTAATAATGCATAGTGTAAATCTATGGAATTTTCATTTGTAATATGCTGAAGGCTTTTACTTGGGAGAGGATGTACATTTCTACAATTGCCAGGGTAATGCTAGACATAACATTTTAAAATGTTCAGGGAAACAAGAACTAGCAGTTGGCAGAATGAATATGTTATATATGAATTGGTTTCAGAATAAGTAACAAATGAGCACTTTCAGTATATTTTTGGTATGGTGCTCTGGGAGTTAAGCAAGCAATGCCACACTTAATGCCATGCTTCAGACCAAGTTCAGCACTGCTTACTCCTGGTGAAATCTCACTGACAACCATGGGATTGCAATTCTGATTTTGACTTTTCATTGTTGCTTATGAAAAGCCTTTCCAGAAATTCTCACCAATTTGTTTATGTGAACCAAGATTTCCATTTAAGGTGAGCAAAGTTAAATACTACATAATAAATTAAAAATTATTTACAAAAAATACAACTTTTAAAGACAAAGTAACAAAAATATTGTCAATGGAAGATTTGGACATGCAAGAAATAAGGATTGGGCCCATCATTTTTCCAGAAGCAAAGAAAATATAGAAGATTATGTGGGTTTTTTTCTGAAATAATCCAGGTAGGAAAGGTTAAAAAACCCCCACCAAAACTGAAGGGCAAGTGTGTGTGGAACCCCCACGCGGTCCAGTCAGTATCCTGATAAAATGTCAGTGGTATTTTCATGTTGCCTAGAGGACATATTTTGCTCACCAATGAAAGCTCAATGTCTGTCTGAAGAGGTTAAGAATTTCCTCAATTACCTGTATACAAATTAAGGGCATGCTCAATCATACACTGACTGTGTGGCATGCTAGGATGTAAACCAGTGTTTCTTAAACTGTGTTCCGTGGCACACCGGTGTGCTGTGAGGCAGTTGGAGGTGTGCCGTGGAGAACAGAATTAAAAATGGCCACCCTTAAAGGGACAGGTGACCTTTTTTTTGCTCAATAACTGTCCCCTGACCCTTTTTGCTCAACAAAAAAAAAAATCCATGGTATTCCTCATAAAAAAAAATTGTTTGGTGTTCCTCGGTCTTAAAAAGTTTAAGAAACACTGGTGTAAACCAATGTGCCACACAGTAACTATCTACGCTATGTGAACAAAGAAAGCTTCCTAGAGTGCTTTGACATATGCACATTTACACACCAGTTTGCCATGCAGCAGGTGTGTGTGTGTGTGTAGACATGTGTTCAGGTATGCTGGGCCCAATTCTCAGCTCTTTGTGCACACTAGCCTCCAGCCAAGTTGATGGGTGTTCTGGATCCACAAAGAATATAGTACCGGGTTTACTGTTGTACAGTCTTTGCACCCTCTCTACATCAGCGGTTCCCAACCCTTTTTATAACGCAAGCTGGCAAACCCATTCACAAACTTTTGGCAGACCGGTAACATTGTATTTGCAGATTTGCATATCCATTATGCAAATAACAAATATACAACTAAAATGTGACTACTACACCTCTAGCAGTTTGTCACACCTCCCCCGCACCGGCCGCAGGGTTGCAGCCACATCCTGCTGTGCTGCAGGGCCCCATGACTCTACCTCCTCTGGGCAGTTTTTTCTCCCCCTCCCACACCACCTTCCCTTCTGCCCTCAAGGCTCAGCCTGGCAGCTGCTGGAGCTACCACTCTTCCTGGGTCTGCGAGGCTCTGGCTTGGACCTCCCACCCCGCCATTACTTTTTGTTTTCTGAAGCTGAAGAAAGGGGGGGGGGGGGCGGCTGTCACAGCAGCGATCATCACTCCCCTCCCTTCACAGGAGCGATGCCACTGCACAGGTACTGAGGGAGAAAGCCTGGAGGTGTGAGGGACAAGGCCGAGACTACACAGCATGTGGGTTAGGAAAGCCAACGAGCAAAAACTTGCAGAGCCACCTGTTTGGGCCATGCACAAGAGATGGTGGGGGCTCCCCAGCACCCAGGCTCCCTTGCAGGTGCACTGGAGAAAGGGAGGGGAGAAGAGAAGCTACAACCAGACCTGCCTTGCAGCTCAGCCACATGCTTCTCTCCAGTCCCGCTCCAGGTCTGCATGAACAGCTGGTTTCAGCTGCTGCGCCAGCTGCCACAGCCCAGCAGCCAGCAGTTTGCGGACCGGTGGTTGGGAACCGCTGCTCTATATGACAGGAATAGACTCTATGCCAGCACAGCTCAGCATCTAGAGAGTACGCTCATGGACTGGGTGAGGGCAAGGCCATTAGATCAGAGAGTGCAGATCTAATAGCAGCAAACCCCTATGCGGAGGGGAAGGGTTGCTGTCACTATTCAAGCACAGGGACTAGAAGTGTGACCAAGGGGCTACCAACGTCCCGTACCTCATTGTATAAAGCCTGTTAACTGAGTTTGTAGCTGTCAGCTGGCCAATTTTGCACAGCTTAGTAAAATTTAACACAATTAGAAAATGCAATGAGCTCAATACAATTATGAAGAAGTACAGATAAGTATTTTTATAATTTTATAACACATATTGCTAGAATTACAGGACATAACATGTAATGCAGCCATATATTTCTCTTTAGAAGGAAGGTATTTCTCTGCCTCTGGCAGTTTGCAACCAAAATACTGAACAAAATGTGTTAATACCTGTTTCTGCCATTTCATGTAATGTTATCATTGAATAAGGAGGTTCCTGGTCACTGAAAGACAAATGTTACATTGGTCAAAGTTGCTGTACCACTATAACCACATACTTAGAATTAAGTTCAATGAAGAGAGACATGAACTGGATTAATTTCTTTGAAAAAGGAAAAAAGTTATATACACTGTAAACTTTTAATGTTCTATTTGCATCTGAAATACAGCTGTGTAGTGCCTTGTACTCAGGCTAAAAGTTACCTTTTGCATCTCCAGAATAGCTGATAAACAAGATACACAGTGATCTCCATCCCCAGGTTTGAGATCTAGAGCCCCTAAAGATTAAAACGTTACATTGTACAGTGCTGCTGAAAGCATACAGTCAGAGATACTGTACTTCAGAGGGCACAAACTCAATGAAGAACAGATTAGGGGAAAAAGACAATCTATTTTAATTTTTTTTCAGAAAACTTCTACTGAAAAAAAGGGAAGCCTAAAAGGCAAACAATTCAATTTCTCTTCAGCCTACTATCAAGGACAGCAGATAAGAGACCTGTTGGGGGCACTGGGGGAGGGGGAAGGGGAGGCGGAAGGAAGAGAACTACTTTTAAGCCCACCTTCCTTTTCTCCCTTCCCCCATCTAGCAAATGAAACTAAGAAATACAGAAGAATAATTTAAGGATAGAAATAGAAAAGTCTAACAATACAAGTTACTGAAATACTGTAAACAAAAAATAAAACTTTGGATTCATGGAAAAGAAAGTGAGGTAATGAACGCAGAGCTCAAAAGATATGATAGATGCCTCTGATTCATCTGTTCTAGTGAAACACCACGAGATTTATAGATTTATCAAAGAGACTTAGAACCAGCATTGAAGAATGAGGTTCATACAATAGTAGAAAGTTAGGAAACGGTGAAAGGACATTTCAAAAGAAGGAAGTCTAGACAAGCTGGAAGGAAACTGCCAGCCTGAGATACAGCAAAGATATCTAAAAGCAATATGGTATTAAATGAAAATTGTTGTCCCCCTGCCCCCCTCCCAGAAGTTAAAATTTTTTTAGATAAGTCATTATCAGGATTTTGAGTGTATCACAGTCTAGATCATGGGTTCCCAAACTTGGTGGCGCACCCCCTTGGGGGGGGGGGGCGTGAGGCGACCCAGTCTCCCCTCCCCCTCCCCCGCCAAGAAAGAGCCCAGTCTGTCCTGGGGCAGACTTCAAAATGGCCGCCTTAAAAGGGCAATGCATGCTCTGCTCTTAAAAAGCCCCCTTTTTTCCCCCCCTCAACAAATTTTGCTGCTGGGGGGTGACGGTTTCTCAAAAATCAAAAAGGGGGCGTGATGCCAAAAAGTTTGGAAACCACTGGTCTAGATCTCAGGCAGCATTACATAAAGTTTCACATTGGAGGTTAAGGATAGAGTTTTGCACAGGAAAATAAAGTGACAAGATGCAGTTAAAATGCCCTAAAATGAAGATTAGACAAAAATGAGTATTCAAAATGTTATTAAAGGAGGAATCAGAGACTGATGATGAAATCCCAACTTTATTCTACTCACAAACAACTATTTTAAATTGCAAATTTTACTCCAGTACCAGTACTCCTCACACAATGGGGGCTGCACCCACATAAAGTAGCTGCATTTTAGTGCAGATGCTCTCTGACAATACTTCATACAGAAGTATTGTATGAAGCAATACAAAGTATTGTAAGATAGAGATTATCTCCTAATGCTTCACAGTTGTTACTTGTGCAAGGTTAAAGAGGGTTCTGGGGCAATGCTGTTCTTAGAACAAAGCAATTCCTTACCCCCTGTCCTGGGCTTAAGCTATCCAAATTAACCACATTTGTGTGAACTGACATCAAACACAGTTGCATTAAAAATAATAAAAAGGACAATTTTAAAAGGGTGCAGCTAGCATATCTTTAAAAAAAAAAATCACAGAAGGTGGTTTGAATAACTTCTGAAGAATTGCAGTATAAAAATTTTCAGAGGGGTAGCTGAGTTAGTCTGTAACAGGAAAAAGTTTAAAAAAAAAAACAAAAAAACAATAGACTAGTAGCATCTTAAAGACTAACACAACATGTAGATGATATCATGAGCTTTCGTCGGTAAAGCCTACTTCTTCAGATGACAGGAGTGTTAGAAGTCCAGATCCAAGATTAATAAGGGAAGAGGGGGGAGGGGAAAAAAAGAGGAAGAAAAGGAGGGGAGCTTGGATCTGGATTTCTCTCTCTTTTTTTCCCTTCTCCCCCCTCCCTCCTTCCCTTATTTATTCTTGGATTTGGACTTCTAACATTCCTGTCATCTAAAGAAGTGGGCTGTGCCCACAAAAGCTCATGATACCATCTACATGTTTTGTTAGTCTTTAAGGTGCTACTAGTCTATTGTTGCTTAAGTATAAAATTTAATAGTAATAGATTTCTATATAAAAATAAGTGGTGAAATTGAGTCTTTTCTTACAAGAAAAGCCAGCATTTCCTGTTGAATATTTTAAGTACAAATTTATATTTCTATAAAAATATTAATATGGTGCCATTTTTAAGCAAATCTGACCAAACTGCTTACACACAAAACCTTAAAATCAGCTTGAAAAGAAAGGTAAGGATCACTAATGGAAAAAGCAGAACTACATTGACAAGAGAATTAACCTCAAAAGAAAAAGAAAAAAAAAAAAAAAAAGAAAGATAGAAGGCTCAGAGAAGTAAAATGCAAAAGTAAGTGATGAAAAAAAAATAGAGGGAATTAGACTGCAGGCTTTCTGATTCTGTTTTCTGGGCTAGTTTACAATGTGCATTGAAAGACTTAATGTGCAAACATCAGAAAATGTATGCATCAAATCATTTTAGTGCCATTAGTTTCCTCACTATGTGCAACTTCTTGCTCATTATCTTTTTATTCCATTCCTTAATACTCCTAAGGGCTCCTTAGACACTTTTCCACATCTATCTTCCCTGCAGCCTAATACTTTTTCTTGAGCATGTATACAGTCTCAAAGTCTATTACTGTGTGTTTTCACACAGTAGAGATGCAGTCAGCTGAGGAAGTGGGTTTTTCCTTCCATGATGTTCTTTCAATTTACATTAATAGCAAAAATACAGTTCTAGCATTTTAGAATTATTTTTCCTTGTCTGTACCAGACATTTTAATTTTCCAAACACTGTTCCTTTCACCATAAATTCTTCCCCATGATTGGGATGGGGAAAAAAAAATTATGTATGCATTTATTTGTGTAACCACTGCACAACTATGCTTTTAAATTCTTCATTCTCATGTAGACAGGAGGTAAAACTCTGGCATTTTTGTAGCTATCCCAAGGGGAAGGGGAAGGTAACTTCTTATGGCATATTTTTTGAGAGAATGTTGGATTTTATTTCAAAAGTTAACATTAAAAATCTGCAGGAGAATATCCATTGTGAATCATGATATAATAAAGGTAAATGATATGTGGAATAATTAAATTGCCCACTTAAGTGAACTGAAATTACTTTTCAAGATAGGCAATTCTGAAGAGAATGCTGTAAGGCTATTTTAAAAAAAAAACAACCCCAAAACCAAATATCCTGAAATGTTACTAAAAACACAAATAAAAGCTAAACAATTAAAAAAAAAAATCTACATTTACTCTGACAGGATTTGAATACTTCTGAACAGAGGATGCTTGCATCTGGTTCACAGGTGGCTATTCAGATCTGCTTCCACTTTTATGTATGCTACTTAGCTTAGATTTGTACTTGTTCCTCTTCTCTCAACTTGACAGAGATTGGCCAACTTCACTGTTTCTTGTTTCATTTTCAGATTCTCAAATAAAAGTTACATTCTGAGTTGGAGACACCAGAGGGGAAAGTTTCTGTTTCTGCAGTCTCATTGTTATACAGAACCTTCTATTCCATTGCATTATTTTTAATTCAGCAGAAGTGCTTCTATTGGTCTCGATGGGACACTATCAGCTTGAAGTCTCATCCAAAGGTTCCCTATCTTTTCCACAGATATGGTACATAAATGATTTTCTAATGAACAGTGATTACATGACATCTTTAAGGCAACCACAGCAACTGATTATATGGAAAACATTAAGAAAATAAAATGTATCCTTTAGTTATCAACACAATTTAGCAACAGAAAACAAGGAGGTGAGTCAGCACTCTGATTGTGGGTGGGGAACCACTAAGCCAGGGATACTTAACACATGACCCGTGGATGGGAGCCAAAACAAAAAAGTTGTTAATATAATGGCGTTCTGTCGATATGCGTTTTAGTAGTTAAATTCCTGGACTGTCATTGCTCATTAAAAGTGCTGTCATATGGGTGGAAATGGGATAATATTGCATTTTACTAATATCAGCAGAACTGACTTAAATGGGGCCTGCATGTTGCGTAGTCACTATGAAAGAAGCTATCTACATATATACAGTAATTCCTCATTTAATACTATAGATATGTTTCAGAAAATGATCGTGTTAAGTGAAAACGTGTTATGCGGGGTCAATTTTCCCATTGAAAATAATGGAAAAAGGTGGGGGTTGCGTTTCAAGCAGTGGTGTCTGTTGGGATTGGGACATAAGGTTGGGGGAAAAAGGGGACTGGGTTAGAGCAAGGAGGGGAGGTGTTTGGCTCTGGGGAAGGGAAGGGAAGGGAAAGGGAGGAGAGAGGAGAGGGATTGGGTTGGGAGTATGCCCCTGTGACGGGTCTGCCGGGACCCACACTGCGTCCGGCGGGGGGGCGGGGAGGTGGTCGCCGGGGAACGGCACGGCGAGTGGCAAACCCTCCGCTGCTTTGCAGGGAGGCGCGGAAAGCCCTGCGCAGTGGCCGGCAACGGGCTGGCTGGGGAAACCCAACCGCTGGCCTGCAAGTGGGGCGGAGGAGAGGGGGCAAGGCGTCCGGCAAGGGGGAGTCAGTGGGGAACGGTGCGGCAAGCAGCAAACCCTCCGCCGCTTTGCAGGGAGTCGGGGAAAGCCCCGTGCAGCCGCCGGCAACGGGCGGCTGGGGAAATCGTGTTATTCCGGGGACGGTCATGTAATTCAAAAAACCTTCCCTAAAAAAAAAAAAAAAATCGTGCTATTGCGAAAACGTGTTAAGTGGGCACGTGTTAAATGAGGAATTACTGTATGCAACCACACTTCAGTTGCGGCCCTCGGCACGTGCTGCGAGTATCATTGCGGCCCCCCAGGCTTCCAAAGTTGAGTAGCCCTGGACTAAACCAACAAAACCAAGAATACCCCCCCCCACATATTTTCAAGTACGACACCTATCCCCGAGTCCTTCTGTAAGCCAAATATGTTTATAATTATATTTTTCTGTTTTGTGTTTCTTTCCTTCCCATGTTGCTGAGGGAAAGACTCACAGCAACAGAATTAAGTAGCCATAAGGTGGTGTCAAATACATAAAGTACATAAACTGGAGATATATGTGTGTGTGGGGTGGGGTGGGGGTAAAGTGAGAAAAATATATTTTCAACAGCTTTCATATATCATAGGTGTTACTTATAACACCAGGCAAAAATTCTGGACAGAGGCATGAGTTTTCTAAGCTGAAGGTTTTCTTCAGATGTTTTTAGGGGAAAATAAGGTTTTGCCAAAAATATAAATTACAAGACAAATCTGACTTTATGTGCCCATTTACAGCAGAAAGGCAGACTCCTCCAGTAGGAAAATCTTAAAAAACAACTAATAGTCTAGTAGCACTTTAAAGACTAACAAAACATGTAGATGGTATCATGAGCTTTTGTGGGCACAACAGTGCCCATGCAGACACATGAATCAAAACTCATTATGTTGAGATCTATCCAGCTTAAGTTCAGACCAAGGCTCTGACATGCAAGTGATATAGGTAACGGTTTCCTCCTGTTTTGGTGTCTCCAATCCACAATTTTATCCAATCCAAATAATGATGAACGAGAACTTTAGAGGCCCTCCTACAGATCAAAAAAAAAAAAAACCAGGACCAGATCCTTGTGTATCCAAAACCCCCACAAGGGGTGCTTTGCGCTAGCAATAAGTCCAGCACTTGGCTCATCGAATGAACAATTACAGTGTGCTGGCTTTAAGGATAAGAATGAGACTTACAACTTGGAAGAGGACACATATCGAATCAAGATCAAAGCCATCTTGCTATAGTTTTGTTTAGCCATTTCCATAGAGAAGTATATATAAGCAAGTAAACAAAATCCATCCTATGCAATCGATCGCTGGAGACAACCAACCTTCCCAACCTTTTTTCATGCACGCTCCTGGCGGTTTCTGAGTAAGAGATGTCTCGTTACTATTGAGGGTCTCTTTCAGAGGTACTTACTTATCTACCAGAGTTCGAATTACTGCCAGCGTGTCAAGCACTAGTCCATCCACATTCTGTTTTTTCCTTCTTGGTTCATGTGGCCCTCGTCCCCTCCTGGGCGGCCTTACGGGGTCCCTTGGATGGCTTCTTGCTTCAGGTACTGGTACTCTACTATTCTGTGTTTGCTGATTCTGGGATTCTACGTTGTCTTCCACGCCACTATCATCTCGACAAACACAGGAGTTGCCCATGTTGCTAGCCCCCAAAGTTCCCAGTATGCAGGGGACGTGCCGCTCTAGAGTCAGCAGTAAACCTTGGAAAAGGCTTCTGCTAGCATAAAACACAACCAAAGCAACTACAATCATCTAGAAAGTTTTAAGAATAATATTTGTGTGATCCTGAAATGTAGTCTTTGCATTGTGTGTTGCTAAGAAGCTGGAATGAATGGGGAACTGCAGATTTAGCTTCCGACATCATAAATTAAGATATGCATTGTCATCCAGAAGCAGGTCTGAGGGGAAAAAAAAAAGAAAAAAGAAAAAAAGAAAAATGGAAGTCATTCATGTTTCATTAACTTTGCCAGTAATAAGCAAGTCTTAAAGTTCCTCCATCAAGAGTGGAGTAAACAATTAGTTTAAAGATAACTGATGCCTAGGTGGGCTGAGTTCACATCTGGGGTCCATCTTGCTGTGTACCCAGAACTCCCAATGAAATGCCTGGGAATTTGGTGCGCAAACAATGCTGGTGTGCAAATTGGGCAAGGGTGAAACAACTGTGTGGAAGCACACATTGAAGTTCTGGGAGAAACAGTCCATAATCTTTTTGGTAAGAGTATTACACAATGTGTTGCTTCTGGAGGCCAAATACATCGCACGCCTCATGGATTCCTAGTATCCCTCATTCCCTCTCCCCAAACTTCATGGGTGCCCACCCCTCCTACCTAATGTCAAGGGTCTGGGGGGCACACACCCTGGTGCCAGGGACTCAGTGTGTCCCCTTTAACCCAAAGGCAAGGGCTCCATGTCATCCCCTCCCTACTGTTCCCAATATTTTCCCTCAACTACTATATGCCTGGAGTTGTGTGCCAGCCCTTCCCCTCATCATTTTGATTTCCTGTCTTTCAGTCTGGAGGACAGGCTATTAAGAGTAGGGGTGTGAATGGTTAACCAGTTAGCCTCACCCTTAACAGGGGAGGCTTACTGGGGCCTGTTAACTGGTAGAGCAGTTCCCTGCTGCCTGGGTGGCCAGAGCACTACCTGTCCATGGTGGGCCCAGCCTGGGCAGCACACCGCAGCAGGGACTGCTCCGACCAGCTGACTGGATCAACCCCTATATGTGGCAGGGAAAAGGGGGCTGCTCCCACACACCCACCCACCCTTTAATTGGTTAACTAGTTTAACTGGATTTTACATCTTTAAGAGTATCAACCATCTGAACTGTACTGGGAGGACAGACAAAACTGAGATAGGGATATTGTGATGTTGCAAGGTATTAATGACTGCCATCAGCTGGTTCTTTGCTCCAGAAACCTTTATGGAGGTGAGGCTGCTGGGACTGTTAGTAGATGCAAGGGGCTCTGCTCTGGATGTCCCCCCATTTCCTATCTTCCCCAGAGATCTGACCACTGATGTCTACACAACATTCCTTAAAAACCATGGAATTGATTGGATGTGGCATTCAAAATGTACTGTGTGACAGATGCAGGAATGCCATCAAGCTGAGGGGAAGGCCTCACTTTACTCAGCCAATATTAAGCACCACATGGTTTATCTTTCAGGCCTTAGAAGAACCCTTAAAAACCAAGATCCTGTCTATTTTAGAGACCTCCCTGCAGCCTTTAGAGAAGCCACATGAAAGTGAATGTAAAAAGTTTCCTAATTCAGTTATAGCATCACACTTCCTTCCTCCCCTCCCTCTGCATAAACTGTGTGAGGTGCTCTACATGCCCACCTACACGCCAATCCAGACTGCATTTCTGCTGGAAAAACATTAACACAGCTGTGAGAAATATTACATCTTGTAGTATGGTGTCCATTTCAGTTGGAAAAGGGCAGCCAATGACAGTCACATTAAAAGATGATTACATTACTAACTTTTGAGTGCTTGATTTTGTAATTAAAGACTGTACCATAATGCATGTGCATAAGTGGGCCAAATTATGGATCTTCGGGATTGGAGATATGAGGAAAACAGACTCTGATCGGAGGGTGAGCCGTACCCCACTGTGTTACAAGCACTATGTGATGAGCCTCATGGAGTTTTCCAAATGTTTTTTCCTTGTTCTTTACAACAAATGGGTGCAACCTGGGCCTTATTCATCACAAATATTAAATTCCATATCGTCTGTCTATATAGACAGACAACAGACATAACAATGAACTATCTGTTTGTTTGAAATAACTCAAAGGCCTGACTCCAAGATAAGGATGTAAAATCCTGTTTTAGTTCATTAACCGGTTAAGTGTTAAGTTTAACCCATTAACTGATTAGATATGGGTGTGCTGGATTGGCCCCTCAGTCCCACACATCTGAGCAACCCCTGCTTGAGTCAAGTGGGGAGCTGCTCCAGCACCTTTCGATTAACTATTCACATCCCTACTCCAGGAGTCACTCAATCACCAACTGCTACTAACATTTTTGGTACATGTTTGGATCTAGGGGTGACAAGATTATTTTTCTTCGTTGGGAATTTTAAGACCAAAGTAACTTTACACAGTCTTATTCCAACTGGTTTCATTTATATAACAAAACAAAGAAAAATCTAGTACTGGACTCATACTAACCAATTAAGACCAATAAACTATGTGCTGGAGAGCTACTGAATGGTGAGAACTAGAGCAGGATATTTAAACCCCAGCTCCTCACATACCTGTTGTATATATTCAACATAAACATGTATCAGTGCAAAGAACCATGTTTTATGTACTACCTGGAAAAGAGTTGTGTGGGACAGAGAAGCTCCAAGGACATGACTTCACTGTTTTGGATACAGTGCCAGCAAACAGTTTCTGGAACAGTTGGGCTCCCTAATGGAATGCTGTAACAGAAATGAACCATATCTCCTTAGGGCACAAAAAAGTAGCACCATATGGGATTCTATCATAGCCAGTGAATTTTACTGCTCTACTGATTCCAATAGCTACACGTTTAGAAGCGGTGATCCTGGGTATGGGTCAAGCCATACTGCACATATGTGATTTGTTCAGAAGAAGTTTCCAAGAAAGGGGGTAGTATTCCTGAGGGCTGAGAATTTTCAGCATTGTGCAAGAGATTGTGCTGTACTTATTGGAAAGAACATGCCACACAGGGTACCAAAAAAGAACCAACACCTAGTAGATTTAGGACTAAACCTACCATCAAAAGCCGAGTTGCCCTGGGGCTTCTATGCAAATTAGGGATGTAAAATTCCGGTTAAAAATTAAACATTCCATTTAACTGGTTAACTGAGATGCCTCCAATGGGGGGCAGCTCTGGCTAGGCTGGGCCAAGGAGAGCAACGACCTGCTGGTTAACCGGTTACCCCAGTAAGGCACATGCTTACTACATTCCTAATGCATTTGCCAACAAGAAAAACCATTGCTTTCGCTATGCTGGGAATCTGAAACAGAACATGGGATGAGGACCTCTCTCCTCTTCCAAACAACTGGCTGCTGAAAGGGAAGCATCAATCTCTGTGTGAAATAGCTAACCAGGACAAGAAAGAGCTTCACTGTCAAAAAAGCTTCACCTCTGCCCAATATAATTTGATCAGCTAGAATCAAACTTCTGAAAATGTTGTTCTACTTCCTGTCACAGTGCTGCCGGGCAGGGCAGGACTGCACTTATCTGTGCATCAAGATCACTTGCAACTGCAATTGCAAAGTGCAATTTCAAGCCATGAGCAGAATCAAACTCAAAATGACAATTATAAATGTAATTGTAAACTGAGCAGTTTATAAACCAGCCTTATGAAATTTCACTTTCCCAGGGAGAGTAAGCTCTCAAATAAATAAAATATTTGTTTTAAAGGGTATGAAAGCTAAATTTTGTCATAGCACTTTGCACCTGGTCTAGTAGATTGTCATTACAAGTTTTGCAAAGCTGCTATGAGCAATGATTTTACTATCAAGGCTGAGGGTGGCCATTCCAGCTCAATTAGTTTTACTACTGAAAATAAAAGAACTGAAAAAGAGTTTTAAATTAAACTTTAGGGAGAAACACAGAGGCTATGTTTACACTGGCGGGTTCTTGTGCAAGAACCCGCAGAGCATCCACACTGCCCGCTCGCTCTTGCGCAAAAGATTTATAGTACGGCGTCAGAAGATAGGGCTTCTTGCGCAAGAGCTACGCTCTTTTCTAACAAGTAGCGTAAGCCCTCTTGCGCAAGAGCTCTTGCTCAAGAGGGCAGTGTGGACACGCGGCAGAGGTTTCTTGTGCAAGAAAGCCCTATGGCTAAAACGGCCATAAGAGCTTTCTTGCGCAAGAGAGCATCCACACTGCCATGGATGCTCTTTTGCAAAAGCATGTGGCAGTGTGGACATGTTCTTGCACAAGAATTCACCAGTGTAGACATAGCCAGACAAACAGAGATTCAAGGGACAAAAGAACCGTTAAAATCCCTTGGAACATCTCAGACAAAAATGGGGAACATACCAAGGGCAAAAGCAGTTTTATTACATAAAAACCACTGATTTGTTTGGCAATGGAGACACTGAATCAAATGACTGGTATGTAATACAAGAGTATGGTCTATCACGGGGAGATAATGCAATACTATGTCCCCATCATACCTATTCAAGGAAGTATACACATTCTGAAGTACATATGGCCATGAAAGATCAAGATGTCAAAAGTTTAGCATAAAGGAAGTAAAGTGCAGACATGCTAGAAGGTATGCTGTCAGGAAGGGAAGGTGGACAAAGGCTGCCTAGAGCAGATACCAGATTACAGCACTGTAATAAATAGGACTACACTGGTTTCCCCAAACACAGTACATTGACTCAGAGCAGTAGCCATATTAGTCTGTAACTTTAAAGATAACAAGTAGTCCTCAGCACCTTAGAGACTAACAAAAATACATAGGATCATGAGCTTTCATGGGTAAAATCCACTTCATCAGATGAGGTGGAGTGGTAACAGAATCCAATATAAAAAGACAGCAACAGCAGTGCAGTTAAATTGATTTCAGCAGGGTGAGAATTTCACCCTAGAAGTATCTTTAACAAAGCATCTCAGTCACAGAATATCAAAAACTTTGCAGTTAATAAAAACTACTGGTTTTGCTCATGTTTCCAAATTCAGACAACTCATCAGTTGAGAATTTGTATAAAAATAGAACAAATCCCATTAGAACTGAGAACTCATATTTTAAGCAACATCTGAATTATTCCCCTCCTCCCCCAAGAAAAAATCCTCAATATAAAGCTAAAGAAAGCAAGGGAACTAAAACTCTGAAGGAAATGATCAAAACTGGTCAAAACGTAAGCTTTGTTTAACAAACAAGTAAAAACAATTTTTTGTAAGACAGAAAGCCAACAGAATGTTTCCATATTTAAGTATTTTTATTTGTTTTAAAAGGTCCCTACCTACACTGTTTATTAGGGATATAAAAATCCCTTAAATGCCAGCTCCTGGGGAGCCGCCTGCCTCCCTGTGCTGCAGAAGGGTGGGGCGGCAAGAGCTGGGCTCTTACTACATTTAAAAAGCAGAGGCGCTGTGTCTGGGACCTGGTGCAAGCCGGGACTGAGCAGTCCCGGCTCGCCTAGGTCCCCTGCTGAGCCTCCGCCTCCCCGTCCCACCATGGAGACGGTGTTGGGGAGGGGAGGGGAGGAAAGGGAACTGGTTTTTAAGCACAGGTTTCTGCTCCCCCTTGCTGCCTCTGATACAGATGCAGTGGGGGCGGAGAGGGAGAGAGCAACTAGCTGAGTAGTGACTCGACTAGTTGCTCACATCCCTTGTTTGTATGGTCATTAACATGGTCTGAGCTCCCTACTGGTCACCCAAACTGGACTACTAGCTTTAAGTAGTAAGTGGCATTGGTTTCAAAAAGGTTTTGAACTAGAATCCCAACAGAACTGGAATGTCAACTGTATATGATGCATGCTGCATAGTTGTAGCTGTGTTGCTCCCAGGATATTAGAATGGGTGGTGTAATAGCTTTTCTTGGCCCAGCTTCTGTTGGTAAGAAGATACAAGCCTCCAAGAAAGCTTTAAAAGCTTGTGTCTCTTATCATATGCAATTTAAAACAGAGAAGGTGGGGGAGGTAATATTCTATTGGACCAACTTCCGTTGGTGAGAGAGACAAGCTTTAAAACTTTCTTGGAAGCGTGTCTCTCTTACTAACAGAAGTTGGTCCAAGAAAAGCTATTTCCTCACCCACCTCGTCTCTTTAAATTGCATAGGATGAAAGTTTTTAAAGCCAATTTAAATTAAATCAATCAATGAAAGCAGTGGAGTTACATCAGGGTTGAATATAATCCATTAAATATTTAAATTAAGGATTCTGAGGGGAAAGAAAATCCCCAAATTCATATCTCTAGGTTCACTGAAATTATACCCAAATTTGGGCAATTAGGACTTTGATCCTGCAAGATGCTGAGCACACATGCTAAAACACACTTTCTTCAATCAGGCTACACTGCTCAGAACCTTGTAGAGTAGAACCTTTCAACTCCAAACAGAAGCAGCTCTATACTTGGTAGAAGAGCTATAGTAGTAATATCAAATACAACTCAAAGATTTCCAAACAAAAAAGGCACATGGTTCAGATCTTTAATCTAAGGACAGAAAGTTTTGCCAGCATAACTAGAAAGTTTTGCCAGCATAAATATGTCAATCAAGACTGCTTATGCTTTGTTTTTTAAACTAATACAGTTATTCTCATAAAAGCCCCCACAGACCTACCTCTATTTTAGATCTGTCTCCTGTCCAAACTAAAATCTCAGCTTGATGATGTCTAACCGTCAGTTAAAGATAAAATATGGTTAAAAGACAGCTTTTAATCCTGCCTCTGGCCCTCCTCACTTCCTCCTTTCTTGATCATTATAGGCACCAAAACGCCATGGGTGCTATGAAAAAAAAAAAAAAAAAGTTAGTAGGTGTTTAGCAGCCAGCTCATCCTCACCCCAACCCCCCAGAACCTCCACCTAATCAACTCCTGGCCCTCCCTGTCAGCTGTGCCACAATGCGCAGGAGTCGGTGGGGTGGGGGGAAGGAGGAGAGAAGTGGGTACAGGTTATGAAGTGGGCAAGGATAAGGTAGAACTGGGAGGGAAGGAAGAGACGGGGTGGAGACTTGGGAGGTCAAGGGGGTCAGGTGAAGGTGATAGCACAATCATGCCTGTCACACTGGCTACAGGAAAAGGCTTTATCCTTGTACAGGTTACAAACCTTATTGTACAGTTTTGTCTGCACTTCCATTAGGAGAGCCACAGCCATTAGCCAAGAAGCAGAACAATGCAAGATTACACTAAAACAGTGGTCTCCAACCTTTTTAAGCACGAGACCACTTTTTGAATTTAAGTGCAGTCCAAGATCTACCTCAAATATAAATACCCTTGTCCCGCCTCCCTCCTGTCCCTTCTCCAAAGCCCCATCCCTGCTCACTCCATCCTTCCTCTCTTGCCCATCCTCCCTCACTTTCATCAGGCTAGGGCAGAGGGTTGGGGTGCAGGCTCTGGTCTTGGATTAAGGGATCTGGAGTGCGAGAGGGGCTCTGAGCTGCTCTTGGGGTAAGCAGTTGGGATGTAGGAGGGGGGTTCTAGGTGCAGGCTCTGGGACAGTGTTTGGATGCAGGGGTGCTCGGGCTTGGAGTGCAGGAGGGGTTAATGACTGGGGTAAGAGTTCAAGCTGGGGGCTCCAGCAGGGCCCTGCCTATCTCAAGTGGCTCCTGGGTGGTGGTGCAGTGGGGCTAAGGCAGGCTCACCCCTGCCCTGGCCCTGTACCACTCTTAAAAGCAACCAGCAAATTTTTTCCATCAAGTCCTGTTGTGCCCCCTCTCTGCTCCACGGAGAAAGGATACAGAGTGGGAGGGGGCACCTTGATATCAGCATCCTCCTCTCCCTTCCCTGCCAAGCGCAGAAAGCAGGAGGCTCCCCAGGGGAAGGGGCAGTTCCAAGGCAAAGGGCAGAAGATGTGCAGCAGTGTGAGGAAGGGCAGCTGAAGTGCCAGCACTTGATAGCCTCTTGGCCAAACCAGTCAGGATCACCTGCCAGAGGCTCCAAGATCTACCAGTAGATCCCAATCTACTGGTTGGTGACCACTGCACTAAAACAATTGAATATCTAGCTGTTAAGGTGATCCTCTCCTAGTATTACTCACTATCACCAGATAAAGATCAGAGCTTAAGACGGTTAAACAACAAAACAAAACTTTGTTGATGAAAGTTTTGTTGCTGACTTAAGAAATCACTTAAAAATTGTGGTTGTGAAATCACTACTTCATTGTTTTTTCTTTTATGGTCCCCATTTCTCTATTGATTATCTGCATGGTCTCTGTCTGGTTCTTTAAATGTCCTGTTGCAAAATTAATTTTGCTGGGTGTAAATCAACTAAGGTAGCGGGCCTGGAATCAGCCGCTAGTCAGTTTCAGCAGCGGCTGAATCGGGGACGCCTGGGGCAGAGCCGGACTATCGGAAGGGGGGGGACTATGAAGGGTATGGGGTGGCATCCCCCCCACCCCACCCCAGACCCCTCATAGCCCCCCCACTCCGATAGTCCGGCATATCATATCTGATAATCCGGCACCCTCTGGGTCCTAAAGGTGCCAGATTATCAGAAGTTTACTGTATTCACTTTCCAGGGTCCACATAGCCAATTTGCCACTCTATCATTTCTCATCAAGCTTTCCATTCTTGCCTCTAACCAGACAATGATGGCTGTCTACTACTGTCCACTGGATACATTTTCAAAAATAACTTTGTACTTTCCATCATGCTGCCCTGCACTCCCCATAAACCTCTGCAAAGCTACCTCACTACCCCTTGAAATCCCTCCTCAAAGTTCTCCTTTCCTGTGCCTCCGCACCCCTGCAGCCTACAAAAAACACTTAACAGGTAGGCTGTTGGTGTGCAGAGATCACTGTCTACCATGCTGACCAACACGGTCTCATTGTTCCCTTGTACTCCCTCATCTGTCTGTCTACCTGTTATCCCTTGTCATACAGACTGTAAATTCAATGGTGTAGGGACAGGCTTGCTGTTCTGTGTTTTCACAGCACCTAGCACAACGGGGCCCTGGTTCTAGGAATTAGCACAATGCAAAATGTGTGTTAATAATACAGATGCAGTTTTGTTTTCTAAGGGAAGATATTGGAATAGCTTGTGCTCGTCAGGAAGCCAGCATAAAGTATACCAGTATAAGCATTTTTATGAATAAAACTGTTTCTAAACTAGGAGGGCTTAATTATACAGTCAACCTGTGGAATGGCTTGCCAGAGGATGTTGTAAAGACTAGGACTTTTAACAGGGTTCAAAAAAAGAGCTAGATAAATTCATGGAGGTTAGGTCCATTAATGGCTATTAGCCAGGATGGGTAGGAATGGTGTCCTTAGCCTCTGTGTGGAAATGGATGACAGGACAGGGAGCACATGAGGATTTCAGCATAGTTAAACCAGTAAAGCTTTCTGGGGAGGAATAGCCAAAATAAAATTTAGTGAGACTTCCAATGTCAATTTCATTGAAAACAAAAAAGGAGAAACAGTACACGGTCCAAGTGCCACATATAAAGAGACTACAATAATTCAAAATTTAACAGCTAAGCTGAAGTGCTTGAAAAAATATGACCAAATCCACCAGCCTAGATTCAAGGCAACCCCAAATTCCCCTGGGAGGCCATCATAACAAGGTTGGGGAATCCTATTAATATTCTGTAGAATTACACCAGTATAAAAAAAAAAACAAAAACCATAATTCAATGAAAGAAAAGGTGTACAAATCAGAACAAAACTGAGGCCTTTAAAAGACCAAAATAGACTTGGTTATGTTTGGAAATAGTGTTGGAGGGTTAGCCGTATTAGTCTGTTTCAATAAAACAACTAGGAGTCCTGTTATTTGGCCATAAGCTTTTGTGGGCTAAATAATTTAGTTAGCTTTAAAAAGTACCATAGGATTCCTCATTGTTTTGGTTGTTTAAAATAATTGATTAATTAGGCTATATTATGAAGAGGCAGTTGCCTGGATATAGTTGTAATCAGGTTACCATTATAAGCTTGATTTCTCTTTCACTCACATGCTCTGAAATGAAAGAGATGGTCCCACTGATTCAAATTTCAAATGTGACTTGAGAACAAAAGAATTTCCCCAAAAGCACTCAATGCTTTTTTTGACCGTGTCTTCACAGATAAGGTCAGCTCCCAGACAACTGCCCTAGGCAACGCAGTATGGGAAGAAGGTGGGCAGCCCCTGGTGGAGCAAGAACAGGTTAAGAACTATTTAGAAAAGTTGGACATATATAAATTCATGGGGCCGGATCTAATGTATCTGAGGGTGCTGAGGGAGTTGGCTGATGTGATGCAGAGCCATTGGCCATTATCTCTGAAAATCTGTGATGATCGGGGGAGGTCCCGGATGATGGGAAAGACAAATGCACTGCCCATCTTTAAAAAAGGGAAGAAGGACAATCCAGGGAACTACAGACCAGTCAGCTTCACCTCAGTCCCAGGAAGAATCATAGATAGGATCCTCAAGGAATCCATTTTGAAGCAGTTGGAAGAGGAAAGAGATCAGGAACAGTCAACATGGATTCACCAAAGGCAAGTCATGCCTGACCAACCTGATTGCAAAGCTTCTGATAAAGTCTCCCACAGTATTCTTGCCAGGATGCTAAGGAAGCATGGACTGGGTAAATGGATGGTAAGCTGGCTAGACTGTCGGGCCCAACGCGATGAAATGGCTCAATGTCTGGTTGGGGGTCGGTTTCAAGCGGAGTGACCCAAGGATCGGTTCTAGGCCCAGTTTTGTTCAACATCTTTATTAATGACCTGGATGAGGAGATGGATTGCACTCTCAGCAAGTTTGCGGACGACACTAAGCTAGGGGGAGAGATAGATACGTTGGAGGACAGGGATAGGGTCCAGAGTGACCTGGACAAATTAGAGGATTGGGCCAAAAGAAATCTGATGAGGTTCAAGAAGGACAAGTGCAAATTCCTGCACTTGGGACAGAAGAGTCCCACGCACTGTTACAGCCTGGGGACCGAATGGCTAAGCAGCAGTTTGTCAGAAAAGGACCAGGGATTACAGTGAATGAGAAGCTGGATATGAGTCAGCGTACCCTTATAACAAAGCAGACTAATGCCATATTAGGGTGCATTTGGAAGAGCACTTTCAGATCTAGAGAAGTGATTATTCCCCTTTATTCGGCATTGGTGAGGTCACTTCTGGAGCACTGCATCCAATTCTGGGCCTGCAATTACAAAAAGGATGTGACTGCATTGGAGAAAGTCCAGCAGAGGGCAACAAAAAATGATTAGGGGGCTGGAGCACATGACTTACGAGCAGCGGCTGAGAGATTTGGGCTTAGTCTACAGAAGAGAAGAGTGAGGGGGGATTTGATAGCAGCCTTCAACTACCTGAAGGGAAGTTCGGAAAAGGAAGAAGAGAAGCTGTTCTCAGTGATAACTGATGGCAGAATGAGGAACAATGGTCTCAAGTTGTAGTGGGGGAGGTCTAGTTGGATATTAGGAAAAACTATTTTACTAGGAGGGTGGCAACGCACTGGAATGGGTTACCTAGGGAGGTGGTGGAAACTCCATCCCTAGAGGTTTAAAAAAATCCCAGCTTGACAAAGCCCCGGCTGGGATGATTTAGATGAGATTGGCCCTGCTTTGGGCAGGGGATTGAACTCGATGACCTCCTGAGGTCTCCTCCAATCCTATGATTTTATGAAAAGGCAGATAGCTGGGAGTAGAGGATGGCATAAAAAACCCAGTGCTACAGAAGCAATCCCATACAGGTGCCTATACACTGCATGTCTTTCACGTATTGATAATATCAAACCTATTCACAATAGGCCTGATCCCAAAAGATCTTGGAGAGAATGTTAGTGAGGGTTTTGGCTAGCAAGGGCATCAATCTAGTTTTCTTTAATATATAGCCCAGGAAAATGTAACACCTCAGACATTTGGTTACTGTCAGCAACAATATTGCCTCAGAATGGAAAGAGACTCCCTTTTTCAAGAAGCTGAGAATATCCTTAAGCAATTGAGAAACTGATAAGTAAATACATAAGAAAAAGCAGAATAGTAACAGAGATGCAGCCGTGTTAGTCTGGTGTGTCTGAAACAAAAGACAGAACTATGTAGCACTTTAAAGACTAACAAAATGGTTTATTAGGTGATGAGCTTTCGTGGGCCAGACCCACTTCCTCAGATCAATATGTGGAAGAAAATCGGCACAACCATATATAAGAAAAAGCAGTTTCAGACACTAAATAGCTTTTTGTTTCAGCTCCCACTCATCTCCCAGAAACATTTCCCCCTCCCAAACAGTAGAGTAAAACAATAACTTTCACCTCACTACTGTCTGAGCTGTCTTAAGGATGTTGAATGAATGCAAGAAGTAGAGTTTTCTATTGCAAAGGTAAAATATTTAAAATTTTTTGCTTGAGAACCTAGTTTTCTAACAAAAGAGACAGCTCCTGGAGAAGGGTATTGGTAGTCAAGTTCAAGCTACTGGTGGGAGATCAACCTGACTAAATAACAAAACTCCACAGTTATTATTTCTATTTCTTGATTTAAGTCAGGTATAAATGCCAGATCAAGATCAGCACTCATTGGTGGGACAGCATGGGGAAACCTTATCCACAGTCACCACAGACTGTGAGTAAATCACTAACATGTAGGACTGGAAGTGACCTTGAGAGTTCATTTACTCCACCCTCCTGCACAGAGGCACAACCTACTATAATAAAGCCATCACTGACAGGTGTTATTGTCTAACCAGTTCTTAAAAACAACTAATGACGAAGACCCTACGATGTCCCTTGGAAGCCTATGCCAGTGCTTACCTATCCTAAGCTAGAACACTTTCCCTAACATCTAACCCAAATCTCTCTACTTGCTACAGATTAATTACTTTTCATCCTACCTTCAATGGACAGGTACATTTGCACTCTTATTTTCTTAACAGTGTATATGCACAGTTTTCCCATCCTTTCCTCATAGGTCAGGTTTTGCAAATCTTATATTTGCAGCACTCCCCAGGATGTTCTCCATTAACTGTGTTGGCCGGGACCGGACAATGCACCTCAACCAAAGACTCACTAGTGCAAGCAGAGCAGGACAATGGCTTCCTGTGTCTTTCATGCCCATGTTGCCTCTTGTGTGTAGATAAATGAAGGATGTCAATCCACAGGGCTATCAAAGTGTAACTTTTAAAAAAGTGTGAGACTGTTCTCTCCCAACGGTTTTACCAACTATTTAGTTCTCCTGGCTCTCCTTATCTTGGGAGGAAGGGAGTGCTTCTCTTCTCATGCTAGTGTTACATATTTGGCTATTATAGTCCTCTCTGTGACATGCTACTTCCAAAAACCTACTTTTCAGATCCAGAAAAGGGGTAAAAGCTGACTACTCCCATAAGCAAATATTTTTGAGTTAGGTGGAAACTTTTTTTTTTTTTTTTTTTTTTTTTTAAATGTACCACGCGATACAGGACCAGTGATACAGGGAGCTGTTGCTTACAGGAAGCTGGCTAAAAAGCCAGCTCCTCACAAGTACCAGCTTCTACCTGCTCCACCCACAGGCAGCAGCAGGCAGGTGTGTGTGTTGTGTCTCCGTGTAACTGTGAAGGTTAACCAATCAGCCCAGGCTCATCGGTTAACTGTGTACACATTTACACTTTCACATCCCTAGTATTAAAACCCAGAAAAGAGAGGTTTTTCTACTATTACTTAAGAAACTTTTTGTAATAAAAGTAAAAGCAGCATCAATAAGATGTCTCAAATAAAACAATCTTACTTAAAATGGAGAGTTGAAATTATGTGTACCAAAAAAACCCCCAAACCCACCGTAACCCTGTGAATCATGCTATGATCAACAATATAACAATGATAATACCCCAGTTAGGCAGTATGACTAATGTATTATGGATGTAAAAATATGCTGAAACAGTTTTGGATGTATAAAACATTTTGATAACACTTTTGAAAGAAATTCATTGTTGGCTCAGAAGTTTGCACTGTATTTTGTCAGAATTGCCTAAGCACAGGTTTAATGTCTAGAACCTCCCGTCTTAGTCCTCTAAAACCTCCCGTCTTAGTCTTCTAAAACACTGTTTCTCAACCAGTGGTACGAGTAGCCTTAGGGGTACTTGAGAGAAGTCTGGGGGGGTACGTCAACAACTGAAATTTGGAGAAAACACAATTTTTGTTTTAAGTTTTACAGTGTTTTATTATTTTTGTACTTTTTACACCCAAAAATGTCATCACCCATCTGGCTACGATTAAGTTGTTTAAACAAATGCGTTGCAACAGTAGAAAAAAAATTGAAAGAAATCTGTAAGTACTGGGGGTACTTTTTTTTTTTAAAAGGGTACTTTATAAAAAAAGGTTGAGAAACACTGCTGTAAAACACACACTGACGTGACAAAATAGGAGCATGGGGGACAGTGTAATTACCAACTCCATTCTTAAACAGGAAAACTGATTACTGCCTAGGGATGTAAGACGTTAATGATAAGCTGATGCTTATAGTTTCCTGTTACGGGTTAAACTCCCAGTGCCCCCAGCGCCAGCAGCAGTTAACCGTGTAACTGATTTAATTGCACTCAGTTTCATGGTTAACATTTAACTGTTTTGACAACCCTACTACTGGCTCAGAAAAGGAGAATTTTGATCTCTTGTTAATTTAAGGGGAATATCTTAAAAGGTCTCAAGAGAAAGGATCATCTTGCTATTAAGGAGTGGGCTCTGCAACAGACTTCCCACATGGCTTTGGGAAAAGTTTCAGAGGGGTAGCTGTGTTAGTCTGTAACTGAAAAATTAAAACAAAACAAAACAAACAAAAAAAAAACCCAATGACTAGTCCTGCAGTGCCTTAGAGACTAACAAAAAATGTAGATGGTATCATGAGCTTTAGTGGGCACAACCCACTTCTTCAGATGAACGGAGTTAAAGGGTCCAGCTTACAAATAGAGAGGATGGATAGGGAAAAAGAGAAAGGGGGGGAAAAAGGGGAAAAATATTGTCAGTTAGAGAGTCCATGCTAAATGGGGCTAACAGAATGGGCTCTAAGTACCTGGTGCTTAGCTTATATCATTAGGGTGTGGAATGTAGCAGCCCATCCAGTTTAGGTCTTTGTTTAGACCTTGATTCTAGGTGTCAAACTTGTAAATTAAACCAAGTTCTGCAGCTTCTCCCCTAAGTTGGTTTTTGAAATTGCAAGGTTTTAGTGAGTGGCTAGGAAAGTTGAAATGTTCCCCAACAGGTTTCTATGTGTTACCATTTCAAATATCTGATTTGTGTCCATTAACCCTTTGTGGTAGAGACTGTCCAGTTTGGCCAATCAATATACATGGCAGAGGGGCATTGCTGGCACTTGATGACATAGATTCATCTTGGTGGACGTTCAGTTATAGGAGCTTCTGATGTGCTGGTTTATGTGGTTAGGTCCTATGATGGTGTCACTTGTATAGATGTGCGCACAGAGCTGGAACCAGAATTAATTGCAGGGGTGGGTTCCTGGATGAGTATTATGGAGGTGGGCTGTGTGGTGCTGGGAAGAATTTGTTTCAAGGTTAGATATCTGTCTCTAGGTGAGGCTGGACCTGTCTCCAAAGGCCTGTAAGTGTGAGGGGTCATTGTCCAGGATAGGTTATTGATTGTTAATAATATGCTGGAGGGGATTAAGTTGGGGGTTATTGGTGATGACCAGTGGTGTTCTGCTCTCTTTCTTGGGCTTATTTTGAAGAAGCTGACGCCTGGGTACTTGCCTGGCTCTGTCAATCTGTTTTTTCACCTCCCTGGGTGGGTATTGCAGTTTTAAGAATGCTTGATAGAGATCTTGTAGGTGTTTGTCTTGTCTGTGGGTTTGGAGCAAATCCGGTAGTATCTTAGGGCCTGGCTGTAAACAATTGATTGGGAAATGAGTCTTGGATGGAAGCTAGAGGCATGTAGATAAGTGTAATAGTCAGCAGGCTTCCAGTATAAGGTGGTGGAAATGTGGTTGTCATTTAACTGTACTGTAGTGCCTTCAGAGCTTGGCAGCCTCTGTCTGGGGCAGTAGGGCTACCTTCACTTGTGTGCTGCCTTCAGAACTGGGCAGCCGGAGAAGAGCAGCTGTTGGCCAGGCACCCAGCTCCAAAGGCAGCAATCGGCTGGCAGCACAGAAGTAAAGGTGTCAATACCATGCTATCTTCAGAACTGGATGGCCAGAAAGCAGCAGCTACTGAAGGCCCTGCACTGCAACAGGGATATAAAAACTCATTTAATTAGTTAACCAGTTAAACGTTCAGGGGCTGCTCCAGCCAAGCTCTGAAGGCAGTGCTACTATCTACAGGACAGGTTGCACCTCCCTGGTCTAGCTCCCTTGGGACCCAAAGGAGGGATTTTGTCAGACCAAGGGAGGTCATTTATGCCCCCCTCACACTAGACCCCCAACTCAGCTCCACTCCTGGCCTGGCCTCCTGGCTAGCTCCCCACATGCAATCAGCCCTGCTGCACTGCCACAGCAGCCCCCAGTCCCGCTGCTGGGGCTCTCAGCTTCGCCACAGAAAACCACTGCCCTGCCAATGGTGCTTCTGGCACCACCAGCCCGGTCATGGCAGCACCGGCCACGCCAACCCCAGTACCACCGCCAGGACCTACCCCACAGCAGCAGACTGCTGCTCGGCCTCCAGGGTTTCCGACCTAGTCAGCCCTACCAGGGCAGCACCAGCCCTTGCTAGCTCTGCTGTGGCAGCCCCCTGGTCCAGCCGCTGGGGCTTCTGGCCCCACCACAGCAGACTGCTGCCCTGCCGGAGTCCACTGGCATTCTGGCCACCCTGCCACTGGTTTAGCCGGACTCCTGCAGCAAAGCTCCCAGCCCCTGGCCTCCCTGCAGCCAGCATGGTTGGGTTCCCAACCCCCACAGAGCTCCTGCCTCTGGTTCTCCACCAGGTCTCTTTAGTTCAACAACATCTGTGGTCCTACTAGACCACAGAGGTTGCCGGACCAGGGAGTCCCAGTCGAGAGAGGTTCAGCCTGTTGTAGTATTTAAGTAAGGGTAGCAGTTCCATACCCCGCCCTGCAAATTCCTTTATGGGTCAGAACTCCTACAATTACAACCCTGTAAACTTTCAAATTTAAATAGCTATATTCATGAAATGTATTATATTAAAAATCCTATTACCATGAAATTGACTAAAATGGACCGTGAATTTGGTATGACTCTACTAATAGCTGCTAATATGCTGTTAGCCTTTTTTAAACACTGCAGTCCTCTGAGCAGAGGTTTCCAGAGAATTAGCCAAGATGACCCCAAGATCTCTTTTTGTGGATGGTAACAGCAAATTTAGAATCCATTACTGTACTGGTGTAGTTGGTATTTCTTCCAGTGTGCATTACTTTGTACACTGAATTTTATTAACCATTTTCTTGACCAGTCACCCAGTTCTGTGAAATCCTTCTGTAACTCCTCATTGTACCTTGAATAATTCTGTATTGTTTGCAAACTTGTCCCCTTCACAATTCACTCTGTTTCACAGATCAAGAGAACCTTGAGGGACTCTGCTGTTCACCTCGGTCTCCCTTGTATAAAAAAAAAAAAAAAAAAAAAAAAAAAAAAGGGTCTTGACATCGTACTTTGTTTTTTTCCTGGAGAACTTGTTGGAGATCTCAGATCTTCTTGTTCATCTCATGAGCTTTCTTTCTCAACATTTAAGCAGCTGTGGTGGCACCATCAAAGATGTAACAAAGATATTAATTCTCCCAAGCGTTTATTAGACAATGGAATTAAAACAAGAGTTTTGAACTGAGATTAACACCTAAGAGTCTCTCCTCCCCTCCTTCTTTTATAAGTCATCAGAGATTTAAAGAAAAAAAAAAATATTTCTAGCCCTCTCCATATAACACAAAGCAGTGGGGTAAAAAAGTGCACACTTAATTTCTGATTGACTTCTGTGATAAGATTACTGGCTCCGTGGATATGGGGAAAGTGGTGGATGTGATACACCTTGGCATTAGCAAAGCTTTTGATTTGGTCTCCCACATTAACTTGCTGGCAAGAATAAAGAACTATGGATTGGATTAATAGACTACAAGGTGGATAGAAACCTAGTTAGATCATCAAGCTCAACAAGCAGTGATTGAGAGCTTGATGTCTAGTTGGCAGCCAGTATCGAGGAGTTCCCCGGGGTTGGTCCTGGGCCAGGTTTTGTTCAATATCTTCATTATTATCTCAACCAGTGATTTTCAAACTAAGGGTTGCGACTCAGTCCTAGGTCATGGAATGTCAGGCACTGGGTCGCACTGCTGTAGGGTGACTGCTAAGGTAGACTTCTTGCCTGTCTTGGCACCACAGACTACACTGCGCCCCAGAAGTGGCCAGCAGGAGGTCTGGCTCACAGGCAGAAGTGGCTCTGTGCGCTGCTTTCACCTACAGTCCCCAGAGCTGATGCCCAGAGTGCGAGCAGTGCAGGGAGTCCCATCCAGCCCCTCCTAGGAGCTGGACCAGCTCTTGGCTGCTTCTGGGGCACATCAATGCCAGCTCTGCTAACTGGGAGCTGGCAGAGAAAAGCCTGTGCCCAAACCCTGAGCCCCCTCCTATACCCCAGACACCCCACCTCTGTCCCACTCCAGAGCCTGGTCCCCCTCCCAGATGGGGCCTGATGTTAACATGTACCCAAGTACATGGGTAACCGATGATCCTGGGCTCATCAGTTAACCCTCTCTGTTACATACTTCCCATATCAGAAGTAGCAGCGAGGGAAAGAGAAGAGGTAAGGCAGGAGCTGGTGGGCATGGGGAGCTGGCTTTTAAGCTGGCTCCCTGCATGTGCCAGGTCCTGTAGGGCTGCCTGACCCTCCCACAGAGGCAGTGGCATGGGGGAGGGGCAAACAGGGAGGAGTGGGTATGCATAGCATGGGGTGGCAGCAGCCCCTGTCTGGGAGCTGGGCTGAGCTCCTGGACCCAGTGTGAGCCAGAACTAAGCTCCTCCGGAGTGGGGCCAGAACACACTGGCTGCTGGCCCCACCCTTGGGGGACTATAGAATAGTCGAGTAACTGATAAGAATTCATGAGGTTAATTGACTATTCAATTAACTAATATTTAACATCCCTAGTAAAGAGATATAATTATGTTGGGCCACAGGTATCAACAATTTTCTTCAAGTGGGTCATGAGGAAAAAAGTCTGGGGAAAAAAAAAAAAACAAAACAAAAACCATCAACCACTGGACTAAATTATTTCCTGAGGTCTCATCCAACCTGATCTTCTGTGAGTCTCCTTTCAGATTACCTTTCCATGTGTCTTATTCTATTTACTGCCATCCATTGATACACAACAGGCATCTGGTTAAAGTGCTAAAGAAAAAAAATCTTTAAAAGCAAAATAAAAACAGTTAATCCATGTGCATGTGTATATGTGTACACACACCAGAATAACAGAAGAGCCATGATGGTTATAGACAGTGCTCAACAAATTATTAGAAACCCTACTTGCCAGACAAAAAAGGGACTCGCCACCCCCACCGCGCAGGTGTGCGCCACTCGGAGAACGGGACGACCAGGACGGCATATTTGCTTCTGTGATGGGGCGGGGCTGCTCCGCAGCAGCGAGGGCGACCCGTCCCGCACTTCAACGGTGCCAACCCCTACTCTGACAGCTCTGCGCCGCTTGCTCCCGTGCGGCCGCCCAGCTGAGCAGTGTGCAGGGGGGCCAAGTCCTGGGATGGGAGCCAGAAGCGGGGGCGGGGCCGCATGCGGGCGTAGGGCAGGGCCAGAGTGCGCGTGCGTCCCTGACCTCAGGGGGAAAGGCGCCGGCGCAAGAGAGCGCCGCATTCAAAAGGAGAGCAGAAGAGAGGAGGGAGGCGACGGAGGAGAGTAACGGAGGGAGAGGGGAGAACAGAGGAGTGAGCTAGAAGACGGTGGTGGGCAGAGGAGTGAAAGGTGAGAGTGGAGGAGACAGGAGGGGGACGGGAGTCGGAGGTGGTCAGAGAAGGCAGGAGGGAGACGGGAAGTGGAGCAGAAAGCAGAGCGTGGGGGCAGAGGACGTGAAAGGAGAAGCGGAGGTAGGAAGCAGCCCAGAGTGGAGACACGAAGGAGCCCCGTCCTGGGCTGCTTTCTACCTCCGCTTCTCCTTTCATGTCCTCTGCCCCCACGCTCTGCTCCACTTCCCGTCTCCCTCCTGTCTTCTCTGACCTCCTCCGACTCCCGTCCCCCTCCTCCGCCCACCGCTGTCTTCTAGCTCACTCCTCTGTTCTTCCCTCTCCCTCCGTTACTCTCCTCCATCTCCTCTCCCCTCTGCCTTCCTCCACTGCTCTCCTTTTGAATGCGGCGCCTCTCCCCCTGATGTCAGGGACGCACGCACACTCTGGCCCCGCCCTACACCTGCATGTGGCCCTGCCCCCGCTTCCAGCTCCCGTCCCAGGACTCGGCCCCCCTGCACACCGCTCAGCTGGGCGGCCGCACGGGAGCAAGCGGCACAGACCGCTGTCAGAACGCCGCGCTGCCCATGCAGCACGGGGGTCAGCACCATTGAAGTGCGGGGCGGGTCGCCCTTACCGCCGTGGGGCAGCTCCGCCCCGTCACAGCTCGCTAGCTGCCAAAATCTACTCACCATGGGCGAGTGGATTTGTCAAGCCCTGGTTATAGAATACATATAAATTGAAATTTGGCCCATAATCTAACCTTTGTTTAAAGAACAAACAAAAATTCCCCTCAAATCTGGATTGAAATGTTTCCATGATTAATAAAAACTGAAGAAGAGATCCTCTGTAAAATCTGCAATTACTGTAGAATAGTAGTAGCATGGTAATAGAAAATATTAAACTGACTAGTTCATTATATTTCTTGTAGTTTGGAAAAATTATAGAAAATGAAATGCATAGGGTTGCAATGAGTTCTCTGGTATGTATATGACGACAGAACGTTTGATTTAATCCATGATTCCTTCTGGGAGCCAGATAAACGTAGAAGGATTTCAAAGCTTGTACTTTTTTTATTTTTCAAGTAGGCCTTCAGTTCTTCAAAGCACTGCAGAGCATGCATTTAAGTTTAAGCACTCGTTAGTGTGCACAAGGTTAAATATGGTTTAGAGTGCTTTGCAGAAACAGGGTCTTGATATTAATATACTACTAAAAAACAAAAAAAGTCCTTTTGTGTTTAATAGCCTGTATACGCACACAAAAATAATTTTAGCCAAGCAAACTGTTCTACTGAAAGCACCAGGACTACTTGTATGAGTAAAGATTACTAATGGGAGTAAGGATACAGCCCAATATGTACATTGCTCCTGCTCATTTTCCCTCACACAGGCAAACTCTCTGACTTAAATTCTACCTGAGAGAGGACAGCAAAACCTGCCCTCAATAATGGAGATCCAGATAGGCCAAAAGGTCACAACTGCACCTATAATATGGAGACCTTTTGGCCTATCCAGAACTCCATTACCTTAAAGTTAGTCCACTTCCCATTCTACTTCAGAGCATTCTTTTACAAATACTGCCAAGCATCCATCTATAACAGGACCAGAAATCCAGAACACAAGAACCCTTGCACGTTAGATACAGCCATACCAAAGATCATTAGAAATTATGGGAGTCTAGAAGGGGTGCCTGCAAACTAGAGGACGTCCAACTTCTATGCAACAATCCACCTACCCTTATTTCCATTGTTAGAAAGAAAGTAACTGCGCTTAATAAGGCAGTGGCACAGCCTACGCATTTACAACCGCCACTTAGAGTAAATGCAAATCAGGGATGCACGGGACTCATCTCTGATCTCTCTCACACGCCCTCTCCGTAGTCAAAAGAGACACCTGCAGCATGCCCCACTAACCAGCAGCCCTTAGCCGAGCCAGCGGCAGGCAAAACGGGAACCAAACGCAGCAAGGCAAGCCCCGCACCCCGTTCCACCTGCGCGGGCGGGGAACCAGCCTCCAACCTTCCCTGTTCTCCAACAGCAGGTAACGGGACACAGCCATGAGCCCCTGAACCCCAGGTCCGCCCCACACAGCGATCCCCGGCCCCAGAGCACCCGCAGGGGAGCCCGCCGCACCGGGGCACGCCTGCCCCACGACCGCCCGCTGGCCCAGACACCCAACCCCAGACCTCTGGGCCGCCTCCAGCCAACCGCCTCCCCCGGGCCGGAGCCCCGTCTCCCTCCAGCCTCCGCCCTCGGCTCGGTCCCCTCGCGGATCCGCCCAGGGAGCCTCCCTCCCAGGACGAGCTGCCTTCCCCAGCGAGCCCCTCAGCCCGGGGAAGGCCCCTCCCACAGGGAGCGCCCAGCCCCTCCGCCTGAGGGGCGCTCCCCGGGGCTCGCAGCCCCCGCTCCCCACAGCATCTGCGCCCGGGGCGGGGGTTTCCGGCCCCGACCGGCTTCCCCTCCTCGCGGTACCTACCGGGGCGGGGCCGCGCGCGTGCCCCGCTCAGGCCGGCGGCCGGGCAGCGCTGCCCCTTTGTGCCATCTGGGCGCGGGGTGGAAAGATGGAGGCGCCAGCCCTACCATTCCGCGCCCCGACTCCTCCTCCCCGTCGCCCTGGCGACTCGCCAAGCCCCTCCCCCCCACGCCAACCAATCCGTCTGCGGGCGCCGAGCACGTGACGCTGCATCCAATCACGCCGCCCGTCACTGAGCTCGGCCAATGGTCGCTGTGTTGTTGGGACGGCTGAGGAAGTTGAGAGCCGCCGTTGGCTAGTAGTGGCCCTGTGAGCGGAAGAATGCAAATGATTGGCTGGCTGGGGCGGAAAGGGGCGTGGCTCCTAGGAGGCCGAGGGCCCGCGGGGTCAATGGTGGCTGCTGAGTGGGGAACGGTGCGCCCGTCGCCGTAGAGGCCCTGCTCTGCGGAGCGCCCGGCCGCCAGGAAGGTGGGTGGGGTCCCGCCGCGGGAGCGGGCGATCCAGGGGAGGGAGCTGGGGGCAGACGCTGCGGGGGTCTGGCTCCGGGGGATGAGGCCGGGTTGCTGTAAAAGGGGGCTTGGGGAGGCGGGGTAGCTGGGGAGGATGGTTAGAGAGTGGCTGTGTGGGGAGGTGGGGTTGGATTAGGGGAGGCGGGGTGGCTGTGTGGGGAGGGGTGTGGCGGTTGGATTAGGGGTAAACGGGGTGGCTGTGTGGGGAGGGTGTGGGGTTGGATTAGGGGTAAGCGGGGTGGCTGTGTGGGGAGGGTGTGGGGGTTGGATTAAGGAGGCGGGGTGGCTGTGTGGGGAGGGTGTGGGGTTGGATTAAGGGAGGCGGGGTGGCTGTGTGGGGAGGGTGTGGCGGTTGGATTAGGGGTAAACGGGGTGGCTGTGTGGGGAGGGTGTGGGGTTGGATTAGGGGTAAGCGGGTGGCTGTGTGGGGAGGGTGTGGGGTTGGATTAGGGGAAGTGGGGGTTGTGGGGTTGGATTAGGGGAAGTGGGGGTTGTGGGGTTGGATTAAGGGAGGCGGGGTGGCTGTGTGGGGAGTTGTGGGGGTTGGATTAGGGGACTCTGGGTGGCTGTGTGGGTAGGGTTGTGACGGTGGGATTGGGGAGGCCGGGTGGCTGTGTAGAGTGGGCTTGTGACGGTAGGATTTGGGGAGACTGGGTGGCTGTGTGGGGTACGGTTGTGATGGTAGGATTAGGGGGAGGCCGAGTGGCTGTGTGGGGTAGGGTTGTGGGGTTTGGATTATGGGGAGATGGTGCCTGCGTGGGGTAGGGTTGTGGGGAGGCTGGGTGGCTGTGTGGGGTAGGGTTGTGGAGGTAGGATTAGGGGGAAGCTGGCTGCCTGTTGAGTGGTGGTACAGGCAGAGGGTGGTGAGAATAAGGTTACTGATTTTTGTTTGGTGATGTGTGTTGAATCCGGAGCCACTCTGCCTTGGAAGCCAGCCCCCTTTGGAACAAATGACAGATGAGTTGGGTAAAGGTGATACAGTGTACAGTATGGCTAGTCAAGAACAACTGCCTCTTTCTGTTGATGACAAGCTTCTTCTGTATAAGATCTTCCTCTGGACTCTTTGATCTACAGTGTAAAGTTGATGTTTAAACCAGCATTGCTGGGATGCAGCATTAATAGCACTTTGAGTTGAGTAGACTAGTTCACAGCTTCTGGCTTGGACAGACATCTCTTTGTTAGTCTGCTCCTCTATCACTTTGTTAGACTGTAGGATACTTTGAAGATTTTCAATGAGGATGACAATTATTTGTTTGTGTTACATTAGCAGCTATAAGTTGTTGATTATGAACTTACTGAACTAAATAGTAGATGCATGTATAGTGAAAACAGTCTCTACTCTATAGAGCTAGCGATGGAAGTAAAGATGAGGGCTATAAGATTAATATTTTTAAATGAAGGTATTCATTTTGTGGCAACTGATAGCAGCCCACATGGGGGAAAAAGTAATAGTTCATCAAGCCAATAAGAGCTGCCCCAATTGGAGTTCTGTAAAAACATCTGCCTTTCTTCCTCAAGTTGCTCGATGACAGCAGCAGCCTGTTTCAGGTGTTGTTTGTAGATTGGCACCCATTAAGCTGTGTATTTGGTCCTTTGTCTCCTCACAAGACCACAGTTGCCAGTGTTTGTGTAAGAGTCTAGTGAGCTGAGAGCTCTTCCTACCTGCTTACAAAAGCAGAGCATGCTTGGAGGTATGGTGGTTGAATGCTTGTAGGAACTCAGCCACTGGCAGTTTGGATATCAATAGTTGGAAGCTGATTAAGTTCTTTGAGGGCATTGGTAAAGTGCCAGGACAGCAACTCCAGAGTATCCTCTGCCTCTTGTAGTTTTTCCAAATATCTACAGAGTGAAATGGATGTGGTTCTTTTAGGTTTCAGTGCTACCCAAAGGGTTCTGAAAGGCAACAGCAATACTTATCGAAGTATAAAGGAAAACTTAAAAAACAACAAATAGTCTAGTTACAGCACTCTAAAGACTAACAAAACATGGAGATGGTATCGTGAGCTTTCGTGGGCACAACCCGCTTCTTCAGATGACCGGAGTGTTGGAAGTCCAGATCCAAGAATAAATAAGGGAAGGGGGCGGGGGAGGAGAGAAGGAAAAAAAATGAAGGGGAGGAAGAAAAAAAATACAGTGAGTAGATAAGCTTCAGAGGGATAGTCCAGTTAGTCTGTAACAGGAAAAACTTAAAAAACAACAACTAGTTTAATCTGAAAGACTAAATAGTTACAAGAGGCTGATAGGAACCATTAGTTTGCACTTGGAAAGGAAGATGACCAACAGGAGATTATACACAGACATAAAGAACCATTAGCACCTTCATTGTTTGGTTGGCTGATAATGTGTGAGCCATCCAATATCCCATTCAAACCATTAGCATAAGAATTACACTTGTGAATGAAGTTAAGCTCCAATCCTTCTCTGTGTATTTGGCTTGTGGAATTGGTCTGAAACAAAACAGCAACTTGGAGATCCATTAATGAGTGTCCAGGAAGATTAAAGTATTCTCCAACAGGATTTTGTGTTGCCTTTGCAGATATCTGATTTATGTCCATTAATTCTTTCCTGTAGAGACTGTCCAGTTTGGCCGATATACATTGCAGTGGGGCATTGGGCTACCCCTCTGAAGTTATCAGTCATTTTACTCTGGAACTTGGGAAAAGGTCTGCGAAACTTCAGAGATCCTTAAGCTGTCCACTTTATTAGGGAAGATAACACTTTGCGCAGGGGGAGTGCAAAGGGTGCCAATGCACCACCCTCCCACGGTCCTCCAAGCTGGCCCAGCTGAGCCACATGCCAGCTCCTGGACCCTCCCCAGCTGAGCTGAGCCGCACAGTGGCTCCGGCCCCGATGAGCTGAGCGCCTGCTCTATTCCCCTTCCCCCCACAGCCCAGCTGAGCTTCACTCTGGCTCCTTGCATGCTGACTCTTGCTTGCAGCCGAAACCTGTTTGGCCCCCAAACCTGAAGGGGGAGAGGAGGTTGATTTGAACCTAAGAAATCTGAGGGTTTTTTTGTTTTTTGTCTTTTTTAATGTGAATCAAAATGTTTGAGTAAATCAAAATTAATTTTCTTCCAGTTTTTCATTTTCTTCTCATCATTTTGGGTATGTTTCACCTGGGCATGCAAGTGTGTATTTTAATTTGGTCAAATTTCAATAAAGAAAACAAGCTCTGCTACACTCCAAGTCTTTTCACATTTGAAAAGTAATACTAACTTTACTGTAGCAAATTATTTAAAAATAACTTTGTGGCCAAAGTGGCAGACATTCTAATGAGGAAAGCTATAAGTTTCTCCCTAATATTTTTTTACATGTCTTGATCTTCAGAATTCCTCTCACTATGAAATTCTGCAGAATATTCATTTAAAAATACTGATGGGGATAAAACCAGCATTGAGCTATGGAGTTTCATGGTCTAATTCCTTAGTTGGAGTCAAGATCAAATAGCCAAAAAGTCATTATGATCTGATGGTTGTTCAGTCATGCAGTTTTATGGAATGAGATGGTGGTCTCAGTTTGCTTCCCAGTGGACATGTCTACATCAAACATGCCAACTGTATATTTCCTTCTTGCACACACCACTAGAAATGCCACATGAACCTCCTCCCATGAATCTGAGGGTTGTACTTTAAGGCTACGTCTACACTATGAGTTTTCTCGGCAAAAAATATGCTAATGAGGGGACTCATTTGCATGAGTTGTGATCTCATTTGCATATTTTCTGCCGATCTGTTTTTGTGCAAAAACAAGCAGTGTGGACGTTTTCTTTTTGTGCAAAAACCCCTTTTTCTGCAAGATCGGTATACCTCCTTTTTGGGGGCATAAGGATCTTGCAGAAAAATGGGGTTTTGTGCAAAAAGAAAACGTCCAAACTGCTTGTTTTTGTGGAAAAAACCCCAGCGCAAAAATGGATCGCAGAAAATATGCAAATGAGATTGTGACTCATGCAAACGAGTCCTTCATTAGCATATTTTGTGCCAAGAAAACTCGTAGTGTAGACGTAGCCTAAGTGGTCGTCTTTGCACAAGAAACAAGTATGGGAAAGTTCTCTTCCTGAGTAGAGCTAATAGGTCAAAGAGTACCTTGTACCCTATGTCAGGTAGTGCCGATTGATCCCAGTTTGGAGGAAACCGATGAAGGGGGTTAGTAGTTTCCAGTGTCTGTTTGCAAACAAAATAAAAAGGAATAGCAATGAGCTTACGGAACTTCCACGCTTATTATCCACCCCACAGCTCCAATCAGCTCTAAACACTGTCATGGAGACACAAACCGTATTATCTCTAAATTGGCAACTAATGTCACCAAGGTAAAATAGTTAATCATGCATATAATAGTGACAAGCCATAATATTACTGCAACAAAGTCTGGAATATTTTGAATATTGTTTTTCACTTACAATGTTACAGCAAGATCTCAGAAGGTAATTTCTATAAAACCATTATTACTGTGTAATTTTTTTAGTATAACAAAATCATTTTACCAATCACTGTTTCCACTCAAATTTTTCATTAACCTCTCTTATGCACACTCATTCATGATTATTTTGAACTCCTTTTTTATTGAAAAAAATTGCGGCCCACATTTACAAAAAAAGCACACACACTCCGAAATTCCTGCGTACGGGCCTGACACTTCTTTGGTTGCATTCAATTGATGGTTGGGGAGCTTTCTTTATTCATGGGCTAGAAACATTTAAATTAACACTTGCATTCCGCAGAAGCTGACGTCTTAGATCCTCTTCAACTGTTTAATCAATTGAATGTGAATGCCTACATTCACATTAGGAAAGAAAGATAGTAGGGAGATAAATAACCATTAAAATAGTTAATTCCTTAAATGATTAAAATTATATTGCTAACTGTTGCAGGCTTGCAGACTGCAGCTGGGGCCGGGGTCCTGTCTGCTCAGGTCACTGTCCCGGGGCTGGATCTCAGTGGTCTGGTGCAGATGTGGCCCTGCCTGCTGCCCTCACACAGGGCTCCAGCTTGGCACAGTTGGCCATTCAGACAGTTCCCTGCTAAGCATTCTGATGAGCTAAATGCTTACTGGGTAACCAGTGAAACTTTTACATTCCTAAAAGAGGGTCTAGGTTTTGGAATACTACTCCACAGTTAAGTGTCAAGCTCTGCCCTTAATTTGCAGTGTGGGTTTGAGGAAGTCACTTAACTACACCTCTGTGCTTCAGTTTCCCTATCAGTATAGTTCACATTATACAATCTAATTCTTGATGTGTTGCTCCAAGGGAAACAAGATTTCTTTAAAAAAAAAAAAATCACATTTGTCACAACTTATCTCATGTTACAAATACCACCCCTAAAACACGGTAATTGTTTTAAAGTAACAGCAACCAATTTTTAAATTTTGCCAGACATATTTTCCTGGCACATCTTGTGTGTCAATTTATTCATGAGTTAACAATAAAAATGGATAAAAGGAACTATTTTCAGCTTATGGAGCTCATGGCATCGTATCACTGAGGTCAAGAGCTTAGCAGGTTGTTTTTTAAAGGGCACATGGTTGTTTACATTAGTAAAGATGAAAAAAGCTGGAAGTAAAACTCACACATCAAGGTATAAATCAGTTTATAACAAATCTATCTATCTATCTTTATGAAAGAGCTTTCCAGATTTTTTTGGTCTGTTTCTGAAACAAAAACCCCTCATATTTGCAACTCCGTATTTACAACTCATACGGCTAATGCTTTTAATCTTCAATCTACCCATAAAATACAAACTAAATGAGGGGCTATCGGGTAGATTTAGGCTGATGTGCTAGACAGATAGATTTTGGTCTGTGTTAGAGTGCTCTCCCTTCCCTTCCCTCCCCAAAGTTAACAGTGTAATATTGTGATATTTCAAACTTAATCTTCTGTAAATTAAGGCTAAAAAAATCCCGTAGCCAGTGGGGAGGCCTTAACTGGCAATTCCTGCTGAGCAAGGTCCTGATCCTGAAGATGTTTAGGCATGTGCTTAATTTTTCTACTTACTAGGAGCTTTGAATGTGTAAATCTTAGGCTCCAAGTCTTGCATGTCTTATCTGTTAAGAGGTAAGCATTGTGAGTGATGTTAGATACTTAACAATCAGGCATGCCAGTCAAAATGAGGATGTGAAATAAACCCGGAAATGGTAAAGGACTAGTATTTTCTTTTTATGATGTACATATTTATAAGCCTTCTGAAGAGCAGTTCTCTTCTCTCTCCCCATTACTGTTTTATACTGCCAGTTGAAAGCTAAATGGGGAGCAAGAGTTAAATCTGTTGCTTAAATATAATCCACGTGAATAGGTAAGGGCCAAGAAATCCCCCTGACAATTCTCTAAGGGCACGTCACTCACCACGCTGGAGATCAATGTTCTGGTGTTCGATTTAGCGGGTCTATACTAAATCATATACTGAGGGCAGCTCTGGCCAGTGCCTGTACTCCTTGCAGTCCTGAGGAGTAAGGGAAGGCGACAGGAGCGTTTGCTCCTGTTGGCCTCTCAGTGGGGACACACTGCCAAGCTCATCTCAAGGTAAGGTATTCTACGTAGTGGAGTTGCGTACCTTAGGCCGACCTTCAGGTCTAGTAGAGCTCGCCTAAAACTTGAAAAAATTGTGTCAAAGGGTTAAAATAAAGATGTTTTTAACCAGACTTTTCTAAAATACCTTGTAGGTTTCCAGTGTTATATCAGACGCAGCAGGAGAGAGGGGGCAGGCGGTGAGAGGAGTGGGAGCTGTTGCCTAGGAGTGGGGCTGGGAGTGCACTGTCTGTCAGCCCCACCCCCGGGGGACTATCAATTAGTGTGTAACCGATAAGATTTCATGCAGTTACATGACTATTCAGTTACATGATATCTAATATCCCTGTTACTTACTTGAGTGTCTGCAGGCATGGCCGCGTTCGCTGTTTTCTACAGATGTTGTATGTAGATCATTTTCCTAGAGCATGGGCGGGGAACCTTTTTTGTGTCAGGGGCCACTGACCCACAGAAAAATCAGTCGGGGGGGCTGCACACAAGTGAAAAGCAAAAAAGGAAAAAGAAAAACCCTTATTTACATGGCCCCCAACTGAGAAGGAGAAATATATCCACCCCAGAGCCTAGGGGTGGGCCCAGGCTAGTAGATTTTTGTGTGCTCCAGCCCCATGGTGGGGTAGGGTAGCAGGGGGTTGCCTCTGTAGTGTTGGGGGTGGGGAGGGGAGCCCTGAGCCTCGGGGGCTGGATCTAGGCAAGCTGGGTGTCGCATCTGACCCCCAGGCCTGAGGTTCCCCATCCCTGTCTAGAGAAAAGGGACCCTCTGAGTGCACAGATACTGTTAGGATTGTGGTGAGCTTAAGTTGGACAATTTTGCATGCAAGGAAATTGCTGGGTCCTTTCAGTAGTATAGAATACACTCAAAACATATGAAGCTGCATGTGGCAGTCCAAGGAAATCTGCAACTTCACACTCATCACTGGAGAATGTAGCTACACACCTCTGTGAAAGGCAGAAGGCCTCTGAAAGTGGGACAATACCCTACTAAAAATCTACACTGCTTGGGCATGTAGAGAGCTTGTAGGATAGATACCTGGAGTTTCAGCTGTGTAGGGTGCTGTGCTCTGTGTGCTTAAATAGCATCTTGCTATCTACACTGCACTTTATACCAGTGCTAGCTGGGTGTGCAGTGTAGTAGGGTGAGGTGGCAGCAGTTCAGGCTACACCTATGCTTATCTACATTCTTTTATGCCCCAGCATCACTAACATACGCACACCTGTTTGCTTTTTCTAAAATCAGTTTGTGAGACTGGCCAGATGCATGGTAAGTTATTTAAATGGAGTTAGGGACAGAAAGAGGGTTTTATGGTTAAGGCACTGGACTCTGGCCCATAGCATATAGGTTCAACCCCTAGCTCCTGTACAGATTTCCTGTGTGTTACGAGGCGAGCGCTCGCCCCATGGCACCTCCAGTTGGTTAGCTGGGACATCAGCTTTCCTGCCTCAGAGTGCCTTCTGCTGGTCAGTGGCAGTGTCCCAGCCTCTGGTGCACGTCCCCTGCTGATTCAGCCCCCGTCCCTTCCTGCCCACTATGCCCTTTCCTCCTTGTACTGTCCTATGTAAGTGCCCTTGCACTCTGGGGTCCTCCACTCCCCGGGAAGCCGCAATTTCCCTATATCCACCTTGCGTCCGTGACCCACTGCTAGTCCTCATCTAGCCCCTGCAAACTGCAGTCTGAAATGGCCATTCCTCGTTGGCGAGGGGGTCTGGGCCTGCTGCCTTTTCCTATCCTGGCTGTTTCCCTGCAGCCCTAGTACACTCAGGTCTTGCCTCAGGCCCTGCAACCTGGGAGGGGGGTGAGGTGAGGTCAGGCCAGAGCTCCCCATCACTGCTCTGTCTCAGGAAGCCTCTAGCTTCCCTGGCAGACATGTCCTTCCTACTCACCAGCAAGAGTGTGTGTTCTTCCCTCCAGGAGCCCTTATTTATATAGTCCCAGCTGGGCCCTAATTGGCTGTATCTGCCTCAGCTGCTGGCTCTTTGCTCCCAGCCTTCTCCCAGGGCTGGGTTTAACCCTTAAAGGGCCCTGTCACATTGTGTCTTTCGGCAAGTTATTTAAACTTAAACTTTCCTAAATAACTTGTAATTTTAGTGTGCTTATCTTATCTTAAAAGGCCATTATTTTCAGAGAGTGCATGTTCACATTTTCTGAAAAGCAGGTCTATTTTAAAGTATCTTTAGTTGTACACCCAAAACAAGGTACCCAAAATCAATAGTTGCTCCTAAATGGTTAGACCTTAATTTCTGTCTCCTGTTTCCGCTGTAATATGGGGATGATAATCCTTGTCAGTTTTCTCTATTTAGATTGTAAATTCTTCAGGGCAAGGGGCTTATTTTTTACTAGTTGTTTGTACAGCACCTAGCACAGCAGGGTTTGGAGTTCTGCTGAGGCCTCTATTTGCTACTATAATACAAATAAAAAATCCACAATTGCCATCAACTTCAGTAGGAATTATCCGGCTCATCTCTACAAAAGATTGAATCCATAATCAGACTGATCCTGTCTATGATCTTGAAATGCTGACTTTTCCTCCTCAAAGGAACAGAGATATTGAGGGCTCAGTCCTGCTCCCTGGGAGCATGGGGCTGCAGCCAGCTCCCGGGAAGTCCGTTGTGGGTGCCTAACTGCTGAGTGTTTCAGAGGTTACACGTTTACACAATTACCCGCATTTTAACTACTGTGAACAATATTACACTTGCGTCAATTGTATGAATCCCATTCTAGAATATAGAACTGTACATATCTGCATTAGGGGCATAACTTTATATTGCAAGAATAAATCTTGAACTAAATCTTTTGAGGCTTGTCATATATTGAATGGGTTTAAACTGGGAATAAGTCTGTAAGTGTCCAGTTAATGAATTCTTTTAGAGCAAGGGTTTTCAAACTCTAGGTCACAGCTTCTAAGGGCAAGTCACTAGCTGGCCGCAAGATGCTTTGGTTGCCTGAGTGTCTACAGGCATGGCTGCTCGCAGCTCCAAGTGGCCAGGGTACATAGTTCCTAGCCAGTGAGAGCTGCGGGAAGCAGTGACCCAGCCTGCACCACTTCCCGCAGCTCCCATTGGCCGGGACTGGTGTACTGTGGCCACTGGGAGCTGCGGGCTGCCATGGCTGTGGATGCTCAGGTAAACAAAGCATCTTGCAGCCAGCTAGTGACTTGTCCTTAGAAGCTGTGACCCAGAGTTTGAAAACCCCTTTTTTAGAGGAGGTTCACTCTGATGCTAACACTTGTGAAGCAAGTGACATGCCTTATTTGCATAATGGCCAAGCATTATGACTTCTGTGTGGGTGAAGGACTGGGGGTAGGATGGTGGCGTTTTTCCCTGCTAACTGAATACTACTGTGGGTCACTGGGGAAGCCTCTATTCAAAGTGAAACCAAGTAAACCCCAGTTATAGGAAATGTATTATGGACATCAGTCTTACCATGGAACTCCATAACTATATTAGAACCTCGATTAGCACCAATTGCAAATTACTACTTAATGTACAAAGAGCATATATAGTGCTGCATGAAATTTGTTAGAAAACTTTAATTACTCTTTGGTGTTCGAATTTATAGAAAAGTACTTGAGTAGTGGGCAGCCTCATTTCAGTGTTTTCTACTGCTATTAAATTTTTGCTGAAAGGTAGATAGAGATTACTTTAATGTGTCAGTTTTAGGGTCTGGGTTAGCAAGGTTATTTTTGGTTCAAAACGTACCCCCCTCCAATGGGTTTTAAAACCCTGAATGTAATCAAACATTTGTATTTGATTAAAATGTCCCTGTAAAATTTACTTTAAAATCCTGTCAGCAGTGTTGTTAACCCCCCAGGCAATCTTAGGACTTCTCTACTCAGACAAGATACTGAGCAAGAAAGTTACAGCACAGATGTGTGAAAACGTGTGCATGTACACACAGCGCTGGGAAAGCAGCAACCATCCTGCCATGATAAAAGCACTGCCGTGAGCGCTTTTATGTTGTGATGTAGGCAAAGTCTTAATTGTGGCATTTTCTAACTTTCGAGTGCTTGACAATAGCCACCGTAATGGTCTTTTGATGTAGGATTTTGTGTGTGCTGTTTCCTAGATTGGGGGGGGGACTGAAAAAAGTTATCAAATCCTAGCCTCATTCTTGGAAACAGATTAAACATTTTGAATGAAACTTTAAAATTTTTTTTAGCATGAGACAGATATTTGGCATGGAAAATTTCAGCCCAAATGGTTGAAACTTGAAGAAGTTATATCCAACTAGAAGTAGGGTCTTATCAAGACAGTGTTGGTCAGCTTTGTCTTCCTGTAATTTGCAAATGTTCCTGTATATCGGGGTGGGGAACCTTTTTTGGGTTGGGGGCCGCTGACCCACAGAAAAATCAGTTGAGGGCCACACACAAGTGAGAAGCAAAACAAACACAAAAACCCACTCTCCCTCACTGATGTGGCCCCCAGCTGAGAAGGAGAAAGATACTCCCCATGTTCCCCTTGCTCACAAGAGCCTGGGGGGCCCAGGCTAGTAGATTTGGTGTGCTCCAGCCCCACAGGGGAGTAGCAGGGGGCCGGCTGCCAGCACGGGCTCCCCAGTACTGGGGGAGAGCCCTGAGTCTCGGGTGCCGGATCCAGGCAAGCCAGGGGGCCAGATCTGGCCCCTGGGCCTGAGTTTCCCATCCCTGCTGTATTTTGTTTAAGCTTCCTGTTTGAAGTTCTCTGTATACAGTTTTGTTTTCAAAAGGTTTTTTTTTTTAATATTTCCCCTTTTAATTTTGTATCTACATTCAGTAGGGATGTAAATGCTTCACTGATTAACTGTTAAACTCCCATGAGGCTTTGCCATCAAGGTGCAGTTGTGTTACGTTTTTTCAGCTTGTATTGTTCATAAGTGCAGCATTCTACTTCAGTCTACTCAGTAGTATTCCTTATGCAACTGAAACTGGAATCTGGCCTCTAGTATCTGTATTCACATCTATGTATCTTTTTTTTGAACAGGCTGTTGCACAATGGATGGGGGAGATGGCACTTCTGACCTTGTAATTAACAAAAGATTTGTGTCTGAATCGGAGCTAGACGAGCGGAGGAAGAGACGACAGGAAGAATGGGAGAAGGTTCGAAAACCTGAGGACCCAGAAGGTAGTCGGACGTAGTTTGATAATTGTAGGAAAGAGATCCAAAGAATATTTAATGGTCTCTACAAACAAATATTGCGGGTACCAACTACTATGCATGTGAGAATATTTAAATGCCTCAAGTGAGGAAACAGATTAAAACCATGCTTGCTATTTAAAGAATAATAATGAAGAAATAGACTAAGATATGTTCTTGCTTCTTGTTCTCTTCCTATCTCTCAGAATGCCCCGAGGAGGCATATGACCCACGTTCACTATATGAAAGACTCCAGGAACAGAAAGACAAGAAACAGCAGGAATTTGAAGAACAGTTTAAATTCAGTAAGCACCAGCAAGTTATTGCTCTGAGCTGAAGCTCAGAGCAGTGCCCCAGCTTTGGTAACTTTGTGAGATATCTGGCCAGATGGAAAGCAAAATGAATAATTTTTCTTCTCTGGTGCCTTTTTTTAAAGCACTGATTTGTTACATTGCTGCTACTCTGAAACTTACTTGGAAAATAGTTGAATGGGTAGATCATAAAATATTTGCAATATTGTAATTATGTGCATTAAGAGAGCACTTCACCTATGAAAAATTCAAAGTTGCTTAAAAATGTCCATCAAAACTCACGTTCCTGTTAGTTATAGAAGTAGGTTATGCAGATCAGGAAGCTGAGGCTGAAGGACCTCAGTATTAGTGATGGAGCTTGAATATGGAACCAAGTTTTTTTTTGACTTCCCATCCTGTGCTTTAAACATAAGACCATCCTTCCACCCTGTTGTGCGGTTCGGCTTTTGGATATGGGAGGAGCCAGTAAAAACACCTCAGATAGGGTATGTCTACACTAGCTCGTTAGTTCGAGCTAGGTAGGCAAATGAGGGCAAGCGGAGTTGCAAATGAAGCCCGGGATTTAAATATCCCGCGCTTCATTTGTATGTTCCCGGGCGCCGCCATTTTAAAATCCCCCTTAGTCCGAACTCCGCGCCCGCCGCTACACGCGGCACGGAGTAGGTAGTTCGAATTAGAGATCCTAATTGAACTACCGCTATTCCTCATGGAGTAACGAGTAACGCAGTTCAATTAGGATCTCTAATTCGAACTACTACCCGTACCGCGTGTAGCCGCGGGCATGGAGTTCGGACTAAGGGGATTTAAAAATGGCGGCGCTGAACATGTGAAATGAAGCCCGGATATTTAAATCCCGGCTTCATTTGCAACTCCGCTTGCCCTCATTTGCCTACCTACCTCGAACTAACGAGCTAGTGTAGACATACCCATAGACTCTTGTTAATTTTATTATGCACAGAGTAGTAAAAGAAAGCAGTGCAAGGTTACACAGATCTATTTCAATACACAGGATAGTTAGCACAGACAATAATATAACACCTACACCTAGGACAATACACAAGATACTTAATTTTAAGGATAGGGATATACATGTACTTATTTCTATAAATCACACACAATTCCACCACTAAGACCTTATGATTGTCAGACGGGAGGTCGTGGCCTTTTTGTTTCTCCACGCGCAGAGGCATCCACAATGCATTGATCAGTAGGAACAGGCACAGCTTCTAGTTGCAGCGAGTAAGGTAGTGGGGACCCCTTACCCAATCCCTCCCACTGATTATCTTTTCTACACCTACTTCTATAGCAAAGCGAGACTTGGTCATTCTTGTAAAATCTACCAATTGATTATGTATTGTATATGCCCATATTTGGGATACATCCTTCAATTCAAACTATACTATACTTGATTGATAGTTCTATGGCTGTATCGGTGATTTTTGCTTATTAGAAATGTTATGTACCAGTACCAGGATTCTCCCAATGTTCTTGGCATGGTTTCACTATACCAATATTCCGTACACACTGTTGTTTAAGGCACTCCTGATGCTCAAAGCTCACCCCCCACTCAGCCTGGCCTACGTTCACTAGGCTTGAGTCATGCCTGGGTTTGCTTTGTTAGAAGCTGCACTTTGGTTAAGGCAGCCATCACTAGTCCAGTTAAAGCAGGGCTGGACAATGCAGATATTATTATTCTGGTCAAGACGGAGTTGTCCAGGCTCCCCTACACATCCCGATTAGCATGAATTAAAAGATTTGAAGTTTCCAACAGATGTTTTGCTTCTAAGAGTAATACACACATTCTCTTCAGTAGTGTTGAGTTGCTCATCAGCATTTAAAAAAAAACAAAAAACAAAAAAAAAAACATATAAGCAGCTAGAGTCTTCAAGGCAGATTTTGATTTTGAATTTTCACCAAAAAATTGATAAAATTCCAAATTTCCACTAGAACTGCGTTATTGACCCAATTTACTGAGGTTTTGTAGTTAGCAAAAAACTGCTTTTCACACATCAGATTGTGTTATCTCCATCTGTGCTGATTGTCTATGAATACAGTAAAAGGGTAATGATTGCTAAAGAACAAATTGTTCTCTGCTGTACTTTTGGGTACCAGCTTGGAGCAGTGGCCTTTTTCTAGAGAGCTTAAAATCTGGTGCTACAGGATGAGATATTTGAGTCAGTTCTAGACTTTTCATTTTTAAGCCAGTGCTCCAGAATTAAAGGGGACAAACAGCTGTTTAGAGATTTAATCTTTCAGACTCTTAAAACAGAGGCTCTGGCTGCTTATGTACTGTAAAACTCCAGTGGTCCGGCACTCCTGATAGTCCGGCACCAACAGGAACCTGGAAGTGCCCCGGCCAGCCGGACAGTTGGAGCTGCCCAGAGGTGGCAGCGGAGAGGGGGCGAGAGGCAGGCAGCTGTTAAAGGAAGGCAGGCGGGCGGGGGGGGGTTGTCGGTGGGGGACGGCGCGGCGAGGGGCGAACCCTCCACCGTGTTGCGGGGAAGCAGTGGAAGCACCGCGCAGCCGGCTTGCAAGTGGGGAACTTGTAAGCGGCGGTGGCGGAGAGGGGGCGAGAGGCAGGCAGCGTTCCCTGCCGACCCCTTCACCCCCGCCCGCCTGCCTTAAACAGCTGCCTGCCTTCGCCGCGCGCCGCCGCCGCCGCTTACAAGTTTCCACCCCCTCCCTGCAACACGGCGGAGGGTTCGCCCCTCCCCGCGCTGTTCCCCGCCAACCTCCCCACGCAGTGTGGGTCCCGGTAGATCTATCCCAGCACCCCGCCAGAGTACCTCCTGATACTCCGGCATATCTGATACTCCGGCCCCCCCTGGGTCCCAAGGGTGCCGTCTTATCGGAAGTCTACTGTAGTTTTAAAGGGCATATGGTACTCTTAGCAAGGGTCAGGCTTTGGCCAAACTCCAGTTGGGATAATTACATTCTGTCTAATCTTGGCCCTGTTGTTGCCACATCCAACAGAATTCTTCTTTTCCCATCATTAACAGATGCATAATGTTACTGTGCTCTGTTAGAACAGATGCTGCCTTGCACAGTGCTCACTGCCATGAATAGTGCAATTGATCTGTAGTGCTTTTTAGGATCACATCTGTAATGAAATTGCTTGTTAGGGCAAAGAATGGGAAGACTTGATTAGATTAAAATCAGGCTACAGAGAGTTGTGACTAGTTTGCCTCAGTAGAGGGGACTGTTCATAGAATCCTAGGTCTGGAAGAAGCCTCAGGAGGCCATCAAGTCCAGCCCCCTGCCCAAAGCAGGATCAGCCCCAACTAATCATCCCGGCAGGGCTTTGTTGTTGTTGGCCTGACACAGATTATAGTGTAGAAGAGAAGAACTGTAACATTAAGGCACAAATTCTGCCATATATGTGCTCAACTTGTATTGATGCCATAGGAATTGTGTATACATCTGAGGGCAGGATTTGGCCCTAAGACGGATACAGATGTTGACTCATTCTTAGTTATAATGAGTAGATCTGAATGTTTATTGAAATTTTGATGTGCTATCTTCTGAAAAGAGAAAACAAAAAAAATTTAAAAACAACTTTCTGTTAAATAAAATCTTGAACAGAAATCTGAATGGAAAAAATGTAACCTGTCCTCCAGAAAGATTTTTGGGGCTTTCATTTTTATGCATTGTCAGTTTTAATTGGTTGGCATAGACACATGGTGGGATTTTTCTTAAAATCTAGTCAAATCTAGTTTTGCTTTTAAAAACCTAAATCCATGGAAAAACCTAGAAAATGAAATTTGGGCCATTGCATGAAAATGAAATGAAAAATACTTGGGTATCTGACAAAATTCCATACATAATGTATTTGAGCAGGTCTAGTTATACTGTAAACATACACATGTGGCTTTTTAAAGTACACTGTTGTCTGTTTGTGTATATAATATATGATGCAGACCTAAGCAGTTGGAAGAAGAGACAACAAATAAATGGTGACAATATCTTCTGTCAGATTGTTCAGGAAATTGACAGAATATATGTCATTGCACAGAATCAGAGTTCACTGCAGGATTTGCTACTTTCAAAACAAACAAGCAAAAACCCCACTTCTTGCCATTCTCTGGTGTTTTTAAAAAGAAAGATACTTTACTATAACTGTACTGAATTGTACTTTGCTTCCCTTCTGAACAGTGCTGACTGCTTCTGTGTACACAAACACCTCTGCTATCTCCTTTCTTGGGTCTTGAATGAATGCAATGCTGATGAAAGTTGAAAAAGGCATAGAACAGATATAGTATGGACAGCAGCTATGCTAGCTTCCTCATTCTGCCTCATGGCCACCCCTCAAACTCAGAGAGAGAGGCTCCTTGTAGCTGTTTATCTAAAATCAGTTTGTTTCTCTTGCCCAATTATGCAGTGTTTGTGACAGCTTAGTTTCAGTTCAGATAAAATTCAATGTAGCTTAAATAGTGGACTGGGATGCATCACTGAACATTGCAGCAGGACTGGGCTGACTAAAAAGGAAAGCGCTGTTAACACATGTACCTTGTTGATTGTTAATGCTGGGAAAAGTATCCATTCTTTTCAACATGCTCACTCACAAGCTATTAAAAAAACCCAAACCTTTCCGGTTTGATTTTTTTTATTTTGGTAGTTACACTGGGGCTTTAAAAAACTTATCTACCACCTTCAAGCCAGAAAACTTCCATACTAGACAAAAATTATTCATAGGAGTGATACCAGTAAGATTTAGGAACGTCTACTACTGCCACAGCAGCTGCTGCTTATAGTTTTATGTAGCAAGCACCTGCTGAGTAAAACTAAGGTTCTTGTCAGTTTCATGCAGTCAGAATGGGATGATAAAACTGACTAGTGTCTTATCACTTGCTGTTACTTCTGGGGAAAGCTCTGAGCACCAGCAGACACATTGGATACTATTGGTCTGGAGACTCCAGGGAACAGAACTGTATTTTTCACAACTGGAACTTCTAAAATTAAAGCCTTAAATTAATCAAAAATTGACTTTTAGGCTCCACCCCTTCTGACACATCAGTGGCAAGTAGATTTCTAAGGCCTGGTTTTTTAAAGTTATGTGGGACTTATAGCTGCGGGCAAAATATGGCCTTTTTATATGTAGAGTTATAATAATCCTTTCTGGGAATTAAGTCTTAATGAAGATAAAACCAGTGAAATGTGGCCAGTTGGAAGAGAATTTTTGGTCTGGCCACAGACACAGCTGGCTTTGCTTTTTTAAGCTTTTCATTAGCTCTTTGAAAATGTGTGACTTTGATGGAGTGACTACCTTTTGCATAACAAGAGATTTAAAGAACCTTCTAATAAGCTAATTGTACCCTACTTTGAAGAGCTGATAGGATACCAGAATGGAAATTTAGAGCGCAAACACATGGATAGCTAAAAATATATGTTTAGTTAATTTAGCTTTTACTTTGTTTATAAATGTGGTTAAGTATAAATTCAGTAAATATCATGCTGTGTTTGTTTTGTTCAAAAACAATTTTAAGGCTCTGTCTACAGTAGGGATGGAAAATCCAGTTTGATTGGTTAACTGGTTAAAAGTGAAGTGTGGGTGAGGGCGCCTGTCCATGGTTTCGGTTAACCAGTGGGGGCTGGAGCACTCGCATCCCATGCTGCGGACAGGGGCTGCTCCAGGGGCCGCTTCCCCCACTTGGCCTTACCACAGACAGGGGCTGCGATGTGCCCGGGCCTCTGCAAATGGGGGATTCTCCGGACGCCCACAACAGCCCCTGCTTGAAACATGCCAGGCCTGCGGCAGATGGGGCACCTTCAGACGCTCACTGCAGCCCTTGTTCATGGTGGGTGAGGAACTGCTCTGGCCCCACTGGTTGACTGGAACCAGTTAACCTTTCGCATCCCTAGTCTGTGTAGAAGATTAGGCCAGCATAACCATGTTGCTTGGGGCTTTGAAAAATCCACGCCCTTGAGCAATGTAGTTAAACTTGATCTAAGTTCCTCTGTAGATAGCACAAGGTTCTCATTCTCTCATTGACCTAACTACCATTTCTCGGGGTGGATTACCTATGCTCCTAGGAAACCCCTCCCATTGGCAAAGGTATCAAAGTGCTACCGTGGTGCATCTGCAGCATTTCAAGTATAGACAAACTCTTAATTTGAGTATGCTTGGATGTTTGGTAGCTCAGCTCTGATAATTGGGCATCTCCTGGAGTAGAAAATATTCTTTGGCCTGGAAAAGTTTGTTCATTTTCATTAGTTAGAAGAACAAGCTGAGCCTTGGGTGGTTTGTCTTCTGAAGGGTCTGACGTACTTAATTTTTAAAAAACTGGAGCAAGATCGATTGGTTAGAACAGAGGATTGACTATTTCCTACCCTGCCAGTGACCTTACACAGATCGCTTCTGCTCTTTGCTTTAGTGGTACTATAGATGCTATCTGTAAAATACCTGGGGATTATTATCTTCCTTTTGAAAAGCCCTTTGAAATTGTTGGGTGGGAAAGTGTTTATGAAAATGCAAAGTACTGTTGCATAGGCCTCCACTGTACCAGATTCTTAAGTGGCTTTTAATTTTTTATTTGCTTTATTCAGAAAATATGGTAAGAGGCTTAGATGAAGATGAGACAAAGTTCCTTGATGAGGTTTCTCGGCAGCAAGCACTAATAGAAAAGCAACGAAGAGAAGATGATCTGAAAGAACTAAATGAATACAGAATATCCTTTGCACTGAAGTTACTCACCACTTTTCTGACTAGAAGGTTATAAGACTGTGAGCTACAGTTGGGTTGTGTTGAAATCAGACACATGTTCCCCCATTTTGTTTCTGCAAAGTAATTTTCTACACACGTGAAGTATTAGGAAAATGAAGTGGGGGAGAGAATCAGGTGGATACTGGTTTCATATAAAGATGTCCTAAGGTACTTCCGGGGTATTATGTATTGAAATTAATCGCCTATCCATGAGATAGGAAGCGCTAACATCTAACTTGCTAGGGTGTGCTAGTCTGGCCCAGTTCCGTCTTTTGTAAATGATGCTAGCACAGTTAGAAACCACAGAACTTAATGTGGGACACAGCAGGCACATTTGCATATGGGATTGTTTCCTTAGATTTATTCAGACCAAAGATTTGTGGGATATATTTAGTTTTTACCACTGCTGCTTCAGGGCATGCTGAATATTAGGATGTGCATGGCAGCTGCATCCACAGCATAGATCTGACTGCACTAGCCAAGTCAAACAAGTCCAATAGTGAATCATGCTATTTTAGAAGGCATCTTGTGTGTCCTTGGTTAGCTAAGTAACTAACTGACCCCTGAAATTATTGGGCAGTGTATCTTTCAGATTTTTTTTAAATATTGATGAGCTCAGTCTTTACAGCTTTTTAAAGTATCTGTTTTTGCACCCACAGGCCTATTACAAATTATAGAATCCATGTGTAAGTTTACTGATACTGTCAATAAGAATTTTTAGCCTTTCAGCCTGTATTTGGCATGAAATTTGCAAATGCATGTGTCAGCATTATTTGTTTGCTGGCTCACATATCCTGTTACATGGGGTTGAATTGAATAATTCAAAGTTATAGTTCAAGCTAAGCTACTTTCAGATGCTGGTATGCATTTTTAAGTTGAAGATAGTTTCTGCAGTATGAAACGTAAATGGAGTATTACTAATTGTGTGATTATAGAGCATACAATGCGGTAGGCATTATACAAACATCAGGATGCCATTGTCCTTGCCCTAAAGTCCTTCCAGTCTAAAAAGAAGTGGATCAGAAATGTTGCTTGTGTCACTTCCCCAGCATAACATTCAGTTTAAGCTACACAGAGGCACCATCCCACAGCGCAGACCAAGAAGGATCCATTTATGCACTGTAATAGGTGAAAAATGTGACATCAGCCTATGTCCAAATGATTTAACTTAGAACTTGAAAGCCATTTTAAAAGAAAGTGTATTCCAGCTGTAGTTTGTCAAATAAAATGTTGCCTGAAGTAGGAATTGGAATGGCCAACTCATAACCCCCAAAGCCTGTGATTAACATTGGGAAAGGGTTCCAACCACTCCAGGAGTGCTGTTTTAACTAAATCTATCACTAGGTAAGTTGTGAATGTTCTAGGTTTCTCTAAAATTAAGCTTGACTTAGACTGAGGGTTACCTGGCTGTACTAACCCAAGGCATAAAGATTGCAGAGGACTACTCCAGGAATGCATTAGGACATTGCTTATTAAAATTCTGAAATACATTGCATAGTGCAATAGATCATAACTTTGTACTCATTGATACATATTGGCTGAAGACAGGTGTTAAGAATTCCAAAGCATACTAGGGAACTTAGATGCTTAGTTTTAATGGAAGATGTGTCTAAATCTCCTACATTGCTTTAAAATTCTCAACCATTTTTTACTTTTTAAAAGTAACATTCAGGTTTCTATTTTAATGCTCTGTTTTACTCAACACAAAGCAAAACTAAGGGCACGTGGTAGGGTGTATATATTAAAAATTGCTGCTTCTATACTTCAGAAGTGACTGACTATTCAGTTTTTTCCCTGATAAAGAACTTTTAATTGTCTGCCTACGTTATTTTTAATGCTTATGCTGTACAAACATATTGAGAGAAGACCTTGCAATCTATTTAGATAAGGCAATTGAAAAGCATGACCGAGAAAATATCTATGTAATCTTAGAGCATTGATCTGTATTGTAGGACAACTATTTTTACGCTTGTATCCAGGGTTAACACAGCGCTTTGTATGTACTTTTACATAGCTTTATAAGTAGGAAAAGTCACTTTGCTACTAATGTCAGTTCAGCAGTGGGAACTTCTGCCCATAGAACTAACTTAGCTGCAACCAACGAGTATCACTCTCTGCAAATGGCTGGTTAGTTGGTAGTTGCTGGGGATTTGGGAAGTAGGGTTGGAATGCTTGTAGAATAGCATCCCTTGACAAAAGTGAATCAAGAGTCATTATACTTGGTTTGCTCATAATGGTTCTAGCTAGTCTGGTATTGAGGTACAATGGAACAATAACAATGAGAAAGTAAGAACCTGCCCTGCTAAGGAGCTGCCACGTGTTGCCTGTTTTCAAGAGGCATTGCAAGTTGAGAGATCGCAGGTATTCCTGTCAGTGGCCACACGATGGCACAGTTGTTCTTTGTCTTTAAAAATGTTTTTGTTAAGCTGCACAGCAGCTCCTAGGCTGTTAAAGACAGCGAAGAAAGTCTCAGACATGACAGGCTAGGTTACTGATGGTAACTATGTCCTGGGAAAAACTCAAATAAGGAACGGCTCATGTTAAAACACGAACTGGAAAGACTAAAACAAAGCTTTAAGATAGGATGTTCAGTCTCTCTCTCTCTCTGTGTGTGTGTGTGCGTGCGTGCGCGCGTGCACTTTAAAAGAAGTGTACAGTCTGGGCCTGATACGTCCCAAATGAGGGAATTTGCTGGCCCAAGGGAGGTCCCCTGCCACTGGCTTCCCAGCCTGCCGCCCCATCTTGCTGCCAGCTCTGCTTTTAGCCCTGACCCTGCTACTGCTGGGCTCCAGCCACTGCTGCAGGGCTTGGGCCTCAGCCCCACTGCCACTGGGACCCCTGCCACTGAGGTTCTGGGACCCCTGCCACTGAGATAGGCCTGGCATTGGAACAGCTGATATGGCTCTTATGAGTAAGATTCTTGCACTGCTGGTACCCAATCAACAGGCTTGTCCAGGAGCATGAGGCCCTCCAGCTGGGAATGAAGGCCGTCAGCGTTGGCAGGCCAGTCTTAAAGCAAAGCAGAGGAAATGTCATTTTTCACATCGCGGTTGATCCTTAACTGTTAATTCACAGCACTCTCGCCAAAGTGGGGGTCAATACGGACCCAAAGAAGGAAGCAGAGAAGAAACTGACCGTGAAGGCAGTAGAAAACAAGAACAAGTTCTCTCAGGCAAAGCTGTTGGCAGGAGCTGTGAAACACAGAAGGTTAGTTTCACACCTCTGTAAATTCATATGGAAAGAAACTGAGTTAGCAGTATGGAGTGCGGCAGGCCAAAAGCTGCCTCTGGGACAGAACTGTGAACTTTAGCAAAGAGTGGGGACTAGCGTGTTTTTATCAGTCTCCCAAACGGTGGGGGAGCTAAGATAATTCAAACAGACAAGGCTTCAATCGGATGTCAGTGTCATTAAATCCTATATTTGCCTCTGAAAATGGTCCAATTTACTATCTCATTCGTGCCACTTTTATTGATTCAGGTGACTTACCTTGCTTGTTTTGTTAATGTTGTTGTTTTTATTCTGGTTTATAGACAGTAACTCATATTAATCTGATTCTGAGGGTAATGTTCAGGCTTCGCTTGCTCCCCATAAGTTTGGATTGGCAGGGTTATTGGAAAACCCTCCCTTCCCAAGAGATAGGGCAGTTTTATGTCGGTGGCTCACTTGCTGCGTTGCCTCTTTGAGCTTCTCATTAGAGCTACCAGTTACGATCTTGTGCAATGGGAACAACTGTCCCAAAGGAAGTGGACAGTGACCATGCACTCAGGCTAAATGCAACCAGAAGTGTGATTTGAAGCTCATGTAGACGCATCCACTGTGGCTAGCTTGCTCAAATAGTAGCAAGGTGCGGCCCAATAGGTTGTGCAAGCCCCTGGGTATGTATTCCCATTGCTAGCTAGCTCTCCACCCCCCATGCTATCTTCTAGTAAGCTATCTAAATTAAAGCTAGCACAGATCCACGGGAGCTGCAGATGCCACTGCAAGTGGCCACGCAGCCCTAGCCTGACTTCCCATAGAAAATCAAAGTCCTCTGATGATAATGATGGTTGTTAATTAGCTGTGAGAAGTAAATTGGTGTCTGAATCTGGTTTGAAGCTGAAGAAATTCCTTCAAGTACTGCTGATTCATGGTATTCCCCCTGTAAAGTAATAGCTATTCATGGCATATTATAGGAAGCTTTGGTAAGTTCAGTAAAGCAATATCTCAAAACTCCTCTTCCAATCCATGAAGTGCAACTTGGACGGGTTTTTAAAAGGGAACAAAACTTGGATGTTAATTAGCATCCACAGAGCTATTTTTTCTCCCTTTTCATTGGCATCTAAGCAGCAGGTTCTGGCATGTTGCTTGATGGCACATCTGATGGCTGCAGATGGCATCTATTTGAAGAATGTTTCAAAACTGACATAGCAGTGCCTTTCCATTAAGACATTTCTGAAGTCAGTCATTTTTTCTTCTATTTCAAGCTAGCTGAGAGTAAGTGAAGCCTCAGTTTAACATCTGTCTGGCATTGCAGCCTGTCCATGCCAGTAAATGGATTTGTATCATTGGAGGTTTATTCTGGGACTACCTTTTGGATGCAGTCCCCTCAAGACTGAAGGGAAGTATCTTCATGCCATTGGTAGGCTGTGTGTATAACGTTAATAATTCACACTTAGAACACGGGCAGAGGAAGAGTAGATGCCCCACCTCCCCCGATGGTTAGCAGGCAGTGCCACATAGCATCCCCTAGCTGACTAGCGAAGGGATGATTGTGGAATGGCTTTTCTAGACAGAAGCATGTGGGGGACTACAGAGGTGACAGATCTGAAGGAAGAGCCTGTCCTTTGTAAGCAGGCTTCGGTTCTCTTGGGGTGTGTCTACATTGCATTCCTCCTTCGAGAGAGGAATGCAAATGCAGACAAACGAAATTGCAAATGAAGCGCGGATTTGAATTTCCCACGCTTCATTTGCATAATGGCAGCTGGCCGCTTTTCCGGAAATAGCGTATTTCGAGGGGAAAAAGGGGGTTATTTCGAAAAGAAACTCCTCAGTAAGGGTTATTTCGAAGGAAGGGTTTCTTTTCGAAATAACCCCCTTTTTTTCTCGAAATACGCGATTTCAGAAAAGCGGCCAGCTGCCATTATGCAAATGGAGCACGGGAAATTCAAATCCGTGCTTCATTTGCAATTTCGTTTGTCTGCATTTGCATTCCTCTCTCGAAGGAAGAATGCAATGTAGACATACCCTTGGTGAGCTGAACACTGTCCCCAAGTATAAAGAGATGCAAACTTATTTGGGAGATTTCTTGGGCACAAACTCTTAACTACATCAAGATGAATAGTCTCCGTTAGGTGGACAGCCCTGTGACTGGTGCTCTTTGCCCGTACCAAAGACATAGATTTGATTCTTAGATCTGGATTTCTCTTCTGGCAAAGCAAGTGCTAGTGGTGCTCCTCAAGGTTGTTGGCTGGAATCCTCTTTGGCACTCCAGGCAAATCTAGTTTTATGATTTTTGCAGCTATAAAGTGACTCTCTTGACTAACCAAGTGACTCCACATTTTCTTGCAGTTCCGAAGGCGGTAACAGTGTGAAGAGAATGAAACTAGACACTGATAACAGTAAGAATCAAGGTGTGTTTGGCCTTGGAGTTTGATATGTACAGTGGTTTATTTGTGGGAAGCTATAACTTCTTTGCCAATGTTATTTCTCTTGTAAAGGGCTCTTATCTTTCTCCAAGTTTGCAATGAATTGGACTGTTGCATATAGGTTTTTTTAATAGCATTTCATATTCCTCAATATTTCCAAATGCTTTGCAAAGCAATAGATGGTTATTGCAGTTATGGCAGCCTGAGAGATGTCTAACTCCCAGAGATAGGTACCTAAATACCTTTGATGTTCTGGGCAAGACAAACTTGGTAGCCATTCAGGAACTAACAACAGTGCAGTCATCATTAAGACAAGGTTCCTGCCATGGGACTGTAGAAGACCATTGATCTATGCCCTGGGATTCTCCCAAACAGCCAAGAGAGATTTGCTTTTGTGTAGAAAACAACCATCCATGGACAGAGTCTGGTAGCAGCCCCAGTTTTCAGGGGATGACCTTGGACTCCCTAGCAGTTTAGTCCCCTTGCACTTCAGACTTTTAAAAATACAGCTAGGTAAAATACTGTCACACAGGCAGACTAGCTGTATTATAATCTGTAATGCCCATGATAAACACAACTGCCAACAAAAAGTAGCATTGGTGCAAAATGAAGAAGTAGCAATCAATGTTCCCTTTAATTTTTTTGCATTCATGTGTGGAATACATTTTGTTATGTGCACTGAATGTGCACCACCAATATAAACACATGCTGCCAGCCGTGGGTAATGTGCTCATCAGCATTTGAATCTCTCCTGCGTGGCCACCTAAGCACTCAGATTGCAGGGAACACTGGTAACCCTGAAATTCCAGTTACTCGTGGAGCTGGGCAATCCCAGGAGTTAAGGTAACTCAGCCATATTCCATGGCCAAATAAACAACAGCAGTACATAAAGCATGTGCAGTGGGTTAACTTTGTGAATGTAGTTTAACGCTATAGATTGCCTGCCCTAGGTGCTTAGTATTTTGTTAATGCTTCTTTTTTGGCTTTAAAAAAAAAAAAAAAAAAGAGGCAAGGGTGTCACTAAAAAAAGGTAAAAAGAGGACCGTTTGGTGTTGGGGAGCTTACAAGTTTGAACAACAAGACTTAAGTCCCTTGAACCTGGGCCAGTGCTAACGGCTACTTGACCTGGCAAGCTCTTCCTGTGCAGAGGTTCATATAGACTGAGCAGCTTTTCACAGACATATCCTAACTCCAAACTTGTGAGTGCTTTGCTTTTTGGAGCTTACAGATACCTGTGGAAAGAGGCGCTCACAGCAGGAGTGGGCTTCTGAAGGAGTTAGTGCGGAAAGGTTCGGTCATGCCTTACATTGCAATGACTGATCTCCCTGCTTTTCAAAGCTTAGTAAGATGTGCAAGTTAGACATGTCTGTCTTCAGACATGTCTGGGAACTTGTTTTGTCATCCAAATCAATAGGAGAAAGTGAGGCTTCTGTACTCAGGTTATTGGAAGGTTTGAACAAAATCAAAACTATTTTTACCCTTTTGGGCAGTGGACTGGCCTAGTGACCAGCATCATTGAGGAAGTTATGGGCAACCGGTCAAAAGGACTTGAATCAGGCTGGATTTCAGTCTGAATTGTGGCTGCTGTAGCCAAGAGAGAATAGCGCGTACTCCGAGATGCCCCGACCAGGCTGGGAGTGAATTATATCACTACAACCCAAGTCACGTTCTGAGGCTCCATCTGTTCCACTAGCTGCGTTTCCACCATTCCGAGAGCTGACTAGCTGTGCAGTGCCGGAGACGTTACTTTATTGCGCTGCTCCATTAGTCATTCTCCCCCCGACATTATTACAGGGCAAAATCTGTCAGTTCTATGAAGCAGAGCCATGTAGAGTTCATGGAACGTATCGGATCGATGGGCTTAGACGGAAATACTGCGTTTGCAGGGCGGGACTGGATTTGACTAGTGATGAAAAGCTCCATAGCCCATCCCTGAGGTCATCAGTCCTTCCTACTGAGGAAGTTTTAGTGCAGCAAAGCTACTTTAGCTGTCCTGGGTAAGTACAATGTGCAAGTGGCAGCAGTGTGCGTGTGGCATCCGGTCAGACACTCTGATTAAAAGCTCCCTGTGTCTCGTGCTCTTGCTGTTCGAAGGTTGTAATGGTTTGTTACTGTGTCTTTCAGAAAAGCCATCTTGTGTTCCACTCGGGAGCAGCTCAGTGAGTGGCTCTGCAGTCCACTGCCCCTCAGCCGCGGTGTGCATTGGTATCCTCCCAGGCCTTGGAGCCTACTCGGGAAGCAGCGATTCTGAGTCCAGTTCAGATAGCGAAGGCACCATTAACTCCACTGGCAAGATAGTCTCCTCTGTCTTTCGTAGCAGCAGTTTCTTTGATGGGCCATAACGTAAAATCCCGCTATGTTAGTATAGCTTGGGAAGCTAGCCTGTGCCCTAGAGAGGGGAAGATGCATTCTTTCTCCCCCAGGCATTCCCTTCCTAGCTAACCTCTCATGCCTGGGTACCCTGACATGATACCAAAAATCAGCTGAAGTTCTTTCCCACCCAGCTTCCATTTGGGGGAGACACACTGAGCCTGTTTCATAGTTTGACTCTAAAATATTGAGGGGAAACACTGCTATTGTAATAAAGCTCATGGGGGAGGGGGAAATGCAGGAGAAAGCCTTCTCTTTTAAAGTTCTTATGGACAGAAAGACTTACCTGGTGAGTGAAGATGGGTTTTTTCCAAGACTAGAGAAGCATTCACTTTGCAGCACCAAAGTCTTGTAAAAACGGCCATGTGTTCTGTTTTAAAATGTCACTTTTTATTCTGTATTTGAGAAGTGGGGGCAGAATGAAATCAAGCAGATGGTGACATGTAGATTGCCATGACACTGTAAAGAAGCTTGTGTTACATGATTAAAAAAATTCTGAATGCATTTTTATCCTGGCTTTCACCATTCATAATTAATCCGCAAGTCTTGCCTGTTCCATTAAGCCATTTCTGTTGTACGCCGCCCCTTACCAGCAATGAGATTCAAGAGCTGCTCATGCCAGCACCCTGCAGAAGCATCAAGACGAGACCCTCGCTCTGAATGGAGCTCTTCACTGAGAGGAGACTTTAAGTCTTGCTGTTCAGTGCAAACCAGTTGTCCTCCCACATGAGTCCTTTTACCAAAGCACAAATTATTCAGCTTTTCAAACTTCTGCCCCAGTCAGTGGGAAGATGAGGCTTACCTTTGAGTGCAGACAAGTGCTGTTCTGCAAAGCTACTTAAACAGACTGGGGGTGGAGGAGTTCAGTCGGTAGACAAACCGCTTGTATGCTCTTACTCGTTTTTCTCAGACGAAGGATGACTCAGGGCTTGGCACTGTCTGTATCACAAGCCAAACTTCAGTTGTTAGAATCCCTTGGTTGCTCAGGACTGTGGCTCGAATGTTTTCTGATGGTGGATCCTCAATACTAATCTGGAATATTCGGACGTGGGGTGACTAGTAGCTTCCCCTCCAAGAGCAGGATGCTGTAAAATAGCTACAAGTCTTGCCTCTGCCATGCAAATAAGGGGAGATTCAGCACTGCTAAAACTTTGATCTCCACCTGGTTCTGCTGCCAAACTTAGTAAAGAGGCTACCTGTGTTGAGAGGAGCATGTCTCCTGTGGGGGTAGCTACACCACACCCCAAGAGGCAACTCAGGTACTTGTGTGGGCCGAGTTCTACAGGGACTTCTCTGGACGGCACTCAGCTTTTGCTTGTTCACTGCAGTTACTGATTTCAATCCTAACACTAACATACTCGGCTACTAAGGCTCCGTCTAGACTGCAGCTTTTCCAGCATACCAGAGGTATCCCAGAAAAGCAATTCTGCTTCCAAAGAACGCATCCACTTTTTCAGAAAAATTCCCGAAAAAGTGGACACGTTCTTTTGCCATCCCTGTAAACCTCGTTTTACGAGGAAGAAGGGATGGCTCGAAAAAGCAGGTTTTTCCAAAATTTGGAGCCATATAGACGCCTCTTTCGAAAGAAAACAAAAAAAGATAAACAAATTGCGGTTTGCAATTTATGTATCTTTTTCTGACTTTTCTTTGTAGACTAGACATAGCCTAAGGGAAAGAGAAGTTGCCTAAGGGTATGTTTACACTGCACAGCTATTTTGGGATACTGGAGTTATCCCAGAATAGCTACCCTGCGTCTACACAAGATATATGAGGTCGAGATATGACCTCAATTGCGATAACGGATGGCTGGTACATTATCAACCTAACATTCAATGAAGGTGCCAACAGCTCTTTGTGTAGATCTAATTGCTATCCTATGATTCTTATCTGCTTCTTTTAACTATCCAGTCTTTAGGTGCTTATAGATTACCAGTTCTGCCTACCTGTTTTTCCCTTTGATATTTTCAAACCCTCTGCTCCTTGTTTCCCACCCCCTTCCTCCTTTTTCCTTCATCTCTCCCTTCTCCCCTATTTATTTTGGGTCTGCACATCCTAAACTCAAAACTCCAGTCATCTGAAGAAGTGGGCTGTGCCCACAAAAGCTCATGATACCATCTACATGTTTTGTTAGTCTATAAAGTGCTACCAGACTATTTGTTGTTTAAGTTTATCCTGTACAGACTAACTCGGCTACCCGCTAAGCATCCCTATTCAGCACAGTTAGCCTGATCTGTGCACAGGCCTAACTCCAGATGTGCTGGGCTTGCTTTCTGAATGGTGATGCTTCACCTCCAACTGCAAGTTGACGCAGCAGTCAGCTCACTGTGAAACACTTTATTGCGCCTCTGAGGGGGATGATCTTAAGAAGCCGTGTAAGTACTTTCTAGGAGGGGAAGGTTATTTACTGGGAAGGGGAGAGCTGTGCGTTCTTAAATGCAAGTCTCATCCAGTGATTTGTTGGGGGAAGAGTCTACGAATACCGGGGGAGGGAGAGAGTAAATTAGAACATGCAGAAAATAATCTGACATTGCTCTTCAGGCAGAACTGAAATAGACATGCATGGCCTTGAGTTCTGTGTTCAGTTTGTAATCACAGTTTGTCCAATAATTGAGTTGCTGCATTTATTTTTAAAGGCTGGTTTCTCATTGCCATAATTTTACTGAGTATGTGACTAATCTCTCAAAAGACTCTGCAGCAGTAAACTCAAGGGCTGTGTCTAGCCTGGCAAGTTTTTCCGCAAAATCAGCTGCTTTTGCGGAAAAACTTGCCAGCTGTCTACACTGGCCGCTTGAATTTCCGCAAAAGCACTGACTTCCTGCTGTAAGAAATCAGTGCTTTGCGGAAACACTATGCTGCTCCGTCAGAAAAGTCCTTTGCGCAAAACTTTTGCGCAAAAGGGCCAGTGTGGACAGCTGAGATTTGTTTTCGCAAAAAAGCCCCGATCGCGAAAATGGCGATCGGGCTTTTAGAAAGCGTCTAGATTGGCACGGATGCTTTTCCGCAAAAAGTGCTTTTGCGGAAAAGCGTCCGTTCCAATCTAGACGCTCTTTTCCGAAAATGCTTTTAACGGAAAACTTTTCCGTTAAAAGCATTTCCGGAAAATCATGCCAGTGTAGACACAGCCAAGCATTTGTCCATGTTCAGTTTAAGACTGAGCAGTGAAGACATCCTGCCAGAGGCGAGGCATGCAGTCAGCACACACCATTACATTTGTAAGAACAAACTGTGAGCCTGAACTGTAAGATTTCAGTCTGGAAGTTGAACAGCCAAAGTCTGGATTTAGATCCGCGGGGACACCTCTTTCACTCCTTTCCAAAGTTTGGAGGCTAAAAGCTGAATGTTTTATAAGAGCTATCTTTTGTAAAGACCAATATAACATAGGGGGATTGTGGAGCTTGCCCTGATCTGCACTTAAGAGCTGCATTTAAAACTGCTCTGATTTTTTTTACCTCACAGGGTAGCCAATGCTAACAAAGTACCTATGATGAACAGAGTTGAGCGGCACTTTTGCATTAACATGGCAGCATTCCAAAGAGTTCACGGAACAGCTGGCAACAAAGCAAGTGAAGTTGAGAGATCACTAGGCAAGCTAGAAACAATGTTCATTCAAGCATGTTACTGTATTTACCCCTGGGGCCAGCAAGGAGACACGGGCAGCTTCCAATACAAGTGAAACTCTAATCGAGGTTGATATGAGAATTACTTGTCAATGATTCTAATATGTTGTAAAACTTTAACTAGATTTACATGCTTTAAAGATCGACTGAACGGCAGAACAGAGCGGTTATTAGCACTGACTGAAGACATTATTCTTCGGATCAACAGCTCAAGCAAACTGAGAGAACATGGTTCTAAGGAGCTGGATGCAGCCAATTCCAATGTTTCTGAACAAGCACAGCTCTTTCCTTACTTAGAAATTCCTAATAGATAATAACCACAGAGATGAGGAAACCCAAAACTTTCTTCCGAGCCTCAGGCCAAGGCATAACTCACAAGCAAGTGCAATGCTTCCCATGTATGCAGACTAATTAAGAGCCAATCTGTGAAATTGATCTCATTCGTCACTAGAGAGCTGCATGCAGGTTTTTAAATCAAAATGAACAAGCTCATTTCTAAAGCCAGCTGGCTAATGCCTGGGGCAGCAGCTGCCAAAAGCATCCAGCAAGTGCAAAGTGAAATCCTACCACACAGTTAGACCCATTGTGGGCTAGATCTTGAGGAGCAGCTACCGTGTGCCAGGCATGAGCTGGCTGGAGTGGGAGGGTTGCGGGCACCTAGCACAGCTCACTGGAGTACTTTGCTAATGCTGCCCAATTGCTTGCCACTGCAGGAGCTCTGAAAATGGGGCCAATTTGTCAGGCAACACATGGCCTAGAGCCAGCCCCACCAAGCCCCCTTTCCTTTGGCCACGCCCTCCTGTGCCAAAGTAGAGGGAAGTGCAGTTGGACTATGCAAGGCTCACCCTGACACGGGGAGTGTTATCTCTGATCCGGGATGGCTCAAAGCTTAAGTGCTAGGCCAGGGCTATTGTGAACAGAATGGGCTTACAGCTGTACCCTTATTATTATGTATAAAGTGCCAAGCCATAGCATCTAAGTTTCCTCTAGGCACAATAAATCAAGAAAAACCATCTCCTGTAGGAGCTCCCTAGTGAATCCTAAAGGTTCTGTGTGACAACATAGTAACCCGCTGCACTATTCAAGGGGAAAAAGCCAAACCAGAGCATTAAAGCCAGAAACTGTGTAGTTTAAAGGCTGATCAATCATACCGCTGCCCATGAAACGCACACATTCTTATCAAGTATATGAGCACCTCAACACACACCCCCCCACACACCCCATTCCCTCTCGCTCTGGTTAGGATTTCTGTAAAAAGTTTTTCTTCTTGCTTTTCTTGTAAAGGATGCTGCTGAATGGGAAAGGTTATTTGTCCATTCAGACAGGCTAATGTAGCTAAGTGCTTGCTGCTGTTGTTTGAGACTAAATGTCAGCGTTATTGGCAAAGTGCCCAGTTGCCGATGTATGGCTGCTGGCTTGCGTTTGAGGTTGATCAGTGTGTCAGAATGCGGATCTGTAATTTGTCTCTTTTTGCAAAGCGTTCTTATACATAATTGTAACTAAAATGCTTGCAGAACAAATAGGAGCTTCAGCCAGAGTTAAGGTTATTCTACAGTGTCTGTAATAGGGCTATGTTGCCATACCAAATGTGTGATTTTTACAGGCTTGAAAAAACATGGTCATGGTCATTATACGCTTTTAGAGTCCATGTAGTTCCCAAAACACCTGTCAGGCTGGGGATTGCAGTTTAAAGGCCGCACGCACCTCTTCGTTGCGCTAGGCTTAGTCCTGTCTGTGTTGCTCTGTCTGCAGTCATCATGCACTCCCAAGGTCTTCACTAGAGAAACAGGAGGTGCCGAGGTGGGCGGGAGTGGAGAAGAGCTAGCAACTCTGGCCGTGTCTGTCATTTTCAAAGGGATTTGGGTAAAGGTTGAGCTGAGTCAGTAATGTGGTCCCCTCTTCTCCCTGCTCTGAATCTGGCACGCATGTGAGCTTTATACGTGCACCCCGTTTCCGTTACTCAGAGAGCAGCCACGGAGAGGAGGAACGTACTCCCTGTCTTCCCTGTCATTGGCAGCGAAGGAGTCAGCGCACATGTTCTAAATTAGCCTGCAACCTTCTCCAACTTGTTTATTCAATCTGAAGTGACTAATGCTTCATTCATCTGCCACATTCAATAAGGCAGCATGGTCTGAACAGCGGGATCCTCCAGTCTCCTTATTCTCTCCCTCCAAGATGTATCATAGGCTCCACCACTTCAGGATCCCAGGCAGGCAGGGAGGAGGAGGAGGGTGTCTGTGTGGGCGGGTAGCATGTGCCTTACGGGACACTCAATAGTACATGCAGGAAGGAGGCATGGGCACAGCCGAATTGGAAAAAGGAGATAAAGGGCATTCTGAGCCAGAGCAATGACCTCATCCAGGCCCAGTTCAGCCCCGTGACTCCACTGATTGCAGATGGTGACTTTGGCCCAGTTTTCAGGGGTATGGTAGGGGCTCCCTGAATGAGGGGTGACGATCGCTCTGGCTGAAGCCAGCTCCTGACTCACAGCCTGTCTAGTCACACTTCGAACCTAACTGAATTCAAGAGCACAGCGCTGCTGGGTGGGAGTTGCCTGTTCGATGGGTTTCAGTGATTTCAGGACCAAGATGCACCGGCGCATTTCCCCGAGTGGCAAACCTGCCAGCTTGACAGGGATCCCAGAATCAAGCTACAATCCTTCCTTTTTGTGCATTAGCAACTGCATTTGAGTCTCTACAGGCCAAAATTGTGCCAGATTCTGTGAGCAGGACAGTTGTAACTGACCACTAACAGGGCTGATTGTGCATATGGCCTTGTGCCTTGTGTGTGTTTCTGCACTAACATATTATGCAAGGGGGGTACGAGAACAGCTCGTTAGGAAAGGCACTACCACATTCACCATGGGTAACACGAGCATCCTGACCCATGCTAGGAATAAAGCCAGTATGACAGCATGATGGATGTTTTGGCGTAACTGGTTTGGGTGTGTGTATAAAGATCTAGATGTATTATTAGAAGCACTAGACTGAGACTCAGGAGATCTAGGGGCAGCTTCCTAGTTCTTCCACAGACTCACTGGGTGAGCTTGAGGCAAGTCACCTTTCTGTGCCTCAGTTTCCCCTCTTTACGATGCTGCCTTACATTGCAAGAGTGTACATTCACTGCCTGCCAGGTGCTCAGCCACTATCACTCTTATTATTCTAGTCAGAAACCCGATAGCGCTAGGTGCGGTACAAATGAAAGATGGGGCCTCCATAAGCATAAGTCCAGCCACACTGAGCAAACACTTCTGCACTTGTTCTTCACTGTAATCATGTGCTTCACAGCTGCTGAAATCAAAGTGACTTTAAGCACTTGCTTATGTTCTTTGCTGAATCAGGTCTCCCCCTCCCATCAAAAATGTAAGACACAGACAAGGATGGGACTCAGCCAGGGAACATTCTTGCCAAGGGAGGAGTTTAAGGTGTTCACAGTGGCCCCAACAGAGCAAGGCAGGCAGCATTAAATGCAGGCAGTGAGGATGCCCTTCTGCATTGGACCCACACAGCAGTCTTTTAAATATCTGAGTTTCTTTATTAACCTGAGTATAACAAATATAACATGTACACAGTATAAAAATGACCGGAGCATGAGAAGGTTATGGGCACAACACAGATACGTGATCTATACACAGGATGGGTGACATCATATTAAGCATTTTGTTGTTTGGAAAAAGGCAAGTTTTGATCTGTAAAAATTGTAATCCGGTTACATTAAAATTATACAAAGTACCTTCAATACTGAAAAGTGGCCGGCGGGAGAAGTCTCCGCTCAGCCCACGACTGTTACCCTGGCCCAGGAATGTACAAAGCCAATGCAGCTGCTTCTCCGGGATGCGTTGGGAGAGTTTTTAATAAAATACAATCGTTAAATTAAACGAGTACAAAGGTTTAAAAGCATGTGAAACATGCACCCTCCGGACATCGAGGGGGCCCAGCAACATGCAGACGACACCGACGCTCTCAGCGCTACGCTGGCTCCGAGCTGAGGGGAGACAGATTTTGATGCTTGAAATACTGAACAACTTGCTGGGGGAGCTCTGCCAACACTGCTTTGGCCAAAGTTTCTTTAGGTGCCTGAATAAAAAAAAAAAAAGAACAAAGAGGCCAAATGATTCACTTGTGCCCAGCAGCTGTCCCAGCGGGTCACTGGACTGGTGCTAAGGCCAATGTACAATTACCGGGGGGGGGGATGCAGGCCCACGTATGGTTACCAGGTTTTCCTTGCAAGCCCAGGTGCTGGTAGAGAAAGTAACTGTTGCCATGGAGGCTTCAGATTACGCCCACGCACGCTACAATGGAGGCCAGCGGGACTGATCCATTCAAGAATGTGCCTTGGTCTCCCGCCTCTTTCTCCTGGTCCTAGAGCACTTTGAGTGTTGAGTCAGAGGTCACCCTGCAGCGACTGCGGAGGCATTGCACACTCAATAGCTCGCTCACAGCCTTGGGCAGCAGCAGCTGCTCTGACGGGAGAAGGGGAGCTGGCCCGGGCACTGGGACTCATGGATGGGATTGCTACCTACACAGCGACCTTCACCCTAACTCCTCTGGAGTCTGAAAAATTTTAGTGCAGAGGCGGCAGGATTGCCTAGTGATGATGGACTAGGCCGGGGATTCTGTGCTATAACCCCAGCTCTGCCACTAACCTGCTGTGTGAGGTTGGGCAGAGTGACAAACTCTGCTCCAGCCTGCAGAACAGACGCAAGAGGCAACAGAAGTGCCCAAATCTGCCCTTTCACTTTGCTGGCAGTCTGGAAAATGCCGGGGACTTTCCCTGGTCTCCTCTGCAGCGACACACCATGTGAGACCTGGGGAGGACTCGGTCCCCATCTAGCTTGAATGTACGAGCCTCTGACTATGAGCTGGGAGCGCTACCAGCCAACTCGCACAGGTCAAGTATGGCGAATGCTGGACAGCGCTAAACCCTGTCCCCTCCCCTGAGCTGGGGAAGTAGCAGAGCACAGCGGGCTGGGGCGGGCCCCCAGCGTGGCTCTGGATGAAGCAGATTGGGTCTGGCAGGCACGGCAGCGCCTCCTGCACTTACGCTGCGGAACTCGCGGAAGGGCACAAACTGCACGATGTCCCGCGTGGCTTCCTCGCCGGTGTAGGAGCGGAGCACGCGGTTATCCCCGTCCAGGAACTCCATGGCCGCAAAGTCTGCGTTGCCCACCCCCACGATGATGATAGACATGGGCAGCTTGGAGGCCTGCACCACGGCGTGCCTCGTCTCGTCCATGTCACTGATGACGCCGTCTGTGATGATCAGGAGGATGAAGTATTGCTGGGGAGACAGAGCGGAGTGAGATCAGACGTGGCACTGGGGGATTGGCCCCGGGCTCCAGGCTTCTCCCAGCTCCTGCCCTCCCCGACAAAGACTTGTCCGTGGGGAGAAGGAAGGGCTGACCTGACACATCCCCAGCCGTCGCAAGTGGGGAATGCCACAGGGAGATTGCAGGCGCTGCTCCTATCTGAGGGGCGGGGAACCTTTTTGGGTTGGGGGCTGCTGAGCCCCAGGCAAGTAGATTTTGTGTGCTCCAGCCCCATGGGGCAATTGTGGGGGGGCCGGAGCGCCCACGCAGGCTCCCCGATGCTGGTGAGGGGGAGCCCCGAGCCATGGGGGGCCTGATTCAGGCAAGCTGGGGGCCGCAAGTTCCCCACTCCGCTACATGATATGGACAAGTCAAGAGCCTAAGTGATTTAGGAGCATTAAGTTCCACTCTCAGTGAGGTGGCTTCAGTGAGGACCTAGGCTCCTGTATCACTCTGAAAATCCCACATGTAAGGGCCTGAATATGGACTTTGCAACCTAACTTTAGGCTCCTATTTCAGAAAATGCTGGCCAATGTCTCCTCACAATCCACCTTCCCATCCAGCCATACCCATCCTCCGTCAATCCTGCTTAGAGGCCCTGTAGGCCCCTTACCGCCTCAGAGCCTCTCCCCTCATTCGCCGGGAGACACAGCCCCCTCCTAGTTGCCTTACTCACCTGCAACCCCCTTTCATCAGGAAGAGCCTGAAGCCAACTCCCTCCTGGCCACTGGTCACTCACCCAATCGCCTCTCTGACCCTCCCCGCACCCCACGTGCAACGGCTGATTTCTCAGGGGAAAGCTCGGAGACTGAAGCCACCCCTGGGTTATGCCCTCGACCCCACCCCTCCCCTGGCTCCCAAGAGCTATTTACTTCCCAGAGGTCGCCCTCCTGGCAGCTGCTCTGGTTCCAAACGCCCAAACGAACCTTTGCACAACCGGTCCCAAGTCTCCTAGGAATCAGTCCAATTGTGGTGACCTTGGTTCACTCCCACCCTCTTCCCTTCCTCTTGCACTGCTGGTTTCTGGCCTTTGTCCCGTTAACAGGGAAGCTGCGGCTGTTTAATCTTTGTGAAATATTAGACACTTGTAACAGGCCCATCAGGGGAGCCACTGGTGAGCCCCTGGGATCCTGGATGCGGTACACAGTGTTTACCTACTTCGGGGAGGCAGTGTGGCTTAGTGGGTAGTGCCCTGGTCTGAGACTTGGGGTATATGAGGTCTCATCCCAGCTCTGCCAGTGGACTGTTGCATGACACTGGGCAAGCCTCTGTACCTCAGTCTCCCCATCTGTAAAATGGGTCAGTGATGGTGGCTTCCTGTATAAAGCACTGTGAGCTATGCCAATGAGAAGAGCTAGACGCTGCTACTAACAAAATGTGCCCCATTTAAGTGCAAATGTTGCCTGCACTACTGGGAGTTCAAGATTCAGGTTTGCTCCAGGTGAGTTTCAAGGGACGAGGGAAGCAACATCAGAGAAACCAAAACTGGTATCTTACAGGCTGCACTTCTCTATGTCCCGTCGCCAGTCACTGAGCTAGACAGTCCAATCCCCGCAGCTTTCTGTGCTACCGACTGCACTACACAATCCCATCTGTGCTAGTTAGAGGGAAAAACGTCACCACAAGCAGAAAGCCTACAAGTGGCCTAAGGGTCACTTAAGCTCTCAGTGTAGGGCAGGCCTGGTCAAAATACCCTCCGCGGGCCAGATCCAGCCTGCCAAGCCACTGGATCCGGCCCGCGGACACAGCGCGGTGCCTCAGGCAGACTCCCCAGCTTGTCCTATGTCCCCCCAACACCACTCAGAAAAGCGGCTGCTGCAGCCATTTTTCTTTTTTCAGCTGTGAGCCTGGGGCAAGAGGGGAAAGCTTCATGCGCTGCTCCCGCCCCAGCACAATCCCATTGGCCAATTTCTGGCCAATGGGAGCTGTCAGTCTGAAGAACAGACAGTGTACAAAGCACTACTTCCTCCCTCCTCCTCCCAGCTCTGACTCACATGGTCCTTGCGGCTGGGGCGGGGTGGGGCGGGTCAGGCAGGGAGGCTGCTTGAGAACCCTGCTGAGCTGCTGGCCAGGAGTCACCTACGTAAGTCTCCCAGCCAAAGCCTGCCTCTGCCCCATCCACTCCTCTCCCCTACTCCACATAAGCCAAAAGCTCTGTCTCCCTCTTGAATCCCTACGCCTTCCCAGATCCTGCACCCTAATCCCCTGCGCTTGGTCACAACCCAAACCCCTGCACCCCAATCCCCTGTCCCAGGACACTACCCCCTCCTTCCCTGGGTTACATCCCAACCCCGTACCTCTCCCACATCCCAGTCCCTTGCCCCAAGTCACCCAAACTCCCTCCCGCACCATAATCCCTTACGCCAAGCTCCCTTCTGCACCCAACCTCCATCCCAGACCCCACACGTCCTCCATTAATATCATGGAAGAGTGCGGCCCTCGACCATGTTCCAAATTTTGATCCCCCCCCATCAAAAATGATTGCCCACCCCTGCTCTTGGGCTTCCCCTGGCCTGAGGGGTATGTCTACCCTGCAGTTAAACAGCCGCGGCTGGCTCGTCAGCTGACTCTGGCTTGCAGGGCTGTGACGCTGCAGTGTAGCTGCTCATGCTCGGGCTGCAGCTCAAGCCCTGGGACCCTGTGTGCACGGAGTGAATTTCACCCAGTGACAGCCGGTCCGGATGCTACAGCAGTGAGCAAACACCACGAGGGTCCAACTCAGCGGCTCATTGTCAACTGCCCTTTCCCCAACACTGAGCCATCAAACTGCTTCTAAAAGAAAAACCCAAAGGGCTCTAATTCCGTTCAAAACATCCCACACGTGTGCCCCTGCCAGGCTGCAGCTACGTTGCTGCTTCTCTGGCAGGAATTAAACCCGAAGAGGGACGTGAGAGCCAACTCAAACCCCATTCCCATTCAATCCCTCGCTCACCACCGACAGAAAGGCTGTAGATTGGCTAGTGCAGTGGCTCCCAACCCGGGGCATGTGAGCTCCTGGGGGTACACAGAGATCTGCTAGGGGGTACATCGACTCATCTAATTGTTTGCCTAGTTTTACAACAAGTTCCAGCCAGAGCACTAGCAAAGTCAGGACACGCTACCATTTAATCTAGAAAATGACTTGTTTGTACTGCTCACTAGCCACTGGAAGGGAAGCGCAACATTTCTATTCCCATTGGTTTAGTTTGGCGGTAACGCTGAGAAGTCAGCGATGGTTCAGTCGCAGCGCACTGTGACACTGCGGTAGTTTTATATTTGCTTTTGTAAGCAAGTAGTTTTGGGTGAGTATGCACGGCAAATGAGAGTGTCCTGACAGGGGAACCATGGTCTGGTCAGATTGAGCCCCTCTGAGCTAGTGCACGTTGGAGGTGTGTGTGTGGGGAAGGGTGGGGGGAAATAAGAAATATACTTTTATCAAATTTGGGGGAAACCCCACAATCATGGAGTGTGAACGCTCCCTGCTGCAACCAGAGTCTGGCAGCTTGGAGGGACCAGGGCCAAAGTGTAGACAAAGCCACCTGAATTGCCCCCACAGGTCACTAGGAAGCCAGAGCAGAACACGCACAAACATTTTATGCTCACGTCATCCTAGCCCATTTAATAGCCGGGCAGCTGTGTTCTCCATCGGCGGCTTGATCCCGTGAGGTGCGGAACACCCACAGCACTCACTGAAATTGATGGGATGTGAAGGGACTTGGCACCTTGCTGAACAGGGCCCTGGGTGACACAGGCTTAAGGCAACCCCAACAGCTCATCACAGCAGGCCAGCTTGGCTGGTGGTAAGGTCCACTTCAGAGAGGAAGGACCAAACCACTCTGCTCAGCTGAAGGTGGCAGTAGCATTATGAGCCATGTTTGGAGACCAAGACTGCAAGTTGCTGAGACTTAGACCTGCTTATAACCCTCAGTCCCGGCCTCTCAGTTCCTCCAGACATTTGGCCCCTTCCTTCCAGCATCACCTCTGTGGTCTGGATCAAGGATAATTCACCCAACTTTCGTCAAAGGGCTCTGGGTAAAGCAGGCAGAGTGGAGAATCCGAGTTCTGTGACAAAGGGAGCCGAGGCTCATCAGTAAACAGAGGCTGCAGCCCAAATATTTAATCAAGGACAAGTGTAGAGTCCTGCACTTGGGACGGAAGAATCCCAAGCATTGTTACAGGCTGGGGACTGAATGGCTAAGTAGCAGTTCTGCAGAAAAGGACCTGGGGGTTACAGTGGATGAGAAGCTGGATATGAGTCAACAGTGTGCCCTTGTAGCCAAGAAGGCTAATGGCATATTAGGTTGCATTAAGAGGAGCATTGCCAGTCAATCCAGAGATATGATTATTCCTCTTTATTCGGCTCTGGTGAGGCCACATCTGGAGTATTGTGTCTAGTTCTGGGCCCCCAATTTCAGGAAGGATGTGGATGCATTGGAGAGGGTCCAGCGGAGGACAACAAAAATGATTAGGGGGCTGGAGCATATGACCTACGAGGAGAGGCTGAGGGAGTTGGGTCTGTTTAGTCTGCAGAAGAGAAGAGTGAGGGGGGATTTGATAGCAGCCTTCAACTTCCTGAAGGGAGGTTCCAAAGAGGATGGAGAAAGGCTGTTCTCAGTGGTGACAGATGGCAGAACAAGGAGCAATGGTCTCAAGTTGTGGTGGGAGAGGTCCAGGTTGGATATTAGGAAAAACTATTTCACTAGGAGGGTGGTGAAGCACTGGAATGGGTTACCTAGGGAAGTAGCGGAGTCTCCATCCCTAGAGGGCTGCGTCTAGACTGGCAAGATTTTGCGCAAAAGCGGCTGCTTTTGCACAAAAACTTGCCAGCTGTCTACACTGGCCACTTGAATTTGCGCAAGAGCACTGACGATCTAATGTAAGATTGTCAGTGTTCTTGCGCAAATACTATGATGCTCCCGCTCAGGGATAAGCCCTCTTGCGCAAATGTATTTGCACAAGAGGGCCAGTGTAGACAGGGGAGGGCTGTTTTGCGCAAAAAAGCCCCGATGGCGAAAATGGCGATCGGGGCTTTCTTGCGCAAAATCGCGTCTGGACTGGCCACGGATGCTTTTGCGCAAAGCACTTTTTGCGCAAAGGCACCCGTGCCAATCTAGACGCTCTTTTGTGGAAATGCTTTTAATGGAAAAATTTTTCTGTTAAAAGCATTTCCGCAAAATCTGGCCAGTCTAGATGCAGCTGAGGTGTTTAAGTCTCGGCTTGGCAAAGCCCTGGCTGGGTTGATTTAGTTGGGATTGGTCCTGCCTTGGGCAGGGGGCTGGACTTGATGGCCTTCTGAGGTCTCTTCCAGCTCTATGGTTCTATGATCATCCTGACGGGTGCGGGAACCCCAGGACACCAGCCCTCTGAGGAGACCCATGATTGCCTCCCAGCACCCCCGAGAGGGATGAGCAGGCTCTACTCCAACGCAATCCCATTCGCTCCCGTCCTCATGGTCAAGCCTACTAAGCCGGAGCCAACGGCTGATCTTGGTTTCCTGACAGGAACCACAAATGCAGGGGGGTCTCCATGCCCCAGTGAGACCAGATTTATAAGGAATTAGGACACTGGGGGGATTTTGAGGATGCTAATGTAGACCAGCTACTACTGAGCTTCTCCATAACCTTCCTCACAAAGGGAGGTTCAAGACATGGTTGATACTGGTGGGTTTGTTATAAGGATGTTAAGGACTAGTCAACTTCCAATAAGCAAATGCAAATGCTTATCGGATAGTCAGTAAACTAGTCGATTCCCCCTACTTGCAGATAGAGGCAGCAAAGTGGGGGGAGAAGGGGTACTTCAAAGCAACAGCACTGCACAGCTGAGCCGCAGCTCAGCTGTGCAGCGCTGCCCCTTTAAAACACCAAAGTGCTGTGGAGCCCGGGGTCAACTCGGAGTCCCCCGCTGACCCCAGGGCTCCATGGCTTTGAAATGCCCCCTGGGGACTCTTGTACATTTCAAAGCAGGCACCCGCGTGCAGCCCGGAGTCAGTGGGATTTCCTGCTGGCCCCAGGAGTTCCACATTCCTCAGCAGGGGCTCTTGTACATTTCAAAGGAGGAATGTGGAAGTCCCTATCGACTAGTCGAGTAGTTGATGGAAATTCCATCGACTACTCGACTGGTCAATTAACCGCAATTTAACACCCTTCGTTTGTTAGTGTCCAGATTAGGCACTTACGGCATCAGTAACATCTTGTCTTAATAAAGGAAGGCAAAAAATCGCCTTATTAGTATCAGAACCAAGCTCTCCTGGCTTTTACAAATGTCTATCTGAGAGGTACAGCCCCAAACTCCATCAACAAAATTGAACCAGATTCAGCCAAACGGCCTCCAGACCCTGCTCAGCTGAGTCAGTGACGGGATTCTTTACGGCCCCCTAGGCTGGACAAGGCCGGCCCCCTAGGCTGGACAAGGCCAACTCCCTTCAGATACTTTTTATAGACAAGTTACCCATCACGCCTGATCTATCAGGTTGCCACCCTCTGACATTACCTAGATACCACCCATTGCCTTATACATGGGGGTTGGAGCAGAACATCGTTATCCATCATGCTGTCATCTGAGAGCCTATCCTGAACCTGAGTCGGTACGCCCCTGTTCTCTGGGGGGAGTGGGTTGGGACCAAGATGTCTCTGGACAAGCTGTTGTGTTGCCATCCCTCTGGGATGTGTTTCTGGCCAGTGCCTAGCACCTCCGAGGTATGAATTTTTCTGCAATATCAGCCCAGTTCTTGCCACGTTCTGTGAGCTGGGCCTGCCTCTTGCTCACAGCTCAACTCTGCTTTATATTAGCAAAGTCTTGGCCATTGTCGTATCCCCCCTTGGTCGTCTCTTTTCCAAGCTGAAAACTCCCAAGTCTCTCTTCAAATGGCAGCTGTTCCATACTCCTAAAGTGCATGTCCCAGAAGGCAGTCAGCCATCCCTCCCACAAGTACTCACTCCAGGCCTGGACTTAGGGAGGCCCTGTCAGCATCAAAAGTCAGCACTGGCCACGTTAGTCGGTTTGGAAGCATGGGAACTAGACAGAACCAAAAAATCTGATTGCGTCCAGCAGCCTTGATACAACATCCTTTTTACAGTGATTACAACCAAGGACAGTCTCTTCTCCACCAGCACTACCAGATCTAAAGGAAACTTATCTGAGGCGGAAGCAAGATGCTTTGAGAGTCACCATTAAATGCTCAGAGGTCACCCTAATCACCAGAGAACCAGCTGTCCTATTCAGAGTCTGAATCACGCAAGCTAAGGCATCTCGCAGCTGACATGTCTTGCATGCTCGCTAATGGAGAACATTTAATATCAGAAGATTTAATTCATGCAAAAACAGAACAGATTATAAATGCGCAGATTCAAACGTGCCCCTAATTATAATGAACTGCATACACTCTGCTCACAGGCGTTTTTAGCTCACTCCCCTTTAAAATCCTAAGCTGATGTAAAAAGTTAATGGTCTTACGTTATTTGTAAGCACCACTGAAATCCTGCTTTTGTTCTTCCATCCTCTTCTCTATAAACACCCAGCATTAGGTGGCTGGTGTCCTTTCCAGTGATGGGGGCTCCCAAAAAGTTCTCTTATGATAGCTGGGCCTTCAAATTTGATAGCTGGGCCTACAAATCTACCCTAATTGTGAGTTCAGCTGTAAACATTTGTCACAGTAACATACAACTGAGAATGCTATAAACAGGGGCAAGAGACCCAGAGACACTATTTTAGTCTAAACCACAGAGGCGGAGGTGAAAGTAGGCCAACGCAGGGCCAGTGCTCTGGTAATAACTGGCTGCCAGACTGGTCTGCATGAGGGCGACTTTTTGCTCCCCCATTAGCGGCCCTGCTATTAAGGTCTGGCCGTGAGGTTAAAGGGCAGCAAGGCAACTGAGGGGAGCAAAAGAGGCAGCTGCCCGGGGCCCAGTTCCCAGCCATGTCGCTCAGGAGAGGGAGCTTCGTGGAAAGGGTGGGACTGCCCCCCACACTCAGCAGTGGGAGGTGGAGAAACACAGCTGCGGCAGAGCGGGCTGAGGTGAGTGCGGGGGGCGGGCCCGATCCCTGCTGCTGGTGCCAGGCTCCCCGTTAGTCCCCTTGGATGAAAGGGTGGAGTGGGGATGGAGGAGGCAGGGTGAGGTGGGGTTGGGGCGAATTGGGGGGCAGGTCCTTCAAATCACCGCCAGAGCTCCAGGGTTCCCTGCTTCTACCACTGCAGCGGCAGACTCCCGGCCACCGGCCAGAAAGGACTGGCTGGGAGGGGAAATGCTCTGCCCCAGCCCAGCCCCTTCTGGCTAAGGCCCTGCCTCTTCTGGGGACCCAAGGCTGCCATCGCCTTGCTAAGGATGCACCTGTAAGGCCCAGCATCTACTTTCACAGCTGCACTGATACAATCCAAGGTCTGCTGACATGAAGCTTCTTAAAAACAGGTGACGCGAGCTGGAAGTTAATGACCTAGACCTGGTGAGTTGGATATTAGGCCTAATAGGTGGACAAAATTATGAGGCTGTTCCACCCACCATCCCTTTGTGGGAAAGAGACGTCTGAGGAGGGCGCGAGAAGAACTCTTGGGAAGAAAAGACAGAGGTGACTGCAACATCATGGCTCTACCCCCATCAGGTCTTGGCACCCAGGGCCAGAGAGGTATCCTGACCAGACTGGGACAGACAACACTGTCACTCCTACTGGCTCCAGCTGAATTCCAGCCCTTACCATCCGGAGACTACCAAACAAGGGAGCAACAGCTCCCGCCCATCTCAACCAATTTCTCTTGGCCCCAGGCTGTCCAAAAAGGGGGCGGGGTTTCCTTTTCCAACACTCGCTAGCTCCAGGAAGAAGAAATGACGTTAACACGAAAGGCGTTCTTGCTACTTCATGTTTCTACTGCTTTCACGGTTTCCCCTTGTCTGTGTCTCTGATCAAAAGCTAAAAGAATCTCTAATGGCGCACTTGCTATGGTGCGCAGCTGGCTGAGGTCTCTGGAGACCAAACCCCAGCCCGGACTTTCCCATGTTCTTAGTCATGCCTGGGAACGAACAATGACATGAAACGGGATCTGCAGGGAATCTGTTTGCATTTTATCCTTCAGAGATGAGGCTTAAATCTGGCGTGGGGGGGCGTTCTGACCACGGGAAGCAGGCTGCAAGCGAGACCCCACAAACTCAGTGAGGCCTGGACTCACAAGAGGTGCACATGCCAGGCCGGATTGGCACGGCCGTGCCAGCACTCCGCATGCTGAGCTGGCTTGGGAAGAGAGAGAGAAATGCAAAATACCAGCGTTTGCCCTGTGCCACAATACAAACTGCAGCAGCTTCCCCACAGCTCCCCGGCAGTGTTTATGCCCATGGGCTCCACCATGTTCTCAGTACAGCCGGAAGAGCTCCCGTCCCTCCAGTGAAGTCCCTCCGGATTTATAGCCGGGGGAATGAAGGTGAGATCCTGTCCCTATCGCTGAGGCTGGAGGAGAAATTGGTGGACAGGCAGAAATCAGACATTCTCATTCATTAACTTTGGAACAGCGACATGAACAAACGGCCCATCAACTGCAACCCTCCTGCTTGACAAGGGGACGTAATAGCTCAGTTTGTATGCACTGCAAATCCCACCCAAACTGGAGGAATGAGAAGCTGCTTTAGTTACATTTTGACACTTTTCATTTGAGTCTCTTTCCTTCCTCTCTTCCTCAAGCAGCTAGTTACAAATTCGTAGTAATGGCACAAAACAGAAAGCCCCTGCTAAGCCCCTCGTTTGCTCAATCCACTTCGAACCATAGACTCCCAGGACACTAGAACTGGAAGGGACCTCGAGAGACATTGAGTCCAGTGCCCTGCCCTCATGCCTCTGGGGCAGCTGGCATTGGCCAGTCAGAAGACAGGAAACTGGGCTAAATAGATCTTTGGTCTGACCCAGCGTTGCCATTCTTATGTTCTCCTTCCCCCCCATCCCCACAGGGATCACTTGTTGGACTAGTCAGAAAAATGTCCCCCACCCTCCTGAAAAATGTATACTCTTTTTTTTAATCAAGAAAGCAGAAAACCCAAAAGTTGGGGAAGGAGTGTCAAAATATGGCCCAAAGGCATGTGCTTTCTCCAACATGTTCATTTAGTTAAAAACTTAATTGTCAGTCATAAACACCTGTTCACGTGGAAGATCGCCACACGGTTTTCATAGAACCTTAGAACACTAGAACTGGAAGAGACCTCGAGAGACATCGAGTCCAGTCCCCTGCCCTCACGGCAGGACCAAGCACCATCTAGATCATCCCAGACAGGTGTCTATCTAACCTGTTCTTAAATATCTCCAGTGATGGAGATTCCACAACCCCCCTACACAATTTATTCCAGTGTTTTACCCCCCCTGACAGGCAGGAAGTCCTTCCTAATGTCCAACCCAAACCTCCATTGCTGCAGTTTAAGCCCATTGCTTCTTGCCCTATCACCAGAGGCCAAGGAGAACAATTTTTCTCTCTCCTCCTTGTGTCACCCTTTTAGATACTTGAAAACTGTTATCATGTCCCCTCTCAGTCTTCTCTTTTCTAAACTAAACAAGCCCAATTCTTTCAGTCTTTCCTCACAGCTCATGTTCTCTAGACCTTTAATCATTTTTCTTGCTCTTCTCTGGACCTTCAATTTTTCCACATCTTTCTTGAAAAGTGGTGCCCAGAACTGGACACAATACTCCAAGGCTACATCTACACTGGCGGCTTCTTGCACAAGAACTCTTTTGCAGAAGAGTTCTTGTGCAAAAAGTTTTCCACAAGAGAGCGTCTACACTGCCACGTCCTTTTGCGCAAGAGATGGGCTTTTGTGCAAGAGCGTCCATGGCAGTGTGGACGTTCTCTTGCGCAAGAAAGCTCCGATGGCCATTTTAAGCATAGGGGCTTCTTGAGCAAAAAATTCATGTTGCCTGTCTACACTGGCCTCTTGTGGAAGAGCTCTTGCGCAAGAGGGCTTATTCCTCGTGGGGAGAGGAATAACTCTTCCGGAAGAAGCCCTGTTTTACAACGCTGTACTGTAAATTTACTTGCACAAGAGCGCACGTGCAGTGTAGACAGCAGGCAAGTTTTTACACAAGAACAGCTGTTCTTGCGCAAGAAGCTGCCAGTGTAGACGTAGCCTATGTGTGTGTAAAACAGTAGTATTAGGTCAGAGGTGCCAGGTAGGGAAAACAGGCGATGATTCAGGGAAGAATTGGAACAAGACTTTCCCTCACTGATGGCTAGAGGGGGTAACACATTGATCTTCGAGGCATGCCACTCTAGTTTACAGCTCTTCTTTCGGAGGCATCACTAGTCCATCCCTAGATTGATGCAGCAACCCGATGGCTGAACGTCAAGGTCAGCAAGGTGCTGTGGTCCATTCCCTCTATCTTCTGTGCACTCCTCCATTACACTCGTCCACCTACATTGCTGCCCGGCACCACACTGTGAAGCCTGGGCTGAGGTGAACTTCTGCACTGCGACAGCTGCTGTAGCCGTTCCAGTCCAGCAGCCTGTTCACCCTAGTCCAGGATCTTCATGCCAGGTTGTAAATTAGAGCCTGAGAGGAGAGCTGTGGCAAGTCAGCATGAACGGCAGGTGTTGCAGTCCAAAGGTGGGCAGATCTTGTAGGACGTGTGTGGTGCTTATGTGCATCCACTGGAACCAGTGTCCAGCCTCCCATGCAGTTTGAAGAGCAACACGTCTAATGCCTTTCAGCGGCGTTCTCCAGAACTAGCATAAAGAGCAAGGAAGGCAGACACGCAGAATACAGGCATATGCATGACAGTGTTGCCAACTCTCACGATTTCATCATATGTTCCTAATGTTATACCTAGTGTTTTCCTTAAGATCACAGCCGCTCAAGTCAGGGAATTCTGTGACCTTTCATCAACACAAGAAAAAAGAATGTTTCCAGCCTGCCTGGCTGCTGAGAAGAGCTTGAAAAGATAAACCCTAAAGGCTCAGAAAATGGAAGTGAAGAAAAAGAAACTCCCCTTTTCTGCAATCACATTCTTATTTAAATCACTTGTGATTTCTGAATCCTTGTTTATCAGAGAGATTTAGGGAACCAACCCGTAGCCCCCAAACACTTAAAATAAGGTCAACCTCGGAGAAGAAAAAAAATCTGGATTTTTTTACACGCTACTGAAAATATCTAGTTTGCAATGTGGATTTTGCTTTGTGATCAGGGATAGGAGGGCAGCAGCTAATACAACTAGGGACCCTTGAATCTGACAGCTGTGTAGTTATAAATACATGAACACATCTACAGCTGCAGAGAACATAACAGGGCTTTAAAAGGGATATTTGTATGGATTGCAAGAATATTCAGAGTTATCAGAATTAATGGCAACAAAAATTCTGGGTGGGACATTCACATTGTGCTTCTAAGCTAGAAGCAATCTCTAAAGCTGGAATTTTTACACCTTCTCTGCAGGTGCTGGCTCTGCCACTGTCTGAGACAGGACACTGCGTTTGTTCTGGTCTGGCAAGTGCTGTGCCCAAGGAGTAAATGTACAAAACACCGTGGGCTGGCCTGGGTGGTGATTTCCTCCCCATACAGCTCTGCCAGCTTCAGTCATAAGACGGTGCAGAATTTCCCTCAATGTATGTTAAAAAAAATCTGTTCTCCTTTGTTCTTTCTCTCTGTGAAATCAGCAACAGGATCAGAGACAAGCACTAAGAGTCATGCAGGAGCGGAGAAGGGAGCAAATCTCTTCAAGCGTTATATCAAGAGGATGTTTCAAAGGCTAAGTGAAATAAGAGAGATCCGATAAGATCATCCAAGCAGAGTACTCTGGCAAGAACACATGACCAGAACCAGTAGAGAGCTGCAGATCCTGGGACATCAGAGCTAGCTATCTCCTTGTTGGACTGAAATGAACTTCTCCTCTTCTCCATACTACCTTTATCCTTTTAACTTTGCAGCCTGCGTCAATGGAAATCACTTAATATTCATACCCGCTTCTCAACCTCTCCACCTAACAGGAGACCTCCCTGGGTCTCAGTCTCCTTTCACAGGGCCGTAACTCCACCATCAGGAGAGAATCACGTCCTGAGGCTACCAATGTTCAGCTGTAAAAATGCTTCTTTTTTTGGTATTCCACTGACCAAGAACATTTCCCAATAATCTATATTTTATTATGCCATAGATGCTGCCCTACCCCCACCCCAGCGCCGCAGAGTCATTAGAGGAGCCGTGATTAGACAAGGATTACTTAGGCACTCAGGCAGGGCTTTTCAAAGGGGCTTTAAGGAAATTCAATGGAAACAGGGGTCTCACTCCTCAGGATTCTGTTGAAATCCCCTGGTCCCTGTCTCATTAGAGACGGCAGCACAGACATCCCCTTCCCCCCCGTCACCCTGCTCTCCAGGCGTTTCCACACCCTGATCAGAGGGCCAACTCTGATAAACAGGAACTCAACAAGATTTCAAGATGGCAACACAAACCTCCTCCTAATGTGCAATCAGATGAGAACATGCCAGGTTCTTGTTCAGAGAATATTCTTCCAAAAGCAATCACCCCAGATGAAAAGGAATCAGCAGTTCCACAGATGTGACTGGGGGCCAGGTCCGCAAAGATGTTTAGGTGCCTACAGATGCACGTAGGTGTCTATAAAACCACCTAAAGCAGATCAGGCACTTAACTCTCCTTCAACTCAGTAAGAGTTAAGCACCCAACCTGCTTAGATGGTTTTGTAACCCCAGCAGATAGCTGTGGAAATCTGGCCCCATGACTGGTATCCACGTTAGGGATGTAAGCGTAACCAGTATGCCTGCAGGCCCTGTCCTGTCCCCACCGAGAACCTCAGCGACCCTGCTCCGTTGTGGTGTTTAAACACAACCCCAAATCACGCTCGTGACTGGTCATTTGCCTCCCGTCTCCCTATTCTGATAACTGTCCCAGCAGTCCCTTGTTCCCTCCCAAGCAGTTTGTGCCAGTGAATGAGGCTAGGACCAGCAGACGGGAGCTGCTGGCTCTGCAGACACAATGCTGGAGTTTGCAGTTTCTCTCCCTCCGTACATCACACGCAGGAGGAACGAGCTACTGCATGTGTGCCAAGAACTGGAGGCGCGAGACTGGCCCAGAACCCCCACCCCATACCCAGGGATGGACAGAGATCAGGGACAAGGCCTGGCCCTTACAGCATAATCCCTAGGCTGTGTCTCCAGGGCACTGTGTGCAGCATGGAACACCAGGTGCACACTCCACACAGCTTTATGACACTGGGCAATGTCAGCCTTAGGGCTTCCTTTCACCCAACAGCTCATAAGACGGACTCTGCGGTTGGCTACTAAAACCAGGGGCTTGGGTTAGAGCTTAGCAGGCTTCGGCAGCTACGCTTCACTGAGTGGGATAATGCCTAAACAGCCTGTATTCTTCCTCACACCTAACAGGCTACTCAGCCCATCGTGCAGCTCAGCCTGCTTCTCAGCCCTCTCCTCCTCCTCCTCTTCCTTTGTATGGCCACAAGGCCTACAGACCAAAGCCCCATTGCATGGGATGCTGCACAGACACACAACAAGAGCCACTCCCCCCACCCCAAGTTCACAGCCTCCCCCTTCCAGGCTCATCTACATGCCTGTGTTGCTCCCAAATCGAACCCTGCCCACTAACTCCCTTCCCTCAAGCGCGGCACTTTTAACTCCCTCAGCCTAGTTGGCTGGCCCGCCAGGAGCACAGCTACAGCCTGAGCCACCTGCTACTCTGACTACTGTGTACGCACCCAGTCGCCCTGCGCCTCTCCCGTGCGCCCGGCTAACCTGAGCGGACTGAACTCGCGTTATCGACACACACACTACCTCTGCCACGACGCCTCCACTTCCCTTTCCCACCTCCCCTCTCGCTGTGAGCTTTCTGAAATCACAGGACATGGCCCCCACAATCAGGAGACTGGCTTAAAAATCACAAGGGTTGTTTTGTTTGTTTTTTAAATAACACATCTGAGATTCTCGTTATTTACCCTCTTTGTTTTTGGACCATTAGGTGGTCCTGTTTTCAACCTTTTCTCCCAAACAATGAGTGAGCCTTTTTTTAAAAATGAAGGCCAATAATCTCCAGTAACTACCTAATTTTGGGCCCTGGGGCCTTAATTAAAAATACCCCAAATATCACAAGACCCGTTATAATAAAAAAGAAATCACATCAGCTGCCAACAGCGTTAACGAAGACAGGGAAAGAAATATGGAATTAACCTGCTGTACACTGATCATCTTCCTTACTCTACCTTGGTGTTGTATCCTCCTTTCGCTGCACATATTGTCTGTCTCTAACGCCTAAGCACTTTGTGGTAGAGGCTGCAGCTTCCAATATGCTTAAACAACACCCAGAAATGTTGCCCCACTCCCTGACTTGGAACCCTGGGCACTGGAGAGGATAAGGCCATCCCCAATTAATTCTCGGCTTTCTCTAGGCACAGCTATCCATGAAGCAATTTCCTTAAGTCACCTCTTGAAGAGCTTTGTGGCCCAAGCTGATGTTCATGGCGGTTGGTCTTACTACATCCTCTGCCTAACTTTTTTCCCCTGTGGGCTATCTTGCTTTCAGCCTTTACCCAGCTGGCCCTGCCTCTGTTTCACAGTAAAATTGTGAAAAATGTTCTCTGTGGCCAGTAGCCCGAACCTTACAGGTAAGAATGTGCACACATGCGTGTGTGAGAGAGAAACATAACCCCTGTTTTTAAATGGTATTCTGCTTGCAGCATAACTCCTGTGGGGCCAGGGATTCTCCCACAGAGAATACAGAGCAGAAACTGCAAACACTTGAATGCTGGGGCAGAGATGGTGACGGAGGTCAGGGCTGGAACTGAGAATCAGAGAACTGTGGCTGGAGGAAGGGGGGAAGAATCAATGCATTGGAATTAGGCTCTCCAAGGAATGAGCTGCAAAAACTCACGGCTAGTCTACAGCTTAATATCCCCACAGCATGGCTTCTACTGCACTGAGCCCTGAGTTATTTACTTAGCCTTGCACTGAATGCAGACAAGCATGGATAAGCTCCAGTTATGAGCGTGCTGAACAATCCAGGGTTTCAGAATATCAAATCCTCTAATGAGGCAGTGGTGAAATACAACGAAGCAATGACATTCAGTCTGAGTGGAGTGAGGCAAAATGCGCTGGACTGACAGCCCTGCAGACTTCACTGGGGCACAGGGGTAGTAGAGGGCAGGGGCAGGACATGCCTCACTACAGGACCATTGCAATGTGCTTCCGCCTTCTGATGCAAAGCTGTTCTCGCTTCCAAAAGAAGAGCGCCATCTCATTCTTACATAATGCCTCCCCCTGTCGCTCTCAAAGCAATTTACAAAGAAGGTCAGGATCAGTTCCCCCTTTCACCGATGGAGAAACTGAGGCACTGCACTGGCATGTGACATGCCCAAGGTCAGGAGCAGAGCCAAGAATTGACCCCAGCTCCCCAGTCTAGTGCTCTGGTCACAAGGCCAGGCTCCATGGTCCATTCAGCCCTCAGGCACTCTGCTGAGCCTGCTACCAAAAGGGCCAGTTAATGCCAGCTCTGGTGGTAACGAGGACCCTGTACACAAGAATATGGACCAAGATCAACAAAGTGTCGGCTCAGCTGCTTTGCAGGGATAGATAAGGCAGGATCATAGCGAAAACGACTGGAGTCGGGGATGCAAAGTGATCACATGCTAAAGGAAGCACCCAGTCATAGAGCCAGTAAGAGAGAGAGATGAAAAAATTAAGCAGCACAGGCAAGGGAATCTCTTCCCGGGGGATTTGGAGCAAGGAACGCACAGGAACGCACAGAGATTCTGGGACCTCAGAGACCAGCGAACAGGCTTCACTTCTCTTTCCCTCCACTATCGTTGGGGATTTACGAAGGAAGTGTTTGGGGGGCTGAGTCTGGAGCTCCATGCTTGTAAGATAAAGGGGGGAAACATATGTACAGGGAAGGAGGTCCCAGGGTGCTGGGGATACACTGGGCTTTTCCATGTGCTGGCCAGATGACACATCAGCACCAGGCTGTCTTTTAATAATTGTGGAGTGAGCAGCTCACAACTTGCTGATTTCTGGGCAAATCTTTGGGTGCGGAAGAAAGGGCAGAGGACTCCGTACATCGGGTGCCTTCTAGGGGTTTATGCCTCCTTTTTTAGTATTCACCATGGATTGTCTGCATACACATGGGCTGCTCTTCCAATATTTATTGTTTCCATCCATTTTTTAAAATACTTGACATTAAAGTCTGGGCTGTATTGCCTATAAAATGTGACCACCAATTATTTCTGCCAGCTAAGTCAACAATTAGATGCAAGACTGCAAGGGATTATCCAACATCTCCAGCGTGCTAGTGAAAAAGTAGGCTATTTGAAAACTGAAGATTCTCTTTGACGGGTCATTTTCATTCCCCATTACTTATTAATCCGTTTCGTACATGTGCATGTAGTCAGTCTGTCTCACACACACGCACATGCACACACACAGATACATTGTTTTCTGCTCCCCTCTCTTAAAAGCTGGTGAGCGCTGCTGGTTGAGCTATGGGTTGCCATGGAAAAGGTATAAGCATGGGATTTTTTTACTGTTTGGAAATGGCACATCTCTCAGAGGGAAGCTTAACGAGAATGGGGCAGATTCAGAGCTGGTGACAGTGCCGGCTCCCAGATGCCACGGCGATGCTTACGCTATATAACTGCTGAGAATGATGAGCTCCAAGTAGGTAGCTGGGCAGACAGAAATCAATAGCTCTACACCTGCCCATGCCCCAGGCTGGCTATAGACAAGCATGCCCAGAATATCCCCAATACCGTTTTCAACTTGTACTCAGTTTGCCAATTGCCACAGCTTATTCCACGCCGTTACTCCTGGCTGCTTGCCCATGGCCCCTGTCCCGCTCCACACTCACATCATTAATTCCAGTTTCCGAGGCATCTCAAAGGAGATGTAACTTGAACTGACACAATGGCTCACGAGGTGCTTTCCATGGCTGGAAAGGGACCAGGCAAACCTGCTCAGCTGAAGACCTGAGAGGAGAAACAAGTGCTGGCTCACGACCCCCTACCAGCAAGTACATGGCTCTTGAGGGCTGAGCAGTGAAGGTTTGACTCACAAAGCAAACCACACTGAGGCTACGTCTAGATGACAAGCCTCTTTCGAAAGAGAGCGTCTAGATTCCAACCACTTCTTTTGAAAAAGCGAGCCACTTTTATGAAAGAGAGCACTCAGGTAGTCTTGATGCTCTTTCGAAAAAGCACTGTTTGCATTCAAGAACGCCTTTTTTCGAAAGAAGGTGTTCTTCCTCGTAAAATGAGGTTTACTGCAGTCAAAAAAACTGCCGTGTTTTTTCGATTTAATTTCGAAAGAACGCGGCGGAAGTCTAGACACAGGGGAAGTTTTTCCGAAAAAAGGACACTTTTTTCAGAAAACCCCTGGGCTGTCTAGACTGGCATGATTTTCTGCAAATGCTTTTAACGGAAAAGTTTTTCCATTAAAAGCATTTGCGGGAAAGAGCGTCTAGATTGGCACGAACGCTTTTGCGCAAAACCACTTTTTGCGGAAAAGCGTCCGCATTCAATCTAGACGCGTTTTAAGAAAGCCCGATTGCCGCCGCCATCGGGCTTTTAAAAAACACTTTTAGCTGTCTACACTGGCCCTCTTGCGCAAATACATTTGCGCAAAAGGACTTTTGCCCAACAGGAGCGTCAAGATTTGCGCAAGAAGCACTGATTTCTTACATTAGAACGCTGCTGCAAAAATTCAGCCGCCAGTGTAGATAGCTGGCAGTTTTTTGCGCAAAGCGCCGCTTTGCGCAAAAACTTGCCAGTCTAGACACAGTACTGTAGTCTAGGTACACCCTGAGAGAGCTGGAGGCCGGACCAGCCAGCTGCTTTCTGCTCATTTGTGAATTCTCCTAGTAAAAGTCTATTTCCCATCTGCTCCCCCATAAAGCAGGGAGTTTACCTGCAATGGAAGGTAATCTCTGTGTAACCTCGCCCAAGCCCCATCACACACACTGATGGAAGAACTAAATTCTCTGTCCCTTCCCAATGTGCCAATCCAGTTTCTCTACATGGAGCTCCAACTCAATCCATCACCCCACTTACGAGCCTTGTCTTGCGCCGTCTCACTCCTCTGTAGGAGGCAGGGTGGCCGGGTGAGATATTAGAAACTGAACAGTGACAATGGCTGGGGAAGAAGACATGGATCAGACACATGAGCAGCATGTGAGCGTGGGCCTTCCCCAAATCTCCAACATCAGGAGCCTTTTGCAACCAGAAAGCCAAGTTTTCTGAAGCAAACTAACACTGCCCCCACTGACATCGCAGTAACCTACTCCGGAGAATCTGGCCCATTTGGAGGACGTCATGAGGCGTAGGCAGACCAGGGCTAGCTTGAATCTACTTGGTGCAGGTAATGACAGCAGGGAGGATGTGTTGACATGGACTCTGCATGGGCTAGCAACACAGGTAGGTCCCCAGTGTCCCGAGCAGACTCTTACTGGGGTAGGCACCATCATGTCCTTACTACCACAATTACCTGCCTTGGCTAGATTCAAGCTAAATCAGGTGTACCCATCCACACTGCAATCACACCTGCATCTGTGGTGTAGACATACCCTCCCTGCACTTCTATGGTGGGCCAAGAGTTGCCATGGAGAGCAGCAACTCAAGAACCCCCGTGGGGAGGGGTGTGTGTGCAACTGGTAAAGATCAGAGAGATGGGCCTGAACTGCAATGGTCCATTCCTGGTCATGAAATTCTAGATCTAGCTCCAAATCTTCCCATGCTTGGGAACACTGGTTTGGTTTTCTCCAGCAGAAACCCTTCAAAACTCCGAGGCCGGGGTCTCCAGATAGGTTTGGGCCACAGCTTTTTACCCCTCATTTTTACCTGCCGCTAAGGCCCCTTGTGCTTTTATAGCAAACACATGCACCTGTGGTTGCTTTCATTCCTAAAAATAAAATCTGCCTCTCCCCCTGAAAAGAAGCTGTCATCTTTTCAGCCGGTGCCTCTTTGTCAAGAGGCTATTATTAAAGATGACATAATTGACATTATTTGCTCAATGCATTCAAGATGGGATCAAAGAGGGCTGGTCACAGGGGAATAAATACTCTTACTGATAATTCTTTGTGCATCTTAAAAATGAAAGATCCAGTTCAGACTTGCCTACGGTAGACCCATTAACTTAGTACTATTCAAAAGCTCCTTTGATTAAAATATTAGTGCCACCAAGGGGTGCAATTTGCATATGATTAATGCTCCTCTATTCATTTCTAGGGCTGGAGGCTTCTCCCCCACACCTCTTGAATTCTGACATAGAAAACAAAAATTGAAAATAAAGAATGATCGGAATTCATAATGAATTAAATGAAATTCAGACTTGCCAACCAAATAAAAGATGGTTACTCACCGTCCCAAAGCTGTTGTTCTTCGAGATGTGTTGCTCATAACTATTCCAGTCAGACATGCGTGCACCACATGCACCTAGAGTGGCAGGGGTATGGCACTCTCTGGCCCTGCTGACCCGACCCCCCTTCAGTTCTGTCTTGCTGGCTACTCTGACTGCGAGGAAGGTGGTGGGTACAGAAGAGACATGAGAACACATCGCCAAGAACAACAGTTACGAGAAGGTGAGTAGCCATCGTTTCTTCTTCCAGTGCCTGCTCAGACCAATTTCCAAGCCTTGCCTGGGAGTATGTGTGTCAGGGCAGGAATTGCAACGTTGCTCTGCCAAAGGCCACACCCTCGCTGGCCAGATGCACTATGGCATGGCATGAAGTGAAGGTGTGACCCAAAGACCATGTTGCCGCTCTGCAGATCTCCTGTAGTGGCACCTGGGCCAGAAACGTGGCTCACAAGGCCTGGGCCTTGTAGCATGAGGGACTTGAACCTGTGCTCCCATGCCCCAGACCAGTCCCCCTGTCACTGGGCTGGTCCTTCCTCACCAGCTCACACAGCCCAGAAACGAGAGCCAATGTTTCCCAAACGCCGCCGCTGATGTCATGTTCCTCAATTTTGGCATGTCCAGCCTTCGTCTCAAGTTGTGCACACAAGAGCAGTCTGAAACCTGTGGCTTCTCTCTCCGTCTCCTAGGAGAGCCACTCTGACAGGCAGGTGAACTCGATCATGAACAGGGGGAGGCAGGGGGTTACTCCAATATTCGTGCACAGGGACCCCAACAGGTCAGACATGGCGGATTGTGTGCATCTGTACGTGCACCCAATGAGGAGACCCAACAGAGCGTGAGGCTTTTAGCCAGAACCCCACCACCCAGGCGCGAGAAAGCAGAGTGCTTACACCTCATGCTTAGACCCTCCTTCTTGAGTCCCCTCACCATGGCACTGCCCCCTAGATGCGAGGCACGGCTGTATTTGGCCCAGGACAACAAAACCAACAACCCCATCGTCTTTCCAACTATGTCCCACAGGAAGGTTTTGGTCACTCCGCGAGATGGCCGGGGGTCTGGAAAACCGCTTCCCCAGCCCTGGAGCCAAGGTATGTGTGGGCCAGTGGGGTGAGCAATGGCCATAGGATGGGGGTAGGAACATCAACGGCAACGCCACATGTCCCCTTGGGGTTCCTGACAAGTCCAGGCAACCTCTGGATTTTGCAGCGCTCAGCAGCAAGGTGCAGCCCCCTCTGCCCCAGCCAACAGGCAAACCAAGGCCTTCCTCTGAAAGGGGCAGCACATGGCAAGCCCGACCCCAATCCACTACCCAGCTTGGAACAGGCCACCGCTCTCAGGCTCCCGTGTCCCAGCTGAGGGTCCCTAGAGCCCAACAATTTCATCCCTGGGGCCCAAAAGGGGAAGATCCCAGGATCTCAGACAAACACCCCCAATTCCGCCAGTGACCCGGCTTCCCTCCTTTCACTCTCTAGCCCCTTGCGTGGGGCAGGGGCGGCGGGGCACACCACACCCCATCCTGTCGCTTTGCGTGGCTGGGGGCAGCTGGGGGCAGCCATTCTGCAACTGCAAACTTCTCCTGCTCCTGCTGCGCTGGCCCTGGGGCCAAGACCTCACCCCCGAGAGATCACTGCGTGAAGGGACCCTGGATTCTGCCATGTAACCATAGCAACCTGGAAATACCTTCACTATCATTAAGCAAATTAGCCTGGTTGTTGCACGCAGCCACTGAGGCAATTTCCTGTCCGAATCCGCACTCACGCCCAGAGCCCTCCAGCTGGGCACAAGCCCAGTGTGTGTATGTGCCCACTGCTGAGATGTCACTACGTCCCACGAGGAGACACTGCACCTCTGGCTTCTCCCACCTCAGCATGGGCTAATGTGCCAGGTGGTTTCTGGCAAACTTGAAACCAAGAGGCAGAATGCAGAAGGAAGAGAAGCAGAGCTGTCACTGCAGGCAGCTGGGAAAATTGCTGGAGACAGGCAATGTGAAGGCAGACCAGTTGGCATTTGGGACAGGGGCATGGAGTGGGTGAGAAGCTGGATATGAGTCAACAGTGTGCCCTTGTAGCCAAGAAGGCTAATGGCATATTAGGGTGCATTAGGAGGAGCATTGCCAGCAGATCCAGAGAAGTGATTATTCCCCTTTATTCAGCTCTGGGGAGGCCACATCTGGAGTATTGTGTCCAGTTCTGGGCCCCCCACTATAGAAAGGACATGGACGCATTGGAGAGGGTCTAGCAGAGGGCGACCAAAATGATTAGGTGGCTGGAGCGCATGAGGAGAGACTGAGGGATTTGGGTTTGTTTAGTCTGCAGAAGAGAAGAGTGAGGGGGGATTTGATAGCAGCCTTCAACTTCCTGAAGGGAGGTTCCAAAGAGGATGGAGAGAGGCTGTTCTCAGTAGTGACAGATGGCAGAACAAGGAGCAATGGACTCAAGTTACAGTGGGAGAGGTCTAGGTTGGATATTAGGAAACACTATTTCCCTAGGCGGGTGGTGAAGCACTGGAATGGGTTCCCTACGGAGGTGGTGGAATCTCCATCCCTAGAGGTGTTTTAAGTCTCGGCTTGACAAAGCCCAGGCTGGGTTGACTTCGTTGGGATTGGACCTGCCTTGGGCAGGGGGCTGGATTTGATGACCTCCTGAGGTCTCTTCCAGCTCTATGGTTCTAGGATTCTATGTGGGTGGAACAGAGCCATCTCCACGCGCAGACTGACAGACAGCATCATGCTGCTCATCCGCCCGAGCGCCCGAGCCAGATGGCAGATCTGTCGCCAGTAGGACAATATCCTGGTTGCAGTTAGGGTAGCGAATGTGGCGCCCGCTGCGTAAGCAGGAAAGACCTTAGCCTTCCTCGGAAGGGAACTAGCCCCACTTTTAGCCACTGGTAACTAACAACCAGGGAAGCTGCACCAATGCAACCCCTAGCGGGGGCGGGCAAAGCTGCAGTTTGCACTGGCAGCGCTCCACAGTGGCGCAGCAGCCGCACAGCAGCCACGCCCTCGTTTGCACTCTCTTCACAGCTTCAAAGCTCACTCTGCCGCTGGGAAGGCTACAGGGGGTCTCTGCAAACCAAAGCCAAGGTTCTGCACCGAGCCGGGGACATCGATACACCCCACAGGCTGGCTCCGGCACAGCACGCTGGGCCTGGGTTGGACAGCTCTAGCATGGGCACCTGTGCCATGGGGCGTGCGTCACAACCTTGCCTAGGAAGGGCCCATGAGGCGAGAAAGGGCCAGTTATACAGACATGCTACAGCTGAGGGGAATGGGGTAAGTAACCCTGGATTGATGATGGAGCCCAGTGAGCAGAAACAGTCGGGGCTGGCAGAAAGCAGGAAGTTGTCAGCTAATGGGACTGCAAGGAGGGCATCTGCAGCCGCTCTCTGGAAGGAAAGAAGCCCAAGGGGAGAGTAGAGCCCCCCAGGGATCCTGGCCCTGAAGGAAGGGAGGTACATTGACAAGAGTGGTGGAGCAAGAGCCTGAGAGAGGTGATGTAGGAAAAGGCGTCACAGGCCACTGCAGACTTTGGCCACTTATTGCCGGTGTGAGGAACCTTTTTGGATGGGGGGGCACACACAAGAGAGATGCAACCCCCCCCCCAAACCCTCACTGACCTGGCTCCCAACTAGGGATGTTAAATTTCGATGAATCAGCTAATTGAGAAGTCAATGGATTTTCCATCCACTACTCAATTACTTGATAAGGGGGCGCTTGCTATCCTGCTGCGCCTCTGCCTTTCAAATGCACCAGAACCGTCCTCGGCTCCTGTTCATTGCAGAGGGAGAGAGGCAGTGGGAACCGGTGCCAGCAGGGGCAGAAGCAGTCCCCACTGGCGCGGGTTCCCCTCTGTGCCTTTCCTTTGAGATGTACAAGAGCTGCAGGCGGCTCTTGTACATTTCCCAGGGAGAGAAGCAGCTGTCAGACTGGCACGAGTCAGTCCCTGCTTGCACTGTTTCCCCGCTATCCCCTGCCTCCCCCCGCCGGAGACGGGGCTGCGGGGAACTGGCTTTTAAGCTGGCTCCCCCAGCACCGGATCATGCTCCCCCCTTGCTGCATCTTTCTGGCCCTAGGGGAAGCGACTAGTCGAGTTCCTACTTGACCACTTGATCAGCATTTGCTTATCGGGTAGTCGACTAGTCACTTACATCCCTACTCCCAACTGAGCAACAGAGAAAAACGGCACTCGCCACACTCCCCTCATGCCCCAGCCCCACGGAAGATGGGGGACTGTGCTGAGGCTCAGGGCTTCCCCCAGGGCCAGAATAACTTTTCTGGGGGCTTGGGACTAGTAGATTTTATGCCCCCCTAAGTTCTGGGGTGGAGCCAAAAATGAGGGGCTCATTGTGTGGGGGGGCTACCAGGGAGTGGGGGCCTGGGCAGGAGGTAGGGTGCAGGAGCAGGGAGGTGGGGTGTGGCAGGGAGGGGCAGGGAATTGGGGCTCATACCTGGTGCAGTGATTCCTGGCCAATAAGAGTGACGGGGCTGGAGCCTGCAAGTGAGCGCAGGGACAGCTTGCCTACGCCGCCCGGCTGTGTGCAGAGCTGCTTTCCCCTCCCCCTGGCAGAGCCCATAGGCCGGAGGAAGCCCATAGCTTGTCTAGCTCTGGTCCCCGAGGCTTGACCTTAAGGGCCTAGTAGCTCTGAAGTTCTTGGTGCACAGGACCGTTCAGTCTGATGATGCGTGTGGGATTCCAATGCTTTGCAAACTGGTTCACACCCATCTGCCTGCAGAAGCGGGAGTCTCTTCCCTTTGGCCATTATTTTATTTTAGCTGCAGGAGTCTCTTTAAATCACCTTGTTCCTTCCAGCCCTTCCTTCCCACCTGCTTAAACAGAAAGGAATCCGCAAGACCTGGCCTCGTAAACCACTGCTGACATCCCAGGATAGCCTCTCCAGAAGGAGACAGAGCCTCGTGTTAATGAAAGAGAGCGGAGCCACGAGGGGCACCCCAAGAGAAAACAAGCAGCTTTTTGGCATGTGTGTGTAAACAGTCTGATGGGTTCATTAACTAGGACTTCAGGGATGACAGAGCGGCTTGAAGCATCATTTGGGAACTGGGCTGCTGGCACAAAATTGGCAGTTTGCCCACATGACTTAAAATTGTCAACAGAGATGTCACATTTTTTTCTAACTTTGTTAAAAAACGTCCCTTTGCTCAAGGCACCTGGTTGGCCCGAGACCATGTCAAAATCAGCACTTTAAGTAGCATTAGAGACAAAAGCATCTTGGCTATTGAGCCCTAATCGGGACATGCTGAGGATACTGTTAAGTGGAATGTCCTTGCAAAGGAAATAAACAATAGGTTGTTCCCCCTTTGTGGCTTCTTTATAACATCTGAAAGGTGTTTACAAAAATAGAGTTTTCTTCACCGACTGCTTTCCACCTTTGGCATATCAAGTCCTCCCTGGAAAGCTCAGACATTTGCAGTGGAAACTTTCTTTGTCCTTAGCTGAAAGGGGGAGGATGCTGTACCTTTAATAAGGATTTTCCTCCTAACTGCTAGTTGTGTGTTGGAGTGAAGTAAACCAGAGTTTTAAAACCCATAAGAAGAAGAATCTCTTCTCTTTCCATTCTGCTACATCATGATCTCACTAGCATTCTAGTCATCTACAGACAGCCTAAGACAGAAACAGGAGATAATGTGGGTCTTCTGTATAATTCATGAAGTACCTTTTATTCCCCACTGTGCAAGTCAGCTTTCCTTGCGCATGGCCTGAAAAAGGCAGCTTGCACCACGTCTGCACTCCGGGACTACAATGGCATAGCTATGGAGGTGTAGCTGTGCTGGTCAACTCCCTAAGGCAGGCACAGCTCCCCAGTGGGAGTGTTTTTTCATCACTGTAGGAACATCCGAGCGATGGTAGCTAGGTCGATGGAAGCATTCTTCTGCTTGTTTAGCTGCATCTACCCGGCAGGTTAGGTTGGCGTGACTACAGTGCTCAGAGCTGTGGATTTTGCACACACCCCCAGCATCATAGCTACGTCAACCTACATTTTCAGGACACACCAGGCCTCAGCAGTGAAACCACAGCAGCCACAAAACGTTCCCATGTCTCCAGTGCCACCAAGAAAATAGTCCACGCCCCCTGCAGGACACCCGGCTTGCTTGGCCAGTTGTTGCAAGCTTTGCAACCATCCAACTGAGTGGTTTGAATTCAGTACAGGCCAGGCTGTAGCCCACCCTGTACTCTCAAATGGCAGTCAGGAGACACAAAGAGCCCCTTCCTCCCCTGGGCTGGCTACCCACATGGGGTAACAGTGGAGTGGAGAGAGCAGCCTTGGTAGGGCTGCTACATTCATCTTCTTTCCCAGGTCTGTGCCAGTGCTCCAGGAACTGTACCAGGACAGAAGGCGCTGATCCCTTCACCCCCTTCCCTCCAACCCACACATGCACACTCCTTGAAGCACAGGTTGTGACTGAGGCTTTTCTGCAGTGAAGACATCCCAATAGCTACCTCCCTGCAAAATCTGTCCAGAGGAGGCGCTGTGGCTTTTACCCCACTGCCACTAACTGAGGTCAGCCCCAGCCTGGGGTCCTGGAGGTGTCCTATCTGGCTGATCCCCAGGGTAAAGAACAAATGCTTGCAGCCTTGGTCAAATGCACAACAATCCGTCAACTCACAGCAAGGATGTCCCGTGACGGCCAGCCTTCAGTCACAGCCCACTTCCCTGTCCGCTTGCAACCTGAGAAACCTCCGTGAGACTCACACCACATGCACAGCTCCCTGCCAATGGGGCCTCGCTCAACAACTCACGCAGCACGTGGCCTTAACGGGATCACTGTCGGCCTCGTGAAATGAAGCAGCTCAACTCTCTGCAAGGCCAGAGCGTCTGAGAATTGCTGCCCAGGGTAGGATTTGGAAAATGAGCCGCTAAAGGCACTTGCGGGAACCAATGCCTGAGTCAGCTCAGTGCTGGGACTGGCACTTCCCAGTAAAGTCCATGAGAGCTGTGGGTATTCGGTCTCTCACAGGATCAGGCCCCAGGGTTACCCGGATGGTTTAAAAAAAATACCGGACACACTCAGATCGGGGGGAGGGAGGGAGGAACTGGCCGGTGGCCAGGAGGGGGTTGGGGGGAGCAGGGCTGGCTGGGGGGGAACGCTTCCCCCAACCCCCTCCTGGCCAGCCCGGAGTGCTGCCCGTCCCGCACAAGGTCCTGGCAGGGCGCACGGGCGAATCCGGCCCCGGAGATTCCATCCCACCTCGGCCCCACCCCCACCCTCCTCCTCTCTACTGCATAGTTGTGTACTGCCTGGCTGTTAGACACGCGCGCGCAGTGTGAGCATGTCTACCAGCCAGGCAGTACGCAACTATGTACTGATACTCGTGATAATAATAAAACTTACTTAATTAGAAAATACTGGACATTTCTATGTCCGGTCTTTTCTCAATTTGTTTCCCCGGACAGAAAGCTCAAATACCGGACTGTCTGGTTCAAAACCGGACACCTGGCAACCCCACCAGGCCCGTACTCAGCTAGATGTTGTAGGTTTCTCACAGAGGCGCCACTGTCCTCCAAGCCACTCTCTCAGGGTAACGCATCCCAGTTCTGCCTTGCTCGGCCAACGTGCCTTAGTGCCAGGGCTCTCCCGAAGCACGGACAGCTATGCATGCTAAGCAGTGCAGCCTGGCACTCTGAGATGGGCTTAGTCACCCACCAGCCTACTATCACTTCGGGGCCCGCCCAGCAACTTAACCCACAGGGCTCCAAAACCAGAAAGCGAATCCTCTGTTTGTCAGGGCTGGGACTGGGCGACAGGATGGATCGTTGATGACTCCCTGTTCCGTTCATGCCCGCTGGGGCACCTGGCATTGGCCCCTGTTGGAAGACAGGACACTGGGCTGGAAAGTCTGACCCAGTATGGCTGTTCTTATGTTGAGTGGATTGGCCCCACGCCATGCAGCCTCGCCCTCACTGGGCTCCTCAGACCCCAGGTGGCCCCTCGCTCTACTCACTCTCACTGAGTCCTGGGCACAGAAAATGTTTTTTTTCCAAAACCCCAGACCAAAGTGTGTGAGCCCAAAAGCCCAGCTCCGTGAGGCACAAAACGCTGCTGCACACTTGGAAAGACGGGCCCCATATTAAACAGCGTTATCCCTCCCAGCCTGCATTCCAGTCCATGCCTCCTCGCCTGTCTAATACGCTCAGCGCAGTGCTATTGGTGCATGTGTGTTTGAATGACACCTATCAAAATAAGGGGCACGGGGAAAAAGCAGAGTTCCTGATTGTAGAATAATCATTCTTATGGGTGTCCTATCGACAGACTTCCCCACACTGGAGCAGTACATATTTATCATCCAAAAGTTGTAACAATTAACAAATTTCCCACTGACTTACTAACTTTTAATGGGAGCAAAATTAACACCAGCGCCAAATGCTTTCCTGAACCTCGCCCACGTTTCACTTTGAAACTGAGACGAACTGTGTTAAGTCAATAAATAAATCAGACATTTGTTTGCTGGTGTGTTAAGTGCAAAAGAAAAAACAGCAGATCGGAGGCCTAAACCAGTGGCTGCAGCGCTAGCCTGGGGCTTGGGAGACCCAGGCTCAGTCTCCTGCTCTGGTACAGACTTCCTGTGTGACCTTGGCCAAGGCACTCAGCCTTAGTGCCTCAGTTCCCCCTCTGGCACTGGGGACAAAGCACTGCCCTGCCTCACAGGGGTGGGCAAGGCTGAGTGCACTAGAGTGTGACGTGCTCGGACATGATGATGATGGCAGTGGATATGCACGGGGGACAGGCTGCGTCTCAGCACGCCCTCAAAGCACAGATGGCACAGGAGAAGGCAGGATGGCCCCTGGGATTAAACTGAGGCTCATGAGACTTGGGTTCAATTTTTGGCTCTGGCACCAATTTGCTATGTGTTTGGGCAAGTTGCCTGGTGCCTCAGTTCCCCATCAGCATCCTGGAGAGCGTGACACTCCATTACCACACAGGGACCTTGAGGTTCAATTCCACGGTGCCTACAAGATGCTCGGACATTGCAGTGATGGAAGCTACGAGACCCTGGACAGAACCTCAAGTGCTTCATAGTCTCTGAATTCCATTGGCTCTGCCTTTGTCTTGAACCTACAGCATCAGGTCTTACTGAGATCAACACTGTCTAAGCACACGTGAAATGAGTTCTTCCCTAGATAGAGCCGTTCCATGCCTCTACTGGCGAGACATTCCATCAGCGTTCAAACAGATCTAGTTACTGGCCTAATGGCGAACATCAAGGGTGGTATGTATCACTATCATCTGATACATCTTCCACCTACGAACCACAGCCTGTTAAGTTATCTAATAAGTCCTTTTCATCTTGCACGTCTATGATCCAGTGTCCTCTAGGAGATAACAAGACGGAAAGCTTAATGAGTCTTGCTTAAATTCCAAGCCAAGGCAGAGATACAGATTAAAAAACAGACGCTTGTTAACTTACTGCTGCAAACTCCTGCTGCGTAGCCTGAGCGGCAAACCGAGCCACGTGATTGACAATGGGAGAGAAGTTGGTTGGTCCGTAGAAGCGTATGTGAGGCAGACAAGCTGAGTATGCTTGGACAATGCCTTCCACTCCTGAAAGAGAACCAGACAAATCAGACAGACAGCCGGCTACAGTAACCTTCGACATACACGTCAAAACAACAGGCACAAGCTTGAGATCACTAAAGCTAAACTTCACTTTGCTACTTATATTACAGCAGCTTCTTGTCGTTCCACCAGAGATCTGAGTCCACTTCCACGAGAGACAAACAGCGCCATAGCCTACCCATTGGCTAACCAATCAGAATGACAAGGAATACATGGTAAGATAAACAGACAGAGAGAGGTAAAGTTGTTTGAGGTCAATGGCTGAATAAACATATACCTTAGGTCTCCTTGGTTCTAGTCCAGTGCCCTAACTACTGGGCCACACTGCCTCAGTCCAACGCCAGTGTTTCTAGAAACCACCCGCTGACTTCCTCTGGAGTTGTGGCTGCTCAGAACTTCAGGAAACAAGGCTTCAAATACCTTTCTTCTTGACAACCCTTGTCCAGCAGACATCTGAGCCCTCTGATTGAGAGAGGGCTTCTAATGCCTGGATTCAGACAGGGCTTCCTTTTGTTTTTTGGAACCACACCAAGCCATGCAAAGAATCTGACTGAGCAGGAGCACAAACAGATGCTTTTAAAGAATCTCAGCATGCCTAGGAAGGAACTGAGGCAGCCCCAGAGCAGGGGAAATAGTGGAGAGAAGCCACAGTCACAGGAACAGTCTGTCTGGAAATTTGAACCAAGGAGTTTCACTTAAGTTTTGAAAATGTCACTCTGATCTGAGCATTGTAAGAGGCTCTTTTGCTTTCACTACCAATAGCCCAGGTCAGGTGCGTACATGTTGGTCAGTACGTTGGAACAGGGATACAGGACTGTCTCAGCTCAGGCTAGGTAAGAAAATAATCCATCCCTAGAGCAGACTCCTTACTGACTGTTTGCTATGGCTGACCATGTGATAACTCTGATCTATCCCTATCGTATCCTTGTCTGAATTTTCCTACAAGCTCGCAGGGCACTTGTACTGCTGGTGGCAGATTTACAAGCTCGGGTTATCCAAGTACTTGAGCATGGCTGGCTCTGAAGTTACTGTATTCTCTCTTGTTAGCTTGCTTAGCTGAGAAAAATGTTTTCCTCACTTCTGAAAAAATGAGGCCAAATTCTGCTCTGCAATGTGGTGGAAAGGGAGATGGAATTTCAAAAGGGAGCCACCTGCACATACATCAGAGGACCAGCAGAATGTGGCTCTGAACTTGTGCTCTGCTCACTTGTGACGCCCAACTCTGACTGACCGGGAAGCAGGAACCCAAGCTGCTTGGACCAGTGAGCGTTACATTGCTCAAATGGAAATATCTAGGAGTAAAAGGAAGGAAGCACACTAGCTATTTCCTTCCTGCAGTCTCAGACCACTCGCTGCATTCCATCCTCACTAGAACAGCGTGACACCGATTCCCCAGAGGGTCATGTGTGCTTTTATCACCTAGGAGACCAGCCTCTGCCAAAGACTTTGTACAGATGCAAGGCTGGACTGAGGTTCAATTCCTAACTGTGCCCTGGACTCTCAGCTCCATTTATTTTTTCCCCCATCCCTTCACCTCTCTTTTAAAAAGTCCACTCCTGCAAAAGCTACATCTAGCTGCTTCTGAACACACACACACACACACACACACTTTGAAAACAGAATGAATATCAGCTGGAACTAAGAATTTTCTCTCCTCTTCTTACTGACTTAAGGCTTTGGCTCCAAAGAATGAGGGAAGGGATGGGGGTTTGGATCCTTTAATGATTGCCGTTTTTTTCACTCCCTCTGGGACACTTGGCATAGGCTGTTGTCAGAGGACAGGATACTGGGTTAGATGGGACTTTGGTCTGACCCAGGCTGGCTGTTCTTAGGTTTGAATATAGCTGATTCCAAGTGGTAAAGCCTTGTAGCATAGCTATAGAGGGCCAGCTGCTGTATGCAAATTTGCAGCTACCATTATGACCCCCTAACCTGCAACTACTTACAAGCCTGGGGGGGGGGCGGGAGGTGAGTGCCTTTTCTGGAGAATTACTGCCACCAGGGCTCCCCTACAGGCATAGCAATCTGCTAGCACACAGCAACTTGCAGGATCTGGGTCTAAGGCTCTGTTTTAGGATAGGATTTTCAAGATAGCCTAAGTGACTCAGGAGCTCAACTCCCATGAAAGTCAATGGGATTTGTGCTCCTCAGTCACTTAGATGCGCTTCAAAATCCCACCTGTAAGATAGCGGGAGGGACCCCTAGCCTGCTGCAGTTCCAAGTACGATTCTGCAAGTTTTCATGTTACCAAACATGTTCCTATGACTACCCAGAAAACGTTCCAAATGTAGGTCCCCAGGCTGGAGAGGGCTGGGCCCAAGCATGTACTTACCGGAACAGAATGGGTTGGTGGGGTTGAAGTTAATGGCAAATTCATGAGATACCTGGTGGGGGAAAACAACAACCCAAATTGACATGGAAACAAAAGCATGGGGTGGGGCTGCAAGCTTTCCTATCCCCCCACTTATGCCAAGGGTGGGAAAAGTGAAAATTAACACAGACATCAGCTTTTGGGGAGGGGACAGTTCCTTTTGCCTGACCCTCCACTCAGCTTCCTCTGAAATCGGGATTCCCATCACTAGTTCCTTGCAGAACAGCAGGAAACTGGCTTTGTCCATGTTGCTTCCCTTTGCCTACCTGGAGGAAGACACAGGCGGAGGGGCCCAAATCACCAAAGGTACACAGGTGCCCAGATCCTAGTGATTTCAGTGGGCGCGAGACATCTCCGTGCCTTTGAGGATGAGGGCTGATAGGGGCCGGTTGGCTGACACATCTCACACATTTCCCAGCTCACACTCACTGGGAGATCTAACTAATTCCAGGTAAGGTCATGAAAGGCTCAACCAACCTTAACCACATTACCCAGAGTCCTCACTGTGGACACGGCCCTGTTCCCCATCTCTTTGCAAGCTGGCACTGCAGAGGCGGTGAGAAAGGTAAATCCCTGGAACTGACTGGATAGGCTCGCCCAAACATCAAAGAAAATGCTTATGGCAGCCCACCTTCCTCGGCAGTAGCAAGACACACTCAGGGTCGACTAACACCATATGGGAGGAGTTACCCACCTCTCTGGAAATGGGCAGATGCTTCTGAAAGGGGATTGTTGGGGTGCTGGCAATCCAAGAGTGCCTGGCGTTTCCTAGCAGTTACATGGCCACTCAGAGCGGCCATCTGCAAAATTAATAGCTAATCACAGAGCTCTCCTCAGGAAGCTTTTCCCAGCATCAATTACATTATGAGGCGATTGCTTCTTATTGCTGCTAATAGTTCTGCGCATGCCACATGAATGAACTACGCACTGAGCGCTGTGCCAGTCGGGCTTCCAGCGTAAGCGAGAGCAAGGAGTATCCCAAAGCAATAGGACCAGCAGAAGAAACTCAGACTGAGCCAGGTCTCAGTGCCCATCTCTGGCATTGCAGGGTAGACGATTTGCTCCGCAGATCTGCACTCGTGATTGCCAGAAGCCACTGCGCTATTTCCTGGAACAACTCCACTGAAACGCCCCAGTGACATGTGCAAAGGATCCCAGACACCCCAGGGAAAGATCCGGGGTGAAGGACGGAGTGTGAAGTGATGTTAGGAAAGAGGCTGGGAATCCCAGCACAGCTGATGCTTTGAATGAAGCAGAGAGGAATGACTCCTGGAGACCACTAGCACCTTGTTCTGCAGCTCGACTCCATGTCGGCAGCAGATGGATGCTGCGGGTATGGGCCCCACCGAGAATCTCAGGGAAGACAAATCAGTGCCAGAGAGATCCACCACTAACGGCTACAGAGAGTGGGACGCATTGGTTAAGCACTGGAGTGGGGCCAGAACTCGGGCTCTTGTACTAGCTCAGCCACTGATTTGATGTTGGTACAGGTTGAACTTCTCTTGTCCGGGACTCTCTGGTCCATCAGACCACGGATATTGCTGGACCGAGAGATCCTGGACTCCAGGGCTGGGTGGCCACAGGGTTGGCCGCAGTGGTCCTGGGACAGCGGCACTGCAGCAGCTCCCGGGCAGCAGAGCTGTGGCGGCCCCAGGGTAGCGGAGCCACGACAGCTCTGGCGGCCCCGAGTGGAGCCCTGGCAGCTCCAGAGCACGGTAGCCATGGCAGCTCTTGTGACCACGGAACAGCAGAGCCCCGGTGACCCTGGGGAGCGAAGTTCCAGCTGCTGCGGCAGCCCCAAAGGCCCCGGGATACTAGAGCCCAGCAGCGCTGGGGAGCAGAGCTCCAGTGGCCTCAGAGCCACAGCAGCCCCAGCACCCTGGAGCTGTGGCTACACCAGTGCCCATGAGCCGTGGCAGCCCCAGTGGCCCTGGGGTTGTGGAACTGTGGCAGCCCTGGGGTGAGTGGAGCCTGATGGCCCCGGGGCACCAGAGCTGTGGTGGCAAGGACTGGCCAGGGGAGCTGGGAGCCGGTGACTTGGGGGCAAGGGAGCTCCACTAGGTCTGCTAACAGTCCCCAGGAGAGCCCGGACTCCCCTCAGCAGAGGGATGGAATTGACCTCCCTTGGTCCAGCAAACTCCCTCATTTGGGACCGGTCAGGTCCCGAGGTGCCAGACCAGGGAGGCCCAAGCTGTAAATAATTCACTTAGGACTTAACTGGGTAATGAATCTGAGGAACTGTCCCGGATTGAAGTGTCATTAGAGGAGGTTTTGGAACAAATAGAAAAACTTAATGTTAACAAATCTCCGGGACCGGATGGCATTCATCCAAGGGTTCTAAAAGAACTCAAATGGGAAATTGCTGAACTATTATCTGTGGTTTGTAACCTATCCCTTAAATCGGCTTCCGTACCTAATGACTGGAAGGTAGCTGATGTGACACCAATATTTAAAAAGGGCTCTAGAGGCGATCCGGGCAATTACAGACCGGTAAGTCTAACTTCAGTACCTGGCAAATTAGTCGAAACAATAGTAAAGAATAAAATTGTGAAGCATGTAGAAGAACATAATTTGTTGGACAAAAGTCAACATGGGTTCTGTAAAGGAAATCCTGTCTTACTAATCTATTAGAGTTCTTTGAAGGGGTTAACAAACATGCGGACAAGGGGATCCAGTAGATATAGTATACTTAGATTTCCAGAAAGCCTTTGACAAGGTCCCTCACCAAAGGCTCTTGTGTAAATTACATGGCCATGGGATAAGAGGAAGGTCCTTTCTTGGATTGAGAACTGGTTAAAGACAGGAAACAAAGGGTAGGAATAAATGGTAAATTTTCAGAATGGAGAGGGGTAACTAGTGGTGTCCCCAAGGGTCAGTCCTAGGACCAATCCTGTTCAATTTATTCATAAATGATCTGGAGAAAGGGGTAAGCAGTGAGGTGGTAAAGTTTGCGGATGATACCAAACTGTTTAGGATAGTCAAGACAGAAGCAGACTGTAAGGGACTCCAAGAAGATCTCACCAAACTGAGTGATTGGGAAACAAAATGGCAAATGAAATTTAATGTGGATTTAATGTGAAATTTAATGTCAGAGGCTGGAGAGGGATGGCAGGAGACAAATCGCTTGATCACTGTCTTCGGTCCACCCCCTCTGGGGCACCTGGTGCTGGCCACTGTCGGCAGACAGGATACTGGGCTAGATGGACCTTTGGTCTGACCCGGTACGGCCGTTCTTATGTTCTTATGTATGTTATGTTCTAACTGTCAAACTCCAGTGATTAAATGTAGGCACCTAAACTAATAGTGCAGGCATCTAACAACTCGCCTGGTTAGCAGTACACTGAACATCCCCCACACCTCTGACAATCAGGCTGGTTATTTAGGCCAATAGTTACACTTGTTATATCAAGTACCCAAATGTGAAAATCCAGCAACTCTTTGTGCCTCATTCTCCTACAGATACGGGGAATAATAAATCCCCCGTTCTTATGGGTTTTGATGGTTAATTAATGTATGTAAAGTGCCGTGAGATCCTTAGACAGGGGATGCTATAGTCCATGAACATTAATGACGCTAGTGAAATAAACCTATCAAGGGAAATTAGTGTTAACTATCCCTGCATATGGCACAAAAACTGTCCAGCTTGTCAGTGAAATGCTTTGGCATGTCCACTATCTCCATTTAAAACACATTATCTAGCAAACAAGACAATTTTTGTAAGAGTCAATGAGGATATGTCTACACTACAAAGTTAATTTGAAATAACAGCAGTTATTTCGAATTAACTTTAATAGCGTCTACACAGGCAAACCACTATTTCAAATAAATTCGAAATAGTGGAGTTTTTATTTCGAATTTGGTAAACCTCATTCTATGAGGAGTAACACCAAATTCGACATAATATTCGAATTAAGTGCTGTGTAGACACTTAATTCAAAATAGGGGCCTCAGCCCTTCCCAGGAGCCCTGGTGGCCACTCTGGGTACAACCAGGAAAACTTACTCTCCTCTCCCCCAGCCCTGGAGCCATTAAAGGGGTAGACCCTGGCCACAGTGCCTGTGCCAGCTCCAAGCCTGCCAGCCCAGAGCCAGCAGTGGCCACCGGGGCCCCTGATCCAGTGGCCCCAAAACATAAGCCAGCAAGCCACTGGCAGCCAGCCCTCCACCGCTCCCCAGGAGCAGTCTGCCAGCTCCCAGGAGCCTGACAGGGGCTGGAGAAGGCGGGCGCCTTCCTGGTCCAGGGTGGAGATCACGGACCTTATTCAGGTTTGGGGGGTGCCCCCAATGTCCATGATCTCCGCACTAGACAGAGGAACGCGGCTCTCTATGGCAGGATAGCTGCCAACCTGGCCACCAAAGGCCACATGCGAACCCAGGATCAGGTTAGCATGAAAGTCAAGTTGGTCCGGCAAGACCCCCAACCCTGAGCCCTGAGCTTCCCCTCCCCCTTCTTCCCCCTTCCAGCTTCCTCCTCCCAGGTTCTCCCCTCCCCTCTCCCACTCTCTCTCTTCCTCTCTCCCACCTCCTTTTCCCAATCTCCCCAGAGGTTCATCCCCAGTTTTGTTCAATAAGCATGCAGTTTCTATTTTTGAACATCGTGTCTTTGTTGACATCAGGAAGGAGGGCTAGGGAGGGGTAAGTGGGGCGTGAGGAGGAATGGGCACGAGGCCCCAGTGGGGGAGGACCGGGGAGGCTCTCAGGGCTCCTCAGGGTGGGCAGCTCTCCCGCAGGGCCTCCTGGATCCTGACAGCCCCCCGATGGACCCCCCGGATGGCAGCCTGCAACAAGTGCAACCGGGCTGATGGCAACGACCCCACGAGACGCACTGGCGTGCCCAGGGGCAGCTCTGGCTCCATGTGGCCAAGTGCTGTGGTGTCCCAGTGCAGGCACTCAGGGCACTCAAGACAGGACTGCTTTGCTGTCCTCTTCGAGGTAGACAAGCAAGCGGGAACCCTGAGAAGTGTCTGTCCGGGGTGGCGGTAGGGTCCTTTAAGCACGGAGCTCAGTTGGCCTCAGGCAGCAGCCCCACACAAAGTCCTAACCTGATGCCCTGCGGCACTGGTTCTTGCCAGCCTTAACTTGGTTCAGGGTCCACTCAGTGTGGACGCGCTATTTCGAAATAGTTTTTGTGTATAGATGCGTTATTTCAAATTAGCTTAATTCGAATTAACTATTTCGAATTAAGTTAATTCGAAATAGCACTGTAGTGTAGACATACCCTGAGAGGAAAAAAACTCAGTCAAAGTTCTAAAACTTTTTTCTGCGCTGAAAGCCGATGAGCCTTTGCACAAGGCAACATTACCATTTCCTTTCTGGGGATCTTCGCGCTGCTTCAGGGCCATTCATGTGCGCAAGCCCTGGCCCGGTGACTGAGGCATGTACCAACTCTCTGGTGGCTGAGCTCTGTACTGCCGCTTTCCCTGGGCTGACAGTGTTCCCAAGACATGACACATCAGGGCCCGCTGCACGATGACAACATGCCGACTGAATCATTGTGCACCTAAGAACCTCTCAGCTTCTCCGGCTCCCGGACGTTTCCCAGTTTAACCCCATTCCTATTTTTAAGGCCATCAGGCTTCCCAGCTAAGGAGAACTGATCATAGAATCATAGAATCATAGAACCATAGAGCTGGAAGAGACCTCAGAAGGTCATCAAGACCAGCCCCCTGCTCTAGGCAGGACCAATCCCAACTAAATCAACCCAGCCAGGGCTTGGTCAAGCCGAGACTTAAACACCTCCAGGGATGGAGACTCCGCTACTTCCCTAGGTAACCCATTCCAGTGCTTCACTACCCTCCTAGTGAAATAGTTTTCCTAATATCCAACCTGGACCTCTCCACCACAACTTGAGACCATTGCCCTTTGTTCTGCCATCTGTCACTACTGAGAACAGCCTCTCTCCATCCTCTTTGGAACCTCCCTTCAGGAAGTTGAAGGCTGCTATCAAATCCCCTCACTCTTCGCTTCTGCAGACTAAACAGACCCAACTCCTCAGCCTCTTCTCATAAGTCATATGCTCCAGCCCCTAATCATTTTGGTTGCCCTCCGCTGACCCTCTCCAATGCGTCCCACATCCTTTTTGTAGTGGGGGCCCAGAACTGGACACAATACTCCAGATGTGGCCTCACCAGAGCCGAATAAAGGGGAATAATGACATTTCTGGATCTGCTGGCAATGCTCCTCTTAATGCAACCTAATATGCCATTAGCCTTCTTGGCTACAAGGGCACACTGTTGACTCATATCCAGCTTCTCATCCACTGTAACCCCAGGTCCTTTTCTGCAGAACTACTACTTAACTGGTTGGTCCCCAGCTTGTAACTATGCTTGGGATTCTTCCATCCCAAGTGCAGGACTCTGCACTTGTCCTTGTTGAACTTCATCAGATTTCTTTTGGCCCAATCCTCCAATTTGTCTAAGTCACTCTGGACCCTATCTCTGCCCTCCGTATCTACCTCTCCCCTAGCTTAGTGTCATCTGCAAACTTGCTGAGGGTGCAATCCATCCTCATCCAGGTCATTAATAAAGATATTGAACAAAACCGGTCATAGAACCGAACCTTGGGGCACTCCGCTAGAAACCGACCGCCAACCTGAAATCGAGCCGTTGATCACTACCCGCTGGGCCCGGCCTTCTAGCCATTTTTCTATCCATCTTACTGTCCATTTATCCAATCCGCATTCCCTTAACTTGCTGGCAAGAATATTGTGGGAGACCGTATCAAAAGCCTTGCTAAAGTCAAGGTATATCACATCCACTGACTTTCCCACGTCCACCGAGCCAGTTACCTCATCATGGAAGCTGATCAGATTGGTCAGGCACGACTTGCCCTTTGTGAATCCATGCTGACTATTCCTAATCACTTTCCTCTCTTCCAAGTGCCTCAAAATGGATCCCTTCCATGATTTTTCCAGGAACCGAGGTAAGACTGACCGGCCTATAGTTCCCTGGATCGTCCTTCTGCCCTTTTTGAAGATGGGCACTACATTTGCCTTTTCCAATCATCCGGGATTTCTCCCGATCTCCACGACTTTTCAAAGATAATGGCCAAAGGCTCCTCAATGACATTTACCAACTCCTCAGTACCCTCGGATGCATTAAGTCCAGACCCATGGATTTGTGTACGCTTAGCTTTTCTAAATAGTTCCTAACCTGTTCTTTACCCACCACGGGCTGTCCATCTTCATCCCATCTTGCGTCACTTAGCGCAGAAGTCCAGGAGCCGACCTTGTCCGTGAATACAGAGGCAAAGAAAGCATTGAGTACTTCAGCTTTCCCCACATCATCTGTTACTAGGTTACCTCCTTCATCCAGTAGGATGATCACCCTCTCTGATCACCTTCTTCTTGTTAACATGCCTGTAGAAACCTTTCTTGTTATCCTTCACATCCTTAGCCAGTCGCAATTCCATTTGCGCTTTCGCCTTCCTGATAACCCTCCGGCATTCTCGAGCTATACATTTAAACCCTCCTGGTCATTTGTCCAAGTTTCCACTTTTGTAAGCTTCCTTTTGTGCTTAAGTTCACCAAGGATTTCCCCCGTAAGCCAATCCGGTCTCCTACCATGTTTGCCTCTCTTGCTTCGCGTCGGGATGGTTTCTTTCTGTGCCTTCAATAAGGCTTCTTTAAAATACTGCCAGCTGTCCTGGACTCCTTTCCTTCATGTTAGCATCCCAGGGGATTCTGCCCATCAGATCTCTGAGGGAGTCAAAATCTGCTTTTTTGAAGTCCAAGGTGTGTATTTTACTAGTCTCTTTTCCTTTGGTCAGGATCCTGAAATCTACCATCTCATGATCACTGCTTCCCAGGTTGTCACCTACCTCCACTTCCCTATTAGTTCCTCCCTGTTTGTGAGCAGAAGGTCAAGCTGCGACGGCCCTGGTCGGATCCTTCAGCACTTGCGTCAAGAAGTTATCCCCAACATTCTCCAAAACTTCCTGGATTGCCTGTGTACTGCATTGGTTTCCCAACAGATGTCAGGGTGATTAAAGTCCCCACGAGAACCAGGGCCTGCGATCTGGAAGCTTCTCTCAGTTGTCCGAAGAAAGCCTCATCTACCTCATCCACCTGATTCGTGGCCTGTAGCAGACACCAACCACAACATCACTGCTGTTGTTTGCTCCTTTAAACTTAACCCATAGACTCTCAACAGGTTTTTCTCCCTCTTTATACTGGAGTTCAGAGCAATCATAGTGCTCTCTTACATATAGTGCAACTCCTCCTCCTTTTCTCCCCTGCCTGTTCTTCCTGAACAGTCTATACCCTTCTATGACAGCGCTCCAGTCATGTGAGTCATCCCACCAAGTCTCTGTTATCCCAATTACCTAAACTCCCTGGTGCAGCCCTTTCCAGAGCCAACCAATAACCGTTCCTTTGGGCTAACTGAATGCTGCTTGAAGTCAGTGGAAAGCATCTCATTGGTTTCAGCGGGCTTTGGACCAGATGCCTTAGCTGGCTAGAAGCCCCTACTCCTTCCCCCTCCACTGATGCAGCTCTTCCAGACAACGACTAAGCTGAGAAATGGAGCCAGTCTCTCCTGCCCAGAGCACTACTCCCAAATCACTGGGTTGGCTCAGTTGGGCAGCAGGGTAAGAAATCAGGGTGCTCCTATAACCCTCTCCCTCCCAACACAATTCAGGCCCGTACGCAGGAATGTGTATGTGTGCGCGCGCGCACGCTTTTTTCCTAAACATAGACCACAATTTTTTTAAATACAAAGGAGTTCGAAATACTCATGCAATGGGAGTGCATAAAAGAGGTTAATGAATAATTTGAGCAGAAACAGTGATTGGTAAAATGATTTTGTTATAACATACTAAAATTGCACACAGTAATAAAGGGTTTATAGAAATTACCTTCCGCCATGGCCCCCCGCTCCCTCAGCCACCTCTTCCTGCGGCTGCTCTACTGCTCCGTAAGCTCCATGCCAGGTGAGGGTGGGTGGGGCTTCTGGCCAATGGGGCCAGGCCTGGGCCGCTCCTCCCAGGCCGTGTTGCACAGACACTAGTCCCACCCACCCTTCCCCCTGCAACACAGCGCTCGCCCATCCTCCTAACAGCAGGATACCAGTGGGGTTGGAGGATGGGATTTGTGCAAAAATCTGTACAATGCCGTATACCCTCTGTATCTTCCCACTGAAGCCTCAACCCATCTGCTTCCTTCTCCCATCCCTGACAGGGAGATTGCTCCAAGTTCTCCTTATGGAGATACTAGCATTTCAAGATGTTCTTTGACATTTCTAGCATTTCCATTTGTGTGCAAAATAGCTTATTCATATCTGTTCTTTGAAAGCATTTTGCAGTGCCATGGCAACAGGAGCACTGTGAGAACAAAGCATGATTTATATGACTCTTATCTTTAATGATCTTCCCCATTGCTATTCTGGTCTTCACGCTACAACAGCCATGTTCTCTGTTGTCATGTGTGGTCAAATGTTAACCTGCTGAGTGTACCGCATGAACCTTTTATTACACACGGGTGGGATCTTATTTAAAAATTAACAGAACAACCGTAAGGGGGTGAAAAGTCCCATCACAGAGCCTGTTTTAGAACAAGACCGTGGTCTCAGTGAGTATCTGCCATTTTGATTTTGAATAACAGGAAAAGTTAATCACTAGGCAGCGCTGAGGACCCAGGACTAGAAGAACAAGTTACACAGGGACTCCCGATTACGTCCCAGCACCTTTTGTCCTGGATCACTTTGTGTCTTAAACTTTGCTACGACCTGGCTGAAGTGCTGTGGGCCTGTCTGGCACAGGTCCGTATTCAGGACATCTGCAGGGCAGTGATGTGGTCCTCCGTGAACACCTTTATGGCGCTTTACACCATCTCCCAGTAGGCACAGGACTATGTGGCACTTGGCAGAGCTGCCCTACAATCCGTGACAAATTGAGGTCCCACTTCTCCACAAACTGCGGGTAAGTCACGTATCGGAATGCACATGAACAATCGCCCAAAGCAGTTACTTCCCTTTCGTAACTGTTGTTCTTCAAGATGCGTTGCTCATGTCCATTCCAGACCCTCCTGCCTCGCCTCTGTTGGACTGCTCTGGCAAGAAGGAGCTGAGCAGGAGTCAAATCGGCAGGGGTATAGAGCGAGTGCCACAGCTGATCCAAACGTGTACCGCCAGGGAAAGCCTTCCGATGGCCGTGCACGCAGCACGTATGGGAATGCACGAGCAATCCCTCAAAGAAGAATTCTCCTTTCTGTATGTGCACAGGAATGAAATCTGGACTGTGGAATTATCAGCACGATTGTGCCAGTGCCAGTGCTAGGCTAGGAATTTTACAAGCAGCTTTAAAGACTCAATCCCCGTCCAGATCACGTCTCAGCCGTTGGAGCAAGATGGCAACTTCCCATTTTCTATATTCAGACACACATGAGCACATTATGCATTTGGAGTTTCCACGTTCTCTGCAATCCCATTAAGTTTTCAATTCCTGGTTTCTTTGTCAGTCATGACGACCGGTCGCTGGTGGGGGAATTATTCACCATAAGTTGTTTACTGAAATTTGTCCCCATTGAAACCGGTGACATGACAGACAGGAGTGACGTGTGCTTATTGGCAAGCGATGAATCACCTCTAAGGTGTACACAGGGAGTATGATCTCGCAGCTGGCAAATGGCTTTCTGCCTGCATGCAGACCACAGACCCAGCCTGGAAAAAAGCACATGCAGATGGAGAAAAAGAGGCACAAAGAAGGCTGGAGCATATGGTCAGCCAATAGCTTGTCCCTCAAACACTTCCAGCAACATGCCCAAACCATTATTCTGAGAGTGTTTGTTTCCAAGCCTTCCTCTCAGCTCCACTGGCAACAGACCAAAGTTGAATAGCACACCTCCGCCCTGCCTACCGCAGCCAATGAGTCTGGTTCATTATTCATGTATTGTGTGGTGTTATGATTGTGTTACAGCATATATATTCATTGGGTGTCAATTAGAGTTCATCTGTAGGATTATAAAAGTATAAGCTAGTTCCAAATACAGCGCCATGTACTAGACATGAGTAAGACCAACTGAAACACGAGAACCTGTAGGTCACACTCTTTAGCTTAGCGATTTTAGGCCTTGGAGACAAGAAATGAGGACATGAATGACCAGAAAATAAGCCGAAGCCCGAAGATTATGGGAAAAGAGGCACCAAGTGATGATATTGGGCAAAATTACCCAGAAGATTAATATTAGATCATGAAAATTCCGTAAAGATGCATCTGCCTCAGACATTGTGTTAATCACGGGATTCACGTTGTACTCCAGTGCTAATGAGAATGAAGGGAACTTACCCAGCCTGTAGAAAATTGGGGTCCCTTAAGCTTCCGGGGACAGACCAATAAAAGAAGGTGGGCACTTTTTTGGACGTGCTCAGAACACACGTATAGACAAATTCACATTGTAATAAGCGGATGCCCAGAATGGGAAAACTGAACTCCCTATGGGAGACTCTAGCAGGAGCCATCGCTCTAGTGACGATCACGTCATGAGACAGCCATCAAACCTAACATCCACAGTGGGCAGTAAACAGTCAGTAGGCCAAATGCAGTTTGCCGGGGTTAGCCTCTGGTGGGCTGCCGCTGCTGTACTTACCTGCACCTCTGCAGGTACGGTCAGCCACAGATTGCTGTTCCTGGCCAATCAGAGCTTTGGGAAGAGGTGTCCTGGTCCCCACCACTTCCCACAGCTTCCATTTGGCCAGGAAGGGCAATCTGCAGTCAACGGAACCTGCAAATACCCGTACCTGCGGCTGTGCAGGTAAATACAGCGGTGGCAGCCCGTCAGGGGTTAACCCTGGAGAGTCGCCGCCATCTCATTGCCCACTTCTGTCCAACACTACTGCATGAATGTCAGCATTACTGTACTTGTAACTTGTGCATGGAATTTCTAGGCGCTTGGGCAATCAGAACGTTAATTGTAACGTCAATAAAACTTCTAAAATAGGGACCTTGTACTGGGAATGCTTGTGTGTGTATCACCTTTGGTCTTTGTACCTTCCGAGAGACTGTCAATCTGAAGCAAGTAACAGGTGATTTTCACTCTGTTAAGTATGAAACTGTAGCCACCAGAGCCAACCCCCCCTCCCTGGTGATGTTTTAACACCACATTACTTTTAAATAAAACAAAAGAACGTTCCCCCGTGGCCCTCCTTGGAGGGGCTGCACCAATGGAGAGCCACAGATCCCAGCTTTCAGCGACAGCAGAAGCCAGCCAGAACCCATATGGAGCAGGGCACACTGGTGCTCTTTGTAGATCAGAAGCTACCTGCTTGGCAGAACAAATGCCAGTTCTTAAGGTTGATCCATGAGCTGTTTAGGGTGTGGGGCCTCTGCATCTCAGAGATCACCTTTCCCTACCACTCCAACAGGGCAGTCAAGAGCAGCTGAGCTGCCTGGCTGTACGTCTGCAAGAGGAAAGGCCCACTCTATACAACAGAGCTAGGTCAATGTCAGGCAGCTTATGTCGACCTAACTCTATCAGTGTCTGCTCCCTCAAGTGTCAGTTACCCACTACATCGCCTTAAGAACTCCTCTGCTAGAGGCCTAGTATTTAGGTTGGTGTAGCTAGGGCAGCACAGGATCCGTGTAAACAACATTACTTACATTACCTGTTGCCTCCATGTAGGGTTCACAGCTGGAGTCCTCCCTGTCCCAAGGGCAGACAGCCCCAGCTGACGAAGAGCTCCACGCAGCAGCGCACTAGGAGGGACAGTAGCAGGGTCCACACCAAGGCCAGGAGGGTACAAACTGACTTTTATGGGGCAAATGGCTTTAGCTCTCAGCCTGGGGTGGGGGGTGCCAGCTCTCAGCCTGGGGCAGGGGGGTGCCAGCTGTCAATGTCCCACCATGACTCACACAGCTAAGGCAGTGGAAGTGCTCCTGGTGAGGATGTGCACTGCATACCGAAGCAGCACGCTGTGGACACGAAGCATGGCTTTGCTTACTGCAGTGACTGTACGCCAACTTAAGTGTGACATTCCCTTCATGCTGAAATCTGCTTCTCCTCTAGGCCCGCACCCAGAGTTTACTGGCACTGGTCATGTCCCCACTGTTGGAGTGTCAGTGAGTCAGAGAGAGTCCTTGACCAGCTGACATGGTCTAGATCACCAAAAACCTTTACAAAGACTCCTTCTTTCTCCTAGGGAAGGCAAGGCCATTTGAAAGGATCCTCTATTGCACTCTGGCTTTTTTTCAAACGGAGTGGTTTGAAAGGGAAGTGCCCTGAGTTTGGTAGGATTCATTATCATTAGCTGATGGGCATATAGTGCGGCAGTAGCTTTTGTACATGCTCTGAGAGAACACGGTAGGTGCATTTTTGTAAGTAACTAAGTTACTGATGCAACCAACCATTTTATCCCCATGGAACTTCGCGGATGAATAACAAACAGCAAAGAAACTGCAGCCATTTAATTTCACGCCAAAAAAAGGATATGGGATCAAATGGTCCAAGGGATGGGCAATGGGATACACAGCAGTTCATCTTTAGGCTGCAGGTTCAAGTCCAGCCCAGGCGGGTACTGGCCTTAAGGATATGTCTACACTGCAAATTGACCCCCATGGCTGGCCTATCCCAGTTACCTCAGACTCATGAGGCTCAGGTGAAGGGGCAGTTTAACTGCCGTGTCGATGTTAAGGCTGCACCCAAGCTATGGAACCCTCTTACCTGACAGGGTCCTACAGTCTAGGCCCCAGCCTAAGCCCAGAGAAATTCACCACAACTGGACACCTTTTAGTCAAAGCCCCACAAACCTGAGTCAGCTGGCACAGGCCAGCCACAGGTGTTTAACTGCAGTGCAGACAAAGCTCTGCAAATGAGTTCATGGTCTCAGCCCAGTTCCTAGTGGACACATGTCCATTCTGTATAAATGTCAGACCTGCCCCTCGCTGACGCTCGGAAGAGAAGGTAGGGACTGAGCAGGCAGAATTAACCTGTCAGCCCTTAGAGCTGGGCAGCCTTCAATGTAGAGGGGAAAGGTGCAATCCATGGCTGAGCTGCTAGCCCATGGCCCCACGGATAGGAGCCTGGCACAGCCCCCTGCTACACAGCCTGCCTCCTTTTCTCAAGCTGCTGCATCTATGCTTTGAGGTCTCCTTTCAACTCCTGGTGTGTCAACCGCAGAGCAGAGTAGCAGCAACATTTCATTTTGCAAATGAAAGCTCTTTTTCAGCCAACAGACGCTCAAAGTGACAGTATAAAATACCCTTTTGCAAGCCCCTATGGGCATGCATATCACTAGGCAAAGTAAGCACAGGGCCTGCTGGCTGAAACCTTTGTCCCCAGTCCTCCCAGCCTCCTGTCTCTAGGACCATCTCCTGTAACACTGTGGCTTATTTAGGGCCCTTAGTCTGGTATGCTGTTGCATTAGGTGCTGTACATACACATAGTAAGAGACCCTTCTTTCCCTAAAGAGTTTCTAACAGACACATGTAGGAGGGAAATAGAGATACAGGCAGGGTGATATGACTTGCTCAAGGACACATTGCACAGCAGTGGCAGTGTCAGAAACAGACCCTACTCTTCTGCTAAGTCCCAGTCTGGTGCTCTTGCCACAAGGCCTTTGTGGTCCTACAAACCGTACTCCAGCACGCAGGCCTCCCGACTTCCCTGGCAGCCTGTGGAGGAGTCACAGTTGGTAGGAGCGGGCCACTGGGCTGTAAATACGTCAGGGCAGGAGCTCTCTTTTCTACCTATTTGTAAAGCACCATCAAATCAACACTGAGGGTAGAAATCCAGAAGCTCTCCAAGTGGAAGTTTTCAAACAGAGCAATCCTAACAGCGAATGAAAAAACTCCCGTGTAGGTATCAGCTCAGGTAAAGGTTGGTATTCATAGCTAAGGCAGGTTGCAACAGGGGCAGCCGAACAGGGAGCCAGGGGGCCATGGCCCCATCACTTTTAGAAGTGGGAGGACTACGTGTACCCACTTTTGCCAGTTGGGAGGGGAGCAGACAGGAGAGAGTGGGGCCTCAGGGAAAGAGGCAGCGTCAGGGCAGAGGGTGGGGGAAAGGGTGGTGCTAGGGAGAGGCCTCGGGGGCTAGGGTAAGGCTACAGTTCAGGTTCTGGTGCCCCCCCTTCACACTTTTGGGGGGCTTCCACCGCTCCTGATACTGCAAACAGCAAACCTTGCTGTGGAGAGCTTTCACACTACCCAGATGTTTTGCTGCTTCAGTGAAGAAGGGATCTGGAAAGACTCCAAGGCACCATCCTGTACCGTGTCCAGAAGCGGGAGTGTCGCACTGGCAGTACACAGAGTGCCGGGGGTGGTGGCGTGTCCTACTCACTAGACATGCCACAGTGGGGACTGCTGGGCTGCCCCCGACATTCGGAAGCAGAACACTTCCGAGAGAGGAGGGTTCATTAGTGGGCAGTAGCAGTCCACCCACGAGGGAGAGAGTGCGCGCTGCTGGGACCAGCTCTAGACAGGAGACAAGCTGAAATGTTTCTCATCTTCATAACATCTCACATAGACATGCTGCTGAAGTCGTGTGTGGAAACCATGTTACCATCAGAATTCCCCGTCCCACGGCCAGATTCAGGTCACATCCTTTTCCTGCGTAACCACTTAAAACATCCCGACCTCACGCCACCTACAGACCCAGCCCAGCCTGAGCTGCTGGGCAACCTCAACTCCTACTGGTGTCCCCCGAGGCACCCAGCAACTCATGGGATCAGGGCCTTAGTCCTTGTCTACACTTACCAGAAGAGCCACACTGCAGGGATCAATCTCCCAGAGGATGATTTAGTGAGTCTACTAGGGATGAAAAAATCCCGGTTAACCGGTTAAACGTTAGGTCAACCCAACATTTAACCAGTTAATCGAGTAAGCCCTGGCCCTTGCCCTGCTGCCAGGTCCTGGCCCCAGAGCTCCTGGCCCCTGCTGGGGCAGCCCTTCACCCACAGCTGGCTGCGAGTGGGGGCTGCTCCCAAGCACCGGTTAACCAGTACCCGGTAGGGTTAACTGGTTACCCGTTCACATCTCTAGTAAAGACCCGCTAAATCGACCGCTGATCGTGCTCCTGTGGACTCCTGGACTCCACCAGAGTGTGAAGAGTAAGGGGAGTTGACAGGGGAGTTTCTGCCATTGACTCCCCAGCAATCGGGCCGCCGCCGTAACGCAAACTAAGGTACATCGACTCCAGCTACATTATTCACGTAGCTGGAGTTGGGTGTCTTTAGTGCAGCACTGCTCCCTAATGCAGGCCTGGCCTAAGACCACTTTTTTAATGGCAGGAGTCATATTTTCCTGCCTGAAGCACCATGCACATTTGCAGGGCTGGAGAAATAAGCCCATTGTGGGAGGAGAGATACATACTGAAATCTCCTACTGTAAAGGCCTTCGAAAGGCGCAACAGGGTTACCAATAAACCACTGCCCATTGAACAAGACCAGGCTCTGAAGTCTTAGTGCACTGTGCCATCCCACAACCAAAAGCAGAGACGTGGCAGTCCACTTAGGTCTAGAACCCAGCCAAAAGCAATCTGGATAGAAGGCAGATTTCTGTCAGTGTGCAGAAGCCAATATTGCATGCCCACAAGAATAGGACAATGTAATGAACACAAATAAGTGCGATGGGGAGATACAGGATCAACGTTCAGTCTGAGCTGTTCAAAACCACAGAGAGATTTGCTGCATGCTACTTTACTACAGGTTTAATACAACAAGATTCCATGGGCTAAATTCATCCATAGACACTGGAGGTGTTCTAGCACAGATGAACGTGGCCCAGTATTTAGCCAGATCCAGAAGCTCAGCTGGAGGATAACATACACGCACTAAAATGCCCTGTTATCCTATCACGCACAGGTTCTTCCGTGAACCGAGTGTGAAAGCTTTGGGATGTTAATTATGCCAGCTGGTCCAAAGTCTTTGCAGCATGTTACAACAATAAACAGAAATGGGTGTTTGCTGTAGAAACAGAAATGAGTGCAGGTTTGTAAGGATGCTCTGAGCACCACACTATATGCAAGGGGAGGAGATTTTTTTGGAACATGCATTTGCAGAACCACATCTGCTTTAACCATCTGAGTGCCTATTCCCAACCAAGATCAACATGGCTTTCCAGGGATTTGCCAAGGGCCAGCACCGGAAGTGACTGGCTTTAAGCACTCCTGAGAACACAGACTGAAAAAGATAAAGTCCTTACGGTTTAAGGATTTTAAACTGATGACTATCTTTCTGCGTCCGTGTCCACACACTAAGGGCATGTCTACACAGCAGGACTAAAGCCAAAATAAGCTACGAAACTTGAGCTACATCAATTGCATAGCTTAAGTCAAAATAGCTTATTTCGGCTTTTGGCGCTGTCTACACAGCAGAAAGTCCAAGAAAGAGCACTCTTCCTCCGACTTCCCTTACTCTTCGTGAAATGAAGGTTACAGGTGTTGGAGAAAGAAGTCCTCCAGCTCGACATTATTTCAACATTATGTCAAAATAACTGCTTGTAGTATAGACGCAGATGATGTTATTTTGGAATCACGTCAGTTATTCTGAAAGAACACTGCTTTGTAGACATAGCGTAAGTGTAAAACACTGCACAACTGACATTCAGTTTCCAGCCCCCTTTGTTTTCCCCTCTGTGGCTGTCTGACATGCTTCTCAAGTGGGCCCTGCCACTTTCCCCGAATCATTCCTGCTTCCTCCCGGGGTGACTCAGTGGCTGACTATGCCAATTAATGCCAATGCTGCTGCCGCTTCTTTAATGCCAGCTTGAAAGGGAGGGAGAAATCGGCTGCCAGCTTCCCCCTTCCCCCCCGCCACACACACAGTCATGTTTCATTCTCCAAAGCCTGACAACCAGAGCCCTTCCAGCCCATCCCCCCAACCCACTCCGTGCATAAAAAGCTCTTGCAGATGCAACAGGCAGCCATTGTGCTCCAAACCCGCAGGAAGCCACAGACAGCTGTATTCTTGCTCGAGTGCGGCAAGTGGGTGCACACATTCTGAACATGCAGAACACATGGGCAAGCAGCGTACTTTACCTTCCAGTCTGGCGGTAACTGGGCACCAAATCCCAGAGCAGGAAACATTTTGTCTCTTAAAAAACAAACACACAGAAAACGTCACTGATTTTGCATCGGCTCCCCAAACACAAAATAACACTTCTTTACTCATGGAAGGGCTTATGATTCTGGAAGAGGCTCAGCACTGGGAGTGGTCACTAAACACAGTGGGAGCTGCAGCTCTGTGGCACCTTCCCACAGTCATTCCTAAGCATACCCAAAATCACGAGATTATCTTTGTAACATCTCATGATGCTTAGGCCAAGCAGCATGGAGCCTTTATTAGCCTTTGGGCTTTTCGCCCTTCTAGGGGTCACATTTCTAAGCTTTGCTCTGCCATCACCAGAGCTAGAAATTGCTTCTCTCAAGTCATAGCTGAGATTCTCAGGGCACTTCAGAACTGCTGGAGTTTGGGCTTTCAGAAAAGCACCAGCTAGTGCAAGGGTCCCTACTGTAGTCATGAGAGCTGGCAGCACAGCTCCCAGGGTCAGGCATCAATAGCGCATCCAGTGTTAAGAGCGCTGGCATGCCTGTGGTTGTTTATTAATTGAATGCTACCCTATAGGAACACACCACAGGTTTAGTCAAGGGACATGGGCACATGTTTACGCAGCTCTTTGTGGTAAAAGATACTGGGCGGAGGGCATCTGCTTTTCAACAAGCAGCCCCCACACTCAAAGGTTTGTCTACATGGAGCAGCAATGCGTGCTAAGCGGGGGTGAGTTATGAAGTGCGCTCATGTACTGCTCACTGGCCCGTGTAGACTCTGCCTAGGGCTGCCAACTTTCTACCTGCACAAAACTTGTGCTCTGCCCCTTCTTTGAGGCCCCTCCCATGCCCCCAACCCCCTCTGAGGTCCTGCTCTCACTCCGTCCCCTCTTCCTGTTGCTCCCACTCCCCACCCTCCCTCCCTGGCTCCTTTTCGCTAGCAGAGGCTCAGAGGCCTGGGGTGTAGGCTCTGAGCTGGGGCCAAAAAGGAGGCATTCAGCGTGCAGCAGGGGATTTCAGGCAGAGGCAGTGGGGAGGGGTGCAGGGCTTGGGGTGCAATAGGAGGCTCCGGGCTGAGGGATTGGAGTATGGGAGGGTGCTCCTGACTGAGGCGGTGGGTTGGGGTGTGGGCGGAGGTATGGGCTCTGGGCTGGTGATGTGGGTTCTGGGGTGGGGCCAGAGGTGCAGAAGGGGGCTCCCGGCTGAGACAGGGGGTTGGAGTGCAGGTGGGCTGAGGACTCAGGATGAGGGGCTTGGAGGGCAGGAGGGAGATCAAGGCTGGGGAAGGGGCCTAGGACAGGGTCAGGGTGGGACTTACCTCAAGCAGCTCCCGGAAGCAGCAGCACATCCCCCCGTGACTCCAGATCCTATGTGGAGGTGCAGACAGGCAGCTCTGTGCACTGCTCTGTTCACAGGCCCCACCTCCACAGCTTCCATTGACGTAGTGCCCAGCCAATGGGAGCTGTGTGGGTGGTGCTTGGGGGGAGCAGCCTGCAGCATCACCTGGTTGCCCCTACGTGTAGGAGTCAGAGGGGGAACATGCCAGCTGTTTCCCGAGAGCCATGTGGAGGCTAGCAGGGAGTGCTGACCGGAGCTACCAGGATCCCTTATCGACTGAGTATTCCAGTCCAAAACCAGAGACCTGGTCACCCTGACTCTGCCGGTGCTCACTAGAGGCTCCTTAACAGTGCTTCAGGAGGGACTACATTGGTATAACGCTCAAGCATGGGGTTAGACACACACAGCCCACAAGTCCCAGTCCCATAGCACCAGGCTGAGTGTGCAGGGTAGACTTACCCTGCAGTGGGCTAATGCTTGATCTTTGAGAGTGTGAGGGCATATGGGATTATTTTTGACACCCCATTTATGCTTGAATTCCCTCTCCTTGAAAGAAGAAAAGAGATTCTCTTCTGTATTTATTAGGCAATTCATGGATAAATCTACTTGAATTTTCATCCATTTCCATCCTCAGATCTCAAAGAGCATCATCTAAGTGGGTCAAACCCCATTTTGCAGATGGGGAACCTGAGGCACAGAGCAAGGAAATGACTAGCCCAAGGTCTCATGGCAAGAAAAGTGCAGAGTCAAGTGCCCTACTCTAATAGACCATGCTAGGCCAGGCAGTTGTGATCCAAATGGAAGAGGCAGTACTTACGAGTCATAGTCCTGAATGATCTGTCCAACGGCCCAAATAGCTGACAAGTATTCGTTTGTTCCCATGGGATTGATATAGTGCAACGAGGAGGGGTCTCGCGGATTCCCATTGGATGCTGTGAAGTCAATTCCAACCTGAATAAGAAGATAGAAGCACAGACCTTATAAACCCAGCTAACTGGTCTATAGACCAGACAGAGAGCTTCACTGCTGTCCCCTTCGCCCATGATGAATATTTACTTCATTTTCACTTGGGATCAGCAAAGTCATTTGGACAACATAAAGCACCTCACAAGCAAAATTTCTGAAAGTTTCTAGAAGTGCAATTCTTCTGAATTGGCTTTCCACAAAGCTTTGTCGATTAAAACCAGAGTCTATTCAGTCTAGGTTGTATATACTCTGAGGAGTGGGTCTACATTTTTCTAAAGGGGCCATTGTTTTGGGGGCATCAGTCATTTTTGGATGTCCAATTTAGAGGACCTAATTCCCAGAGGTGCCATGCACCAGTGGTGCTGGCTGAAGATAATTTTCATTTCAGGCTCTCAGATAATCTGGAAAAAAATCAGGCCAAAATCAGATAATCCAGATAATCTGGAAAAAAATCAGGGCAAAGATACAGCTGATTAAGTCGGGTGCCAAAAAATAAAGCATTTCAAGTCAGTGATCACTTCTGAGAATCTTTGGATTGAGCTCCCCATGTTCCTCTGTGCTCCCTATATACAGCCTGACCAAGAAAGATGGAGATGCCAGAGGTGTTCCTCAGTGTTTTCTACCTTGTCTGCTCCAAAGTGCTCACCCCAGGAAGAAACTCCACGAGCCAAATTCAGTGGTGTTCTCCCAGAGCTGAATCTGATGCTTCCTGATCAGAGAAAACCTCGCACAACTGGGCCAAATCCAGAGGTAATGTAAGTGATGGCACAAGTGGCACCTCAATCCACTGATGCCAACTTACACCAGGGATCAGCCTGGCTCAGGAAAGTTCAGTTGTCCTTATCTTTTCTTTGGAGGTGTCACTTAGCGCCAGTACTTCCAAGCCCCTGCTAGGATGGAAATGCTGCCCAACAAGGATACTAGCAAAGGGAACTGTGGGAACTGCCTCTTATTACTCCAGTGTTTTAGTTCGGGAGGCAAACAAGGAAAAGGCAGGATGCACAGATAAGCACAGCAGCGTTAAGCTAATCTGTTAGCTAGGGCCTGGCCAGCTCCGATTTTATCCAGAATGGTTTGCTGATCCGTAAGTCAGATGCAACAACGCTTTAGACAAAGAAACGCAAAGGGAAACAAAAGGCTCCATGCTTGGTGCTTCCCTCACATTTCCCTGCCAAAGCTGTTTTTTGGAACAGAATCCAGCCTATGCAGGTTTTTAATGCTGAGCCCTTCAGTGCAGTATCCCATTGCTTGTCAGGGTACCTGCAGAGACAGAACAAACCCAGTGTTAACACTCAGATGTCAAAGCGACAGCTCTGTTGTTCCACCCTGTACCTGTGTCATCTTTGCAAGCAGAGTCCCCAGCTGAGCAGCCCTTGTTGTGCGAGGCGCTGTACAGACACACAGTCCCTACCCAAAGTGCTCACAAAACAAAGGGGAGGAGGGGCAACAACTTCAGGTAGGTGAAGTGATCTCCCTGGGCATACACTAGGACAAGGGAAGGAAACTTGTGTCTCCTGGCTCTGTCTTCTCTCACGTCTTGTGTGTGTCTATATAGACAGACTCCATCAATGCCTGCAGCATTGCTAGTGGAAGATGAGTGGGAACCAAGTGGGTAAAAGCTGATGAGTGTTTTGTTTTAAGTTGTAAATTCTCTTAAACATAAAGCAGCTGGATGGGCTGGGAAGTGCCATTTTTGGAACCCCATTTCCTGCCCCTTTTCAGCACCAGCCTCTTCTTTCAGTTATTTGTGGTCTCCTTTGACACCACATGATCTTCAGGGTGGCAACAGGCCCTTGTTGACAGGCAACCTTTCAAAATTCTGGGTGCCCTCTCTGCAGCAGCTCCGCAAGTCAGCATCCAGAGGAGCTGCTGGTATTCCATGCCTGTACGGTGCCTGCCACGTATTACGTGAAGAACGAACCTCCCTGTCTGAACCACTAATCAAAGAAATATTCCCTTTGAAAAAAACCAAACAAAGCTGGCCAATTACCACTAGATCGTTAAACTATGGGGTGGATTTCAGCTTTTCATGCTGATGTACACAAGAGTTTGGTGTTACCAACAAACTTAGTCATTTTCCCTTTTGTTCACTCTGTCGCTCTAAGACCTTAACACAACAGTTGAGCTGCATATAAAAAGCTCTTGCATTCATTTCTGTTTCTATGGTAACTCTTCCTCAACCCCCATTCATACTCCACCCCCAGACTCCTATGTCTTTTTAGACAACAAATAAAAATTGACATGCTGCATGCACACACAGATCTCTAGACACTGTACTAAAAAAAGGAATTTTCAGAAATTAAAGGGCTGGAGAAAAAAACATCCATTTTATTAAGCAGTTAAACTCAAGGGCTGTCATTTCCTCTCAAGTTGCTCCAGACAAATCACAGGCAATCTGGGTCAAGCAAGAGGGGCTAAAAATGCAAATGGAAACACCCGTTATGTGCAAAGAGTACATCAGCAACATTCCGAATGAGCGGATTTCATTCAAAATCAGATCAGCTCTTCAAGGCAAAATTACTATAGATCCAATCAGTGACTGAGAGTCGCAGAAAGGGATCTAAACATTCAGCTGGGTTAGAATAAAGCGTCAAAGAACTTGGAGACATCTCTGAATTTCTCTGGCCTGCAGGAGTTTTCTGGAACACTCCCCCAAAACAGCTCTCTTCCACATGAGCTTTCCAAGGCTTCCTGGTTCATCTTCAGGCACACAAGGCTCCAAGAACAGGATTGTTTGTCGTATTTTACAAGACTTCTGCTTTTAGCCAGAATCAAGGATGTGCAGAGGCAGTTGCCAATGTGAAAAATAATGGAGAGATTAATGGAACTTTTTCAAGCCCCCAAACACAGGCTTGGTAGTTTTGAGTGAAGGTTCTAGGGGAAGTTTGATTTTCATTGATCTTGAAAACTGCTCCCTAGTGAAAAAAGAAAATTATCTCCACTTCCACCCAAACCAGTAGGTAGCATAGTGGAGTATCTGGAAATGCACATGACAAAGATCACATGTATTCTAATTTCTGTCTGGGTTTCAAATTGTGCAAACCAGAACTACAGGACTTTTGCCTGGGGCATCAATAAAGATTGGTCACATATCAGAAAGTTAACAGCCCAACTAGAAATTGAGCCAAACAAAAGGTAGCTCAGCTCATCCAAACATGCAGGCCCAAAACGACACAGAGTGAGGAGGTGCGGCACCTCTTGAAGAGGAAGGAAAAAAAAAGACTACTCCAGCATTTAATGCTCCCTCTGGGGCATCTGGTATTGGCCACTGTCGGCAGACAGGATACTGGACGAGATAGACCTATGGTCTGACCCCGTATGGTTGTTCTTATGTTCTTATGGCTGTATTGGGAAGACGCTAGGGTCTTGGACCTTGGAGAACAACTGTGAGACATACTGACTAATACACAGCTGAGAGCATCAGAGTCACACACCCACTTACTAACGAACCTAAGAAGTGTGAGCTGGAGAAATTCCAGGCAGCAGGCAGACTTTGAGAGACTTGAAATGGTTGGGTCCCCAGAAAAACGTCAACATGGACACATGAACAGAAATGCTTGGGTAACTGTTGACCTAAGTCACTGTGACTTGGTGTGCACAGCCGTGATAATTATGTACAGTTTGTGCCAATTCTGGTCAACAAAAATGATTTAGCTAATCCTGCAGTTCTTCAGGTCACATGGGGCACCTGAGCAAGCCTATAGGAAGCACTGAAAGGATGTGAATCCAAACCCAGCTCCTGATGAGGTTTCACTGGGCAAACCAGTCGCTATGCTGATGCAGCTCACAGTTGTTAGAAATTGCAAGAAGTTGCATTGGCAAGAACAAAAACCAAAAAAATCACAATGCACGAGGGCAAGTTGTGTTTCCACTAGGGGTTTCTGTCAGTACCAACACATCCATGTAGCTCTGATGGTGGCTAAAAACCTCGACAAAGCCTAAGAATGCAGAATGAAGACAAAGGCTTGTAGCTACTATAAAGACAAGCAACCTAGGCTGCAATAGGAAAGCTAGCCAGGCCCATCTCCATGGCTAAGTAATGGGCTTTAAAAACATTTGCCCAATGCTTACGTTAATGCACAGAGCCAACCCAGAGCTCCCTACTAATTACATTTTTAATGCGTTACAGTTGATGGCCAAAAAGCAACAAAAACTTACAGTAAACATTAACTGGCAGCCCCCAAGGATGTAGTCCAGGAAGGAGTAATCTCTGGTTATCTGAAAGAAAGAGGAAAGACTTTCAAAACTGCATTTCAGCACCTCCGACAAAGTCCTGGAAGGCTTAAGAAAAGGAGTCGTGCAATTTATTTATTTTAATTTATTTTAAATATTTGTACCCCGCCTCTCTATTTAAAATATTCGAGGAGGCTTACAGCATTTTTTAAAAATTGTCAGAGCAGCTGACATTTTGCTCCCTGAGCTCTGGAACGCTTTACTCCCGTGATGAAGCAAATGTGGAGAAACATCTGGATTTCCCAAGGCACCTTTCATTTCTACATCACGGGCGCTGACTGCCATCTTGGCTGACACAGTAGGATTGTCCTGGGCACCTCCAGAGCTAAAAACAAGGCATGAAATCGTGGCTCTATCCCTGTTCAGATCATAAGGATTGCCGGGAGAGTAGGACATTTTATTTACGGCACCATGGGGTACTGCGCACATCCTTGCATCCGACCCCAGGTCACAGCCAACCCAGAAACTGTACAACTCCCAACTCCACACTGCCCTTCTGACCAGCGTCTTTCCCACCTGCTTCTGTGTGGATGCCAACCATTTTAGACAGTTGTTAAACAGAACAGAGAGCTCTGCTCCTTCTCAGGAAGATTACCGAGAGAAAGCAGGGGGTGGGCCATTGCAGCTTGCCACCAGGGGTGAAAACCATGGGAAATGCCAGAGGAGGAAGCATAAACATGTCTATTCATGCTGTCTTGCTCCACAGCAACCTCTGATAATCCACGCTCTGCCTAATTCTGCTGTAGCACCATGATTGAGTATTGCACACAATGCATCTCCACCATTTACTATTGCTGGGAGAGTCAGGGAGCATCACCTTACTAGCAAATTTGCATCAGTAGATCCCTTCCTGTTTTTCTAGTGGGATTCTGCACCTGAACTCATCTTCAATAGGGACCCCCCCCCGAGAGACAGGGATCTTTGCTTTTCTAAAAGCTTTGCACTTACTTTGCAGGATTTCACAAGGATGATGCCAGAGTTCTTGTAATTCTTTTTCTTCTTTTGTTTTTTGGGGTTAATGCATTCTAATTCTAGCTGTAATGAACAAGATGCACAACACACAGTGTGAAAGCAAAGTTCCGACAAGGGCTGGCCATCCCATTCAGCATAGAATAGCTACCTCGGCAGTCTGGAATTCACAGACATGCTAGCTGATTGGTTACCTAAGAACTTCTCAGCCAACAGCAGAGTCTGCCAGTGAAAGCCAGTTGCCGCAACAACCAAAACCAGCTCACAATAATTAACAGTTAATACCAAATTATTCTTCATTTTAATAATTTTCATCTTTAAAACAACAAACATTTTACCCCTCTAGACATGAATGAACCTTATGGCTTTTCACCATTTGTAGAGCCCTGCGTGGATTCAAAATTTGCATCCACATCCATATCTGCAAAAATGAGTCGCAGATACCTGCATCCACATCCACAGAGGTGGATATCTGTGGATAGAAAGCGGATATCTCCAAATTTGCAAGGTTCTAGATACAAAAATCGTACCTGGCTCCACCTCTGCACAAATGAGCTGCGGATATCTGCATCCATACCCATATCCATACCATATCTGCATCCAAAGCAGATATCTGCAGATCCGTAGGTCTCTAACCATTTGACAGTGGCGGGAAATGGGGCACAGAAGCTGAGGCCCATTTGGGTGACCTCTAGTTTTTTAGTATCCACCTGGAGACACCTTTGGCCTGATTTTCAGAGGTGCCCCCTAATTTCTGTCCCCAACATGGCCTGAGAGGAAGCCAGTGCAGGTGGGGAAACGGGGCATCCTTCCTTGGAACTTTAACAATCTGTTCCATTGCAACAGAACCCATTTGCTCTTCAGAAACCTATTCAATCCAGCAGCGATTTTTCAGCAGTAGCTGGATAGGGAGAGACTCCTGCCCCCCAGCTTTTCCTTCAGGGTTCTAATGGCTGGTCACCCTCACTTGTGTGATTTTGCATTGCCTCAGCCTTCAAGCCCTGAATCTGGTTATTGTTTTTGTTGGCTAAGTAGCTGCCTTCAAACAGGAATCTCTTTGTCATGCAGGTATGTGTAGTGTGTGATCAAGTCACTTTGAACCTTTTGGGTGCATCTATGCTGCGTGGCTTAACTCGAAATAAGCCACGCAAACTGAGCTATGACAATTGTGTATCTTATTTCAAAACCGCTTATTTCGAAATAGGGAGCATCTATACTGCACTTATTTTGAAAAAAAAGCACTCTTCCTCTGACTTCCCTTATTCCTTGTACAATGAAAGTTACAGGAGTCCGGGTAAGAAGTTCTCCAGCTTGACAGTATTTTGACACTATTTCGAAATAACTGCCTGCTGGGTAGACGTGAACTAAGTTTCGGAATGGCGCTAGTTATTTCAAAATAGTGTTGCAGTGTAGACGTACCTTTTCTTGGATACATTAAATAGATTGAGCTACACTGTGAGGCAAGTTTCCCAGAACACAAATCAGCCTTGTAGCTCTTTTCTGAAATATTTTTCCAATTTCCACAGCTTTTTTTAGGAAGCGAGGACATGTGGACACAGTTTTCCAGTAATGGCCATATGCTGAGGTAACACTATCTCCCTACTCCTATTCAAGGTTCACTTGCTTTACATTCAAATATTGTTTGTTAAGCAGAGTGCTGTGCTAATGCCAGTGCTGCAGGTTTTGACAAGCCAAAACAGTATGTAAAGGAGAATAAAAAACCCAGAGGCTGAGCTCCCCTCCCACCCTTTCCCCAGGCAGGACTCTACAGACACGGCTGTCATGAGAATTGTTAGTGGCTGGGGTCACGTCCAGTCTGAGTATCAGTGCGTGACAGGCTCAGTGGCCACACCAAGTCTCTGTGCGATGGCAGAGCCAAAGAGGGCCATGGTGCTACAGACCCAGGAGTTCCCAGAACAACTTCCCAGCTTCCAGGAAGGCCCGTAGAGAGAAAGTTCAGTGGCCCATGGGCACGCAAAGCCCCTGGGTGCTGTACCATACGCTCTCTTGGTTAACCACCATTGCCCATCCATGGCTCCCTTCCTCTAGCAGCCCACACAATCCAACTGCCAAGCCAACCCCCTGACTAGAGTTGCACAAAGTCAGGTCACAGAATCAGACCCAGGGTCGGACATGGCCACCCGGCTCGAACTGAGACTGCCTGTCTTTGGGTGAGATCCTGCCACCACAGCTAACCTGAGCTTCTGTCACAGCCAAAATGGTGCCTCACCCCCTTCCCTACAGATTCTGTGAAAGTGCCCAGGGGTCTCTCTGTTTAGAACGTGGCTCTACTGACTGACACAGTCATTTCCTTCCTCAGTGTCGACTCACTGGCTCCTCATCTCTGCTCTCTCTGGAGGTGGAATAATTCCCTTTCATCAGAGAGCCTGTTACTTTGAAGGGCCAATCATCTCCTCTCTTCCCCTGCTTACATCCGTTTAGCTCCCTCGGCTTCCAATGTCTTGAATTCCAGCCTTGCCTCGTTTTTTCTGTCCTTTAGTTTCTTCACCTTCCTTCATCTGCAGGCATCATGCTGGCATCATGCTGCAGGCAACCAGACTGGGTACAGCCTCCCCTGGGCTTGCTTGGGGGTTCGTTCTCAGGTTGGAATTTGCCAAGTAAAGCAGGTTCATGGAACACAAGTAACTCAGCCCAGGCCAGAGGCGCTTACAAAGGAAAGGTGCCCAACAAGGCAGTTAACAGAGCAGAAGGGAGAGATTATTTTTGCTGAAGCTGGAACTCTTCACAGAATACAGTGGGAAGCCAGCACGGCCATGTGATGTACAAGTACTGATTTCTAATTATACTAGAGCCACTGTAATCACTGAATTGCCTAAACCACTAACTCACTGTCTGCTGAGCAAGGCCATTTTTCATTTGACAACACAACACAAAAAACTATACAAAACCCCCCTATGAGTATGGAAACCAGTGGAATTGGCAACCCTGCATGTGAGCAATGGTAAACAAAATGTCTCATGGGCCACGCACGGAACCCTGACGGGCCGCACAGACCTAGAGGCTCTCGCCAAGATCTGAATGTCATTCTCCGAGGCGGTGGTTATTCACGTAAGTAAAAGACTGTCCTAAATCTAACTGAGTCTACGGTATAAGAGTGTTATTATCCTCATTGTACAGATGGGGTTTGGCGGCAGAGATGTTAAATGACTTGCCCAAGCTCTCACAGGGAGTCTGTGGCAGAGGAGCTGGCGCCTGCATTAGGAAGGTAGGATAAGGGACCACCTAAAGACCAGGAGGTGCAGCCTCCAGTGGCCTAGAGGCCAGGCTATCAGCCTGGAGAACACAAGGTGGCATGTTCAAGTCCTACTTGCTTCAGGAGCAATCAGCTCTCCTGAGACCCAACTTTAACCACAAGAATATCCTTCTTCTCTGCAGTATCACATTATCTCTACAAACAGCACCTCAGAGCCAACAACTACCAGGGGCACATCAAACTGCACAGATTATGGGGGGACTGTTGGCACAGGCAGGCACTCAAGTAACTCCTGCTCAGGGAGAAGGGCTAAGAGCAAGACTGAGGAAAGTGGCATGACTACATCAGTGAGGATCCATAAGATCAACAGGCACCATTCCAGACAGTCAATCAGACCTCAGCTCAGTGCAAACTGGATCAAAACTGAGCTGCACTGTAGCTCTCACAGCTTTTGTAAATAAAAGTATATTTGGCCAAGTATGCCAGGAATCTTGTAGGTCAAGCACTAGCACATTCACTGGAACGAAATCCCAGGACAGGAAATGACTAACAGAATAGTTTCCAGTTATTTTAATGAGAAATAAACCCTCCAAGCTGCCTTGGTTGTGGAGAGACTGTGGCCAGAGGATGGGGCACAGGCTGGGATATTTAGCTACAGACGACTCCGTAGCATTCAGGAGATGGTTAGAACCAAGCTGATCTCTTATGCACTGCAGTGAGCAGACTTTGGGTGAGTCTACACAGCCGCTGGGATGTAGAATTCCCAGATTGGGTACACAAGCTAGCTCTGCTTGAAGTAGCACCTCGAAATAGCAGCGTAGCCACAGTGGCAAAAGTGGTGGTGTGGGTTAGCTGCCCAAATATACTCCCAGGAGAATGGAGGGAGCTGTAGTCAGGAGGGTAGCTCATGCCATGATGCTGATGTTAGTGCAATTGCTCGAACAGAGCTAGTGTGTGTTTGTCTGCCCCAGCTGGGTAACACGACCCTTCCACTCCAGCCACAAGGGCAGTCTGCCAGAGGCTTTGTACAGACAAACCCACTTTCCACATGCCAGGAGACTGCCCTACGTTAGTGGCTGCCTCTAAAAGTGCACTTCGGTAACAGACCCAAACAAAACAGAGGTGCCTGTTTGGTATTTCCACCTTGTGCTTAAAAGCGTCTCTCAATCTTGTTATCTTGCAGCACTGCTGTAATGGACTGGGGCGCTTTCCTTAAACCACACACAGATGTTGCAAACGCACTTTCCAGGATTCAGCGCAGATGCAAGAGGATGGGCCAAGCATAAGTTCTTTCCAGTCCTCTCAGGATATTCCCTACTGGTTCAAAGAGGGACAAAATGATGGGCATTGGCCCACTGAGGACTTGGCAGCAAGAGCACACAATACAACCAGGAAGTCTGGGTTTGTGCTACTCTGTGCATTCAAGTCCAGCTGTCAAAGGAGATGGACACCAGCTGGGTGTTAGGTTGTTCATGAATTACAATCTCCAATTGGATTCAGAGTCTGCCATTTACGGTGCAAGTGGCATTTTCAGTTATATTCAAACAAGTGCAAAATGAAATGAGAATCAGACGTCTCTAAAATCCCCCAAGAGAATCCAAACGAGGAAAGGCTGGCAGAGCAATCCAACTGGAACACGCAGGATGCAAGGGCAGCTCACTGCACCACCCAATTTCATGCATGTGAGATCATGACCAAAGAGTTCCACTTCCCTGTTGGGCTTCACTGAGGCCGCACAAGTCAGTATACCTCGATGCCTCAGTTTCCCCATCTGTAAAACAGGGACTTCCGCTCACCCACTCACAGAGGCGTTTGCAGGGGGCTAATTAAGGCCTGCACAGGACTTGGAAGGTGGCTGGCACTCAGGGAAGTGTTTAGCATTAGGGTTACTGAAGGGAAAGTGGGCTTTGTAGCTAATGCAGTGAGTTGGGACTCGGGAAATAGGCTCGATTCCTAGCTCTGACAGACTTTTTGGGCAGGTCACTGTCCATCTGTGCTCCTCGTATAGGATCATTCTTCCCTTCTCCCACCCTGTCTTGTCTATTTAGACAGTGAATTCTTTGGGGTGAGCACTGTCTCTCCCTGCGTGAGCATGGGCACTGGCGCTAGAGGTGCACTTTCCAGCTCAGGTAGCCATAGCCAGGCTAGCTCTGATTGAATAGCAGCCTAGCCATGAAGGCACAGGCAGCCGGTGGCCCAGCTACTCACTCAGGGTGACTCCTACTGCCAGGGCTATCCTTCTATTTTTAGTGTGTTAACTCAATCAGAATTAGCATGCTATGTTGCCTGGAGCTGGAGGTGTGGATGTCCCCAGTGTGTATAGCTACTGCCCACAATAAGGCCTGCTCTGGGTTAAATGCAATACAGATGAATAATAGTAACTCAGACCCCACTGGCAGCAATGGGAGTCCGTCGTATAAACTTACTTGACTCTGCAACTATTTTATGGAGTCCCAATTTTTTTCCTCCCCAGGACAATTCCATATCTAAAAGAAGCCCCTAAAATCTCAGTCGGGCTAGAGAAACATTGCAGCATCATGTTGCACCACAGCTGCAGTATGACATGGGAGTAGCATCACCCCTTCTGGGATGACACAAAACACAGCCCGTGCAGCAGAGACCCGGGTTAGCCACAGAGCACTTCCAGCACAACAAGCTGAGAAACAAGGACAGGAGACTGTTAGCAAAGGAGGCGGCAAAGATCTGCAGAAAGGGCTAGTGACTGTGGGTGCCCAACTTCAGACACTGGAGAGGGGCCTGATTTTCAGAAGGCTGTGGGCTTTAACTTTGTTTTAAAGCATGAAGCCACTCATGGGAAGAGCCGCTTTTGAAACCTTTAGCCAGCGGGCTGCTCCTCCCCAAACCACCATTCTAAAACCCGGCGGTGTTTCAGCACTTACCGGAAAAGCATCTTGAGCTTCACACATCTTGGCCACAGAGGTCTCAAACTCCCCAATGAAGTCGTGCCCACCGTCACTGTCGTAATCGTAGCACATGACCTGGGGGGAGAGGAGGGAAATGGTCGTTCTCATGCACGGCACAGGCACTGGGCTTATTTGTGGTTAGACGAGTCACGTTTATGTGTTGCTCGATCCTTCAGATGTGTCCCCCTTTTGCTTCCTCCCCCCGTCCTCCCCCCACCGACAGCTCCTCCTGAAGGCTCTGGGTCACAACAGCTTTTGGCCAGCCAAGGAGGGCAGAGCATAGCTCCTCGGATCCCATCAGCAACAACCCTGCCATGGCCACAAAGGCATGGATGGGCCTCCAGAGACTGACTCTGGAGGCCCCCCTCCTCTGGGGCAGGGATCAGTGCTTAATTCGTGCCAGTGCCTGCCAGGGCTGAGCCCCAGCACCTCTAGGCTAGGCATGTCTTGAGCTCTGACACCTAACTGCTTGTGCCCCAGAACCTCTTTCATTACAAATTCAGCACTGGGCTGGGCCTATTACTAGAGATTTCCTACCAACAGCAGGAGTAGAATGAGCGCTGGTGCAGGCTAGACAGTGCTTTCCCCATCAGCATGTGGTCCAGCTTACTCAGAACAGATTTCGATGGTTATTAAACCACCACCAGCAACCAGTCCACTGACACTGGTCCACACTAGTAATTTCCAACTGTTCAGTTTCAGATTGTTCTAAAAGCTTCTCCCCACCCATTTTTATATTATGTAGTGAGGCATTATGTACACTGCCCCTCCCGAATTGCCACGTATGTATGCTGTAACAACTGAAACATTCTATTTTTAAAACCGTAACAGGCATTTGCTACTTAGTACTGACTGAATGATCTCATCCTCTTTTCCAGATCCAAGTGTCGCCGGAGTGTGTGGTACTGCAACAGTCCAGCGCTGTCATTCACTCCTCGTGCTAACTGTAAAGGCTCTTTATTACAGGCGGAGCTGGTAGTACCGCCCATCATTAAGATTGCCTCCCATTTCCTATTATAAAGCCCTATATCCAGTTGCTTATAACGTTGCCAAACTGTAACTACTTCAACTGAAACTTTTTAATTTCAGGTGTGTCTGCCCCAGGCTAAATTTTTCTGAAAAATTTTAGCCAAAATGGCTCGGCAGTTTCCAGGAATGAGGTTTGAGAACATACTGTTTTACTTTTGGTAAAGTTGGTGAGCTTTTCTTTGCTTGGGACCAGAGACTTGAAATTGGCCAGAGATGGTGACCTTTGTGGCAGGGATGCTATTAGCTGTCCCTTGAAAATCTGCCACAATTTTAAGCCCTTGAAAAAAATAAACTTAAGACTTTGCATATGCTCAGTAGAGACTTGCTAGATTTTCATGGCTAAATTTCCTGAAAAATCTGTACGCACTGAGCATGCCTCAGCCGGGGGACTGGGCAGGACTTTCTCTGCAATTGCAGTTCCGGGCTGAGCTCCAGGACTGAAAGAAAGGAGACCGTCCCCCGCGATGAGAAGGAAGCTGCCTGATTAAAATGCAGACGGGGCAGGAGACAGACCTGGCAGGGGTGGCGGTGGAGAGGGGATTGGTTTGGTGATCCTGAGGGGAAAATAAAGATGACTGGGAGCCAGGGGAGGATCTGGGGAATTGAGATCATACACGGAGCCATGGGGAGAGTAGGATGGCTGGGCAAAGAGACAGGGAATTGGTGGTGAGGGAGACACCTGACAAGGAGCTGGAAAGCAGGGGGGAATTTCTGTTGCAGTTTGCCAGGAAACAGTTGCTCAGCCATTGCAGATAGATGATGTAACATTGGGACCCTGGATTTATCATGGCAATGTGGACTTATTTCTTGGTAGTGAAGGATAAACTTAATTTGTTGTCAGTATGACCTCTGTGTGACCTGGATGTTAAGTCTGGTCTTTGTAAAGAGGTAGGTGCTTGAACTAAGGTGAGCAAAGGGGGTAGGTAAAACTGGTTTGAACTTATTGTAAGGCCTGCAAAGGGACTGTGAGGGGACAGATAATGACTGGAGGAATTTGGTGCAAAGGGGCATGACCTGTATATGCATGCAACTGTAAGTGGTCAGTGAGAAAAGGTAATTACCATGTAGGTAGTACAAAAGGCCTTGCCTTTTGTTTGGGAAGTTGCAGAAACTTTTCCTGAGAGTATCCTGGAGATTTTTGCCCTGGAATGCATTCCTGAATAAAGCTGGTTGCTTAAGAAGGGTGTCTGGAATTGATTTGGTAGGGGTTTTGGGCCCCCATCCGAACCCTCGGATTAAAATTCTCCGTCATTTATGGTGTCAGAAGTGGGATGGATCGGGACACCAGGTGATTGAGATGGGCCGGACCGGAGAGACTGAACAGAAAGGCGCCATACAAATCGGTAAGAGATCCGTGTTACAAAATCTCACTGTTCCGTTCCTCTCTCCTTGTCCTGAACGGCTGCTTTCACTGGCAGTAAGCGTCCACCCTACATTAAGAACATCCTTCCCAAGCAACTGTAAGTCTTTTTTCCCTTCTCTTTTTCTTTTTATTTTTTTTTTGAATAAGTTTGTTAAGAGGGAACAGTGGGAAGACACTGAAACAGGGTCAGCTCAGGCTTGAAGCTGAGAGGAAGGCAGGTTAGTGCCGGATTGGAACTGTTTTATAGGTAATAGGACAGGGATTATGGGGAATAAGGGATCTAAGATAGATCCAAAAACCCCATTGGGTAAAATGCTGCAGATTTATAGTCAGCCAGGGAAATTGCCAGCAGGTCTTAAACTCAGGAGGCTGGTAAAGCTCACACACTCGTGGAATGAATATACTTATGTAGAATCAGAATTACAATTCCCAGTTCAAGGTACCTTTCAATTAGACAAATTAAATTATTTAAAGGGTGTCCTAGAGTCCAGTCACCCCTCCCAGATGAATTATTGGCACCTCTGGGATGATCAGGCCTCTAAATTAAGAGATAAATCCATAATGGCTAGCCTAAAGGACTCAAATGAAAAACTGAAAAACAATTGGCAGAAATAAAGGAGAAATCTGACTCCTCTAAAGTTTGTCCCCTCCATACAACCACGTTCCTACACCAAGCGCGCCCAGTGAATCTACCCATCCATCTCGAAACCACCAGCTCCGCTGCCAGACCCATCTGAAGATTTATTGAACCTGTGGGTCCCCAATTTCCCAGCTCCCCTTCCCACCAACCTGCCCCAGCATCAGCAAATATTGCTTACTGATCATTCAGCTGCACCAGCCCAATTTGAATCCCCGCACATACTCACAGTTCTGAAGGGGCGGTAGGGAATGCCAACCTGGCCAATAAAACTTCGGATTCTGAGCATACTCAGAGTCCAGTAATTCTAAAGCTGTCAGAAGTCTCCACACAAATGTTGCAGCGAACATTGGCAAAGACTTAAAGGACCTGGGGTTTGTTATAACTAAAATAGATCCGAAAATAACTCAGTGACTATAGGTAATGACGTAAACAAGGATGTGATTATTGAAGTTGGACCTAAAAGTTTTCCTGGACTGTTTAAAGAGAATATTAAACTTCTCCACTAAGACAATTTCCTAATCCAGCAGGGGCGCCTGATGTCCATGTCCCTGGACACCTAATGACATCATGAATTTTAGACTTACTCTCCCAAAAATAAGAGAAGATCCTGTGGGCTTGAAAAGGAGTTGTGTCAGATTTTTGAAGTTTATCAGCCTACCCACAGAGACATTGACATGCTACTCTCGGGAATAATGGAACCCCATGAGAAGCAAGCTTTACACCCAAGCAAGGCGAGGTCCTGGGGATACTCCTGCCCACCTGGGTGAGCAATGGCCCCAAGATTTGCCAGGAATTCCTACTACTGCTGCAGAACGTACCGTGCTAGCAAATGACCGTACAGGTCTTCTGAATGCAATTACCGAAATGGTTCCAGTGCAAACCGATTGGTCTAAAGTATATAACTGCAAACAGAAGCCAGATGAAAGCCCTATTGATTTTCAGGCAAGGCTCTTTGCAACCATGAGGAAGTATAGCACCTTTAACCCAAATGATGCCAATATGCGCACTATGGTAGTAACCACCTTTGTGCAGAATTTAAGACCAGAAATTGGGGACAAGATTATTAATAATATGATTGGATGGAAAATGGAAACTACTGAGAAAATTTTGGAAGCTGCAACTCAGTTTTTTGAAAACTTGCAAGTAGAAAAACAAAAGAAAAAGGAACTTAAAAATACCCTAATGGCACTCCAAATACAAGATTTACAAGGCCACGGGCAACCACAAGGTCAGAGGGAAGGTCCAAACAGACCCCGGCGGGGCCCCCACCCTAATGATGTGTGTAATTACTGTGGTGGGTTTGGCCATTGGAAAATTGAATGTCGCAAAAGACAACGACAAAATAGATTTAACCAGGGCCCCAACAGACAGTCCGACCATCGCCACAAGGACAGAGGTGGCCCAATACTAACCCCTTTTCAGCAGGTGCACCCAACAGAGGCTACCCTCCAGAGGACCGACAAAGGAGTAATCCGTTCTGACTATGCCAAGAGGTTATTGATAAACCATTGCAATGCTCTCTGTTACCTTCTGTCTCTCTTTCTGCTACACCTGATGCCTTAGTTTCATTTTCCGTTAATGGAAACAAACATGAATTTCTAATTGATACTGGTGCCTCTCTTGCACAATACGAGGATGAAGCTCCCAATCTGGCCAGAACTGGAGAAATAGTAAATGCTGTAGGGGTGGGGAGTAACTATACCCCATGCAATGAGTGAACCATGTTCCTTAACCATTGGGCCTTTGACAGAGGAACATGCCTTTTTGTTATCCCCCAGTACACCTGTAAACTTGATGGGTAGAGATCTGCTGTGTAAATTGAATGCTACAATTTATTGTTCCCCTGAAGGGGTCTTTGTTGATATACCCCATAATCAGGCAACAATTTTCCTCATGATGTTAACAACAGACGGACAAGGTATAGACCCAGACTCCAAACTGGAGAGTGTGGAGCTGGATCAGGTACCAATGTCTTTGTGGGCTTCTCACTCCAATGAAGTTGGGAAACTGTTAACAGCAGAGCCTGTAAAGATCAGGTATAAACACGGCCGACCTTACCCTCGAGTGTCTCAGTACCCTTGTCCCAGGAAGCGGAGGAGGGCATAGCGCCTGTAATCTCCTCCCTGTTGGAACAAGGAGTGCTCATAAGAACACAGTCTGTGTGTAATACTCCAATACTTCCGGTCAAAAAGGAGGGGAAATTTGATGATCAAGGGAGACAGATATATAGATTTGTGCAGGACCTAAGAGCTGTAAATCAGTTTGTTATCCTCAGATTTCCTGTGGTTCCTAATCCAGCTACAATATTGTCCTCTATCCTGCAGGTGCTAAATGTTTTTCTGTCATAGATTTATGTTCAGCTTTCTTCTCCATTCCCATTGATAAGGATTCACAGTTTTTGTTTGCTTTTTCCTATAAAGGGGAGCAGCTGACTTGGACCAGACTTCCTCAAGGATATACTGAAAGTCCCACCCTTTTCTCACAATTGTTAAAAAGGGACCTTGATTCAATTTCTTTGCCAAAAGAGTCTACCCTTGTTCAGTATGTTGATGATTTATTGATAGCCTCACCTGATCGGGAAGCATGTAAAGCACTTATTGCTCTCACTCGTGCCTGTATTTTAGCTACTGATCAATCTGTTAACATTTATACTGACTCAATGTATGCTTTTAATATCTGTCATTCTGTAGGTCAGATTTGGAAACATCGAGGATTCTTAACGTCCTCGGAAGTGCCATTTCCAATGGATCCCTTGTTAATGACCTCTTGCTTGCTATTCAATTACCTTTTGCTATTTCTATTATGCATTGCAGTGCTCATCCTGATAAAACTGATACTGTATCAGTAGGAAACAGACGTTTTGCAGCCAGGAATGCAGCTGCCTGTGGACCTCCAGCTCGTTTCAAATCCTGGTCGCTGTTTCTGTTCCCCTGACTCTAAATGATTTATCCCTGTTGCAATCTAGGGCACCTGAGAAGGAACAACACAATTGGTACAAAGCTGGGTGTCGATTCAAGATAATAACATTTGGCTTTCACCAGATGGACGACCTGTGGCTCCTTCTACTTTGGTGTCCCAATTGGCTACCATTACCCATGGATTAGGACATATGAACAAAAGGGGGGTAGCGGACCAGATTCTGAAGCATTGGTATGCGCCTGGGATTCACCAAGCTGCTGCTAAAATCACCAGCAATTGTGCTACTTGCCAAAAGTTCTCTACCCAGGGTGGAGAAAAGACTACTCTGAGTGCTCATACTTGGGCCTATGGACCCTTCCAATATTTGCAGATCAATTTTATAGAGTTAACCCTTTCCTGTGGGTTTAAGTATTGTCTGGTTATTGTATGTGTGTTCAGTGGTTGGGTGGAAGCTTTCCCTTGCCGTCGAGCGGACGCCACTACTGTGGTAAAGAAATTAGTTACTGAGGTGGTTCCCAGATTTGGAATCCCTTTAAAAATTGACTCGGATAAAGGAACCCATTTCACGGCCAAAATCCTGCAAGATCTGTGTAGAGCCCTCCACATAGAACAACGGTTCCATACCCCATATCATCCCCAAAGTTCAGGGCATGTTGAAAGAAAACACCTCGATATCAAAAGGAAGTTAAGCAAGATTATCTCTGACACTGGATTAAAGTGGCCGCAGGCATTGCCTTGCCCTCATGCATATCCGAAATACCCGAACCGCAAACATGGTCTCACCCTCATGAAATTCTATTTGGGAGGCCGATTTTACTTGGATTTGAGCCTCCTGGAAAAATTAATCCTTCCCACTTGTCTGAATGTTATGACGAACTACTTCAATACTGTATACATCTGTCTAAAATTGCTTTCAGTCTCTCCTCTCAGGTTGCAGAAGCCTTACCTGTCCCAACTGATGTGCCTTGCCATGACGTGCAGCCAGGAAATTGGGTCCTGATAAAAGAATTCGGAGGAAAGACTGCCTATCTCCAAGGTGGAATGGTCCCTTCCAGGTCCTGCTGACTACCAACACGGCTGTGAAGGTAGCCGAGCGAGATTCTTGGATACACGCAAGCCACGTGCACCACACCATTGACCCTCATAAGTTGTGTGAACTTGCCTCTCCCGACGAATCGCCTCCTACTGAACCTGTCAGCCCAGAGCCAGAAGAAAACGACTTTCTACCGCTTTCTGAGAGAGAAATTGAATCACTTCTCCTGGACAAGGGATATACATCATCGAAATCAGAGACCGGGACCTCGCTCACTACGCCTCACTACAGGCCAGATCCCTTCTGGTCCTACTAGTCACGTTGACATTTCACACGAATCTACACCCAACCTTGCCATTGACCCTACCGGCACTTTGTCAGAGGATGGTGGGTATCTGAAAGCTGTTTTCCTTCCTCCACACTTCCTTATAACCTCCGTCCGCGCAAGTGCTGAAAGGATTACAATCCCTGCACAATGGCTAAACTCTTGTTCCTCCTTTGTATAGGCCTTATTTGGCTCCAAAGGGGGAATGGTATAGGTACTAATACCTTTCTGCAGCTGGCAAAAGGTATGGCATGAGCCGCAAACAAAACTAACTGTTGGGTGTGTGCGTGGGCACCACAAAGCGCACAGTGGATACCCAATAGGTGCCCTTCCGTTAAACAAAACTGGACTAGTAAGTGATGCATTACTGGAACAAAATGACCAAACTGTGTGGTTCAACCAGACTGGGTGCATCCAATTATCATTTAGTGGTACAAGTCCCCTATGTAGGAATCTTACAGGTACCACCTTTGTAGGGAAATCAAGCTGTACACACATTATAACAAAGGTGGATGGGACACATGTATGGCATAATGGTTCCACTATGTCTACCACAAACCTTTGGAGTACTCTATTCAAACCAGAAATAACAACCATATGGGGAGGGACCACTAGTACAGACCTTTGCAAGGAAGGTAACACCACCTTTGCAAACCGAGCCATGATGATATATCAGTCTGACTCGTGGAACATGTACAATTATTGGTGGATATGCGGTAAATTTGCCTATAAAAGGCTTCCGCAAAATGCATCAGGGTTTTGTTACCTCGGTCTCGTGGCACCAGCTATGAGAATTGTTGACACTTTGCCACCAGGGCATATCAGGAACAAGCGGGATGGGTCTTGGGAAAAAGCATGGAACTGGATAGAACAAACTGCCCTTGCAGTAGCTGAAACTACCATTCCATGGGTAGGGCAGGCAAAAACCAATCATGATTTGAAAACAATGTCCCTGCTTATGGAGAAATTCATGAATACCACAGAGGGCACTAGGTGTGGTACAAGAAAATTTAAATGAATTGCGAATCTTTACCCAGCAAAACAGACTGGCTCTTGACTATCTACTAGCGGCTCAAGGAGGGTATGTGGATTAATAGGCCCAGAGTGTTGTGTTAAAGTTTCTGATGTGAGTTCAAACCTAACCACAAGGATAAAAGAAATCCAAACATTGTCCGTCAGACAAAAACATTTAGAGAGCGGTTGCAAGACTGGAATCCTTTAAATTGGTTGGGAATAGGGTTAAGCGAACTCATGAAGAAGGTGGTGGCAGGAATATTGATGTTCCTTGTCTTAATATGCTCTATATACATAATGATACAGCTAGCCTTATGCTGTATTAAAGGGTGCTTACAAAAGATAGAGAATGTAGCAGAAAACAAGGTACAACAGATGCTTCTGCTAAATGTACAGAACCCTCCCGAGAAAGACTACAAAGACACTTGCACGTTTGAGGATGAATGGGAAAGGATGCTTAAGATTAATTGTGATCCACAAAGTGGATCAAAGGGGGGAATGAAGGATAAACTTAATTTGTTGTCAGTATGACCTCTGTGTGACCTGGATGTTAAGTCTGGTCTTTGTAAAGAGGTACGTGCTTGAACTCAGGTGAGCAAAGGGGGTAGGTAAAACTGGTTTGAACTTGTTGTAAGGCCTGCAAAGGGACTGTGAGGGGACAGATAATGACTGGAGGGAATTTGGTGCAAAGGGGCATGACCTGTATATGCATGCAACTGTAAGTGGTCAGTGAGAAAAAGGTAATTACCATGTAAGGTAGTACAAAAGGCCTTGCCTTTTGTTTGGGAAGTTGCAGAAACTTTTCCTGAGAGTATCCTGGAGATTTTTGCCCTGGAATGCATTCCTGAATAAAGCTGGTTGCTTAAGAAGGGTGTCTGGAATTGATTTGGTAGGGGTTTTGGGCCCCCATCCGAACCCTTGGATTAAAATTCTCCATCAGTAGCATACAGGCTCCTCCTCAGTGGGTCTGAATGTGTGTTAGTTTCAGCCTAGAAGCCATCATCAGCTTCCTCCCCTGCCACCTGCACCATAATGCAAAAAGAACACAGAGCAACGTAAGGGTTGCTCTGTATAACAGTTACCTTGATCAGTTTTTCGACATCTCCATCGCACAGTGACAGTAAAGGCACAGTAAATGGCTTCCATACGGGATCCAAGGTGTACTTAATCACCTGTGGTTTGGGAAGGAAAGAAAATGGTTAGATTAGAACAGTGGTCACCAACCAGTACATCGGGATCTACTGGCAGAACCTGGAGCCTCTGGCAGGTGATCCTGACTGATTTGGCCAGGAAACTATCAAGTGCTGGCACTTCAGTTGCCCCTCCACCTACTGACCTTCTTCCCTCTGCCTTGGAGCTGCCCCTTGGGAGCCTCCTGCTTGCTGTGCAGGGTGTGGGAGGAAGAGGAGGGGAGTGTTGATGTCAGGGTGTCCCTCCCCTCCCCACTCCTGTACCACATCTCCACACAGAGAGCAGGGGATGGAGGGAGCTTGGCAATGCAAATCTCTGTCACTCTCACACACTGTGTGTGTCTGTCATTCTCACACACACACACACACTGTCCTTCCCTCTCCTCTCCTGACCCAACATGTATGCTTAAATTTAATTATTTGAGTAGGGAGTTTTAAAATACCTAAACCTGTTGTGTCTGGAGTAATTATCCCTGTGGCAATTGTGCTCCTGGAGGTGGCTGACATGTCTGTGCAGCCCCTGAGAGGGTAAGAGCTGTGGGTCTCTACATGCTGTCCTTGCCTGCAGACACCACTCCTGCAGCTCCCATTGATCATTAACAGAGAACTGTGGCCAGTCAAGTCAGTGCCTGTAGATGAGGGGCAGCACATGGTGCCATTGCTGTACATGCTAGCTGCTTTCAGGAGTGGTGCAGGGCCAGGGCAAGAGTGAGCCTGCCTTGGCTCTGCTGCTCCATCCCTGGGGCAGCTGTCCTGCTGCTCCCAGTGTGGGTGGGACTTGAACCCACCACACTGTGTTCCCCAGGTGAATGCCTTATCCCCTGGTCTACTCCAGAGCCCAGCCCAGCCCAGCCCAACCCAATCCAATCCAATCCACCTCCTTAACCTTCAGCAGGTTTCTTATCCTGTGTTGGCTGTCTGGTCACTGCCAAGGCAGGCAGGACTTGAACCCACCAGCCTGTGTTCTCCAGGTGAATGCCTGATCCTATAAGCTACTCCAGAACCACCACCCCCTTTTAGGGCATCCCTTATCATAGAATCATAGAGCTGGAAAATACCTCAGGAGATCATCAAGTCCAGCCTCTGCCCAAAGCAGGACCAATCCCAACTAAATCAACCCAGCCAGGGCTTTGTCAAGCCGAGACTTAAAAACCTCTAAGGATGGAGATTCTACTACTTCCCTAGGTAACCCATTCCAGTGCTTCCCCACCCTCCTAGTGAAATAGTTTTTCCTAATATCCAACCTAGACCTCCCCCCCTAATATCCAACCTAGACCATCCCTGGAGCTGCCTGTGTTGGCTGTCTAGCTGCTCCCAGGGTGGGCAGAGGGACTTGAGCCCCCAACCCTGAGCTCCCCAAACAAATCCCCTAGGCCACTCCAGAACCCACCCCACCTCCCTACTGTCAGGGCATCCCTTTCCACACTCCGAACCCCTTGGCCCAAGACCAGAGCCTGCACTCCAACCCCCTACCCCAGTCTGGTGTAAGTGAATGAGATTCGTGGAGGAAGGGGGATGGAGCAAGCAGGGTGAGGCCTTGGAGAAGGGGTAGAGCAGGGGCGGGTCTCAGAGAAGGGTGGGGAAGGAAGCCGGGCAAGGGTGTTTGGGTTTGAGGTAGATCTTACATTGCACTTAAATTGAAAAAGTGATCTTGTGGTTAAAAGGCTGGAGACCAATGGATTAGAAGGAGCCAGTGGAAGTGAAGTGTTGAACACAAAGCAAAGGCTGGAGACATGTTTTCAGTAACTTTCAACTGGCCCAAGGTTGGCGTAGCTCTGGTGAGGTCAGAGGAGCTACAATGCATTACATGGGCAATAGCATCAGCCAGTAACAGCGGCTGTCACGGAATCTGAGCCCTGAGCCATTGGTCTGGTCCACATGCCAACTCCTTTACTGAAATTCAACTTAAGTTGTCTCAGAAATGGCATTTTCCTGCTTGGAAACCTTTCCTGTTTGTTAGGACTCCATTCTGTAGTATTTCATCAAAGTGTAAAACCAGGCAGACATAACGTCTCCAATCTGAGTCATCTTCAACCCGGGCTGATGCTGGGACTTCCAGAGTTAAAGTATGAGTTTCTATGGGGGTGATGCTGGGACTTCCAGAGTTAAAGTATGAGTTTCTATGGCAGGAACTATGGAACCAATCTCCCAGCTCAGAGCTATACGACTCTTACACAGAACATGCACTGAGGGGTGATTCACAGAAGTGTGGGGAGGAGGTCAGCTCCCTGTGCTGAGGCAGGACTAAATAAACCTAGACAAATCCTGGACAGGGATATGCTCAAACTGTTCTAAAACCTTCCAAATACACGCAGCCAAACTCCAGATTCTGCAGCCTCCCTTGGGAACCCTTTTCCAGTGCTTAACTGTCCATAGGCTTAAAAATTTTAAATACCCAACTTAAATCTTCCTTGCTGCAAACTATGCTGATTACTTCTTGTCCTACCCTTGAGTGACACTGAAAACAACCAATCACTGTGAAGCATGACACACACTAAACAGGAGACTTCACAAGGAAGGCAAACATGCCTTCAGCCTTACCTTTGAAATGCTAGCAGGTAAGATTAGGAATGTATTTTTCCACGTTATTTCTCTCAAATAATACAACTTCCATTCCTCAAGGATGCACTCCCAGCCAGTTTTCAGCCATGCAGAACAGCGAACACTAAACATACATGACAGGTACATCTACTATATATTTGAGAGAGACTGTCTGTCTGTTCAAGAACTCCTCCCAAATGGTACGGGCTAGGACCATCAAATCTGGTACGTAGCTTCCTCTGACTATAACTTAAAGCAAGGTCAGAGTTTGGTTGTGTGGAGGTGGGGGAGTATGGGGACACATAAAACCATACAAAAAAAGGGAATCACCAGGAAGGTGAAAGGGGCTGGCTGAGGGTGTACCCCCCTTCCAGGACTCCCGCAGCCCCAAGCCTCCACCCCCCCCAGGTGCTCTTCTGGGAGGACGAGGGGGGCTACAGCTCTCTCCCCACCATTCATACAGGAACATTGCTGGCTGTTCCCCTTTGTCAGGGAGTGAGGGGAAAGTGCACAGTTTGCTGCATTCCTCACTCTGGCTGGGAACCGCAGGGGGCAGAAAAACCTGGACCTGCCCCAGCCAGGGGACATGCACCCCTGCCCCGGCTGTGCCAGGTGGAACTACAGCAGCCATGGAGAGTCACTTCTCATGTGGCCCCAAGCTGCTGTGGTGAGAGGGGGCTGGGGTTATCCTCTCTCGCTAGGAAAGCCAGCAGACTCCAGCCCCACCCCAGAGCAATGATTCAAACAAATGAAGCATGCACGTTTTCATTTATTTTCCAAAAAACACAATTGAACTGCATTAAGGACCTGAGCAAACACTGGGTAAATCTTCTAGTTGCTTAAAACTTCTGATTTCTCCAAAGCCATCAAGGGCTTCCACGAACAATCAGGATTAGCATTGCTCTGGCAGGATAGGCTGAGCTGTCAGCGCCTAGTGACGCGAAGCACGGACTGGCTTTTATTTTGCAACAAGGGTGATGCAGACAGTTCCCCGTTAGGGAATAAGAAAAAAACCTGACATTAAGAGCACACTTTAATGCAAGATTTGTAAACACTTCCTCCATCAAGTTGGAAAAACCCGGGGGGGAACCCACGCACATTAAGACCACAAGCTTCATGGTGCCCATATGCTACTAGACACCATGTCCTGGGGGTGGGTGTCTATGAAAGGATCAATGCTTATTTCACCACATGGCACCCAGCTGCGGAGTCACACCTTACTTTAAAACACACTGTAATGACAGCATTAGCCTTCCGCAGCAGACACCTCTGTTACTGAACAACACATAATGACAGGAACAGCCAGGAACATATGAAAAGCTGCAGCCCAAAGGAGCCAGCAATCACCTCATTCTAGTACCCTCCCCTCCCCACCATCTAGATGTTTCTGTCATTCAGAATTCCAGTTTATTTTCAGGGCAGTTAAGTGGGACGTTATTTAAGCCCCTGAAAATGTACAGAATTTCCGCCCCCCCAGGTGCCTATAGAAAATAAAACTTTAATAGACTCTGTCATGTATGGCACCAAGCTTCGCGCAATCCATGTATTTTATTGAGTGTCAGGTTTCCCAACAAAATTTGCAGCAGATAATGAACAAACACTGCCAGTGCCAAGCGGCCAGTAACGAGTCAAATGGGACTCACTAAAATGTGTCTCTAGAGCTGGCCAGCAAATGACATCAAGTTTTCCCATGGAAAGTTTCAGTTTTGTAGGAAGGGGGCATTGTGTTAGAAAAACACTCCACAATTCCCAACCAGTTCTGGTTTTCAGTTCATCTTAGCTCTGAATGGATGGTCCTAGATTTGAAATTCTCCGTTTTCTCTGGGATTAAGCAGTCACAGGGACTGTACTGGTGACTCTACCCTTCAGTTAGAATGCTTTGGCCAACACTGTCAAAAGCAGCCTCTGATTCTGAGTGCCCAATCTGAGACATTTGTGAGCAGCACCAAGCATCAGCTGTTCTGGTTGAAGTCAAGGTAAGGAAATGATTATGCATGGTCAAAATGAAATTAATAAACCCCCATAATCAGAAACCCTAAAAATACATTGATTATAGACTTGTAGGACTAGAAGAGACTAAGGATGTTAAATATCTAGTAACTGACTAATCGAATAGTCAATGCATTTTTTATCGACTATTTGATTATTCGATAGGGCGCCTCCGCCTTTTATGTGTAGCAACAGCCCTAGAGCTGATACTACACTTCACAGGAGAAAGCGCTGCATGGAGTACGAGGTCAGCTGCTGACCCCTGGCTCCATGCAGCGCTGCCACTTTGAAACACCGCAGGGAACCAGGCATCAGGCTCCATGCGGCATTTCAAAACGGCAGCGCTGCATGGAGCCCGGGGCCAGTGGGGGAGTCCCCCGCTGATCCTGGGCTCCACGTGGCGCTGCCACTTTGAAACACCACATGCAGCCTGGGGACACCCCAACTGGCCCCGGGCTGCACATGGCGTTTCAACGTGGCAGCGCTGCGTGGAGCCCGGGGTCTGGACCCAGGCTGCATGCGGCGCTGCCACTTTGAAGTACCCCCTCCTCTTCCCCTTCCCCCCTGTTGCTGCCTCTTTCTGCCTGTCAATTATATGTTTAGCTCATTTGCTGCAACTCTGACCATCACTTCTCCCCCCTTCCAAGTCACACAGTCTTGGGCATGGCTAGGCAAGGAACAGACTTACAACAAGGTCTATCTGTCCCCTCATCAGTAATGCTACCAGAAAAAAGGTTAAGGACAAAAAGGCACCAAGGGTATGTCTAGACCACATGGCTCGTTGACGGAGCCATGTAAACTAGTTTACCCGACATAGTCAGTGAAGTGGGGATTTAAATAATCCCCGCTTCATTAAAATAAAAATGGCCACCACGCTGTGCCGACAATCAGCTGATCCGGCACAGCACGGCAGTCTAGATGCGGATCGGTCGATAAGGGAAGCCTTTGTCGACCTCTCACTTATGCCTCGTGAAACTTATGCCGTACAGTGCAGCGGCCATGTTTATTTTAATGAAGCGGGGACGGAGCCATGTAGTCTAGACATACCCCAACTGTTTAATCTAAAGCCTCAAATAATAGTCCTACTCACCTCTGTTCTGTGGACCAGCATCCATTTCCCATCATCGCCTGGTTTATAAAACTCTAGAAATGGATCCGACTTTCCAAACAGGTCCTGTGGAAAAATGCAATATAGGTTATACAACTATTTCATTCAGCCATACAATGCTCAGGCACGGGACACCCTGAAAAAGAGAAATGACACTCTCCACTACAATGTAGAGGACCTAGTCCTCCTAGTTGTCTTCTGCTGAGGCACGGAAGAATATATCACAGAATTAAAGTGACCATAAGTGATTATTAAACATCCCCACATTCTACAAGAGTAACTGATAGGATTAATAATAAGCACCTAAAATGGGAGCATTGTTATAAAAGAAGCTAGCCTCATCTTTATTTTGACCTGCACATTGTAAGTATTAAGGATGTGGTTTTCCAAAGCTCTCAGCATTAGTCTGACTCTGATCCTATTTGAAGTCAGTGATCAAACTCCACTGATGCGATGGGCGTAGTGTAACAGCAATGCTAAGCACTTTTGCAGCTCATACCCTAAACATATAGGACTTGTCCTAAAAGTGTGGACACATTTGTAGCAGTTCCAACTTTCTAGCAGTTTAGGTTGTCCCCGCATATTTAACAGAAGGCAGCCAAACTGACAGAAGACAGGTTTAAATCCATTTAAGAACATTCACACACCACGAAGCAACCATTTAATTAAACTGGGTTAAAATCCCGCTTTTTATTAAACAACTCTGTTTCAACCAGACCTTGTACAGATTATAATATGTTTTAATATGGAAGGGAATAAGGCTTTAGTGGGCACAGCCAGCTTCTTCAGATGAGTGGAGCAAGAGGCACAGAGAGGTTTTTTTTGTTAGTCTCAAAGGGTACATCTAAGAATACGCATTCTGCATCCAACGGAAAACCTTGCAGCTGAATTCAGGGTTAGAAAAATATCTGAAGTGTTAAAAAAACTCAAAATGTACACCACATGTCCCGGAATGAAAAGATATTCACAGCAATAAACAGCACAGAGCAACCCTTTTGTGGTTTCTCTAGAGCAAACCACAGCAGCCTTGACACACAAATCATGTAATACTCTGGGAGATATACTGACTCCAGCCAATGCTTGTTTGTTGTCAACTTTCACTGTCTTTTGCTACACTCCTGATAAAGATCCGCTTGTTTCCTGGCTGTTTATAGACAGGCAGTTTCTCTATATGCACAGAGATTATTCATAGCTGCACACACTTCCGGCATACAGGGCCATAGTCTGACATTGTTAGTTTTAGGACAATCCCCAAAATATAATCCATGAGCAGTCCACTTGCCATCAATGATATTGCTCATGGGGTAAGGTGCTACTCAGTGAGCAAAGAGATCAGAATCTGACCCCAAATGGTGAGTAATAACAAGTTTGTTGTTTAATATCCTCAAAAGACAAAACACCCAACACAACTGATGGGGCAAGGAAGTAAAGGTCCAGCAGCAATGATATGTGAGCAAACGTTTGGACTGATCCCAGGATCTCACTTCACAGCTGCCCTTTTTCATCAGTAGATCTCAAAGCAATTTCAATAAACATCACTATCCCCATTTTACAGATGGGGAAACTGAGGCTAGGGAGACAAAATTATTTGTCTTACTACCCAGCAAGCCAATGATAGAGATGGAAATGGAACCCGCTCCTCCCAGATCTGCTGAGTGCCAGTGTAATCTCTATTACTATCTATTAGGTCAGTGTTTCTCAAATTGGGCTCCGTGAGACATCTCCAGGGGCTCTGCGAGGTTGACAAACTGGAAACATCGATAGGTACAACACATACAATCAGTGGACCGCTGGGGCTCCGCATAAATTTTTACGCATCCAGAGCCCAAAAAGTTTGAGAACCGCTGTATTAGGTTATCCTGTGTCACTTTCACAAGTAATAATTTTCAGGATCCCTTGGCTGATAAACATGTTTAAAGGTTGCACATTGGGGGGAAAAAAATCCACACACCTTTTTATCCAGTTTTCTGCCAGCCATGCTCAGAGTGATCACTCTGTTATCTGACAGCTCTTGGGCAGCTATCTGAAAGACAAGAGAACATTTTATTCATTTTTAGAATGAAAATTAAATTCATGATTAATTGCATGAGAGATTCCAAACCCACAATTAGGAGAGGGAATGTTAGGCCATTTTGGGTTTTTCTGATTTAATCATGTACTGTTTTAGCATCACTACAAGCTGCGTAAAACCTGTTCTCAAATAAACTTATTACATAGCCTAAAATACAGCAAGGGTTTAGACTAATTCCACCTTTGTCAAACTGTAAGTAATTTTACCACTGCGCACGCAAGTCTAATTCCCCACCCCCTCCTTTTCTATAACTGTTAATGAAAAAACCTAAAGACTAGTGAGTTTATAAAAAGATCACCATATACCTCACCTAAAGGAGTCATTTACAAGGTTGATTAATACACATGACTCATAATTAAACCATCTGTGGTCCTGATCCTGCAATTGGATACGTATGGATGCATCCATTCACCATATGCAGCCCCACTGAACTTATACAAACCCAGACATAGGATGGGGCTCCAAGTGTTGCTATTGGGATTCAGACGGAGACATGGAGGAGTCTGAAGGAACCATCAAGATACCTTTTTCCCCTCTACTACCCCTCTGCTCTCTGTCTTGGAAGCTTAAAACTCAAACTAATCACCTTTACCCGGATAGCCTAGACATACTGGCTCTTTGTTGTATGGCTGCTGAGTTACTACAGTCCATGAGCCTGATGCTTATTTCCAAAATCCCTGCCTCCCACTTTTTCACTCCACGGAAGAGCTGACCAAATGGCTGCTGCCCTCTATTCTTTAGTCTTCCCAGGTCGTGCTCCAGTACAAGATGGCTGATGCAAATGCTGTACAAATGAAAGTTGGGCCATGATCTCTTTGCCCCATTTAATTTCACAGAAGCTTTTTGGGTGAAATCTAAACCGGTAGAAAGAAAAATAATTCCATGGGAGTGATATGCTTAGCACTGACGCAATGTGTTGTGTTCCCTCCCTCAATTGGCCTCTGACCCAGCCTTGGAAAAGTGACATTGACCAAAGCTGAAAATAGCTTTTTTCCTACAACATTTGCTTCCCAAAATGATTAGCTTAAAAACAGTGAGCCATGGAGCTTCTGTTGGGCTTGAGCCAAGCGAAGCTGGTTATTTTCATAAGAATCGCCACTCTGAGGGTATGCCTACACCAAGCAGCTTTGTGTCGATCCAGCCTTGTCGCTAAAAGTCAGCTGGGGTGAACGCTGTTTGTCGGCATTCTGCCAACAAAATACTTGCACACCCTATGAGGGCGTTCTTCTTTGTCAGTGGGAGAGCATTCCTGCCGACAAAACCACATTCACACTTTTTACTTGCCATGGCAAAACTTTGTCATTCATGGGCAGTGTTTTTTAAACACCCATGAACGACAAAAGTTGTGTCGATGAAGTGTGAGTGTAGACATACCCTGATTCAGGCCAATGGTCCATCTAGTCCAGTGTCTTGTCTTCTGACAGTGGCTAATGCCAGATGCTTCAGAACAATTCAGGACAATTATCAAATGATCCATCATTCCCTGTCATCCACTCCCAGCTTTTAGAAGTTTAGGGACACCCAGAGCATAGACCTGGGATTCTGACCATCTTGGCTAATAGCTGTTGATAGACCTATTCTTCCTAAACTTCTCTCATTCTTTTTTGATTCCAGCTATTATATATCTAAATAGAGGTAGTCCTCTCTTTTGTGAGATGAACAGTCCCAGTCTTTTTAATCTCTCCTCATATGGAATTTCTTCCATACCTAAAAGAAGTTTTGTTCCCCTTCTCTGTACCTTTTCCAACTCCAATAGATCTTTTCTGAGATGGGGTACTGGACCTGCATGCAGAATTCAAGGTGTGAATGTATCATGAATTTATACAGTGGCATTATATCTATCCCTTTCCTAATAGTTCCTAACATTATTAGTAGGGCTGTCAATTAATGCGCATTAACACCTGCGATTAACGCAGAGCACAATTTACGTGTTAATTTCAAAGGGGCAGCCCAAAGCAGCCTGGGATCAGCTGGGGACTCCAGCTGATCCCAGGCTCCTGCAGTGCTGCCCCTTGGAAATGCTGGGGCGGCCTTTCAAAGGGGCAGTGCTGCACCGAGCTCAAGTCAGCTGGGGACTCCAGCTGATCCCAGGCTTCTGCTGTACTGTCCCTGGGGCGGTGTTTCAGAGGGACAGTGTGCGCAATTAATCGCGATTAATTTTTTAATTGCTTGACAGCCCTAATTATTAGCTTTTTTTGACTGCTGCTGCTCATTAAGCTGATGTTTTCAGAGAACTAGCCACAATGACTCCAAGATGTCTTTCTTGAGAGGCAACTGCTAATTTAGATTATCATTTGTACGTACAGTTGGGATTATGTTTTCCAATGGTCATTACATTACATTTATTAACATTGAGTTTCACCTGCCATTCTGTTGCCCAGTCACCCAGTTTTGCAAGATCCCTTTGTAACTCTTCAAAGTCCGCTTTGAACTTAGCCTGGAGTAATTTTGTATCATCTGCAGACTTTGCTACCTCCCTATTTACATAAGATCATTTACGAATGTGTTGACTGCTCTGGTCCCAGAACAGCACCTCAGGAGTTACTCTTTACCTTTCTCCACTGTGAGAACTGACCATTTATTTCTACCCTGTGTTTCCTGTTAGCCAGTTACTGTTTCATGAGAGGACCGTGACTGCTTAGTTTAAGAACCTATGGGGTGGGACTTTGCCAAAGGCTTTCCGAAAGTAAGTATGCTCTGTAAATGCAATCACCTTGTCCTCATGTTTGATGACCCCCTCAAAGAACTGTAATAGATTGGTGAGGCATGATTTTCCTCTACAAAAGCCATGCTGACTCTGCCCCAACACATGTTGCCTGACAATTCTTAGTTTCAATCCTGTACTGAAATTAATTTTACCAGCAAGGATTACCTCTAGAGCCTTTTAAAAAGGTTACATTAGCTATCTTCCAGTCATCTATACAAAGTTCGTAGCTCTGTAATTTCAAATCTGAGTTGTGTCACAACTTTTGGGTGAATACCATCTGGTCCTGGTGACTTACTATTGCTTAATTTATCAATTTGTTCCAAAAATCTCCTCAATTGAAACCTCACTCTAGGGCAGTTCCTCAGATTTGTCACCTAAGAATGGCTCAGGCATGGGACTATCCCTCACGTCTTCTGTAGACCAATGCAAAGAATTCATCTAGCTTCTCTTCTATGGCCTGGTCTTCTTTGAGTGCTTCTTTAGCACCTTGGTTGTCCCAGTGGCCACATTGACCATTTGGCAGGCTTCCTGCTTCTGATGTACTTAAAAAAAAGAAGTCTGCTCTTAGCAAAAATCTAAGTGCTCTTCAAAAGTCTTTTTTGGCCTGCCAAGTTATACTCTTGCATTTGACTTACCAGAGTTTACGTTCTTATTCTCCTCAGTAGAATCTGACTTTCAAATTTTAAAGGATGACTAACCACCTCCTTTGCTCTGTTTGGCCACTTTTCCATTCCTTTTTCTGCTCAGCAGCACCTCTTACGGCTCCCCTGGGGAATTAGCTGCCTTGTCTGATGCCACTTCCTGCAGTTATTCAGCGTCTCATTCCCCTCACTTACACCTGGCCTCTCATGAACCAGGAGCTGCAGCTTCAAGCCTCAGCCCTCTGACTAGGTCACATTAAAGCTCTCCCTGCTTCCAGGTATCTCCAAATGGGCTGTCCCTACAGTTCCACTCCAGCAGTGATTTGTAGGGGAACCCTGGCCCACCCTCTACCCCAACTTCCAGTCCAGAGACCTTCAACCCAGCAACTCTGGGCTTCTACTCTACCAGCATGCTCTGTGCATTCCCTGGACCGCTTTGAATGCTTCCCCCTGGCACTGGGGACTCTGACTGCGGATTCCCCCCCAGTCTGCCAACTTCCTCTCTTTATAGATCCCACCCAGCAGAATGTCCTCTGCAATTAGACCCTAGCTCTCCCCAGCTGGACTTCTGCAATTAGTCTGCAGCCCTCCCTAGCTTTCCTCCAGGTGCAGCCTAAAGGTTAATTGGCCTAACTTACGCCTTGGGTGAGGTGGATACGCCATCACAGGTACACAGGTAGCTAGAGCCTCCTGTAGGTAGGGTGTTTGTAAATATTTTCCATTGCAGCTTGCAGACATTTCTTCTTGGAACTGTTCCTTTTAATTTCCATTTAACTGGCTTCCTCTTTTCTGTGTAGTTCCCCTTTGTGAAGTGAAATGCTACTACAGTGGGATTCTTTGGCATTTCCTCCCTTCCTGATGTTAAATTAAATTACAATTATGGTCACTGTTACCAAGCATTTCACCTCCTGAATCAGATCCTGTGCCTCACTTAGGACTAAATCAAGAATTGCATCTCCTCTGGGGTGTCCCCAGGACTAGCTGTTTCTAGAAGCAGTTATTAATGATGTCTAAACACTTTATCTCTGCATCCTGTCCTGTACCCAGTCAATGTGGGAATAGCTGAAATACCGGCCCCTTCCCCTTATTGGGTTTTCTGTTTTTGTAGCCTCTCATTTCCCAGAGCAATTCACAATTACTATCACCATCCTGGTCAAGTGGTCAGAAGTACATTCCTACTGCTATGCTCTTATTATTCAAGCATGGACTTTTTCTCTATATAGATTGTGCCATACAGTTTGATTCACTTAAGATTTTTACTATATTTGATTCTGTGCTTCTTGTCACACACTATGCCACTCCCACCAAGCAGTACAATCTATTCAGTCATTCCTATATATTTTAGATCCTGGTATTAGCATGTCCCATTGATTATCATTGTTGCACCAAGTTTCTGTGATACTTATATTAATATCCTCACTGATTACCAGGCACTCTAGTTCACCCATTTTATTATTTAGACTTCTTGAATTGTATGTAAGCACTTAGAAAATTTACCAATATTTAGTTGTCTGTCTCCATGTGATGTAAACTCTTTTGTGTTTGACTGTTTCTCCTCATTTCCTACCTGTACTTCCTCAACTTCTATCCTCTCCACTTTGGAGGCTACAGAATATCCCCTTTAATAAACCTTTCCCTAAGGAATATCACTGTCTAAAGAGTATGCTCTTCCATGCCCATTGGTTTTCTCCCAGCCCGTTAGTGCAAAAACTCTTCTATAACTTTTTAATAGTGATAGAAATCTAGCCGTGTTAGTCTGGTGTAGCTGAAACAAAACACAGGACTATGTAGCACTTTAAAGACTAACAAGATGGTTTATTAGATGATGAGCTTTCGTGGGCCAGACCCACTTCCTCAGAACAAATAGTGGAAGAAAATAGTCACAACCATATATACCAAAGGATACAATTAAAAAAAAGAACACATATGAAAAGGACAAATCACATTTCAGAATAGGAGGAGGATGCGGGGGGGGAAGGTAAATGTAAATGTCTGTGAGCTAATGGTATTAGAGGTGATAATTGGGGAAGCTATCTTTGTAATGGGTAAGATAGTTAGCGTCTTTGTTGAGACCGACGCGTAGAGTGTCGAATTTTAGCATGAATGACAGTTCAGAGGATTCCCTTTCAAGTGCAGATTTAAAAGGCTTCTGAAGCAGGATGCAGGTAATTAAGTCGTTGAGACAGTGTCCTTTCTGGTTGAAATGGCAAGAAACTGTTTTTTCTTTGTGATCCTGTCTAATATCTGTTTTGTGGGCATTGATCCTTTGGCGAAGTGTCTGAGACGTTTGTCCAATGTACAAAGCAGACGGACACTTTCGGCACATGATAGCATAAATTATATTTCTGGATGCGCAGGAATATGATCCCATCCATCTCCCCAAAATGACACCCTTCATTAATGTACACTGTGTAGCTGTACCTGTATTGGGCCCAGAATATTGGGAGACAAAGCAGGTGAGGTAATAGCTTTTTATTGCACCAACTGCTATTTGTGAAAGACCTGAAGAAGAGTGCTGTGAAGCTTGAAAGTTTCTCTCTCATTTGTCTTTCATTAATGCCACAAAAAAGGCCCCTGGACATTAGCATGTTAACCATACCATGGTCTTCTCTGCCACGCAAATTGTTTTCCCAGCAGTATCTTTGCCTTTGGGTAGCATCTACATTTCATTTGTCATCCCAGCATTCAGGATATTTAAACTGATGCAAAAGTTCAGTTCCTACTCCCAGCCAGATCAATCTCCTGAGCAAATTTTCTACCCTGCCTTCAGCTTACGAGGCTCTGAAGATAACAGGGCAGTCCTATCACTGGCATAAGTCAGTGGACACCAATTTACAGAAGCTGAGGATCTGGCCCTAAGGGCTAAAACCACCTATTGTTGCTACTCACATTATACTAGCACATAATCACCCTCCTATACCATAAAAAGGCTTTCACTGCCAAACATCAGTGGGTTGGTTTGGACTGGAATATGCTCCAATGCAGGGGTGGGGAATCTTTTTTCTGTTAGGGGCCAATGACCCATAGAAAAAATCCATTGTGGGCTACACAGCCCTGGGTGTGTGTGTGTGGCTTGGGGCTTTCCCTAGGTTCTGGAGTGGGGTGGGAAATGAGGGGTTTAGGGGTGCAGGAGGGGCTCCAGACTGGGGCCGAGGGGTTTGGAGTGGGCTCAGGTACAGGAGGGTCTGAGGACTGAGGCAGGAAGTTCAGGGTGTGGGTACAGGAGAGAGTGAGAGGTGCAGGCTCCTGCTGGGTGCCGTTTACCTCAGATGACTTCTGGGGAGTGGGGCTAAGGTAGGCTGCCCCCTGCCCTGGCCCCCCAGTGCTCTCAGAAGCTGCCACTATGGGTATGTCTAGACTACATGCCTCTGTCGGCACTCAGCACCCATTGGCTGCAGTTCCCTGCCAACAGGAACTGCAGGGGCACACAGACCCAGACTCAGAGCTTCCTTGAGCCTCAGAGCCGCATGGACACCAACCAGTCTGGCAACCTAACTTACATCTGAAGTTATGGTTCCAGCCATGGGGTCACCAAGACTAAGGGCTTTTGGTTTGCAGCCTGGAGCTTTGCCGCAGGCCAAATCAAATTAAACAGACAAGAGGTTCCCCACCTCTGCTCTAATGTGTTTCTTAGTGTGTTAAGAAAAGAAAAAGAAAAAGAAAAGCAGGGTGCCAGCGATTTTCTGAATCACAGCTGCTGTTTTTTTTAAAAAAAGCTTCATCCTCCTCTAAGAGCTGCCCCCTCCCAACCTCTCCTCTTCCACTGCTCCCTGCTGCTGAGCGGCCCTTGCAATGGTTTGTGTGACACAGGGTATTACCAGGCACGACAAACTCCTGGCATCATGAGGAGTGGGGAAGGGGGGAGAATCAGCAGCCAAAGACAATCGGGATCAGAGAAACTCGGAGAGGTAGAATGCGCACACTTTGAGTTTTATTAGTACAATATAGTTCAGAACATTCCCTGGTGCCAAATCCCAGCAAGAGTAGTTAAAAAAGGAAGCAGAATCACATCTAGGTCATTATGGGAAATCAAGGAACAATTTTCTTCAGAAGGAGCAATCAGAGGATTTTTACTGCTTACGAAAATGCAGAGGCAGTGGAGAGTTATAGCCTTTTGAGTCTCTTCAGAAAGCTGACATGGAGCACCATTTGTGGCCTCTGAATAACTGCTAGCACAAAGCACTTACTCTGGTTCTAGGAGACAGGGACAACATGGTGCTTAGGGAGATGCTGACTGTATCATGGCACATGCTGAATTTCTTAATATCGAGCATGTTGCTTGTGCTTCACAGCACTACCTGGTCCCCGTGCTGCCCAGTGCAGAAGTACACAGGCGAGTGGATGCTTCAGAAGGATGGAAGAACGGTCAGCGCTGGCATGTTTCACAGTGCAAGTTGGGATTCTCTTGGCTCGGTCAGTTGCAAGGACTGAAACTCTGGCTTTAAAGGCATTCCTGGCCAGGAACCAGACCTGCACGTCTGGAAGTGACACCAGACACAATCTCTGTATGTGGCCTGGCCAGCAGTGGGGCACAAAGATGCTCTTGGTTAGTACATTACCACCGGCTGCCCACAGCTCCAGGGAGCAGATCCTGAGAGCAGGGCTGCTATCTCACAGCAATCTTTCACCCTTCTTAGGACCGAGTACATCACTATCTGCCCTATACACGTGGTCTTTAAGGCCCAGAACTAGGAGAATGGGACCCTCTGATGAGTCAGGAGCTGGGAAAGCTAATGAAGGCTAAAAGTACTGCTGTAAGAGGAGGTAGCAAGGCCCAACAGAAAGGCTAAAAATCAGGATGTTCGGGTTCTAGTCCTGGCTTGGTGACAGATTTGCTGTGTGACCTCAGACAAGTTGTTTCCCCTCTTTAATGCAGGGATAATGACAGTGGGCAGAAGATTAAAGAATCTAGCACAGAAAGCCCTGCAGGAGGGACCCAACAAAAAGCGGAGGCTGTGGCTGGAATTTGGGCTGTTCGTTCCTTTGCTAATGAGGCTAAGCCCGAGCAAGGCAGAGTGCATGACCCTCTACGCCGCACACTGATGCAGCAGCAGGGTGGGAATGGCAGCTGCTCCTCGGCACTTGTAACATTTAATTGCGCTCACTCTGCACTCATGCCAAGCCTGCCTCAAAGCACCTGAATAAGCCCTTTGGAAGCACACTTCGTTGCAACAGAGGGGCTCTGTGAGTCTCACCTCCTGGGATAACACGTTAAGCTGCATAAGTGACTTTGGTGACTGAAATTATTTTACAGATTTCCCCTCTCTGGGCTTGGGGGAAAAGCCCTACATAATGAACTCCCCTTCCACTCTGCCTACAAATCAGCTGAGACGGCCTTGGTCCTCACCCTGACTGATGCGGAATTGTTAGCACAAGCTTCCAGCACAGTACAGAGCTTAGTGCAGCATTTAACCCTTTCCAACCATGGCCCCTCCGACGGATCCAGCTACAAGTTTTGTAAAGAAGGGTCTTTGGAAACGTGGCCTCCTTGGAGGGACATTTGGATTGAAAAGACGCAGCTGCCCATGCAAGAGTGATCAGCAAAATGTTGGGGACAGGCAGGTAATTGGCTCAGTAACAGCAGTGGGAGGAGAGAGGCGGTGATCCCACACCCAGGGGGCATCTGGGACTGGCAAAGTGACTTGCTTAGGAGAGCGGGAGGGTCACAGAAGGTTGCTTCATCCCAGTTCTGAATGGCTCAAAGGACTCATGAGCAGGGTACTGCATGTTCCATGGGGGGAGGAGGGGGGCTTCAACCCAGCAGCACCTCAGCAGGGAGCTTTCACTTCCGTCGCAGACGACTTAGAAGAAGTCCCTTTCCTGCGGGTGCGCCTCAGCGGAGGGGGTACAGGGATAGCAGTTGTCCAGAGGGAGAGAAAGAGCTGTGGTGTTCCCTGTGCACCGTGTCATGGGAGGGCCAGAAAAGGGAGCACAGAATGAAGGGAATAATGTACAGGTGCAAAGCAAGTAATTCAGGAGCCCTGGCTGGGAACCAGGGCGGATAAAAATCAGATTTTTAAAAAATTAAAATTTATTTGATTTATTTAAACCAGATTTCTTTTTATTTTTTAAAATCAATAAAATACTAAATTTCTCATTTAAAAATAACAGTTACAATTAAATCTCATCACAAACATGCTACACCTACAGTCGCATAAAAATGAACGAATGGCTTTAGTCTGTCCAGCCTAGCAAACAGCTTTTGATTCCTGAAAGTTCTGGGCTTTCAATTTCTGTTTATCAGCCAACTAACGTCACCTGTGTGAAGACAGACACGGGGCTGGATCAGATGGTTTCTGTTCTGTGCTTTTGTGCTGGTGAACTTGGGCCAAGCACAGCAGAGTTAGTTAAGACATTGTCTTAAAGACAAAGAAACAATATACAGGCAAGAACGGAGGCAGCATAGAAAGGACAAGTGGACTGGAAAGAAAAAGGCAACACATCGTTCAGCAGGCACACAGCTTCCTATACTCCCCTCAGTTGGCTTCTGGGCATAAGAGAGACCCTGTCTGGGAATACTTCGAAGAAATTCATTCCCTGGGTGAAAAAGGAAAAAGTGTCAAGTGTGAGCAGTTCAACAAGATGTTGCAGGGCCTCATTGCAAGAATTAATCATCATAAGAGAGCAAGTTGTAGCAGTTTTAAGGACACGGCACATTTAATGTTCTGAGGAGTTGTCTGTTAGAGTTAATAAAGTTTGAAAATTAAAAAAAAAAGTGTAAGGACAGTCCTCAGCCAGCAACTCAGGAGACTGTTGCAATTGCAAATGTGAAATATAGATGTAACATGTAAGATCTAGTTTAATAAAATACAAGTGCTATTTTGTTTGTGATTTAGTTCTTATCTTTTCTAATGTACTGCTGCTGCATCTGCAGCTTGACATAGGTAATGAATATTATGTGCTATTTCCTAAATTAATAAAATCAAGTTATGTAAAAAAATTACACAAAGTATACTCTTCTAGCTGTTGTTCATTTACAGCTCAGTACAGCATTTTACATCAGATTTGCACCATTGTTTAAGAAATATATGAAGTAGTATCAGTGGGAAACCTGATTTAAGTCAATGATTTTTTCTTGGTGATTTAAATTGCCTTGATTTAAATCAATCCACGCTGCTGGAAACCAGAGCAGACGTTTTGTTTGCTTTCCCAGTCGCTGACCCACAATTTCCATCACATTCTGCTGTGAGTGAGCAGCGCTCCCCAGGAGCAGCAAGTGATGGAAGAGATCCTGGCACCCCTCCCCAATGGGCACATGGGCCACATCTACACTATGAGATAAGGGCAAATCTACTGTGGTCGATGTCTGGTCCCCTGATTTTTCAAAGTAGAAGGTCCGTGTTCTCACTGCAGAGAAAAATTCAATGTAGTCCAAAGTAGTGCATCCCCATTAAGGAGCCAGACGTCAACTTTGAGAGCAATGCACTGTGGGTAACTATCCCACAGTGCCTGTGTCACTTTGCATTCTGGGTTATGCTCCTGATGCATGCTGGGACCAAAACTGTGCAGTGGGTGGTTATGGGTTCATGTCGTCAGCATCCCATAATGTGCTCGTCTGTTGCCTCCCCCCTGATTGAGACCATTGGGAAACAGTCTTTTTGTGCCTTTCTTGGCCCTGGTTCCCTGCGCATATGCCATAACAACCCAAGCATGGATCCTGCTTTGCATCAAACCATTGTGATGTGGATGTCTGTCTCAGTGCCCCTAATGGTGCAGTAGTTTGAGGAGCATACCTATGTTGCTCTGCCAGGGACAGGATGAATCTCGGGATCCTATGGACTCGCTGTTCATGCAAGCCCTTGTGCTGATGCAAACGCAATCATCAGTCGATCCTGCGAACACAGTGGAATGCTCGTTCAGGTCCCACGAGACTGGTGGGACCGCATAGTGCTGCAGCTAAGGAAGGATCAGCATTGGCTGCAAAAGTTCTGAATGCGCAAGGCCACTTCATGGAACTTTATGAATGGCTTTCCCCTGCCTTGAAGTACACGAATACCAGAATGAAATCCGCTCTGACCGCGGAGACGTGTGTGGCAATTCCTCTGTGGAAGCTTGCAACACCAGACAGCCCCAGTCAGTTGGGAATCAGTTTGGAGTGTGGAAATCTACAGTCGGGGCTGTTGTAAGTAGCCAAGGTGATCAATAACTGCTACATCCTGCTACGGAGAGTAGTGACGCTGGGAAACATGGAGGACATAGTGGTAGGCTTTGCTGCAGTGAGGTTCTCTAACTGCAGTGGAGCCATATATGGAACACACATCCTCATCCTGGCCCCCGACCACCTTGCCAAGGAGTACATAAACTGCAAGGGGTACTTCTCTGTGGTGCTGCAGGCGCTGGTGGATCAAAGGGTCATTTCACCAACATCAACGTGGGATGGTCGGGAAAGGTGCATCCTTAGGAACTCCTGCCTCTTCAGAAAGCTGCATGCTGGAACCTTTTTCCCAGAGCACAAAATCAGAATTGGAGAGGTGGGAATGCCAAGAGTGATCCTTGGGGACCCAGCCAACCCCTTGCTCCCCTGGCTCATGAAGCCATACACAGGCAGCCTGAACCCCAGGAAGGAGCAGTTCAACTACAGGCTGAGCAAGTGCAGAATGGTGGCTGAATATGCTGATACAGGGGCAGCAGTGCAGAGGACGGGCAGGTGGGAGCCGGTACGCGCAGGAGCTGGCTTTTAAACTGACTCCCCACACGTACTGCTGATACAAGGCAGTGGTGTGGGGGGGAGGCAGATGGGAGCTGGTGCTCACAGGGAGCTGGCTTTTAAACCATTTCCCCTCCCATTGAGCTGCCTCCCCCGCCCTGCTCCCCACTGCTGCCTCTATCAGAGTCAGCAGCACAGGCGGGGGCAGGCGGGAGCAGGTGCTCACAGGGACCAGCACGACGGGGGGGAGAGGGGGGTTACATGTCAGCAGTTACACGTTTACCAAAATAAATGCATTTTAACATCCCTAATATATGCACATTCCCTTGCAAGTCCCCAATTCCAGCACTTGTAGGAAGGCATCGCCAACTACCCGAGCCCTTCTGCTCCTACTCACAACTTTCTAGCAAGATCAGAGGGCGAAGAGGCTGATGAAGCAATGGAGACGAGGCTAGATGACACTTTATATCTGTATTGCAGCTGATGTATATTCTCTCTGAATAATGACCAATGATGAAAATCAGAAGCCTGCTGCCCATTCTGCTATGCTGGATCAGATCCCTTCTTTACCCTCCAGGAATACCAGAGTATTTCAGTCCCATATTTGGCAGTATGCTACAATATATTAAGCCCAGTTTGAGATAATCTACAAGGCAGAAGATACAGGGACATGTCAGAGAGAAATCCTCTTTCCAAAAGCAACAAGAATAAATCCAAAGGACAGATCTGCCTGCAAACGTGGCTCTGTATGTCTCCGAGCTGAGCTACAGGGAGCATTCACTGTACCTACCCCAGATCGATGCTTAGTCAAGGACTCTGGGGTCTCATTCAGTGAGGAAAGCACAGGGAATAAACCCAGCCCCAAACTGACTGCTTGCATGGGCTGGCAAGACATGTTAGTTTAACTTGCTTGCAGTCATTTGGGATCTACTGTATGATACAGAACAGAGGCTGCTGGTTGATGTAACGGCTGGGGGTTCTGTTTGCCGCATGTCAGACTGGCCTATAGTTCTGGTTCTTCTAAAAACAGTAATTTATGTGAGCTTTGAGTCAGTTTAAGCACAGGATAGACTGTGCTAGTGGTCCAAGCCCTCTGGTCACTATGGGCACATCTACACAGCAGCGTTATTTCAAAATAACAAATTGCGCATCTCCACAGCAAGCTGTTATTTCGAAATGTCAAACTGGAGGACTTCTTCCTCCAACTCCTGTAACCCTCATTTCACAAGGAGCAAGGGAAGTCAATGGAAGAGTGCTCTTCCTTCAACTTCCTGCTGTATAGACAGTGCCAAAAGCTTGTGAGTGGGGCTGGCCAGGAATTTTCCAATGGCAGTTTCATTGGCTAACACTGACTTGTCAAACCTGAAGATGTTTTGCAACAACGGTTCAGGTTTGATGGACTTTTGCCCAGTCCTCAACAGATGCTTGACAGAATCCTGCCCGATTTCCTGGTGGTCTCCTAGAGAATGGGGGATTACAATATCCGTAGCTCCACATCAGAGCTAGGCCAAAGTTTGAAATATCCCTGGAACCAAAAAATTCCAAGCTGTAGCCAAATTCTACTCATGACACTTTGAGTTCCCAGCTTTGACACTGACAGGCCTTGTGACCCTGGCCAAGTCCCTGAGGGGCAGACCTGAAGTGCTATTGGAACAGAAGTTCCCTAGTCTTGCAGTGGCAGAGTCGGGAATGGAGTGGTACAGTATTGCGGGGCGGGGAGGGGGGGAGGGGGGGAGTTGTTCCTAAGAGTAGAGAATGGCTCAGGATGTGTGTGAATCAACAGGGACTGTGCTCCTCAGGCACTGAGATGCTTTTGTAAACTCCATCCTTAAACTCCATCTTTCTCAGTTCCCCATAAACAACATGGGGAAAATAGCTGCTTGTTGGGGGAGGGGAGGGGGAGGGGGGTATAAGGATTGGCTAATGCTTGGGCAGGTACTTTGAACATCTGAAGCACTCGAGATGCCTAATGTTGCTATCTGCAAGTGAACTTTCTATAGCCACCTTACTTACCCACTCCCACCCCCACTCCTGCATTGCTGACTGGCTGCGCACCCAGCAGGAGCGCTGGGCAGAGACGAAGATCTCGTCCGACATGTTCGATAATTACTTTCTAGCCGCTGATCAGGAAGGGAGATGAAAGCCCTCCACAGCACAGTGCGCTCGCATGGGCTCCATCTGCATAATGAAGCAGCCAGCCAGGCTGCTCGTTTAGTCGGGCAGAAAGGAATGCGGAGATCCAGACCCGGCAGGGGCCCTTGGATGTGCACACAGCGCTGAGGAGAGCAGGACAGTTGGCACGACTGAAACAGAACGAGCTCCCAGACCACAACCAACAGCTCCGGGAACTAAAGGAGCAGGCAGCCCCCAGACATTCCTGCTCTAGCTTCCATTAAAGACAACAGCTCTGCACCTCCCAGAGGCATGAGACTTAGAACCCGGCAGAAGAAACAGCCACATTCAGAGTAAGGATGTAAATGGTTAACGTTGAACCGGTTACCTGGGAAGCACTAGGCTTACCAGAATGCTTATTCGGTAACCCGTTTCACAGCCAACCACGGCAGGCTGGAGCAGCCCTGCCCAAGTCCAGCCTGCCATGGGGAGGCCTGTGTCAGCTGACACCTGTGTCAGCTGGCGGAACCCTACTTGCATGGGGGCAGTAGGTGGGGCCCTGGCCATTCTGACTCGGCACAGGGCGGCCCGGCCACGGCACAGGGGGAAGCCTGGCGCCATGGCACAGAGTGGATGGGCAGTGCCTCAGCCCTGGCAGCGTCCAGCTACAACCGGGCAGGAGTGACCAAGAAGGACTCTGGCCCCAGCCATGGCCGGGCGGTGTCCCAGACCAGGCCACATCCCAGGGCCAGTGTCCCAGAGTGGGCTGTGAGGGAGCAGCCAGGGGCAACTCCGACTGCATGGGGCAGGCAGGTGGGTTTCCGGCTCTAGACATCCCCCCTAGTCTGGCACGAGCAGGACCCTCCCCACAGCTGTGCTGGAGCAGCGGAGACCGGGCATACAGTTAACCGGCTAAACATTAACTTTTTAAAGGTCTCAGAGGGGTAGCCATGTTAGTCTGTAACTTTAAAAATGAGTAGTTCTGTGGTACCTTAGAGACTAAAAACAAGGTATAGAGAGAATCATGAGCTTTCATGGGCAAAACCCACTTCATCAGATGAGATGATCTACAGTCAGAATTTCAGACGTTCAACCAGTTAACTATTTAAATGCTTTTTAATATCCCTAATTCCGAGATACCTGGACAAACCTTATGTTAGAGTAAAAGCCAGGCAGACAGTGCATAGTTGCTAATCAACTACCTACTGCTCACATAACATTCTGCATCCCCTCCCCACAGCTGGCCCAGAGGATAAGAATTAGGGATGTAAAATCCAGATCAATCAGTTAACCAGTTAAATGGTTAACCAACTAAGCGGGACCTCGGCTGGGGGACCGCTCCAGCCTGGCTGAAGCAGCCCTCGGCCTGGGGAGCTCCCACTTCCAGCCCTATGTGGGACTGACTGCCAGCTCCCAGCCCCAGCCGCCAGCCATGTGGTACTGGCTGCTGGTTGGTGAGCCTGCACGGGGGCCTGTTGGGGCTGGAGCATCCCTCCACCCGTGGCAGACTGTGGGCAGGGGGCTGCTCCCAGACAGCCAGTTAACTGTTACCCGGTAAGCATCATCCGGAAGGGTTGCCCATTCACACATCCCTATAAGAGTCCATTACAGCTACCCGAGTTAATCCTTTCGTGCAGATCTACACAACCAATTACTTATGTCTTTATGGGGAGTGAATAAGTCACCCCCTGAGCAACATACATTACACTGACCTAAGTGATATGCTAGTAGGAGAGCTCCCACAGACAAAGCCACCGCCCCTCACAGAAGTGGATTTATTATGCCGCCTCTCCCATTGACAGAGAGCAACTTTGCCAGACGCCCTCCAGCAATGCTGATGTAGTGCTTCTAGTGTTGACCAGCCATCCGTTTAAGTGGCATATACCTGTGCAGTTTGGGCTGAAGATCCCAAATTCAATCCCTACAAACATGATGCTGGAGAACTTCAAACCAGAGACAGGACTGGCATTTGACATTAACATCTATTATAAGGGCCCCAGGCATTTCTAATGCATCCTCCACGTTTACGATACTTTCTTTAAAAAATTAAAGGGACACTGAAGGTCCAAACTTTATGTTTCGTACAACCCAATGTTTACAAAAGCCAAGAACAGTCGCCTACTTTCATGTTTCTGTTTATGTGGAAGATTACCGCATTCCAGTGTTTGCAATGCTAACATTGCAACGCTGTTTACTTAAACACTGCCGCACTTTGAACGGGAAGCAGGAAGAGAAACTGGCGAGAAGCAAAAGTTAAGTTTAACTACAGGTTGTACTTCCCTATACTGAGACTCTGGTCTGACAACTTCTGATTGGCCTGGCGGCAGGGGAGCGCACGAAAAGCTTCCTCCGCTCTCCCCGCCCCTCGCGAGCAGCACACGGCGCTTCAAAGCGCCACGTGCTCCTGGCACGGCAGGAGGAGGCTTTGCGCACTCCCCCACCCCCAGGCCAATTAAGATTGGAGTGACCCCCCCCATCAAAAATTATTGCCCACCCCTGATCCACAGTGACTCTCAGACGGGGTGGGCAAAAGGGCGGATCCAGGCCGCAGATTAAGGCCTGGGGGTGGGGGAGCATGCAAAGCCTTCTCCGTTCTGCCCCCGTCCCCAGGCCCTAATTGGCCTGGGGGCAGGGGAGCAGCAGGGCTTCCGCGGGCTGGATCTGCCCTTTTGCCCACCCCTGTCTGAGAGTCACTATGGATCAGGGGTGGGCAATAATTTTTGATGGGGGGTCACTCCAAGATTTTGGTAAGTGGTCAAGGGCTGCACTTTTCTATGCAAGGCATGAGGGATCTGGGACAGAGGTTGGGTGCAGAAGGAAGCTTGGGGTAGGGGACTGGGGTCTGAGAGGGAGTTTGGGTGAAGGAAGCAGTTGTGAGCTGGGGCAGGTGATTGGGGTGCAGGAGGGGGTATAGGTGCAGGAGAGGATTCTGGTGCGGGGCAGGGCTGTAGGAGGGGGTGCAGGGTCCGGGAGGGAGCTGCAACCTGAGGCAGGGAAGAGCGGGGTGCCAGAGGCAAGCTCTGGCTGGGAGGCACTTACCTAGGTGGCTCCCAGTCAGCAGCCCAGTGGGACGTTCAAGCAGGCTCCCTGCTTGCCAGCAACCCCAGGCTCAAAGCAGCTGGCTCTTCCACATGGCTCTCTATGTCACAGGGAGAGGAGGGACAGAGGAAGGGAACGCTTCATGCCCTTCCCCCGCCCCCAGCACAATCTCTCACCTTCCAGCCAACAGGAGCTGAGAGACTGTGCTGGAGGCAGGGGCAGCATGCAAAGCCTTCCCTCTCCCCAGCATACAGTGCAGAGAGTCACATGGAGCAGGCAGCCCCTTTGAGTGTCGTGGTGCTGCTCCATGCCTGAAGGTCCCGCTGGGGCAGGCCACAGGCTGGATTAAAAGCTTGGTGGCCCAGATTCAGTCCCCTGAGCCATACCTTGCTCGACCTTGCTGCAGATAGTTCTTTGAAAACATCACTTAATGTGCAGCAGCAATTAAAAAAAAGAAAAAACCTAGTGTAGTGTTAAGACCCTTTAAGAAAGGGCTAGATAATAAGACAGTAAATGTGATAATTCCACCATATGAATCATCTGCATGCCCACACCTTAGTACTGCACGCAGTTCTGGTCACCAGCTCTCAAAATAGATATAGGAGAGATGGAAAAGGTACAGAGAAGGGCAACAGGACTGATTAAAGGGTTGGAAGTGGTTCCACACAAGGAAGGTTAAAAAGATTGGGACTGCTCAGCTTAGAAAAACAACGACTAAGGGGAGATATGAGAGAGAACTCTAAAATCATGACGGCTGTGGAGAAAGTGAATAAGGAAGTGTTATTTACTCCTCATAACACAAGAGCCAGGAGTTGCCCAATGCAATTAGCAGGCAGCAAGTTTCAAACAAACAAAGAGAAGTACTTCTTCACACAATGTACAGCTGACTTGTGGGTCTCATTGTGAGGCCATGTTGTGAAACCAACTACAACCAGATTAGAAAAAGAATGACATAATGGCTGTTAGCCAAGATGGCGAGGGTTGCTACACCATGCTCTGGGTGCCTGTAAGTCTCTGACTGCTAGCTGCTGGGAACGGGCGACAGGAGATGGATCACTTGATCACCTGTTCTGTTCATCCCTCCAATGCATCTGGCACTGGCCACTGTTAGAAGACAGGGTATTGGGCTAAATCAGGGCTGGGCAATAAGATGGCAGCGGTTCGCCAGCATTAGCCCCTGGCAGGCCACCACCAGCGTTTCTGCAGGTGCAGGCAACTGCAGTTCCTGTTGGCCGCGGTTCGCTGTCCCAGGCAACAGGAGCTGCAGGAATCGGCGCAGAGCTTGTCGCTGCTTCCCAGAACACCCATTGGCCAGGAACAGTGATCCGCAGCCAACAGGAGCTGCAAGCACCTGTAACTGCAGAGGTACAGGTGACTACAGCAGCGGCGGCCCACTAGGCAAAGTGCATTTGGCCTGCTGGCCGGTATTTGTTCATCGCTGGGCTAAATGGCCCATTGATCTGACCCAGTATGACCATTCCTATGTTCTTTTAATGACAGCAAAATCCTGCTGCCGTCTCATCGGGTTCTACACAGAATAGCAATGCAGACACACTGCAGAAGTCAAGCTCAGCCAATCTTTAACACCGTTTAAAACAGGGGGTGGGGAAAACTTTTTTTGGGTTGGGGGCCGCTGACCCACAGAAAAATCAGTGGGGGGACCACACACAAGTGAGAAGCAAAAAACTTAATTTCAATACCCACATCACGAAACACAGATGGAAAAGCTCTCCAGCTATACAGTTGTCCATAGGCTTGGGAACTAGGAGTGCAGGGGGTGCTGTGGCAGCCATGGGCTCCCTAGCGCATCTCACATGCCGGGGGTCTGCTGCTGGCCCTGTGCACCGGGGCTTTGCTCCTGGCTTCAGCTGGGATGGAGAGTGGACAAGAGTAAGGGAGCTGGATTTCAGCACTCCTACTCTCAAAAATGTTCCCGCGCCACTGCTGTTGTCACCCAGGTGAAAATCTGACAGAGCTCAGATCTACATTTACAAGAGCCGAAGGTAAAAATCAGACCTAAATCGAGCCTCTTCATATAAAAATAATTGCTAAATATACCAACAATGGGAAAGCCACCACCTGGGGAGGTTGTGCATCAGGCAAGAGATGCTGTTGCTAAGAGACCTGTTGCTAAGTTGTAAGTCCTGTCCGCTTACTACAGACAAAACCACTGATTATCAGCCACGTAATGTAATCAACCCTTTTACCTCAGTCTGTTTCAGGGAGGTTGAGAGAGAGATCATTTGCATAACAAGAGCAGCATATTACTTTGTACTCCCCACAGATTTTGATTTTATTGTTTCAGTACCCATGGGCCCCAGCTGAAATCAGGGGCCCATTGTGCTAGACATTGTATAAACACCTATCAAAGGCAGCTTACAGTCTAAGAAGACATAAGCTAGGAGCAGACACAGACACTGAAGTGACTTGCAGAAAACAGTACTCAGGTCTACCAGGTCCCAATCGAGTGCACTATCAAGTGGACCATACTGTGTCTATTATCTATATATACACACACATACATAATACATATACACAGACTAAATCAGGAACTGTACCGTTATCATCCCCTTTCCAGCTGGCTTCCCATTTCCCAGAAGTAGCGTTCTTGTTATCTTCTTGCTTGAGACAATCTAAGGAAGCCACAAAAAACAGAGATGTAATGGTTTGAATGATCAGGAATGAAGTGGGGAGGAATGGGTCACTACACCTTTTCATAACGTGTGTCTTCAAAGGACAGAGAGCTGTAGCTCTCCATTAATGTCACCACCCTCCTCAATGAACACGTGCATCAAGTTCTTCCTTCCCAAACAATTTAAAAGCACAGGCCTCGCTCCTGTTTTATGCAAAGCACCGTCAGTGCCGCATGAAGCCTAATGGAGTACGCTCAGCAGCTTGCAGGACAAATCGCACCCACACTCAAAATGCAGTTGTCTCTAAGGTGGCCCAAGGCAGCACTGCCCAACGGTTTAGGCCAAGTGAAAGACCACCGCACTCAGTTCAAACTACGGGACAGATCCACAGCCAATGGCAGAGGGTGTAGTTCTATTGGACTCAATGGAGCTACTGTGATTTGCACCAGCTGACGGAACAGACTACTGTTTCAAACCCCCCGTCCTTGTCTTAAATAACTTCTTAGAAGCACAACAGTAAAATTCCTTCATCTGCCAGTTGTGCACGTCTGTGGGTGACTTATTTCTTCACTACCTGTGGGCCAATCCTACAGAATACTGGGCATTTCCATTCTCTTGCGCTTCGGCTACACTATAGCCTTTTTGCAGAAAAACATATGCAAATGAGGCTAAGCGTGGAATATCGCCGCGGCAATATTCCACTCTTAGCCTCATTTGCATATGTTTTTCCACAAAAAGGCTATAGTGTAGCCTAGCCATAGCCTAGTTTTCAGGGCTTCTTTGCATTTTGCCATAGTGTATCCCAAACAAGCAGCAGAACAGATCATACCATGAAGTGGATGCATATTGTATAACTTCCAGTTCTCTTCCTAAGAACCCGGAAACAGCTATTTAGAAATTGAAACAACCCTCTGCAATCTCCTGAGCTGCAATTTTCAGCAGCGACCTTAGGCCAGAGAATATTCCACCCAGATGCAATAAGAAGTGGTGGCACAGGTCTTACTGGATGTTATTTTCAGTAGAGCTCACAGGAAATGCTGTAAGGGCTGGGCTGCTCTGAAAACTTACATCAACATAGCTACACCCCCCAGAGTATGAAAAATCCACACCCCCGAGAGATGCAGCTATGCAACCTAATCTCAGTAGACAGCCCTAGGTCAACAAGAATTCTATCAACCTAGCTACTGCCCCTCAGGGAGATGGATTAACTACTACTGTGATGGAAGAACCCCTCCCATCACTGTAGTGACTGTCTGAAGCACCACAGCGGTGCAGCTAGTTTTAGGAGTAAACATAACCTAATTCACAGCCAAGTCTCATATCAAGGACTACTGGATTTTTTCTATAGGATCAGGCCATCAACCCAACTAGTCTGATATCTTCACTATAGCATTGGGTAAAAGCTATTGCTTCAGAGACTGGCAAAAAAAACCTCTGGGAAACTAGGCATTTTTGCAGCACTGCACGTCGGGGATTAGAAGTTGATTCCTGACCATGGCAGGCTGTTTGCTTGTGCCCAGAAGCATCATATTTGATCATGCCTCATAGTTTTCATTTGCATGGCTGCAGAGGTTGTTAGGGGCCACGGAATGAAACAGTCTTCCCTTGAAAACTAGCTGCAGAGTTAATGAGATGCAACAAAACACTCCAAACTAATTTGTCAGAGCTCTGACACAAAAGTGAAATTAAAAAAGAAAGTCAAACGCTTTTTCTAGTGACTCTTCAGAGCCAGGTTATTAGTACCCAAGGCAGCTTCCTGTCCCTTTTAATAGGTGCCCTAAGCTCAAAACTGGGCTGGTTGAATAAAACTCTGCAAGGGCAAAAAGCAGTGATCAAAATCCAGTGAAAGAAGCCACAGTCTACTAGGAATGTTAAATATCGGTTAACTGACTAGTTGATTAACCTCATGAATTCTTATCAGTTACTTGACTATTCTATAGTCCCTGGGGACTCTGGCCCCACTCCCGAGGAGTCCCTTGCCACCCCTGCTCCTGCCTCTGTATCAGAGGCAGCAGCGTGGAGTGCTAGGCAGGAACTGGTCCGCGACCAGCTCCCTTTGCAGACCAGCTGCCTGTCGCCCCCACTGCTGCCTCTGATACAAAGGATGCAACGTGGGGGGGCAGCAACCCCTGTCAGGAGGGGGATCTGAGCTCCCAGATCCAGTGTGAGCCAGAACTGAGACAGGCTGCCTGCCCACCTGGCTCCTAATACACTTTAAATGCAGAGCTACAGCAGGAGTAGGTTCCGGACCCGGTGCAAACCAGGACTGAGCAGGGCTGCTGGCGGGGGCCGGGGGAGAGAGGAATCTGTGTAGTCTGTAGCATTAACTGATAAGCTTTTTGCTTTTTATTACATCCCTACTCTCCACTGTCCTGCACCTCCTCTAGTCTGTTACATCAAACGCTGCCCCTCAAGTCTGTCCTCAGGATTATTGTGGGTGGACAGATCACCACAGCAAAGCATGGGAATAACCTCCTATCCACTGAGAGACCATCAGGAGCCACAGAGCAATTATGCTCCTGCAAGATGCCCCAAGGAGGGGCTGGATTCCAGCATTAATCCAGCAGGTGTAGAATGCACAGAGCCAAGTTAACCGGGTCTGGCATAGGCCAGAATCTCACTGCCTGGTTGCAACCTTTTCTTTAAGGCTAGAGGGGAAGGCGATCCATAAAAGGTTGCATTTTAACATTGCACCCACCCTCCCCCTGCCATTGGGAAAATCACTGACCTTGATTATTCAGAACATCAGCCAGAGCACTGACTAGTTTGTTGAAGATGAAGGGTGTTTTTTCTTTATAAGAGGGTTTGACAGAACTGAACAGAAAAGTTTTTAGGGGAATCTAAGCAACAGGGGGTGGCTTTTTTTGGAGAGGGTATTGAAACAAGAAAAGAGCACTAGAAAGTGAAAGTGACTGTGAACAAAGGGAAAGCAATTGATGTTTCTCTTAAAGTTAAATTATTGTTATCTTTGTAGTCCCTACAAACTCTAATCAGGAATGAAGGCCAAGGTGACTCCAGAAACCCTTGCTGACATAGCTGTGTGAGTTAGGGGACAATTTTTTGCAATATTTCTGTAAGGTTTTCCAGTAGCATAGATTCAGTTACATCAGCATAAATGTGTTTTCGCCCATGTAACTTATTCCACTTGCCAAACCAGTATAAACTATACCAGCAAAAACACTTTTTGCTGGTATAAACTTTCTAAGCTAGCAGGACTTGTCAGCAGAGTTATACCAGGAGGGTTATACCAGGGCTTTTCTTGTGTATACTTGGCCTTGAAAAGGCAAAGGCAGTCTCCCCATCAAAGAGTTTACAATCTAGGCTACAGCAGATGGATTTGGAGATTGTGATGCTGGTAGAGTAGATGCCAGCTCATGCAAGGCCGTGAGGTCTTAACTGAACACTGACAAATGCACAGCGGGAACCAATCTGGCTCACCTGTGTGTTCACATGATTAAAACAGCTGTTAGAATTATAAGAATCTGTTTGGTGATTAGGAAATGCTTGTAAATTGATGCATGCATTAATCACACTCTTAATACCTGTATCCCTTGTTATAAAGAAAATATTTAAGTCTCTGGATGCCAGTCTTCTGTAATGGTATAAAGCATCACACAGAAGAAAAGTGTGAAATGCCACCATTCAGCAGAAGGCGTTCTTCCCCGGGCAGAAAGAAGGTTCAGCAATGCCAGACAAACTATTGTGGAATACCAAAGAGGACAAAATACTTCCCTCACTGCTCTCTCCCACCTCCCCTCCACCCATGAAGAGGAAACCAAGAGAATCCCATCAGCAGAGCAGGCTGGTGAGAGAAAAGGAATAATATCCCTAATAAAAAGAAACTCTCTATGCTGCTTGGGCTCTTGGGGTATGTCTAGACTACATGGCTCTGTCGCCAGAGCCATGTAGATTAGTTTACTAGACATACCCAAATGAAGTGGAGATTTAAATAATCGCCACTTCATTTAAATTAAAATGGCTGCCGCGCTGTACTGATCAGCTGATTGGCGGCACAGTGCGGTAGACTGGACGCTCCGCGGTCGACATCAAAGGCATTTGTCGACCGCCCGTTATGCCTCGTGGGATGAGGTTTACCGGGTGGTCGACAAATGCCTTTGATGTCGACCGCGGAGCATCCAGACTACAGCGCTGTGTCGACAAACAGCTGATCAGCACAGCGCGGCAGCCATTTTAATTTAAATGAAGCGGTGATTATTTAAATCACCGCTTCATTTGGGTATGTCTAGTAAACTAATCTACATGGCTCTGGAGACAGAGCCATGTAGTCTAGACATACCCTTGGAGGGCAAGGTAATCTAGGCAGAAGCAAGAAATCCCCAGTGTTTATCCTGGGTTAGCCCTAAGAGAAACACAGAATTTGCTCATTATAGAAATGTATATTACCTTTTAGAACTTAAGCACGCACACGCGTGTGTGTGTGTGTGTGTGTGTGTTTACTTGCTTAAACCTTGCAAATAACTATTTCCTTAGATAGTTTATTATAGGACTTGTGGCAAGCATTGACTCTTGTGTGAGACTGAAGCTGCAATTAGCCTAGGGCCGTGGTCACCAACCCGTCAATCGCAAGACGTTTGGCTCAACCAGTCGATGGCAAGACGTTTGGGCCCTTCCCTCCATTCCCCCCCCCCCCATCCCCAAGAAGCCCCACTACCTACCTCCAGCGACAATGGAGGTAGTGCCGGCTTCCTGCGGGGTGGACGGAAGTCGAGCAGCTGCGCGCCACTTCCAGGGGTTCCAGAAGTGCGCTGGCTGCTCCCCTCCCCCAGGTCTGTGGTGTGCCGGGAACTTGCAGGGGGTGGGTGGGGGGAATCCCCAAAGGAGGTGCATGCCAGGGCTTTCCCTCCTCTGCGGGAGAGTGGGGGGTCATCCCCGGAGGAGGCGTGCGCCAGGGCTTCCCTCCTCTGTGGGGGGAGAGGGGAGTCGTCCTCAGAGAAGGTGCGCGCCGGGGCTTCCCCTCCTCTGCGGGGAGAGGGGGGAGTCGTCCCCGGAGGAGGCGCGCGCCAGGGCTTTCCCTCCTCTGCAGGGGGGAGGGAGGAGTCGTCCCCAGAGGAGTCCCGGCAGGAGGCGGGTGCGGGGGACTCCCTGCCCCCTGCCCCCAGCAACACCCTGTCCCCTGATGCAGAACCCTGTCCCCACTAGCACCCTGTCCCCTGATGCAAAACCCTGTCCCCTGCCCCCCTGGCACCCTGTCTCCTCTCCCTTGTCCCCCACTGGCACCCTGTCTCCTGCCCCAGCACCCACTAGCACCCTTCCCCAGTACCATGTCCCCTGCTCCCACCAGCACAGTTGGGGCCACATTAGTGAGGCTTGGGGGTTTTGGAGGAGTAATTGCATCTCACTTGTGTGGCTCCAACTGACTTTTCTGAGGGTCAGTGACTCTGATTCAAAACAGGTTCCCTGCCCTTCTCATAAATAAAGACAACACAGAAACTTTTTGTGTTTGACATAGTATTTTATTTAAAAATGAAGCCTGGCCAACAAACCCCCAATTGGGGCCAAGCCCCCATCTGGCTGCAGCATCATAACACTCCTGCACCTCCCTCCCAGACCCTAGATCTGAGCCTATCATACACTGGAATCCCCTGCCCTGAGCCCCTGACATACCCCAACCCAAATTCCTGCACCCTCACATCCACAAGCCTGTGGCTTACTTAGTACCCCAACCCTCCATCTGACCCCAACACTCCCCAGCCTGGAGCTCCCTCCTCGAGCCAGTGTCCCCTTCTCTACCTCCTCCTGCATCCAAATGTCCTCCCAGAGCTTGCACCTCTCACCCCTTAGAATCATAGAGCTGGAAGAGACCTTAGAAGGCCATCAAGTCCAGCCCCCCGCCCAAGGCAGGACCAATCCCAATTAAATCAACCTAGCCAGGGACTTTGTCAAGCCAAGACTTGTCAAGCCCTTCCCACACCCAAATCCCTCATTCCTACCCCAGAGCCCACACATCCTGTCTCAACCCAGTGCGGGTACGGCTAGACTGCAGGAGTTTTTCCAGGATTCCAGAGATATCCCGGAAAAATTCTTCCGTGCATCCAGGACGCGCTTTGTTCTTCCGCTTTTTTAGTAGAAGAGCAAACATGCTCTTCGGTAACTCCTGTATTCCTGCTCCACGAGGAATAAGGGGCTTCAAAGAAGGGGTTTTTCTGACATTTGGTCCAGTCTAGACAGGCCAAATGTTGGAAAAACCTCTTCCTACAGAAGAATCGAAAAAAGCAGCAGTTTAGAGTGTATAAGGGCTGGGGATAGCAAGTGATGGAGAGGAGGAGAATAGAGAGGGCGGGGCTTCAAGGAAGGGGTGGGGTCTTGGGGGAAGGACGGGGAGTAGATCTTGGCTTGTTCTGACATTTAAAAAGTGATCTTGGGTGTAAAAAGGTTGGAGACCACTGGCCTAGGGAAAGTGACTGGTCCTTAGAGACTGGGAGTAAACTAAATACTGTTGTGATTTTTCGTGTAAGGAATCATCTGTCACAAAGGCAAGTTTACCTGGGTGACAAGACATATCGGAGTGCCCAGAGGGACTGCCTGTGACTGTGGCCTGTTACAGGCTGTCATAAAGGTTGGTGAACACGTAGTACAGATTTCATAAACCAGTTTGGGGTTAGTGCCCTGCCCCCTTACTGAGGTTGGCACCTGCGCTCTTGAGACCCCTGCCCAGCTGTCTACAATGAAACAGTAAAAAACCAGATACATGATCAAGAGTCATGCCAGATGCCTGCTCTCTGTTGTCAGGTGGCAGTGTCTGCTAGGTGTCACCATTTTGGAAGGTTGCAATGTCAAGCTCTCATAAATTAGGAAATGACAGAATTAATGTTGTGCAGGAAACCGTAATGGCATGTTCCCAGACACAATTCCTCTCCTCGTTCTTTACCCCAATCTAGTCCCTCTCCAGCCTCAGTCTGGCTCCTGACCCCTCTGCATTTCAGTCAGGCAACCTTCCTTCTCCTTACTACATGGCTGCCAGCAATGAGCGTAGGCAAGAGTGTTTTCCAGCTCTCAGTTCCAGTGCCTGGTGGCACAGTCGCCTGAAGCAGCTGGATGCTGCAGTCGCAGAGAAAGTCCCTGCTCACCCCCTGCAGCCCTGGGCTGAAGCATGCGCAGTGCAGAGGGAATCTTTGGAGATGATGGCTGCCAAATTCTAAGGAATCTTTACTGAACGTGTTTGAACTGAGATTTTTGAAAAGGCCTCAGCCAAAGTTGGGTAGTTTCATAAGAACAGCAAGAGGCACATCCCTGCACAGGGGTCACCTGTCTGCCAAATTTTAAGCCTTTTCTCCTAACCCCAGGGGCAATATTTTATTTTACTTGAACATAAGCAAAACAATGTTTTTTTCTAACCTCATCCTCAGAAATAATCGAACCATTTTTGATGAAACATCAAAAAAAAAAATTCCACAGTAGGCAGACACCCAACATGGGAAATTTCTGCTTGAACAATTAAAGTTTGGCAAAGTCATAAGTAACTAAAAGCAGGATCTTGTACTGAAAAGGGCCAGGAGACCTTCACTAAAGGCAACGCTACCAGCTCTTCCTATCCCCACACCCACCCTTACATCTATGTGAAGTGCTTAGGAATCCTGCCAACTGAGGGAGACACACAAGTGTCTGTTAGTTGACAGGGTGCAGTGTTGCTGTAGACTCACCATGCCCAAGGTGCAGGAGAATTCCCCCAGGAAGTCATGCTCATACAGCTGCATGCTTGACTTGTCCTGATCAAATAGAGCAAACTTTAGCTTCTGCACTTCTTCAAAATGGTAATCAACGATGAACTTCTTGGAGAAGGCTGGGTTGAGGTTATTCACAGCTGTCTCTGTCCTGTCGATCTGCAGTTAGAAAAGGAATTTTAGCAAATGATCAGTAGATCTATCAGGTATGTACGTGCTGTATCCACCCCATCGTTCACTGGTCTATACTTACTTGGAAGGTCAAATTAAGATACACAACTCCAGCTACGTTAATTGCGTTGCTGGAATCAAGGTATCTTACTTCAACCTTCCATGAGAGCAAACGCTCCCGTCAACGTCGCTTACTCCTCACAAATCAAGGAGTTCCGGCATCAATGGGGGTGCCCACAGAGTTTGATTTAGCATGTCTTTACTAGACCCATTCAACTGAACTCTGGAAAATCGACTGCCTGTAGTCTCGGAAGAGCACTCCCATGGAGAGCCCAAAGGGCTGCACTGGACAGGGAGACAAGAGTATGTTTACAGAGAACCCAAAATGCATGCCCATTCTTATCAAAAGGCTGTCCCCTTGCCTGTAACAGCATGTAATCATTCCCTCCTGCTTGGAAGATCTGACTAGTTCTGGCATGGGCTCAGCTAGCTGCTGAAAAAGCTACTGTACATTTTGTTTTCATTAACAAGCCTAGCTGCAATGAAACACACTTTTCTAGAAAGGCTGAGAAAGAAATGACAGCATCTTGGCAGCGCCCACTAGGTCTCTTATGCCCGTGCATGCCCTCAAACGCCACACACAATGGCCGAGGTGAAGCTGAGGTGAATTTGAACTTTGTCCCAGCCAGTATGCGTAGGAGCAGAGTCACAAGGACTGGCAATCAGTCGAAGGATCACAGACAACAACGTACTGTATTGCATTAAGGGATTGTTTTGGAGCTGTTTTATTTTATATAAAATTCTCACAGATCAGAAAGAGGGAGTACAACAGAAATTGCTGAGGATCCAAAACTGGGAAGAGTTACAAACACCAGAAAGGAGAGAAAAATCCTGTTAAGGAAGCTAAGGGTTGATGAGTAAATAAAACCAAATTCAGTGCAGAAATACACACAGGAAAAAAATAACCCACACACAATGACAATGGGAGGGGGCCATACAGGAAGCAGTAGTGGGGAAGAGACCCAGATGACAGCAAAGCAGACATGAGTTTGCCTGGGATATGACAAAAAGAAGCCAATGGTTCAGGAAAGCACAAGTCCCTCCCCACACGATGTGGTGAAAGCCATATTTGACAGCCAGAATACTTCACCCATAAAACATTTCATTCTAATCTGAGAACTTCATAAGAACAATATAAGAACATAAGAACAGCCATAGTGGGTCAGACTAAAGTTCTATCTAGCCCAGAATCCTGTTTTCCAACAGAGGGAGTGAACAGAACAGGTAATCATGAAGTGACTCCTCTCCTGTCATCCATTTCCAGCCCCTGACAAACAGAGGTTAGGGACCACCATTCCTACCTATTCTGGCTAATAAGTATTGATGGACCTACCTTCCATGAATTTATCTAGTTCTTTTGTGAACCCTGCTGAAGTCCTGGTCTTCACAACATCCTCTGGCAAGGAGTTCCACAGGTTGACTGTGCGCTGCCTGAAGAAAAACTTCCTTTTGCTTGTTTTAAACCTGCAACCTCTTAATTTCATTTAGTGACCCCCTACTTCTGGTGTTATGGGAACAATTAAATAACTATTTGTTATTCACTTTCTCCATACCTGTCATGATTTTATAGACCACTATCATATCCCCCCTTAATCTCCTCTTTTCTAAACTGAAAAGTCCCAGTCTTTTTTATCTTTTTTTCATAATGCACCTGTTCCAAACCCCTAATAATTTTTGTTTCCCTTTTCTGAACGTTTTCCAATGCCAAGATATATTTTTTTTAGATGAGGCAACCACATCTGTATTCAGTATTCAAGATGTGGGTGTACTATGGATTTATATAGAGGCAATAAGATATTCACTGTAGGGATGTTAAATTTTGTTTAATCGGTTAACTGAGTAGTGGATGGAATTTCCACTAACTACTCGATTAGTCAATAAGGGGGGAAACTGCAGAGCCTCAGTTCTCTGTTTAATCACACCCTCAAACCACGACTGACCCTGTGGCTCCAATGGGCCAGGCGCTATACAAACGACAGCAGAGGCAAAGAGTGAGAAAACCAAAGAATGTTTACAAATGGGGAACCAACGCACAGAGATATTGAAGTGATTTGCCCAAAAGCACCCTGGAAGTTTGTGGCCAAGTCAGGGATGCCCTGTCTAGCGCCTTAGCCACAAGACCAGCTCTGAGGAGAAAGCCAAGCTAGAGGAAGTTCAGAGAAGAGCTCAGAAATGCTTCCAGCAAGCTAAAGAGACAGATTACTAAGGGAAAATTCAAAGAGCTGAGCAAGAATAGCTTAGTGAAGCAAAGGGTATAACCTCATAACGGCCTATAAAGGTTTTGAGGACATAAACACACAGGAAGCAGAGGAATGAAAGTGATATAAGGAAGAGCAGCAAGTAACACGCAGATGAATTTAAAACGGGAGAATCTAGGCTGATTTGAGAGATTTCTTATCAGATCTCCTAGGCTGTGGGCTAGAATTGCAAGGGAAACAGACTATCACGTCCCTTATTCCAGGAGAAAGTTGCTGGAGCAATTACAATGCACACTGCTGTGGTTTTATCAAAATGGGCTACTTTGAAGGAGACTAGAGAAGTCTGTCTCATGAGAACCAGTTTCCAAGCACTAGACAGATTAATAGCACCACAGCTTGTGCCAAAAGCTCCCTGAACCAAAGAGAATCCAGCCCTGACAGGTTTTTCTTGGCTGCAGGCGCTGGAAAATGGTGATGCTTTGAGCCTTGTTCAGTGTGCTCTCCCTGGAACGATAAATCACACAGCACCGGCCGCTGCCTCTGAAAGGAAGCAGTGTTTGGATTTGCACAGCTGGGGCTGGCATTCAGGTTCGGGATTTTTGAGGCACGATACCATCAGTTGGTCAGAGTTTGAGGAATTCAGCAACCACTCTTTAGCTGCCATGAGCCTTTTCAGCCTCTGTTTGTCCTTCAACCTGTATCACACTACACAGCAATCCAACATGAACAAGACAGGCATCCTCTTCCTTCAAACAGCCATCCCCAACAGGCGTCGCCCACCCACCCACCCGCCCTCTGATGCAGTCCTCCCATCTTTATTTGCACCAGGTCACATAGTGCACCTTAGAAAACAGCACACTCGTTCATGGGATGAAGAGTCATCAAATAGTCACCTACCCAATAAGCCTATGCTTATCAGGTAGTCGAGTCGACTACTCGCATTTCCCATGCCCATGCCCCTTGCCGCCTCTATATCAGAGACAGTGGTGGGAGAGAGGGGGGAGCAGGAGCCAGCGCTGCGGGGAGCCATCTTAAAAGCCCATTCCCACCAGCACTGTCTCTGAGATGTGGGGGCGGCAGAGGCATGGGAAGCAGAGGTGTAGCAGAGCTGCAGCTCTGCCTTTTAAATGTAGTAAGAGCCCCACACTGAAAAGGCAGAGATGTGGCACAGCGCAGGAGCGCAGGACCTAGCATGAGCCGGGACTGCTTCAGTCCCAGCTTGCGCCGGGTCCCGGACCCATGCTTGCTGTGGCTCTGCAGTTAAAATGCAGTAGGAGCCGGGCTGCCTGCATGCCCATCTCCTACTGTATTTAAACTGCAGAGCCACAGTGGCTCCTTATTGACTAATCGTGTACAAACTGCATCAAGGCACTTAACATCCTCAGTCCAGGTTACCAGGGCAGAGGGAACAGAATGGAGTTAACTAAACTGTCCCCTTCTCCTGACACAACTGGCAATGTTCACATCAGGGCCAGGGCCCAGAAGGCATGAATATGACAGCCTCATATGGGCCAGTTCCAGCTGTCCCAATTGTTCCCATCTACAGTACAAATACAGCCCCCATGACTGTAGTTTCTGAGCACCACACAACCTTCAATGCGTGTCTCCTCACCACACCTCTGTGAGGCAGGGCAGTGCTATTAGCCCCAGCATACACATCAACAGGCTTGTCTAGCAAGCTGTTCCCCATTAACTGTCCCTGTGTACCTCTGTGGGGACACTTTTAGTCCAGAATAAGAGGGCCTTGTTTTTGTGCCTGTTTGAAGAGGGTTAAGGGGATAAGAGTGTCCACACACAGAATTATTCGGAGACAGCTTTTGGCCTTACAGCCCACAGCCTACTTTAATCAGTGCTAACTTCCAAGTATAGCCAGGCAGGCCCCCCAGGCAAGGTGTGTGTAGTCATGGGGGGCAGGTCCACACTCCCAGAAGGGGGCATGGCCTCCAGCTGAAGGGTCAGGGTTGGGGGCAGCCAGCCCTCTGCACCGCCCAGAGTGCAGCACTGGCCCTCCCCGCGCCTCAGAGCCATACTCCAGCAGTGATTTTACAGGGCCTGGGGCTCCAGCCACCACCGTTACTGTGGTAACAGCAGCCAGTAGCCCCAAGCCACTTTGAATCAGCAGGCCCCAGGGCAAGTCTGTAGACAGGCCCAAGGTGCCCACAGAGGGAACTGAATTCAGGTTTCCCAAGTGCCAGGCTAGCACCCTAACCACTAGACTAGACCACCCTTCCAGACAATAGACAAAGAATGTTGTCATTCAAACTCCTTGGTCTTCTTCCCTTAATCATATTGACGACAACAAAGGGAGCGGTTTCCTTTCTCATTTCAATTCCAGCATCACCCACAACTTGTCTTAGTTTCCTGTGTAAGAAAACAACTCCCCCCACCATCACCTCCTGTGCATTTCTAGGGTGCTTACCCACCCCCTGCCTGCTGAGAGGCCCAACGAGCTGCTCAAACAGGAAGGAATTTTGCCTCACTGCCTCTTAATGAGACCCAGCATCACCCCCATTCTGCAAGCTGGGAAACAGACCCCAGAGAGAGGTTGAATGACTCCCCCAAGGTCCACACTGAGCAAGCTGTAGAGACTGAACAAAACACCTACATTCTCCTGATTCGCAGTCCCTTGCTGTAACCACTAGGTAACGCTTCCTTCTGCTAAAGCACACCTTCCACAAATACTCATCCATATGTACCAGGAAGACTACTGGCTTCATCAGGAGTAATGGATAGAGACAGAACGCCTGCAAACCTTGGAAAGCTATAAATAGATACATGACAGCAAAGGAAACAAGGACACGTCTTTTAGTTCCACCAAAATGGATTCAGTGTAAGAGACATTTCTCTTGGAGGGACAGAATGGAAATATGGTCATTTTGCTAGAAATACAAGGATAGCTGGTCTATATAAGGCAGTATCTTATTCCATCTTAATTGCCAGGAAAACATGTGAAGTAAACTAATATTATCTCAGAATAGCTCCCTGCTGCACCCAGTGGGAAGATGAAATTCAAATGATCAGCAATACGTGGGCAGTATTAGCCAGCACCCAGGAGGCCCTGGTCCTGTGTCAGAACTGTAGGTGCTGCTGTAATACTAGATACCAATCGGTTTGCTCCATACTGAAGAACCCCAGACGAAAATCCTACAAACCAACACATAGGCAACAGTAATAAAAGCTAAAAAAACCCCACAGAGGTTTTGCCCTAAAAATGGAGGCATGCCAGAGACACCAGAGACCTCACTACTGCTACTGCCCCACAAGGACGGCAATCTGACACTATGGTGATAACCCTAAGACACACCACTCCACCAGCCACATGCAGCCAGACAGAAATCCCCTCCCCTACCACTGAAATGCAGCCACTTCTGGGATGGGATAACCAGCTGTTTCAACAGCTCAGCGCAACGGCTACACAGTGCCGGACAGGAAATGAAGCTATGAGCCGGTTGATTCTGTGGGAATAGGATTTACAGTGGAACCAGATGCCGTGATTTTATCGCCAGTCTCACAATATTGGGAGGGTTTCTTAGATCTAATCCCCAGCTGCAGGAATCAGGAGATTGCATGGGAAGCTCAGCTTCCATTTAAAAACAAAAACACATGTTTGTAGCCCTCATGATTGTTAAGAAAGGCTTGAAAATGTGAAGTGACAGCTCCCTAAAGGGTCAGAGGCTATGTCTAGACTGCAGGCTTCTTTCAGAAGAAGCTTTTCCAGAAGAGATCTTCCAAAAAAACTTCTTCCGAAAGAGAGCGTCCACACTGCCAAAGCGCATTGAAAAAGCAATCTGCTTTTTCGAAAGAGAGCGTCCACACTGAATGGACGCTATCTCGCATGTAAGCAGTGATTACTATGGACAGAATGGCCACCACGGCACCTGTGCTTTTTACTCTTTCCTCTTCCTGTGAAAGAACTCCCGTTTTCCCGTCCACACACACCTTTTTCCAAAAGAGCTCTTCGGAAAAAGGCTTCTTCCTTGTAGAAAGAGGTTTACCAATGTCAGAAAAACCCCTCTGTTCTTTTGATTGTTTTTGAAAGAACGCAATTGCAGTGTGGACGCAAGTGAAGTTTTTTTCAAAAAAACGGCTGTTTTTCTGAAAAAACCCTTCAGTATAGACATAACCAGAACCAGAACTTACTATTTTTAAAATCTCTCTCTCTCTCTCTCTCTCTCTGTATGTATGTATGTATGTATGTATGTATGTGTGTGTGACCTGATGGTTTTTGAGTTCTTGGGGCTGGCAGAATTACTCAGTTTGGATCAGGCAAGGGTGTGTCAGTGTCTTTTCTCCAACAGAAAGATCTGCCATTTTTACATCCACTCACTCAGTTTCACATTGTATCAAAGGACTGAGGCTATGTCTACTCTTCCAGAGGTATCCTGGAAAAACTCCCACCGCGTCCAGGGAACGCGTCTGCTCTTCTGCTTTTTTTTTGCAGAAGAGTAGATGCGCTCTTTTGAAAGCCCTGTCTTCCTCCTCCCATGAGGAAGAAGGGCTCTTCCGAAAGAGGAGGCTTTTCTGAAATTTGGCCCAGTGTAGATGGGCCAAATTTCGGAAAAGCATCTTCTGAAAAAACTATTGGAAAAAGATAAGCAAATTGCCTGGACAGGAATATGGCAGTGGGTGGCACAAAGACAGATGTAACTCACCTTCGCATTCCCTGTAATGTTGGGGGCAGCTGGGATCTACCTGAACCCTGGCATAGATCAGAGCAGCCACAAGACTTTGATTAGGCTACAATGGCCTCCTCCAGGCCCCATCCATTGGGTGAGATAAGCCCGAGCATAGCACAGTCTGCCCATATGCCTGTCTTCCAAGTATGGCTCCAAATGCTCCCTCTGCTGGGAGCACGGCCAGCGAAGAACCATTCCAGCAACCAGACTGGCCAGGACACACAATGCAAGGGGTATATTCCACCTCCCCTTTGGGCTGATCTGGTGGACCAAAAATCCCAGGCAATCTGGCCCCTATTCCAGGACTGAATTCTGTATTATGCCAAATTGCATCAGCAAAACCATGAAGCCGCACCAGGCAGAGGAGCCTGTTTTTCTGCTAGCATCTGATTTATTGTTCTTTAAATAAGATCTTCACTGGCGCCTCAGTAACATGATTAGACAGAATCCCTGTGGACCCCAACACAGAGAGCTCATTTTGCCCCACTCCATGCAATAGACCTGGGGCAGCAGAGTTGAGTAACCGGGTCTGCAGCCAGAGGGCCGGCTGCCTGGTTTTAAAGTGAGTGGAGGAGGCTGGCACAGGGAGTACCAATCCACAGATCATTCTTCTGACTTGCAAAACCCAGCCAACAACAAACAACTCCTAGGACTACACTGAGCAAATGCTACTGCCTTAATTAGGGTGCCAAAGACCCTTATTAGCTCTTCAATTTGGGAGACTGCTGAAATTACTACCCTCAAAGCACTGTTATTTAAACTCTATATTAGCAGCACTACAACGCCTCTGGGAGAGGTCAGGAGAACAGAGCTGTGCCCTCGGGCTAGCCTAGCTCAGAGAAAATAGGCCAGTGGTGGCAACGGGGAAGAGATACATCATGCTGAGGAAAGAAAGTTGGCAGGAACCAAAAAAGCCACATTTACGGAGAAACTGCAGCAAGATAATAGATTATAAAGCCCTGGTGACCATGTAGTCTGGTCTCCTGCATAGGCGCAGGCCATGCAACTTTCCTGTGTTCATTCCGCTTGCTTTGCTCCATACTGTTGTGTTTCTAATGGGGAGCAATTCTGGAAAGAAAAGCCAGGGCTCAAGGAAGGGGATCCTAATCAGCCTTGTCGTAACGCTGATCCCAAAGGGATAGTTATTTGATATCTTGATATTGCAGAAGGACCCTCTGGTAGGACAGGGAATTGCTCCAAAAACCAACTGTACAAGGTTATCAAGACCTCTAATTTCAGACATTACCTCTTGCTCCAGCCCCTCCAACCAACCTCCTAGCTGTTCCAGATTTAGCAGAACATCTTTCAACTGGACCAGGCTGCCTATTCATCTGGGCTACAAGGCAGGCCACTTTCCACAAATATAATGAGACTTCCCATTAACCTGAGGCTGCTCCAAGAACCTGGGGACCCGGAGTTCTGCTCTCATCCCTGCTGACTGCTGCACAGTACAGTAGACTTCCGATAATCCGGAACCTATGGGACTTAGGTGGTGCCGGATTATCAAATATGCCGGACTATCAGGAGGTACTATAAGCAGGTTATATATATACTGTATACATTATATACTGTATATAAAGTGTTCTTAACCCTTTTTATTGTACATACTGTATACAGTATACTGTAATGTTTTAGTTTTTTTAAGCCTTTTTTACCCTTTTTGCTCAGTTCAGCTGCTGCCGCTCTGTTACCTTGTGACTCATTTTTTGCCGAAGCTCACTCACTAGGCTCTTGCCATTTTGATGCCGAACTATCAGGAGTGCCGGACTATTGGAGTTTTACTGTACTTCCACGCTCTTTGAAAAAGATGTGCCTCACCACGCTCACAGGCCAAGGGCTTCCCTTAAAGCAGGTCTAGAGTTGACAATCTGTCCATTACGCTGCAATGCACAACAAAATACAGGGGAGGCTGCTCTCTGGTCCTTTGTCACATCTTTTGACTCTTGGTGTCACAGAGGTATAAACTTGAACCCAGAGGTCTCAAACTCAAACTGTCTTAGGGCCAGTGCTAGTCCTCAAATCCTCCTAGTGGGCCAGGAGGCAACCCAGTGTGGCAGGGCTCTGGGGTGGGATGAGGGTCTCCGTGCATTCCCCCCCATGTCTCATGACCCCACCTGCTGGTCAATGCGCGTGCACACACACACTATAGTGGCTATTGCTATAGTGAACTAGCCACGCTCAACTGGCCAAACAGCCATATGTGGCCAGTGGCTAGTGCGTTGGCACCACAGCCTTAGGGGGAGGCGTGTGCAGAGCCAGCCCATCCATAAGTGTAAGCTGTGAAACTATTAACTCATTTTGTGAAACTGGCTAGATATCTGCCTGCCTTCTGCTCCCCACTAACTTCCGCGTCCCCACGCTGCGATCCCCTGCTCCAGCCCAGGGTTAGGGAAAAGCAAAACCCATTGGCCCTGCCCCGCTGGCTGCAGAAGCACATCAGCTTGAGCTGTTCCCTGACCAACATGGTTCTCATCACAGCAGAGACAGACAGTGCAGCTTCTTGGACCGACCGGCACCCTCTGTGCCCAGGACTATGTGGGCACTGGGGGCCTGGGTGCTGCTGGGTGAGTCCCCGCGCCTCCACCCTCCCTCCCCCAGCCTAATTAATTAAATAACATTTTCAAACTATTTTGCAGGAGGACTTGGGGAAGTGCTTGGGCCACAGATGGCCACTGGGCCGGGGAGTTTGAGAAGCCCTGCTCTAGCCCCTTAAACCTGCCAATGACCTGTTACCAAGGCCAACAGCCTTTTCACAGGCAGTGCATAGGAGAGAACAACTGCTCTCCACCTCTTCCCTTCACATGTATGTGTTCTGTCTGTCCCGTAAAGAGTTAAGTCAATTGAAAGAGTCATTTGGGTCCAGACACGGAAGAGACGTTATAGATACATATTGTAAACTGTCCCAGCAAGAGCACCAGCCTAAATAAAGTTTTCTGTGTGGGCCAGATGGAGCACCTTCAATGATACAAAACAAGTGCAAAACGGGAAAAAGTTCCCCAAGTAACGAGGCCTGCCCAGGAGCAGCAGACGGAAGATTTACTCAAGATGTTCCATAGTCCACATACCAGAGAGCACTGTTATGGGGTCGAAGGAAAGCTTGTGCTGACAGGGTGAAGAACCTAAAAGGGAGGGACAGGCCAGGTCTGCAAAACTTCACTCAAATGCTCCCAAGAGAGGCTGGGAGGAATGGAGGTGGAGAAACCAGAACACCTCACCTCTAACCCAGAGGCGAGGGAGAAACACAGAACAGGCTCCTGCAGCCAATCTGAACTGGGTCCTATGTCTCTCCATGCCTTCTGGTGTGTGCCTTGGATGTCCCGGACATGCACTGGATTTTCAATAGAGCTTCAGCTGCCATTTTAGGAAGCAAAGCACACAGCCACAGCTCCAGTACATCCACAGCGCCAGTATGCAGCCACAGCTCCAGAACAGCTCAGCAGGGGAGTGCTTCTGAATAGTCTGACTTCAGTTGTGGGCATGGTGTGTTTGACAATCTGGCAACTAGTTGACAAACTAGTTAACCTGCTAGTTCCTCAGGAGATTGACCTGCTCTGTGGCCACCTCCAGTGCAATACATGCATTGACCACGCTGGTGCTGCTGAGCACGATTAGCTGGTCCGGGCAATGAAATGCAAAGAGGGAACAGGATAGAAACAGCAGGAGGAGACTCTGTGAGTCACTGGCCCTATCAATCTATCAAGAGTGGCATAAAAGCAGTCAGCCATTCTCTCCAGGGCACGCCAGGAAGGGCATTGGTCTGCGTGCCTCACTGCATCTCACAGTAGTTCCTTTTGGCCACCACATCCACAGGGCATCCATTTAATGGCAAACTGAAATACGACACTCCTAATTTTTATGTAGCCCTTGTGTTTTTTCAAAAGGGGAACCAATCTGAGTGAAATGAATCCGAACCCAATCTGAATTGAAACCTTTGTCAGCATTATATGGCACCGCCTGTAAGACACTGCAGGCACCAAGTCTGAGGATATTTCTTTCACTTAACTATCGCCCCCTTGTCTGGCTTGACTGTTAGTAGCTGATCACAGAAGGATTTTCCCTACATGCTGAAGGAGCTTCAACTTCATGGTTTCTCTCATTTATGCCTGCTCTTACAAAGGTGTTAGCCACCACAAGCCCATTACACACAGAGTCTCCGCTTCTCAGCTTGTCCTACGAGACAAAATCCTCCATCAGAGTCACGTCCCGTTTACATTGTAGGGCACTGCAGCACAATGTTGCCTCAAAACACCTTCAGGGCACAAGACTGCATGATGACACACCAAGAGTCACCAAGGCTATGTCAGCCCAGAGACCGTCTTGTAGCATATCAGAAGAAAACATTCCTGTTGCCACAGCTGTGCCTTACTGGGAGTAACACTGGCCTGCCCTCGTTCTCTGCCCCACCCACCCATTTGTGGATCCCAGCCAGCTGTTCTCGAAACCCAAACATTAGTACTCAGGAGCAGTGTCTGTTGGCACTTTCCAGCTGGAAATAGCCCAGCCACCGGCAGCAAAATTCTAACAATATGCTGACCTTTGCTGAATCCACAAAAGCAGAGTGCCTTCGAAATTGCCCATCCAAGACCATTCAATGCTGCAAAGTAACAGGGCCTAAAAATAGCAGATGCAAAAAAATAAAACCACATGTTGGATTGTGTTGTAAAGAAAGCTGGTTTTGAAGTCCTTTGAACCAATCTTATCGACAGCAAAAGAGGCCCTTAGAATTATGACAGGTTAAAGAGACAGTGTATGACAAGATTAGAAATCCTGTCAATCTAACCCAGATCACTGCATTAGTATCACCAAAATAATTCAAGACTGGGCTGTGTTTTAGCTTTCAGTAAGTGAAATTTGACTCCTGTTGAAAGGTTCTGAGAAGTCGTAATCCCGGAGACTTACAATCTTCTTTAGCCTCACAGAACAGGTACAACATGGCAGTGAAAGATTCCCAGACCACACTCACCAGCACCTCATCAACATTCCTCCTCTCTGGCCTAGAGAGACCAGTTCTAGGGGCTAAGGATATTTCAGCTTTTTTGCCAAGACCATTCAGGTGTCAGCCAAATGAGTTCCGATTGTCAGTGTTTTTCAGAGGGGACACATGTCCTCATGGACAACCTACCTGTTCCACATAAGACTCAGAGTGGCCTTTTGCTATTAATTATCTCCTGCCACTACTGGTGTGGGCCAAATTCAAAGAGGTGATGTACAGGTTAGAAGCAAATAGCCGCACAATACTCCAAGTGCTGTTTACAGTTTTTCCATTCAGCAACTTGTTACATAATGAAACTTCTTCCAACCCATTCCATCCCTCAGAAACACAAAAATAAACCTGCAGTTCCTTGCTCAAACATGTTGGCCCTGTGCCATATTCAAGGCTTTCATTGAACACCGAGCCCACACATTCTGTCTGCACAGTCTTGGGTTCTAATTTAAAAATGTGAAACTCCCCACTCATTGTCACAGGAGGACAGGTTGCCCGTAATTTTTCAAAGCAACCTGTTCCCTAGGCAGGAGGCAGTCCACAAAGGCTGCCCTTTAGAAAGTGGTGAACCCTTGGTGCTAAGATACTGCAGGAACCTCTGTTAGAAAGAGAGGAACTTCCACTTCAATCCTAGGAAACAGAAGAGAGGGGAATTGGGGTTGGTTTTCTGGTGCTCTTACTAGAGAGCTGTCTAACTATGGCAAGTCAATCTAAGACACTCCATAGAGGGGTAGTTAACAGTGAAGTCCATGGTATTTGCCAATCCAATCTGCAGGAGCTCTCATCCACAAATGCAAAGGTTCAGCCCAGGCAGATTACAACTCCTAGCACACAATGGTCTGCTTCCATCCGCAAGGTAGGCTGACCAGATCAAGAAGGACCCTTACATGTTAGGGCCTATATTCTCCATGTAAAAGATGAAAACTAAAATACTGTCCCTCTTACGCAAGTGGTCCCAAAGCTCCAAGATCCCAACTCCCCAGCCCCTGATTTAGGCAAGGAATGTCTTGCTTCCCAAATACAAAGTGCCCAACACGTCTTTACATATTCTTATATGCAGGATGTTGCCTGGCGGTGCATTCCAGCCTGGTGCGTATTTTCAGCAGCATAAATGTTTGGCTGGTGCTTCTTTTTTATTTATTTTTTATGATAGATCCTTAACAACTGACCAAAACCTACCTAAATGATCAAATAATTCATCCAATTAGTGAATCAAATAACTCATCCACCATTAGTTTCATTAGCAACTTAATACTGCAGAGGCAGAATGCTTGAAACAAGACCCCACAATGGCTTTTTGTGCTTTCCATTTTTAAGGGGGAACAAATTAAATATCTTGTTCCATTGACACCAGCCTGGGTGGAAGCCGGAGCTCTCTTCTCTCAAAAACCCCCTCATATTGCAGGCTCAGCCAGGGGGAAAGGGACTGGGGGAATGGCAGGCAGGCACACAGCATCTAGTTTAAGACGTGGTACAGGGATGAAATGAAAGCAGCTCTCCACTCCTGCCCAACCCACAAGGAGGAATCATGCTGCTAACACTGATTTCCAACATGAACCGGGCTAGTGTGTTTCTCTTTAAGAAACCTCTTGCTAATGGGTAAAACTACTATTTGCAAAAGAAACTACCCAACTGCTGCTAACCTCTGGTCACAGCTGACCTTGTGTTTTCCCAGATGTGCCAAAATGAGTGGAAGTGATATTCTGGTTTTCTTCATCTAGGTTTAGAGCATTTGGATCTGATGGCAAAGAAACAAATCACGACAGTGTAAAGACAAAGCTTCTGCTTAGTGTCTTCTTCTCCTATTGAGGGTGACAGGTGCAGCACATATGTCTCATCAAGCCAAGCATGATCAAGAGTCAAGTTCAAAGGCTTCTCCCAGTGAGTCACTGACTGGACTGCAGTCCACAGTGCAGGGGAGATTCTGAAGCTCATCCCTCCAGCGCCACTCGCATGGCCACACCTGCTGATCTGAAATTCATTCAGGGCCTGACCCCAAACCCATTGACTTCCAAGGGTTTCAGCTGAGGCCAAACACAACCCACCTCTATAGCCTCCCGAACAATGCAAATCTACAGTACCCAATCACCAGTCCAAACCTGCACCACCATGTAATGTTTCATACTGTGACATTGGCTTAATGGCTCACTAATTCAAATAAAAGGAACAGTTTCATACTTAGCCTGGATCCAAAACACAGCTCATTGTAATCAACTTGGAATTGCACCTCTGGATTCTAACCAGGGCTTTGGCACCCTGAACCCCACAGTAGATCAGCATTGCGGGGTACTCCTCTTGGACTCAAGTCATTAGGGATCATGACAGCATTGCAATGTGGAGGCTTCTGGCCTCAAAAAAGGAGGCATAAGGATCTTGCGCAAAAAGGGGTTTTTGCGCAAAAAGGAAACATCCACACTGCTTGTTTTTGCACAAAAACCTCTTGCGCAAAAACGGACCGGAAGAGATTATGCAAATGAAGTGCGAATAAATGCTAATCCGCGCTTCATTTGCAGTGCCTCAACCAGTAAAGCACGTAGTGTAGACATAGCCTAAGAGTTTTTATGAAAATGGCAACAGAGATGTGTCTGCAAGATGAATGTGATGATAGTAAACCACACGCATCACAGTGAGAACTCATATATCTATGCCAGTGGCTCTGTGAAGATCACTTATGCCTAATACAGAGGCTTTCAGCCAACCTTGGGAATGCTCTGATGTTTCCAATACAAGACAAATTGTTCCTCTTAAAGATAAACACTGAGCAGACATGAAAAGGCACCAACACATGCAACCATGTCTAAATGAAATAAACAATTCAGGGGACCAATGGAAAAACATGGGCATTTGGCTTAATTTTAACATGAACTAGGCATCCAACTGGGCTTAGAGAACTTTGAAAATCCTCTCCTCACCAGCCGAGTTGTGTCTTAAAAACTGGATTATATATCCCCCAGGCACAAGCTGTCACACTATTTTCATTACTTCCTGCTTCTGGTCCATCTTGAAGCACTACAAAAGTATGTGCATTTCGGTTCTTCTGCCTCAAATTTTTGTCTGGGCTACAGGCATACATAGAGGGCAACTTGGAAGACATTTTAAGTGTTAACTTCTTCTAACTATGGACCAAGCCCCCATGGCTTGGATTTGGGAGAAGGTTCAGGTGATTTCTTGTTTTACCTGCATTTGTTCACCCAGCCCCCTTTAACATAGCATTCCTTTTATGACCCCTTTTCACGAATTCAGAGAAATCAAAACTACACCACATTGAAAACTACTACACGTGTTTGTGAAAACAGCAGGATTTAAATGATGGAGCCATTCAGTCTACAGCAATGTTTCTCGAAGTGCTCCAAGAAACCACTTTGAAAAACCTGCTAACTGGCCGCTCCAGTGTGTTTATTTACCGGCTCCTCGGCCACAGATGCTCGCAGCTCCTATGGGCTCTGGTTTGCTGTTTGCAGCCTAGGGGAGCCACAGGAAGCAGTGGCCCAGCCCACACAGAGCCGGTAAATAAACACACTGGAGCAGCCAGTTAGAAGCTTCTTCAAAGAGGTTTCGGGGAGCACTTTGAAGCTATGTCTACACAACAGAGTTTTTTCAGAAAAACATCTGTTTTTACGAAAAAACTTCACTTATATCTACACTGCAATGGCATTCTTTCGAAAAAAATCAAAAGAACAGAGGGGTTCCTCTGACATTTACAAGGAAGAATCCTTTTTCTGAAAGAGCTCTTTTGGTAAAAGGCATGTGTGGTTGGGGAAGAGGGAGTTTTCGAAAGAAGAGGAAAGAGGAAAAGCACAGGTGCCCTGGTGGCCACTCCATCCATAGGAATCACAGCTTAAATGCGAGATAGCATCCATTCAGTATGGACACTCTCTTTCGAAAAAGCAGATTGCTTTTTCGATGCGCTTTGGCAGTGTGGACGCTCTCTTTCGGAGGAAGTTTTTTCAGAAGATCTCTTCCGGAAAAGCTTCTTCTGAAAGAAGCCTGCAGTCTAGACGTAGCCTGAGAAACACTAGGATAGAGGACATTTATAAATGGAGGCACTGGATCCTTCTGTGCTGCAGTTCCTCCATTCTGTATTTCTTGTCCACTCAGGCCCTGATCATGCAAATGATTAAGGACATGCCTAACTTCACTCATGCACAGATCCCCATTGGCATCAGTGGGACTACTCACACCAGTGAAGCTGTGTACACTGCAATAGCATAGAACAGACAGTAGGAAGACTTTGTGACTTACCTCTGTCCATTTGCCATTGACTTCCACGAATAAAACACAAAATGGATCAGATTTGGAGGTCACATCTCTATCCAGAAGGTTTTGGCCACACACAGATAATTCGACTTTGCAAACACAGTACTGGGTGCCAATAGGCCCAGCAGGGGAGGAGCTTAACGTATACGCCATCGACTCTGGTAGTAAAAGCTCCAGACAATCTGCAGGAAACAAGGGAATGGAGGAAGTGTCAGTCATGGAAGAAAAGCAAACAATGGCTCACAGTAGCAAACACTACATCAGGATGGGGGCGTCAGCAGCAGAACCCTCAAAATATCCAGAGTCTAAACTTTTTATATTAGCTTCATCCTGGAACATGGCTTCCCACCCTGATCTGTCCCAAGCATTTTATTTTGTCTGTCTAAAGACCAAAGTGACCAGGGAAAAGATACCGGATATTAGAAGACATTATAACCCAGCAGATAAAGAAACAACAAAGTCTAAGACTTGAAGTTAGAAAATTGAAACTGAAAAGATTTTTTTTTCAGCAGCGAAGGTAGTGAATATTGGAACAGCTCACCCCGAGGCCTGGTGATTACCCCATCAATTGGAATCTTGCATTAAGTTTGGAGGCCTCTCTCAAAGAGACACTCATGCTCAGCCATGTTTTTGTGAAACACAAGGGAAAAGGAACCGCCCCTTGCCCCCCCTCCCGCCCAAAGATTAAAATTCTACAGTCTTGTGTTATAGATGAGGTCAGAGTAACTGATTTCATGAGTCAGAAGGCTGAAAGGGATCATTCTAGTCATGTAGTTTGACTTCAAGTCATACTGGCCAGAGGGCTTCCCTGAATTAATTCCTGATTGGACTGGAGCATCTCTAACAAAAACATCCCAGCTTGATTTAGGTATTTTCTATAAGAAAGAATCCACCACAACCCCTGGTAAGTTGTTCCAATGGTTAATTACTCTCGCTGTTACGAATGTGCATCTTGTTGAAGACAGACAAATGCAGGCTAGAAACTTCATCTGAAATAAGATGCAGAAAGCCAATCCCACCAATAATAATAGTGGAAGGAAAGAGGTGGAAAAAGGTGCAATTCTGGGAAGAGCCTAGTGAATGGAGATGAGATTGCTATTAAGCTGGTGCCACAATGCTGCAGAGCCACCAAGTATGTGCTGGCATTTAAAAATAAGCCAGTGCATGTTCAATACCCAATAGTTAAATTAGAACAGGGTGATGTGGTCACACCCTACAAAAACAAACAGCAAGTCCTAGCTGTGTCTGAGTCACCAGCTGCCCTCTATGCAAATATACAGAGGCTCAGGTCAGACTCTAACATTTAACCTAATAAGTAAGCTATTCATGGGGCAGAGAAACATAGGAGGGAATTCCCAATTGAGGCTGCAGGCCTCCCACCTCGAGCTGGACACGTACTGGCAGTGCAGGCTGGGCAAACAGAGCTAGAAAAGCTGCCTGCAGCCTCGCGTGTCTGACAACGGCTCACTGTTACACCACATTTAAACCATGTGAGAGCAACACTTAAGGCCAACAGATGCTATTTCACTGCATCAATGTTCAAATCTGACTGCAAGTGCTTCAAACAAAAACATTCCCTGGCAGCTTCTATAATTTAGACTTTGCAGCCTTGTGCATGCGAGCTTGAGAGGGGGCGAAATTTCGAGAGTTTCAAGTCTTACCCCATGATGATGGGAGTATTGTACTGCATTAACTATACTGCTTCAGTTAAAGCGGTACAGCTTCTGCTAGTGTGGTTATAGAAGCATAAACAATGCTTTATGTCAGTATAATAATTCCAGTATGGGAAGAGCAATGAACTATACTGATCTCAGACATTTTTATACCAGTATAATTGCACCTACACGAGGCATCATGCAAACAAAAACCAAAAAATAGCCAAAGCAGTATTGTGTTTAGATGAGACTTAGGTGGTTTTGGAGCCTAGGTCTCATTTCCAAAAGTGATGTAGGAATGGAAGAACCTAAGGTCAAGATTTTAAAAAGTGACTAGAGATACTGGGTGCCCAAGCTGCACAATCTGAAAGGAGCATGATTTTCAGAAAGGGCTGAACATCCACTCTTTGAAAAAATCCAGACTCCTAACTGTATTTCTTATAGGGCACCCCAAAACTCTCTACTCAATTATAAAATTCAGTGCTCAAATCTCACTGAAAGCCAATGGGCTTTAGGCCCACAAGTGCCTAAATCATTCTTGGAAATGTAACTTAGGCCATTTTAAAAACATTTTTTCCCTAGGTATCTGCTTGGCATGTCTTGTCCACATGCTCAGGGGCTAACTGATGGTCACATCTGGAGTCTGGAAGGAATTTTCCTATGAGTTAGATCGGCAGAGACCCGGGAGGTGGAGGGGGTTCACCTTTCTCTGCAGCACAAGGCATGGGTCACTGGCAGGTTTAAACTAGGGGAAATAGGTGAATTCTCTGTAACGTGAGGTCTTTAAAACCATGATGTGAGGACTCGAGTAACTCAGCCAGAGGTCAGGGGTCTATTTCAGGAGTGGGTGAGGTCCTGTAGCCTACAATGTGCAAAAAAACAGACTAGATGATCATGATGGTCCCTACAGACCTTAAAGTCTAGGAATCTAGGAGCGGACCCCTTCTGAATAGGGATGTTAAATTTAGGTTATTTTAGTAATGGAGTAGTTGATAGACTTATCTATCTGCTAGTCGACTCATAAGCCAACCTGATCCCAGCAGCCAGTGTCTGAATGCAGGGCAGGCTGGATGGGCTGCATTGAAACTGCCCCACAGAAGCCTTTGCGTTTTCTACAAACCTATGGAAAATACACACTTCAGATCATATTTCCATCCTGGTGCCAAAAATCTGTTGGAAGCTTAATTTAAAACTTACTGAGCAGCACTCCTCTGAAAAGTAAAGCTGGAAAACCTTCCCCTTCAAACCAAAAGGAAACAGCTGAGACAAGCAGTGTGTGTGTTAATTTGAGTTTTAGGATGGAATGGAGAAGGTCCAGAGAAGAGCAACAAAAATGATTAAAGATCTAGAGAACATGACCTATGAAGGAAGACTGAAATAACTGGGCTTGTTTGGTTTGGAAAGGAGAAGACAGAGAGGACATGATAGCAGTTTTCAAGTATCTAAAAGAGTGTCAAAAGGAGGAGAGAGAAAAATTGTTCTCGACCTCTGAAGGTAGGACAAAAAGCAATGGGCTTAAACTGCAGCAAGGGAGGTTTAGGTAGAACAGTAAGAAAAACTTCCTGCCTGTCAGGGTGATTAAACACTGGAATAAATTGCCTAGAAAGGTTGTGGAATCTCCATCTCTGGAGCTATTTAAGAGCAGGTTAGATAGACATCTAAAAGGGATGGTCTACAGTGTTTGGTCCTATGTGAGGGCAAGGGACTGGACTCGATCTTTCAAGATCCCTTCCAGTTCTAGTATTCTATGATTCTATGAAAACTGTGTGGAGATCTTCCATGTGAACAGGTGTTTATGACTGACAATTAAGTTTTTAACTAAATGAACACAGCAGAAAGCACATGCATTTGGGCCACATTTTGACACTCCTTCCCCCAACTATTGGGTTTTCTGTATTCTCGATAAAAAAAAGAGTATACATTTTTCAGGAGGGTGGGGGACATTTTTCTGACTAGTCCAACAAGTGATCCCTGTGGGGGGAGGGGAGGAGGGAGAACATAATGGCAACGCTGGGTCAGACCAAAGGTCCATTTTAGCCCAGTTTCCTGTCTTCCGATTGGCCAATGCCAGCTGCCCCAGAGGCAATGAACAAAACAGGTGATCCATCCTCTGTCATCCACTCTCAGCTTCTGGCAGGAGAAAGCCTTTAAGCCAGTATCCCTCCTATAAGCCTATTCTTTGAGACTGGCTCACGGAACCACGACTTCCTGCAGCTTAAAACCATAAATATCCTCTTCCTCTAGTCTGATGTAGGGATGTAATAGTGTAGTCAATTAACTGATAAACAAAAGCTTATAGGTTAATTCTATAGACTACACTCATTCCCCTCCTCCCTCCCCTTGCCACTAAATTTTTTAGCAGGTTGGCCAGCAGCCCAGCTCAGTCTTGGTTTGCGACAGGTCCAGGACCTACCCCTGCTGCAGCTCTGCCTTTAAAGTGTATTAGGAGCCAGGCGGGCAGGCAGCCCGGCTCAGTTCTGGCTCGCGCTAGGTCCAAGAGCTCAGACACCCCCTCCTCCCCACCCAGACAGGGGCTGCTGCCACCCCGCACTGCTGCCTCTTTTTCAGAGGCAGCAGCACAGGGCGAGAAGCAGCTGGTCTGCAAGAGGAGCTGGTTTTTAAACTGGCTCCCCTCGCCGACTAGCCCCTGCCTGGCACCCTGCTCTGCTGCCAGCCCCGCCCCTGCGGACTATAGAATAGTTGACTGACCGATAAGAATTCATGAGGTTACTCGACTATTTAATTAACCGATATTTAACATCCCTAGTCTGATGTACTGCCTCTGCTTCCGTATGGCAGGGCACTGGAATATGATTTTCGTCCTCCTTTATTTACCTCACAAAGGCCTGAACATGCACTCTCTCTCTCTCTCTCTCTCTCCAGCTGGGCTCCTACCCTAGCACGGGTCAGTGGCTTCTGACTGCTCCTGGCTCCACTGGCTTATGGTTGAAATTTTGAACCAAACAGCCTGATAATCCTGACTGATTATTTCTGGAGGAGGGGAGGGGTAGGGGTCCCCTTCAGTGGTTACAGGTCACAGTAGGTTAAATGAAAAAAATCAACTGGAGATGTGCAAGTGGCATTGTCTAAACCAGCTGACTACAGCACCAGGTCCAGCAGGGACAGCCAGAGGTAACAGTGTGCACTGGGACCTGGATTGGAAGGCTACGTGGCTTCTGCTATGGAGCTGCACCTTCAGGGAACTACTTCATGTCACCTCCGTGCCTCTGTTCCCCTAACTGAAAGGTAGGAACCATGTCCGCTCCTTGTAAGAGACTTTGAGCTCTCTGGTGAAAAAGCACTAAGAGCTCAGCATGATCCTGGATTGTTCTCTTGCCACCTTGCCTCTGGCAGAATTCCCCAGTGACACATAATAATGAGGCAGCTTGGAAAGGGAAGTTCTAAGTGTTTGAACTTCGAACACACTCACCAGCTGTTCCAATGCCTCTGGCCCGCAACTACAACCAAGATATCCCCAGGTACACTTGCCATTGTCCACAAAACAATGGGCCCCATCCTGTTCTGGTGTAAAGCGGCACAGCTCCATTGACTACAACAGAGCTGCACCAATTTACACCACCTCTACCGCTGTCATCGTGTGATCACTAACACAGTGGCGGCGGCAAGAGATCTATCAGGCAGGGAAAATATCCTTCAAGCACCATATGGAGCATCGCCCCGAGGATAATGAAGCATGTGTTTTGTGATGTATATGGCATATACCCACCCAAGCCCATGTGTTTATACACAGTGCACATGTCTGTTCCAACGCCGAGAAGATCTGCACAGCCTTGATGGTGACTGCAATTCACTGTTCATTAAGGAAAAAAGGTTTCTAAATTCTGTAGCCTCGTTGTCCAGGTTGCCACATTTTCTTCCTAGCATTTAAGAGTCACTCTTGCAATAGACTTAATTTTAATTCCTGCTGGAAAAAAATTATTCCAGCTCTATGAAGTAATTAATTATGTTTTTTTAACTGACAGGTACAGATAAGCAAAGGAGGGGCCATCATTAGAGCACCAACATTTATCGTTGAAGGCCTCCTATCGGGAAGTAAAAAAAAAAAAAGTATACTTTCCCCATTACACCCCCCAGTGCCTTCAAAACCTCAGACATGATTTCTCTTTCTGTACTCGATTGTGATCTCGCTCACAACAGTGTAATTGGTTAGTCTGGTTTACCCTGATACGAGAGCAGAATTCTCAAGAACAGAACGTATTACAATTTCATGCAGAACTGCATGATTTCAAAAAGGACCCAGGACACAAAGTCTCTGAGAGGTATGTATATAATATAAATGAATAGCAGAGAAAATCCTCTAGCCCAGGTCTGGGCAAAATATGGCCCACGGGCTGAATCCAGCCCGCCAAGCCACCAAATCTGGCCCACGGATGCTGCAGGGAACCCCAGGCAGGTTCCCCTGCTTGCCTTACCCCACCCGCACATCGCTCAAAAACGCTTCTGGCTGGTAAGTGTCCTGGCAGAGCCTACCTCTGGCACCCAGTCCCTCCCTTCTCCAACCCTCTGCCCCCCATTCCCACCCCCTACTCCACATACTCAAATCCTCTGCCCTGATCTTGTACCCAAATCCCCTCCCAGATCCAGCACCCCCATCTCCTGCCCCAGATCACAGTCCCCTCCTGCCCTAGCTCACAACCCAAATCCCTGCACCCTCTCCTGTACCCCAATTCCCTGCCCTAGGTCACAATCCAACCCCCTCCACCCCAGTCCTGTGCCCCAGCTCACAACTGCCTCCTTCACCCAAACTCCCTCCCTTACCCCAAACTCCCTTCAGCACTAGGGATGTTAACTATCGGGTTGATTGAATAGTTGATTAACCTTATGAATTCTTATTGGTTAGTTGATTATTCTATAGTCCCTGGGCAGCTCCCAGACCCGGCGCAAGTCAGGACTGAGCCAGGGTGCTGGCCAACCTGCTAAAAAATTTACTGGCAAGGGTTGGGGGGGGAAATGCGTGTAGTCTGCAGCATTAACATATAAGCTTTTGCTTACTGGTTAATCAGTTAATCAACTATACATCCCAATTCTGCACCCAAACTCCATCCCAAACCCTGCATCTCATCCATTAATATCATGGAAGAGTGCAGCTCTCAACCACTTGCCAAATTCTTAGAGTGCCCCCCCGCATCCTGCTCTAGCCCCCAGCCATCCTAGAACGGGTATCTGCCCCAAGAAAAGACGGGTTGATGTTTGCACATATCAGACCCTCTGGCTGCCTCTGTCCCCTGAAGCCTGTTTTTCCAGTTAGAGTTAAAACATTAGATCGACCTCTCTTTAAAAAATACACGTCATGCAATCAAAGCCTTAAAATAGCCAGACCCATACTATTTATACCATCTTGTCTGTCTGCCTCCCAAAAGCAAACACAGTCCCACAGTGCTGCCAGGAGCCTGATCCCGGGAGAAAGTATTTGGGATTTTCCTGTCCCAGCTGGCCTACCCTCAGATATTGCTCCTCAAAGCAGAGGCAGCCAATGACTCAGCGGAGGAGCCTGTCTCAGTACTGACTGGCACACAGCAAATATCCTTCAACTGCACATCCCATGGGTTCGCTCCCTCTCATCCCTCTAGCAGGGGCCTTAGGCGCCTCAATAGCAGCATCACTATTGGGGTAGCATCTCAAGGCCCCAGCGGAGACCAAGGTACTAGTGTGTATTGTACAGAGCTTACAGGTCAAACAGACAAGATGGGGGAGGGAAAACAGAGGTGAAGTGATTTGCCTGAGGACACATGGCGCATCAGGGGCAGAGCCTGGGACAGACCCTTAGCTGAATTCTCTCTCAATTCCCAGCCTGGGCCCTGTCCATGCAACCACACAGCCTGTCAAGCTTCAAAGAAGAGACTTCTCTTGATGAATGCTGGACACAGAAGAGAGACACAAACCCCTCCCGCTTCTCCCTTCAGCCACACTGATCTGTCCCAGCTGAGATTCCAGCCCTACAGCGCTACCATTTTATCATGTGGGTGCAGTGCCAGGAAGAGGTGACAGGTTAGAGCCCTGGAGTCTGAAGAGCTTGCTTTAACAGGCACACCAACTGCAGCTGGCCCCACACAGCCCCATCCATAGCCCTCCCCCAGTGATATAGAACAGGGCTGGGCAAAATATGGCCCGTGGGCCAGATCCGGCCCACCAAGCTACTGGATCCAGCCTGTGGAGGCAGTGGAGAGCCTCAGGTAGGCTCCCTGACTGCCCCACTCTCCGCATGCTGCTCAGAAAAGCAGTTGCGGGGACCTGTTTGTCTTTGAACAGCTGTAAGCCCAGGGAAGGGGGAAGAGCTTCGGCACGGCCCCTGCCTCCCAGCACAATCCCATTGGCCGCTATGTGGGAGTCACCTTCCTCATCCCCCACCCGCATGGAAACGTGTAACCTCTGAAAATTTCAGCGGTTACAAGTTTACCAAAATAAATGCATTTTAACATCCTATTTCCTAGCAGCCACTGAACAATGAGAGAGGAATAACTCATCATCAGCCTGGGGTGGACTTCAAGCAGCCACATTATGGGTTCAATTCCTAGCTGTGCCTTTAACTCCCTCTATGGATTAAGTCACTTCACTCCCCTGAGTCACAGCTCCCCCTTCTGTGAAATGGGCAAAGCAATCCTTTCTCTGGTGGGCCCACAAGCTCTCTGGGGCAGGCGCTCTCTCTTCCCATGCGTATGTGCAGCAGCCACCTGGGACAGGGACAGCAATAGCCTGGACAAACCTTACTGAATTAAACCGAAACATCATAGAAGTTCGCTGCACTGAAATGCAAAGTCCATGTATTATTGTGGGATTGCAAATAACTTTTCTAGGGGGGAGACTTGGCCAATAGAAGCTTGGGGAGGAGTAAAATAGACTTTTGATGCTCATGAAACAGTGTACCAGAGAAAAAGTTAAGTGGGGTTCCTAGATGAATGCAAATTACCCACTTAGGTTAGACAAAGACCTGACCTTTCAAAGCTTTGCCCTGAGGAGGGGACAATTGTCTGGCCGACTGCTTAGTTGGGGGCTCTGAGGCTCAAGCTGCACAAAGGAGTGACTCCCAGATGCACAGGGGTGCTTGTTCTGAGCTAAAAGGGAAAAGCAGTTGGTGGGATTTGAAGGAGCCCTTGTTGGAGCTGGGGCAAACTCTGGCAAGCTTATGATCATCATCCATGTCGATTTTTTCATTGTTTGAATATGTTTTCTCTGTGATGCTTTTACCTGAAGAATAAACACACTTGCTGAGAAAGAGCTGTGTGTCAGACTGGCTGTGGGCAATGTGCTGTAGATAACCTTGGAAGAGAGGCAAAAACTTTCCTGCTTAGGCAGTCTCGACTTGCTGGGGCTATGACTGTGCAAGCAGGGAACTGTGGAGCCTGGACAAACCCTGGTCAGGAGGGAGTGGGTCACAGTTCTCTACACAAGAGGGGTGATGGCTGGGGAGCCTGCAGCCTAGAGTGGGTGCCCTCCCTAGACCAAAGCGGGGGAATACTGGTGCAGCTCCCCTCAACTGTGACACTAACACCATGGAGAATAGTAATAGAGATGTAGCAGTGTTAGTCTGCTCTTGCTGAAACAAAAGACAGGACTATGCAGCACTTTAAAGACTAACAAGATGGTTTATTAGGTGATGAGCTTTCGTGGGCCAGACCCACTTCCTCAGATCAAATTGTGGAAGAAAATTGGCATGACCATATATACCAAAGGAATACAATAAAAAAAGGGGGAGTTGTATCCCTGCTGCATAGTCCTGTCTTTTGTTTCACTAACACCATGGGACACTGATCTCACATCAGACCTCCAGGCACTACCATACAATACGTAACATTTCCAGCTGCACAGTCATAGCTCCCATGACAGTAAAACAAACGTCGGAAAATTGAATTGCTGAGCCAATTTCATCCCTATCATCTCTCCACTGACTACAATAGAGTTACAACAACAACCAGTCTGTCCCTCTCTGTTCCTCATTAGTGTCTTCCAGTCCCAGCCTCCCACTTCCACACTCTCCCTCCATGATCCTTCAGGAAGATTCTCAGGTGTAAACCGGCATAAATCCATTGGCTTCACTGGAGCTATGCAGATTTACATCAGCTGAGGATCTGGTCTCTTGTTTTTAGTCATTTGGCAGGAGCAGCAGCTGGACAAGGCAGCAGGCAATTAGGCAACTCTTGAGCTCATAAATTGCACATCTGAGGCATTACAAGGCTTGGAGGAGAGATGGGAAGTCCGAATTATAAATTTAAGCTCAGAAAATGCTCTACACTCCAGGGAAGTTAAGGAGTTATTTAAGGAAGTTAAGGAGTTACCCACCATTCCGCGAGATGAGGAGAATGCAGCTGGTCCACACTAGGGATGTGAACAACTAGTCGATAAGCAAATACTTGTTGGATAGTCGACACACTAGTCGACTAATTGCTCCCCCTTCCCCGCTGCCTCTATCAGAAAATTGCATTGACTATTCGATTAGCCAATTAATCTAAATGTAACATCCCTAGTCCACATTAGAAACACCACAGGGGTGCAGTTGAACCGATGCAGCTGTGCTGCTGTAGCACATCTGGTGACGACTCTTGCTGCCAAGGGGAAAGAGCTCTCCTGTTGGCATCATAAAACACAGCCTCTACAAGCGCTAGTCACTGTGTTGGTGGGAGACGCTCTCCTGTCAACACACCACTCTCCACACCAGCACTCCAGTCGGTATAACTTACTTTGGCCAGGGTGGCTTATTCATACCCCTGAGCAACATAAATATTACTGACAGATCCTGTAGTATAGATAAGCCCTTAATCACCTCTGAGACATCTCCTTCACCTATGCCACCTTACACCTACATTTCAACTCTCTCCTTCTTCTGTGCTGAGGCAATGAAATCCTTATAGCCTCCCCAGGGTCAGAAGAGACTTCTAGAAGATCACTGGGGCAGGATCTCAAGTGCATCTTCAATAGCATATTGGCAAGTCAAGTCACAGGACAGATTTTTACCCATGGCCCTTTCACCAATCCCTGCCCAAAGGAATAAAGAGAAATCTCTTATTCCAAAACAAAAGGGCTGATTCACCGCAACAGAACTCATTATATGCCACTGAAATCAGCAGGGTTATACCAGCATGAAATTGGCCCAAAGAGTCCCAGGAACAGGTGCTGGTTCAGCTGAGGTGGCTGCTACTTCTCCACTCACTGAAATCACAAGAACATGACCCCTTGCATCCCAGTCATCATGGAACAAAACACAGAACAAAACTCCAGAAGATGACTCAGAGAAGACATTTCACATCTCTTATTAGAGAGGAGAGAGAGGGAAAAATGCACAAGAAAGCCTGACGCATCGTTATTTTCTAGTTTGAAGGAGAAGCAATTGTCTGTCGTAAGATTTTTTTCCAAAGTCTCCCCTCTACCTCCGTCCTCCCAACACATGCAATAAAAAGTTAATCACTTTGTTTACCAAGAGCTACTGTTTATCAGTAGAAAATCTTGAACTGCTGAAAACTGGATGAATAAAAAACAGACAGGTATGTCTCTAACAGGACTACAGAATAATTTCTATTTCATATGAATGATAATACACTATTTAGTATATTTGCCCTTCAGCGACAGAACTTTGGATCTGCCTTCCTTTAAGGCAGTGGTCTCCAACCTTTTTAACCACAAGATCATTTTTTCAATTTAAGTGCAATGTAAGATCTACCTCAAACCCAAATACCCTTCCCCGCTTCCTTTCACCCCTTCTCTGAGCCCTGCCCCTGCTCCACCCCTTCCCCGAGACCTCACCCTGCTCACTCCATCCACCTTCCTCCCCAAATCTCATTTACTTTCACCAGGCTGGGGTAGGGGGTTGGGGTGCAGGCTCTGGTCTTGGGCCAAGAGGTTCAGAGTGTGGGAGGGAACACCCTGAAGGTAGAGAGGTGGGGTGAGTTCTGGAGTGGCCTAGGAGACAGGGCATTTGCCTGGGGGAGTGCAGGGTTGGGGGCTTGAGTCCCTCTGCCAACTCTGGGAGTGGCCAGGCTGCCCCAGGGATGAAGCTTGCTCCTGGATTAGGAAAGCAGGATACGGTGAAGGTAGAGAAGTGGGCTGGGTTCTAGAGTGGACTTGGGGATATGGCATCAGCCTCAGGAGTGCAGGGGGGTGGGCTCTAGTCCAGTCGCCCCCTCCAACCTCTCCCCCAGCAGCTCAAATCCCACCCTCACCTCCAACCACCCTGGGAGCAGCCAACACAGGCTACTGCAGCGATGGAGCTGGCTCCTGCTTTAGAAAAGCAGGATAAGGAAACTGCTGAAGGTGGGGTGGACTTGGGCTAGGTTCTGGAGCAGCCTAGGGGATTTGGGCTGTGCAGGGTAAGGATGTAAAAGACTAGTCAACTATCCGATAAGCAAATGCTTATAGGATAGTATTTGACTACTTGATAATCCCCCTTGTTGCCTCTATGAGACAGAGGCAGCAAAGGGGGGGAAGGGGTACTTCAAAGTGGCAGTGCCGCTATGCTGCCACTTTGAAACCCCCAGGCAGCTTTTCAAAGGGGCAGCCGCTGCACAGCTGATCTGCAGCTCAGCTGTGCAGCAGATGCCCCTTTAAAATGCCACCTGTTTGCCTTTCAAAGGGGCAGCCGTGGAGTCCGGGATCAGATGGGGAGTCCCCAGCTGACCCTGGGTTCAACGCGGCATTTCCCTGGAACCCGGGGTCATCTGGGGAAGTTATAATCTGCTGGATCTGTATAGCCTGTTTTTGTGCATTCTTGTATGTTACATTAGAAATCATGGTGTGCGAATTTGGTTTTAATTCTGAATGTGCTAACAGGGGCCATTAGGGATACTTCTGGAACATAATGGCTCAGTACTCAAACCAACAACCTGTGAATAGTCTTGTTTGTCCTGTAAGCCCAAACTGTGGTTGGTCCTAGAAAGACATGTGACCATGTCACTTGGTACTGGAATCCATCTTGAAGGTGGTACTTTTCCATGAATATGGGAAATGCTAAGTAAAGGGTTCCTGCCCTGGAGGGGGACGTCAATTTAAGGACTGGGAAGCAATCAGTTTGTGTCTTCAGCTGGCCTTTGAAACTGCCTTACCTACCCTAAAAGGATACACATGAAAAGACCTGGCAACAAAGAACTCTAAAGAACACTGAGAAAAGCTGTAGACCCAGGCCAGAGTAAAGATCAATGCTGACCTGAAACATTCTACCGGAGGTGTGATCAGCTGGTTAGGGCAGGGGTCAGCAATCTCTGGCTCGCAAGCCAAATATGGCTCTTCTGGTGCCCCAATTCAGTCCCCGCCCTCGCTGCCCCCCGCAGCAGGGAGCCAGCACTGGCGCTACAGCCTTATGGCCCCCCACAAGACTGGAACGCCAGCAGGGGGGGAAGAAAGCCCCAAGGCTCCCCGCTAGTCCAGCGTGTGGGCAACAAGCAGAGCTAAAAATGACTTGGCGCCACAGCATTCTCCCGGCCCCCACCAGCGTGGGGGAGGAACCAGGAACCAAAGATGGCTCCCGGCATCCTGCTAATTTGTTCCCTCAGGACACACTTTCTGCAGCCTCCTCTGCCAACTCTTCCTGGAGGCTTCCTGCCAATGAATGGGAGCATCCCGGGGCGTGTTACAAGTTGCCTGCCACACAGCGCGAAAACAAGTAAGTGCCCCCAACCCCCTCATCCCTAGACCCCCTCCTCATTCCCCCTCCCCCCAAGGCCAGACAGCCTGCCCCTAACCCCCTGGTCAAAATCCCCTCTGCCCCCAGGCCAGGCAGCCAGCCCCTAGACCACTCCTGCCCCTTGGCCAGGCAGCCTGCCCCATGGCCAGACCTCACACTCTCACCCCCTCCTGCACCCCACTTCCCACCCAGATCCTGTATTCCCATCCCTATCCCATTCACTGGCAGCCTTGTCCCACATTTAATGTCTCATTTTTGGCCCCAAACCAGAGCTTAGGGGGGCCCACAAAATCCACTAACCCTGGAACCCCAGAAGAGTACATTTGACCTGAGGCCTTGAACCTCAGTCCTACCTACCCTCCCCCCACTATGGGATTGCAGCATCAGGGGAGTGAGGTGTTTCAGTTGGGAGGGGGTCACATCAGTGAGGGTTGGGAGGTTTTGGAGGGGTTTTTTGCCTCTCACTTATGTGGTCCCCAACTGATTTTTCTGTGCCATAAATAAGGACAATGTTGAAACCTTTTGTGTTGGACATAATATTTTACTTTATTTAAAAATGAAGCCTGGCCAACAAGCCACCAATTGGAGCCAGCCCCCATCAGGCCACAGCATCATAACACTCCTGCACACGCACACACCCCAACCCTGAGCCTATCGTACACCTGAACCCCTGCCCTGAGCCCCTCATACACCCACATCCCCAAACTCCTGAACCCCCACATCCCCAGTCCCCTGCCATAACACTCCCGCACCTCCCCACCCGCACACCCCAACCTTGTGCCGAGTCCATCATACACCCCAGTCTCCTGCCCTGAGCCCCTCATACATCCAAACCCAGATTCCTGCACCCCCACATCACCAGCCCCCTGCCATAAGATTGACAGAAGAGAGCTTGAATGCCGGCATGAAGCTGGATTTGACTAGTTATGACGTAAACTTCAAAGAATTGTGCAAAAAGATGCACCTGCAGAAGTCACATTACATAAAGTCCGTGAGTATTAGGTTGTATATTTTCAGTCATGCAAATGGGCATTCTTATACGACTCTTTGTTGACCTCTTGTTCTGAATTTTGATGTAGTTTGGCTCTTTGGTTAGAAAAGGCTGCCAACCCCTGGTCTAGGGTAAGAATTGGCACATAAGTTTCTTAGGTATATTAGAATTAGCTGGCATTTTTGTTTATTTTAACATAGTAACTTAGATCTGTTTTCACTTGAAATCACTTAAATTCTACTTTTTATATTTAATAAAACACCTTTCTTTATTATCAAGCCCAGTGTAAATAACTTTTGGGGAGGGGGGAGCAAAGACTGTGCATCTCTCTTTTTCATTGATAAAGGGGACATCTTTATGAACTTTCTCTCTGTAAAACTTACAGCGGGCAAGATAAATTCATTTGAGGTTTTGGTCTTCCGGGGGCTGTGTTCCTAGGTGCTGAAGCCTTATAGTTGAGTCTTCCCAGAACTGAACTGGCTCAGTGTCTATGTTGCTCTGCAGGGAGGCGGTAACCCCAACTCTGTGTGTTGGCTGGAGGAGACCAGAGCTTCTGGCCCAGAAGTACAGGGTTGTGAGGAGCCCCAGAGGGTAGGAAGCCAGGCAGGCTTGATCAGCACACTAGGGGACAATCCCAAGGTGACTTCTGTGCTCCAACCCATCACACATCCTTCTTCCCTTCTATGATAGCCGCCATTTCACATCCCACCGACGGACAGGCATTGATGTGGAAATAAGACAGATTTTTGACAGTGAAAGTGATTAACTACTGGAACAGTTCACCAAGGCATATGGTGGGGTCTCCATCACTTGGAGTCATTAAGACTGGACATCTCTTTCTAAGAGCTATGCTCTAGCTCAGTGTTTCTCAACCTTTTTTTTTTTTATAAAGTACCCCCTTAAAAAAATTATAAGTACCCACAGTCCCTACAGTTTTCAGACACACACAAATTTTTTCTATCATTGCAACACATTTGTTTAAAAAACGTAATGGTAGCTGGGTGGGAGATGAAATTTTTGGGTGAAAAAAGTACAAAAATAATAAAGTGCTGTAAAACTTAAAACAAAAATTCAGTTTTCTCCAAATGTCAGTTGTTGATGTATCCCGCCCCCAGCCTTCTCTCAAGTACCCCTGAGGGTACTCGTACCAAAGGTTCAGAAACACTGCTCTAGCTCAACTACAAGTTAATGGCCTTGATGTAGGAATCACAGGTAAAATGCTATGACTTGTGTTACACATAATTAAAGTAGGTTATAATAAAGGTACCTTATGGCCTTGAAGTCTGCGAAATCCATGATCAACATTAAATTCAACATGGGGGGGGGCAGAGATTCTCCATTCAGTTACTCCCCCCCTTCCCCCCCAAAAAAAAGCCTGTTCAGTTGAATATAGGCTGGGACCATGTAACTGGAAAGGAGAACTTGGCACAAGATGGCAATCTAGAACTAGGCTGGCTATTTGCCTCGAGAGGGACTGATTCTCCTCTCAGTTGCACCAGGTGCAGTCCATGACCACAGGGATGGCAAGATTTACATCAGTGTAAGACCTTGCTGAGTTGCCTGGCTTCCAACAATATAGCTGCACCTGGGCAAACTTCTACTGCTGACAGGCAAAGCACCAGCATGCTTACCCTTGCCGGAGTCTAAGGTAAGGGGCATTGGGTGGAGACAGCAGGGAGATCACTGCTGATTACTGGAACTGGGGCAAATCTCAAGGGAAGATAATGCCTCAGTGAGAGAACTGGAGCCAGCAGTCCTTAAAATGCACGATGCCTGTAACGGACCATCCCCACCTACTTTATGAAATGGACTTATGGACACAAATATGCATAACTCAAAAGATGCTTTGGACAAATTGCCTCATGTAACCTATCAATCTTCATGTCTTAATCCGCTGGGTCTGTGTATCTCATTTGGTGTATGTATCATTCTTGTGTGTAAGGGTAGATATGTGGAGTGTGGAATGCTTTATGGTTTTAAATGTACAAATGAATTGTCACCCTCAGTGTCCAGATGACCAACTGTAAACAATCTCCTTTGTCCTCTATGTCTTAGCAGTGCTTGGTCTGAGGAAGTCACATGTCCACCCCAACTGGCAGGGCCTGACCAACAGGAAGGGTGGAATATAGAAACAGAATTCCCACCCAAAGTGGGATTTATAAAACAATAGGAAGCTTAGGAGTTTGTTGGCATTTGGCTGGCTGGACACACCCGAGGGGAGGAACTGAAGACCCCAGGGTGAGGAGCTGCCCAGGTTTGAAGGCTTAGCTGGGAAAGGAACAGTTTTAGGGGGAGTTTGTAATAAGTCTGCACTGAGGTTTTAGTGTCAGAATTAGCTATATGTTTTCTGTTATTTTTAATTTGTAATCTATTTTGCTCTGCCTGATCTCACTTATAACCACTTTAATCCTACTGCTTGTACTGAATAAAATCACTTTTATTTACTATTAAGCCCCGTGTAAATAATTGTTACCTGGAGGAGCAACCCGTGTGTACTTTCCCCCTTTCATTGCTAAAGTGGGCTTACCTAAATAATTCATTGGGGGTTCTGATCCCATTTGGGGAGTGGTATCCTGGAAAGCTGGTTCCAAAGTTGCAATCTCCTTGGGCCTGAAGAGTTTCAGTGTCTGTACTAGGTAGGATAAAGGCACCACACAAATGCAAAAGGTTCTGTCCCAGCAGCTGACAGCTTGTCAGGAAACCTGAGTAGGAGGAAGTGCTGTAGGAGACAGTGAAGCCAATTCTAAACCACCCCTGGGAACAACCCCATTAGCCACGAAGGCCAGTTCTCTGGCTGCCAGGTCTGAGGATCTGGCCATTTGCTAAGCCATTGCAACCCCCAGTATGCCTTCTGAGTCCAATGCCTCAGAAGGGTTTGTTTCAGAGGTCCCTCCCTGTCAAGGAAATCAGAGGAGACACACCTCTCAATGCACCATCTACCCACCTCTTTATTTACCCTGCTGGGTAAGCATCAGGGAACCTGACCCCAATGGAAAAGAAAAGAAAACAAGCTTCCAGACAAACATCAACCTGGCATTTGAAAAATAAACCCTCTCCAAGGAAAACTTCTGCCAGCAGCGGAGCCCAGAAAAGTGCCTAGAAACACCAAATGAAGCAACATGGCCCCCAACACACCGCATGTTTGAGGGCACACTGTACCATATACGTATATTATAAGAGCACTTCAGTGGAGCCCAGGAGCTGTATTAACAAAGGTTCAGACCCAGCCCTGAAGAGCTTATCATCTAAATCCAGATTGGAAGAGGAGACGGGGTGATAATACAATCCAGATTCTCTCTCAAGCATCCTTCCTCTTTCTGCTACTCTGGTGGGGTAATGGAGCCAGAAAACCAGCGAATCTCCCAGCTGGGGAGCCCCTGGCATAGAGATACACCAGGTACAGAGCCACTCTAGAGTCACCTAGTTGACGTGTATTCCATTCCTCGCAACTCCCAGGAGGAGGGGAGTGGCTTGCGATAACCCTCCACCAGCTAGGTGCTGTCAGAGTGACATCGATTGGAGCACCCTGCAGGCTGCTCTAGTCTATACCCAGGCTAGCATGGCACAGAACCATTTTCGGAAGCAGAGAGCTGCAACTGGCTCTCTGGCAGCTCTTGGAGAAAGTGAGGCAGCAGAGGATGAGTAACGGAGCCTGGATCCACACCACGAGAACACAATATGAAGAAGAAACATGGCAAGAGGAGATATAGACCTCAACATCCCGTACGTCACAAACCATTCCAGTGCTTACAATGAGACCCTGATAGCCATGTCTCCCAGTAGCCCAGCACTGGCACTGTAAGGTGCAGCAAGAACTCCATCTACTTCCTGATTTACCCCTCCCTCTCAAATCCAAGAGCAGCACAGACATTAATGTATTTACCCTCTCAACAACCTTTGCAAGCAAGGAAGTTTTAATTATCGTTCCCATTTACTAAGGCACAACGACATTACATAACACACAGGGATTCTGTGACCGACAGAAAATGAACCCACAGCGCACTACCACCACTACCATCCTTCCTCCGATCCAGGTTTTCAGGTGTTTATAACTTTTGGAGAAAAACATCACTCTCCGCACTGAAGTGCTGTTCTCCATTTAATGGAGGTTTTTGTTGGTTGCAATTCCATTTGGCAGTACATACCGGAGTGAGATGATTATGGGGGAGGGGAATGTTTTTAATGGCCTGGGAAACTGTTCAGGTGCTTTTCTGTGCTTGAGTAACTCCAAAATGGTTTGGATTTAGCTGGTCAGGCTTGGCAGGCACATCCTCTGCAACGGGGAACATGGGCCGAGCCAAGTCTGAACAGAAATTGGCTTAGAAATAAAACGTGGACAATAATCCCATACCTGGAGTGTTGAGGCTTAATTAGTGCTCATAAAGAGCTTTAAGCTGGGTAGGATAAAGGCACCACATAAATGCAAAAGGATTTATTGTTACAGTAAAGCTATGAACCAGAAAAACAGCTTCCTGCACAGTGCCCAGGCCTCTTGCCAATTTAGCAGCACAGGCCTGCTCCCATTGACCTCAATGGCAGCTTAGCTGCCCACTGCCACAAGAGCAGGCCAGGGCCATCTAGGTGTATCCAGGTGCAATTCCCATCCCTTCTCTGCAGCCCCCAAAGAACTGGGCTCCAGTGGAACCCATCTGGATCCGGGGCACTCAGGGCCAGGTTGAAAGGAGCCCACATAGGGAGCTCATAGCCCCTGCATGGCATGAGGTGGGATTTTCAACATCATCACTGTGCGAGAATCCAGCCAACTCTCTCATTGGCCTCAAAGGGAGCAGAGTTCGGTCAATGCCGAGCACTTCTGAAAGCCATGGTGATAGCCTGCAGGCACTTCAGGCTGCAGAAAGCTCTGGGCACCACAGGGGTGAGGCAAGAGACAATGCAAGCAGATCTGCCACCCCAATCCTGCCATGGTGAGCAGCACAGGAGCTGCAGGAGCTACTACAGCTACAAGGCTAAAGTGAGATGGCTGTGTCCTGTGTCATGAGATGGCTGTGTCCCTGCTCCTTTGCTCAAAGCATAGTTTACCCTGCGGATACCCAGATTCAATAGCTAGACATCTGCACTCAGATCTTCAACCTCAGGTTCCAGCAACCATCCCTTTGCAATCCCCATATCCTGTGCCTACCGTAAGCCAGAAATAACATCAGAGCCCAGCCAGCCAGACTCTGGGCGCCATGGGTGACTCATGGCAGTGCTTGGGAGGTGCACTGTCCCCCATACCCCTGCCAAAATTTTATTTGCTAAATGGATGTCCCCTCTCTGCCCTCTGGGTGGCCCTCCCTGCAAACACCAGTAACCCGTGATTGGCACCTCCAGTTGCCACCTGCATGAGCTCTGTAGTGGCACCTGAATCCCAGATTATATAATATTTCACTGGAGGTCCTGGGCAGCTCAGAAGAAAGGCTGGTGGACCAGCTGTGCCCCTTCTGAGGCCTTCTTAACTGGGAGGGATGGGGCTTCTCTTGTGCTTAGTGGAATGCACAATCACTACATCAGGTAATTCACTGTGCTTACATGCAGAAGGACAGGATATAATGAAAGACATTAGTGATACTTAAGCACCTTAATGGCCCAGTGCTCAAGGCAATGATCCATGAATGGCTTTGTTTTTCCTGTAAGGCTAAAGAGCTGTTGGTCCTACAAAGACAGGTGACCAGGCCACTTAGTGCTGGAATCAATCTTGAATTTGTATTTTTCCATTGGGGTAGGGAGGACTGAGCAAAGGATTCCTGCCCTCGGGAAATTCCATTTAAGGGCTGGGAAGCAAACAATAATGGTCTTTAGCTGGCTTCACAGACTGCTCCCCATCCCGAGGGAAGAAACCTGGAAACAGAGAACTCTAATGAGGAGGGAGGAGAAGCAGCTGGGCCCAGGTCTGAAAAAAGATCAGCTCTGGCCTGAAGGACTTCACCTGAAATCAGGACTAGGGTGAGAAATTATGATTTGTAACAACTTCTCTCAGTTTATTACATTTAGCTGACAAGTTTTGTTTATTTTAGATTAGTCGCTTACTTTGATCTGTCTGTCACCATTTGCAGCCACTTAAATCCTACTTTTTATGCTTAATAAAATCACTTTTGTTTATTATCAAACCCAGTGTAAATAATTTTTACCTGGGGGGAGGAGGAGGGAGCCACAGCAGTGCATCTGTCTTTCATTGTTAAGGAGAGCAAACTGAGCTTTCTCTGTGTGAATCTTTTATACAGAGTAAGACGGATTCTTTTTTGATTTTGGTCCCTTTGGGGGGTTGTGCGCCTGCATGCTGTCAAGTCCTTGTAACTGAGCTCTCCCAGAGCTGAGCTGCTGAGTCTGTGTTGCTCTGCTAGGGGACTGTTACCCCAACTCTGTTATCCCTTGGCTGAGGGAGACCAGAGTTTCTGGCTCAGCAGGACAGAGTGGTAGGGCGTCCCAGAAGGTAGACAGGCAAGCTCGGTGGTATGATCATCACATCGGGTAACAGTCTCGAGGGGATCTCTTTGATCTAACCCGCCACAGTCATATCTAGTGGGGTCCTGCAGAGATTAGTTCTGGGTCCACTGCTGTTCAAGATCTTCATCAGCGATTGAGATAATGGCATAGAGAGTACACTTATAAAGTCAGTGGATGATACCAAGCTGGGAGGGGCAACGAGCATTTTGGACGATAGGATCAAAATTCAAAATGATCGGGACAAACTGTAGAAGTGGTTTGAGGTAAACAGGATGAAATTCAATAAGGACAAATACAAAGTACTCCACTTAGGAAGGAACACTCATTCACAAATATACAAAATAGGAAATAACTGGCTAGGAAGGAGCACTGCAGAAAGGGATCTGGGGGTCACAGTGGATCACAAGCTAAATATGGATCAACAGTGTAATGCTGTTGCAAAAAAAATCATTATGATTGTATTAGCAGGAGTGCATAAGCAAGACAAGTAGTAATTCTTCCACGCTATTCTGCCGTGATAAGGCCTCAAATGGAGTACTGTGTCCAGTTCTGAGTGTCACATTTCAGGAAACGTGGGCAAATTAGGGAAAGTACAGAGAAGAGCAACAAAAATTATTAAAGGTTTAGCATACATGACCTATGAGGAAATGCTGAAAAAAACTGGGTTTGTTTAGTATGGAGAAGACAGAGGGGACAAAACAGTTCTCAAATACATAAAAAGTTGTTACAAGGAGGAGTGAAAAAAATTGTTCTCCTTAACTTTGGGACACAACTGGACATTAGGAAAAACTTCCTAACTGTCCAGGTGGTTAAGCACCAGAATAAGTTGCCTAAAGAGGTCAGGGAATCTCAATAGCTGGAGATGGTCTAACCTGCTCTTAAAAAACTTCTCTTAGGGATGGTCTAGATCGGTTCTGGGCAACCTGTGGCCCATTAGGATTCCACCCGTAGCCCATGCACCCCCTGTCTACTACCACCCCCACTCTCTTGCAAGCTGGGGCACTGGAGCCCCACACTTCCTACTCTTCCCCCTCCCTCCCAGCACTTTCAGAGCTGATTCGAGGCTGTTCAAGCTCTGGGAGGGAGGGGGAGCAGCACGGACGGAGTGTGAATCAGTCATTCGTGGCGCTCCGAAAGTGCTGGGCGGGAGGGGAGGAGTAGGAAGTTCAGGGCTCCAGTGCCCCAATGCGCAGGAAGCGTGGGAGAAGGAGGCACACGGGTGGGACCCCAGTGGGCTGCAGGCCGCAGGTTGCCCACCACCGTGGCCCACTAAGACGAAGGAGGGACACTCATGCGGCCCACTCACTAGTGTTTGCCTATTGCTGGTCTAGATAATACTTAGTCCTGCCACAAATGCAGGGGACTGGATTAGGTGATTTCGAACAGGGGAGCTGACAGCCACGCCAGGCCCCTGGGCAAGGTGGGGCATGGCTCCGTGCTCCCAGAAGGGGCAGGGCCTCAGGCAGAAGGGGTGGGGCTGGGAGCAGCCAGCTCTCAGCACCCCCCAGCTCTTAGAGCACATGGCACAGTGCTCTGGCAGTGATTTAAAGGACCCAGGGCTGTGGGAGCGACTGCTGCAGCCACGGCAGCAGGTCCTTTAGAATCCCTGAGCCCCAGGGCAAGATGCCTGCTTCCCCTCTCCCCCTGTCAACCTCTGGAGATCCCTTCCAGTCCTATGATTCTAGGTCCGGGGGGGGGGAGGGGGATCACAACACAACTTAACTATAGAATTGCTACCGAGGAAGTGAAAAATGACTGAGGCAGAAGTCCACTAAGGCCTCCATATATATATATATATATATCCACTAACGACAAATATAGTCAACAACAAAAAAGTTTAACAGTAATCATGAGGAAAATAACGTTGAGTCATAGTTTCTAATGCCACAGAATGAAAATGTTAATCAGCTTACAAAGTAGCTCATGCTACAGAGTCTGCTTCTGTCTAGAAGTGAGTCAACTCTGCACTGTTCACAAGTTCACATATTACATGAGAAAACCCACACTGGAAGGACATTGAGGGCTGCCCGAGATGAATGGTGTGTAGAGGGGAATCAGGGTTATGCAATAAAGGAGTCTGTTCTCAGAAGTTGGAAGATGTGTAGTGAGGGAGGCAGGAAGCAAAAGGACTGTCTCAGTCAAGGTACTGTAATGCCCACTCTGGAGAACCAGACTCCATCCCGCCTCTGCCAGAGTTCCCGTGTGATTCTGGGCATGGTCACAGCTGGCCAATAACTGTGCCTTGTTCGTTTTCTGGATGGCCATGGTAAGACACCTGAGAGCTCTTTTGCAAAAGAGCTCACAATTGTAGCTGACGTCAATGGGAGTCGCACTACGAACATATAAAATGTAAAGTACTCGAGAAAAAAAAAAAGTCAGACCCCTGGTGCCACAAGCCAGGCACACAAAATTAGTGGACATGTGACAACCTCCAAAATCCAGGCAGCACAAAAGTGGCACACGCCACCTTGATTCTCTCCCTGGCTTGCACTGCAGGGCTAAGACTAAGTACTAAGTTTCAAAGAAATCTTCTTTAGCGTGAAACTCTGGCTTGGTAGGTACAGGGCCTGTGAGGAACTGGGAAGGGAAAAGCAAGAGCATCAAGGAGGAAAGATTTAGAAAACAGCAAATCACTTGATTGCACAGGTGGGACGAGGAAAAGGATTATCCCCAATCTCAGGTCAGGTCATCCGGGGAAAGCAAATGAGGTCTCAGAGGGCACCAAGCCAGCAGAGGCCACAGAGCAAAGTCAATCAAGAGCTGCAGATAAAGGGGTAGAAAAGCAAAAGGAGAATCACACTGTGTGGGGCTCTGCCACGCAGTGCTCAGTGTGCTCCGTGAGTCTGGTTGGCAGGACAATGGACGAGTCCTGACTGTTACTGTCCATGTGGCATGACACAACATAGCAAAAAGTAAAGGCAGGCAGAGGGGAGTGAGCGTATGGGCCTGTCTGCTAGATTGGCTGGCAAAATGCAGTCGAAATGGAATGTCAATGAAAAGTGGAGGGAAAACATTCACAGTCATAGGCATGATGTGCACAGCCTGTTTGCTGACCAGCAACCCTGCTTTCAAATCGACCCAGGAGGTGACTCCGAGACAAGACTCCTGCATTCAGTTCCCAGCTCTACCTTGTTTGCCCTACAACTTCCTGGGGTGTGATCCAACCCCCAGGAAGTCAGTGGAAACATCTGCGTGCCTCACCCTTAGCTAGCGCACTCGTGTTTAATTCTGTAAGGCACCAGATCCTTGAATGAAGGCTCTAATGGTATAGGAGCGTGAAGTAATATCTTATTTACTATTAGTCATGCTAATAGAGCTCCTATGACACATGTAATTGCTGCTAGCACAATAAACACCACTTAGCACTTATAAATGCTTTAATGTTCAAGTGTTTTACAAGCACTCATAAATTAAACCTCACACCCCCACTGTACACACCTGTGGCAGGGGAGTATTACTAATCTTGTACTCAGAGATGGGTCTGAGCCAAAGACACCCCAATTTTGACAATGGAGTGCCTGGATTGGAATTTCATGGCTGGCCTCTCTCTCCACCCCTCATGGGCCGGGCCAAACCAAACCCTGGATCCAAAGACTCAGAACTTTAAGGAGTGTGAAACCCAGATCTTGCTGTTCCAACGCACTTCCAGTTTTACAGATGAGGAAGCCGAGACACAGATGAAGAGGGGTTGCTCTGAGAGGGATTTCAAGCTTTGAAGGGGGTTATTAGAACCAAGATGAAGAGAAAATACGTGAGGAAAAACTAGAGGTAAGAGCATCTGCAGGCAGGAAGAAAGCAACAAGAAAGAGACCTAAACATGAGACCCAAGCACAAACAGCACCTCTGAAACCCACTGCACTTGGTTTCCATCTCTCTGCTGACAGCAAAGTACGCCAGTGATTTCTCTGGCTGCATGGTTGAAAAAGAAGATGCTAGGCAAGGTTCAAAGGCAATTCCCACCTGGATGTAACCACTGACTGAACAGCCAATGTCTGCAAAGTGAGAATAAGCCACAAAGCCAAGTCTCCTCTTGGTCTCCCTGATGGCTGCTGTATGCAGGGGAGCAGAGTGCCAGACCTCACCAGAAGATGCTGCATACTTGAAAGGGGTGGGGGGCAGGGATTCGGACTTTAGACATCAGGATAGGTGCTGTGGGGAAGTGTTTAAACCAAACCTGCACTGGTTTTAACCAGTTCTGGTCCAAATTCTGCTCCCCTCACTAGAACTGCCAGGGGTGACCCTGTGGGTCAGAACAGAATGCTCCTGGTTGCCCTGCCATCTAGGCCACTGCACACAGAACCAAACTCTGATGCTGCCACCAGCCACCAAGCCCCACCTGAAGTCCCAATAACGGTTCTCAAGTACTCTGCCTCCAGCAGCCTCAGTGGGGTTGGACAGGTGTACTGGACCCAAATTTAATCCATAACATCATGTCCTGGATCATTCCTGAAACTAGTTTATGCAGAATAGAGCAGAGGGTTCCAATCAGGTAGGGCTCCCTTATCTTCTGTCCAGCCCTGACTTTGCACATATATTAGGGCAACCAAGACGCTGCTCTTGCTTCTTTTGTGTGTTCAAGTAGGATGCAGAAAGTGCACTGGGGCAGAGAATGTGCCTGTAGTGGGGTGGCACTCACCTCCCACAAACACCCCCCTGGCCAAGTGCATGCACAACTGCACCCTCTTTGCCTTCAGTGACCTCAGGCAGTGGTTTCTCAGGGGAGCGTTCAATGACTCCGACCAAGCCACACTCAGTCTGTGTGAAACAAAACAGACCCTTCCAGGGTATACAGTTCAAGAGAGGCCTGTCCTATTGCCCCTCCATTGGTATCTCTGGCTCAATCTCTCAATAATCCTGGCCCTGGCAGAGGGCCATACGCCCAGGACTTCTTCCTTGGAGACACTGTCTCTGCCCGCTTTGGGCCTGCCTGGTCTGAACTCTCCAGCTGGGCAAGTAAACCACCTGATCTCTTTACGGATGCTTCAAAGTCCCAAAGGCTGACCCTCTTTCAGGTCTTCAGCCCCTTTCATAGGCTTCTATTAATTCCCCTTCCTCTGGGCTTATGCCGCTTCCATAGTAGTTAATGGAGAAGGACCCAGGCCCATCCACTAGTTTGGGTCCCAACCCAAGGACCCTCCTAATAGCAGTCATGTGTCCCTGTGTTCCCTTTAACGAGTCACACGTTGCTACAGTTCCCTGGGCCACTTCCCTGCAGCCCCAGCACCTTCTCAAATGCTTCACCATTACCACAGGGCTGAATCTTTTACTCAGTTCTAGCAGCTAGCCAGGAACTCTCTTGCTCTCCTTGACCCTGGCATCAACTGATCTGTCCACGATCCTGCTACTCCCTCAGCCAATCAGGAACACACCTGGCAGCTACTGACTGTCCTCAAGTAGCTAATGCAGCTCCTTTTATATGAGCCTGCAGCCCTCTGACTGGCTGCATCCCACACAGTCTCTCTAGGCTGCCTGGAGGACTTCTCCACTGCTCTCCTGTGGAACTGGGTGTGGTAGGACCCTCCAGCAGGGAGCCTCTGTGCCTAATCCACAATGTCACAACACCCCCGTATGTTTACATAACACACATGGTTTTAAAAAGCATATGTTAAAATTACAAACCCTGGGCCAAACATCACACTTGGTAGCACCCTGAAGTGGTGTCTAAAATCCTGCTACACAGCATCTCCCATGGCAACTGCACCAACCAATTCACAGAAAGGAGATGCAATCAATTCCTAACTACACGTAAAACAGAGGGAAGAGAGAAGACATCACCTAGCTGGCACAGTCAGCCATGGTCAGTGGACGCATACTGCTCCCAGACAGCGAAGCAGCGGCGAGTCAGTAAGTGAAAGCAAAACCGGCTTCTCCAGCCCAAGCAGCGATGCATTGAGGGAGACACTGTTGTTTTCAAACACAGAGAGGCGTTTACTAGAAAACCACAAATCACCACCCACAACGGTTATACCTTTTTTTAAAAAGGTGTTCCTTCCTTCCAGATGACAGGATATAGATTCTAATCTCCATACTCTGGTGTAAATCTAGAGTTCCTCCACACCCAAGAGAACAAGATCAGAATCTGGCCCGTAGCACCCTATGAAGCTGTCCTTGGATCAGGCTGTTTTGTTCTTTTCCTCTACCTGTTAGCTGGCTGTTTTCCAAGCAAGGTTGTGGCAACGTGAAGTTCATTGCCTGGAAATAACAGGAAGGGTCACCGATGGGCTGGGAGCTAGAAAGGAAGTCTGAACTATCTAGATCTAAGGTACTTACAAGACTCTCATTACTGTAGAACTGTGGTCACCAACCAGTAGATCAGGATTTACAGGAGGCTATCAAGTGCCTGCACTTCAGCAGCCCCTCCCCACACTGCCCTGCTGCTCCTGCCCAGAGCCTCAGAGCAGCCCCCTGGGAGCCTCCTGCTTGTTGTGGGGAAGACAGAGGCAGGGGAGCACTGATGTCACTCTGTCCCCCTCTCCTATACCCCACTTCACAAAGTGAGGAGGACGGGACCTCGGTGAAGGAGTGGGGCAGGGGCAGGGCCTTGGAGAAGGGGCAGGGCAGGGATATTTGGGTTTGAAGTAGATCCTGGACTGACAAATTCAAAACGTGACCTTGTGCTTAAAAAGGTTGGAGACCACTGCTGTAGAAAGAGAGCACCTCACAATCTGCTCATTTATTGCTCCTCCCAACAACTCAGTGAGGCAGGACATTGCTACTATCTCTAAAATAGAGATGGGGAACTAAGGCACACAGACACTTAGGGTACATCTAAACTACACTCTGTCGGCAGAGGGATGTAAATTAAACGTATCACAGGTGCAAATGAAGCCGGGATTTAAATATCCTGCGCTTCATTTGCATAATGGCAGCCAACGCTTTTTTCCGAAATGGGGCCTTTCGGAAAAAAATGGCAGTTTAGATGGGGCATTTTCGACAGAAATGCCCCATTTTGAAAGATCCTGTACTCCTCAAAAGTCCAGGAGTACAGGATCTTTCAAAACGGGGCATTTCTGTTGAAAATGCCCCGTCTAAACTGCCGTTTTTTTCCGAAAAGCCCCATTTCGGAAAAAAAACATAGGCTGCCATTATGCAAATGAAGCGCAGGATATTTAAATCCCGGCTTCATTTGCACTTTCAATATGTCTTATTTACATCCCTCTGCCGACAGAGGGGTGTAGTTTAGACATACCCCCTAGTGTATGTCTAAACAGCAGGGCTATTTTGGGATACCAGATATATCCCAAAATAGCTACTCCAAGTCTTTTCAATGTACCCATTATTTCGAAATATTTTTCAAAATAACGAGCGCGCTATTTTGGCATCCCTGGAACCCTTGTTCCACGAAGGTTAAGGGATGTGTCGAAATAGCACATTATTTCTAAACTTGGTGTTGTGTTCTGGAGACAGAACTGCTTGACTCCTTTTATAACCTCATCTGGTTTGGGGCTTTTGTTACCAAACAAAATTTGCACTAGGGTGCATCAAAAAGTTGGCAAACTTGTGATCAAGTCCAGATAGCCATTCAGTATCAAAGAGAACAAACCCCTGAGAGCAGAACCAGGAGGAAGGACTGCATGAAGCCCTGCAAACTGGTATTGTCAAGTTCCAACCAGCTGTGTTTAGACACGACCTGCTGCATGGCATCCTCCTCTGTGCCTCAGACATATGTAGGCAGGTTTATTACCCGTCTGACCATCTTCTCAATATTTCACATAAGGGGCTCAGGTGTGGTCTCTGCCGAATACTAAGAACTAGCCAAGCATTATGGTTATTTCATGATGTGAGTATGGGAAGTAAGCAAAGAGTTATGGAATATGCAGGATACTGGGTTTCGAAACTTATAGTTAAACTTGGCTCCTGTGGTGAGACAGGTCTCACGGACAAGTCAATCAACACTGAGAACAATGGGGAACCCGCCCATGTTAATTGTCTGGACCAGGGGTAGGCTTTACAGAGACAACAGAACCCCAAGAAAAATAAGTGACCCCCTAGGGTGAGACAATAGTCTGTAAGGGTACATCTAGACAGCAGCGCTATTTCGGGATACTTCCAGTATCCCAAAATAACATTTTCTGTGTCTTGACAGCACGCCTGTTATTTCGAAATAATGGGCACACTATTCCGACATCCCTGTAAACCTGGTTCCGCAGGCATTAAGGGACATTTCGGAATAGCGCTCTATTTTGAAACATGAGGCTGCGTAAGCCATTTTGAAATTAACTCGAAATAAGCTACGTAGCTGTGTAGCTCAAAATGCATAGCTCATTTCAGCCAAGGGTTCAAAGTACATGCACCCTAAGTCTATGTCTAGACAGTGGGGCTATTTCGGGATACCAGAAGTATCCCAAAATAGCAATTCTGCATCTTTAAATGTACCCGTTATTTCAAAAGATATTTCAAAATAACGGGCACATGCTATTCCGGCGTCCCTGTAACCCTCGTTCCACAAGGATTAAAGGGTTTGTTGGAATAGCGCTTTATTTAGAAATTACCTCAAAATAAGCTACGCAATTTGCATAATGCAAACTACATAGCTTACTTTGAGCTAAGGGTGCTATATAGATGCACCCTAACTGAAGAAGCGATGAAGGTATGAGCACAAGGGGAAACCCTGCCAGCAGGGGTGTTTCATGAAAGGTGGTCCTAGCTTACTGAACTGGACAAATACTGGATGGGATGAGAAATAACTCATTTAACAGCAAAGTAACCTGTTAATAAGTATAGTCTACACACCAAACCCCTACCCTTACTTTTCCTTGAATCTCTCTCTCTCATTCTCTGTTATATAAACTTCAATTTAGTTTTACTAGACACATCGAGGCGCCTTATGCTAAGGGTCACAGGAACAGGGCTGCACTGCTTCCACAGAGGCAGCCAGTTGGTGGACACTGCATGTGCCCACAAGACAAAGGATTGGGCTTGTAGAGGTAACCAAGCGGGGTATGCAGATTGCTAGTCTGTGCAGGGAAAGAGCAGAGCTCGGGGAATGCATGTGTTACCAGCAGCCCATGGCTAGAGGGGGGTTTCCCTCTTATGCATAGACAAGGGTCTCAGACACTTTAAGGGGGTGGCAGTGATTCACCACAGAGATCTCAAATACCCCCAAAACTCTCACATCCTGAGTCCTACATGTGTGCAGGGCATTTTCACTCACCACGCAACTGTCAGACTAGATCCAATACTGCAGCCCTTCAGGGGACAGACAGATCTTATTTACACAAGTGAGGGTGACTACAATGTCTTGGAGAAGCAACACAGCAGCCTCGCCCTACAATCAGCGACGAGTATCGCATTGCTCCTTTTGACCTGAGAGGCTAATCAAATTCCAGGGCCCAGAGGGTGTTCCAGTTGGAAGCAGAATAGGATGGATTCTGGTATTCTCTTGGAGGCAAGCTTCTTTATTTACAGGAAACACAGAAAGTCCTGCTTCTCGGGCTACTAGAGGAGCTGCAAACAAAAGGAGCAGATTCTTAGCTTACAGCCCCAAGCCTCTTTAGCCAACTTGCCCGTCACACTGTGCTTCCTGGCTACTGCTTGGCTCTCTTGGGCCTGGTCCACGCTACAGACCTAGCAAAATCCACAAGCCTAAGCAATGCAGTTACGCTGGTCTAATCCCTGTGCAGACCGTGCTACAGAGCTACTGCCGCTCAGGGAGATGGTTAACTACAAGGGCAGGAGAGCTCTCTCTTGTCACCTTAGGAGCATCTTCATTAAGGTACTACCATGGCACGGCTTCCTCAGTACCAAGCCAACATTTTATGCGTAGACATGACCTTGCTTTTTGCTTCTCTTGCTCTGTTCTTTCCAATGTGTGTGTTCTCTCATAAACCCACTTGGTCACACAATGAAGGGACCCACCCAGGGTGCTAGTTCCTGGGCAGATTCTATTAGGCTTTATTTTTAGATGTGGCCTCTTCAGTGTTTCCTACTCATGAAGAGTGGGTTCACACTTCAGCCTGAATGAGGTTTTAATTCAACCTATAATCCAGCTCTTAACAACATGAGGCTATGTCTAGACTGCAGAGCTTTTCCAGGATATCGGAGGTACCCGGAAAAGCCATGCCGTGTCCAAGGACTGCGTCCAGTTTTTCAGAACAGTTTCTGAAAAAGCAGACACGCTCTTTCGACATCCCTGTAATCCTCGTTCTATGAGGAATAAGAGAGGTGTCGAAAGAGGAGGTTTTTCCAAAATTTGGCACTGTGTAGACGCACCAAATTTTGGAGAAGCCTCTTTTGAAAGAAAAGCAGGAAAAGATACACAATTTGCCTATCTTTTTCCAACTTTTATCTGCAGTGTAGACCTAGCCTGAAAATTGAGTATTGGCCAAAGGAGCAACATATGGGTTTTTTCTTGTTCTCAACTGTCTCAGCTATACGGGCTGAATTAAAAGACTCACTAAACTAAAGGGACTGAAGTACATTTAGTATTAACAGTAGCACTTTTTAATTTTTATCTTCCAAAGCAGATTTATTGTAGCACGATATTTAGATTGAAAGGCATCATCCCCGTCCAGTGAAACTGGAAATACTTGGGAGATGGTCGAAAGAACAAATGTTCAAGAGAAGGATCTTGCATGGCACGTGCAAACCAGTATGCTCCCCCCGCTGAGCGTAAATGTGCACACAACCACCCAAAGTGTGCATACAAACGCAAGCAACGCAGGAGTCATTTCTGGAGGTACAACTGAGTTTTTTCCAGTTTGGGGCTGAAAATCCTGTCATCGGAGCAGACAGCCATAAGACACACAAATCTAGGAGGTACCCAGTTACAACAGAGAACAAGTACCTCATTGAGATCCCTCTTCATCTGAAACCATGGTCCAGACCGACAGCTGTGCTAGGGCCCTTTTAGCCAGCCTGCCAACACAACAGGGCCACAAACTTGGTGGATCTGGGCAACACAAAATAGAACAGCCTTGCTGTTTTGTTTTCCTGGAGAAGCATCGTGGCCACAAACAGACTCACATGAGAGGAGGAGCTAAAGAAGAGATTTTTATAGGAATCAGATGGACTTCAAGGAGGACTTCAAGACAAGAGGTGTCTGAAGAAAAATGCAGTAACTTCCATCCCCTGCATAACAGCGTTTGCCTTGGTACACAAAATGCTGCTAAGGCTCAAATGAGACTATCAGAAACCCTGACTGGGCCATACTCATGCCTGGAGTAATACTATGGAATTGAAGAGATTTACCCCAGGGATGAACAAGGCCCAAGTTTCTAAGGATGCGGCTACACTCGGATTTCCCTGACCTTGCTCTGGTGCCTCTCCACCAGTGACAGAAATACCACGTTGTCTAACCCTGCTGCTGGAGAGTCCACTGTGCAGGGCGTCTGAAGACTGACACAGTCTCCTGCACTGGCTTTGTTAGGACTTAGTTCCTGCAGCACTAATTTGAAGAAACAAACTGCTGACTTTGAGCATTCAGAGCATTAACGAAACAATCCTTGGCTCCTTGTTTCTGGAGTGGTTTGGTAACTGCCACCCCTAAAAGCACAACAGGTTGGACCCCATCATGCTCTGCGCTTAGCTAAACCTTCCACCAAAAAGAGCAGCTTTGCCTGGCTCAGAGAACATGGTCAGGTCCTACGTGGATTCTACTTCTTGTCATTTTGAAGCAAAATGCTCCCAGGCTGACATTTGACCAGCTGAGTTTCACCTGATATGGATTCTTCTGACAGACACAAAACCTTGAAAGCAGAGATGTATTGTAAGAGTTGAATCTGGCAGACTCTTCCCTCCCTGATAGCCACTTTAGAGATTGCACAGAGCAGGTGAAAAGCACCTCTGCACCGTCATACAGAACAACCCTCTGCAGAAGCTGGACACCGGGACCCAGAGAAAAATACCCCTTTCATTCAGAAGGACTCCAGTATGCCTTGCAGACTGCATGTACAGTTGTCAGTCTGCCCTCCGCTGTAATGCAGTCCCCTCTGGGATGGAACACTGCTGTTTAGCAACACAACCCATGTTGCCAACTCCTCTGATATTTTAATGTACATCTCAGGGTATCTGGTGTTTTTCTTAATCCCCAGTTCCCAGAATCCTGTGAAAAGTCTCATGTACCTTTTTATTAAATGTAAATTTTTTAATTCTTGTAGTTCTGTAACACCTCCTTCCCCGATAACCAATAGCTCAATAACCAGCAGGCAAATAAAAAGAATCCAACAGTGATTATATTTTAGCCACTATCATGATTTTTTTGGTGCCTGACTCCTAAATTCTGAGTCACGGGTGCTGGAACTAGGGGTGCGGGAGGTGCTGCAGCACCCACTGGCTTGAAGTGGTTTCCACCACACACACACAGTTTACAGTTTGGTTCACTGGCTCTCTCCCCCATCCCCAGTGATCCAAGTTGTCCCACACACTGTTCTGAGTACTTAGGGTAGCAACACTGCACCCAACAGTGTAGCGGAAGTGGTGAAGAAGAACAACGTATCCAATGGAAACCATGGATGGTCACTGTAAAGCTAACCAGCCTTGTGAGAAGCTGGGTTAGACACTATTTCAGTTCCTAATCTTGAGGAGGTTAAAAAAGGGCCATGGAATCTTTGATGGGCACAAACTGTCACTCTGACGTCTCATCCAAGTGATAGCAACTAGAGCTGCCCAGTGCCCAGCGCCAGTCGAAGGCACTGGATCAGTATGGACTCAAAGGAAAGAGAGCCAGTCAAAGAGCTGGTCGGGAGCTCTCTGATGAAACAAGTTTTCATTAGACAAATTGGAATTTTCTAACAGAAGCGTTTCCTGGAAACATTTGGGTTTTGACGAGTTCTGCTGAAATGCTTTCCAGGCAGCTGGTAGGCTGCTAGAGAGCCGGAGTTTTCATGGTCCATGCATCCAGGGCAACCCTGACAACAATCTGTCTCAGGCACATCTTGGCTTCCAGGCCCTCTGTCGTGGAGCTGGGGTGCTGCAGGTCCCAGAAACCTCTCTTGAGCGTCTAGGCAGAGAACACACCAGAAAGCCCCTGCAGTCACGGGAGCTCAGGAATTTAGGGCAGCTCGCTGCTCTGTTTTGTGCTGCGTAAGAAGAGATTGCAAAGTTCAAACAGGTCTAGCGTCTGTGGGGTCACGGTCATCCGCCTCCTTACACACGGTAACACTGAGCAAGTCTAAACTCCAGCTTTCTTCTCATATTCATTCCATTCACAAGTCTGTCAAATGGAAGTGGGCTCTCAATTATAAAGGGGCATTCAGTGTGCAGGAAGAGATAGCTTAGGTCAAATTAGTCTGAGGTATAAAGCCACTGACTTGGAGGGGCTTACACCAGGGGTTAATTTGGACACTGGAGGCAATATATCAAATGCAAGTAAAAAATCTCAGAGGTTTGGCAGATAAGTACCATTTCCAAAAGTGCCTATGTGGTTTAGGTGACTACAATGCTTTTGGAAAACGGAATTTGGGCTTCTTTCACTGAGGTGCATTTTTTGAAAATTTTACCTTGCTCCTGCTATGAGCCCTATTTCACCAGCCATAGCAGAGCTGAATGGTCAGCAAGGAAACAGCATGGCCAATTCAAAGCATTAAAAAAAAAAAAAAAAAAAAAAAAATCAAGAATCATGCCCCTTCCCTCCTCAGCGAAAACAAATGAATAAACAGAGATTTGCTTAAAACAATGTTGGGTTCTTTCTATTTCCCTTCTATTTCATGAGCCTTTCGGGATCACATTTTCAAATTTTTCTATAAACTTTTTTTTCTCCCTCAATGAAAGCTGAGAGCCTCAAGGAACCACACACACACACGACCTGTGGGAGCAGGAAATATTGCAAGAGAACTTGAGACCGAAGGCTTAATTCCGCTCTCCCTTAGATCGGTATTACACTCGTGGAACCCCACTGATTTCAGTGCAGAAACTCCTGTCCTGATTCACACCACAAGCAAGAACTGAATTCAGCCCTGCTCCTGCTTCCACTGTGATCAACGGGAGCTCTTCCATGCAGTTTAACCAGTGCAGGATCAGGCCCCAAATTATTACTGGCTCAGAGACTAATGGCTTTGCTCTCGGTGCAGTGCACTTAAAGACAACAAAAATGAGAGGTTCAAAGCCCAATGGAGACCCAAGAGGTACAACTGTTAATCCACCCTGGCTGTTCACAGTGCTACACAATCAAACAGCTCTAGCACAACACAACCTGTCCACTGCAATGTGGGAAGAGAAGAGAGATGCAGCAGAAGGAAAAGCCACATCAGAAGGTCTTTAAAATTACCAGCCACATCTTGAAGACCAACAAGCGTAATTTAACATCACTAGAGGTTAGGCTGTCTTGTTTTCCTTTCAACAGGCAGGAAGGATCAGATAAGAAACTTGTTCTCCATGTACAATGCAAACCACACTGCAACAAAGCCACTCAGACTGTCAGTTGCAATTTCCTCATCCAGCAATGTTTTTAGACACACTCCAATACAGAGAAAGGTCATTTTCATGCAGTCCAAAAAACCCACACCGGGTGGAAATAGTATTAGGGAATGCTAAGCCAGCACAAACCCTTAAACAACTGCAGGGTTAGGACTGAATCCTGAAAGACTGGTAATAATTTAAGCAAAGAGCTCCCACAAAATAATCCAGGTATAATCTAACTGAGGGGGAGGTGTTTGCAGAGAGGAAGGCATGGAAACAAGGATCAATTCATTTGTCTCCCCACATTAAAAAACTGAATAGAATAAAGATAATGTATAGCCATTTCATGGAGGGTGGCAAACATACACACTCAGGGCCAGACTGTGACAACCTCCGGGTTTGTTTAACTCAGAAAAGTGGCCCAGTGTTGCTAATGCAAACTAGCTAAACCTTATTTAAACTCCATCTGATGAAGTGGGTTTTACCCACAAAAGCTCATGACTAATTAATTTGTTAGTTTCTAAGCAAGCGCCACAGGACTGCTCCTTGTTTTTAAAGTTACAGGCAAACACGGCTACCCCGAGACTTCCAACTCAACCCAGTGTAGATGTTTGTGCTGGATTTCAGACAACTGGAGCATGGGGCAGAGTGATTTAAACAGTCAAGGGGAAAGTCTCAATATAAATAACTGATTTTAAATCAACATTTACATTTGTACTTGAATTATTTTCCAAAGAGATGTGTTCCCATTAGTTGTTATAACTATTAAATGTTGACTTACAGAGAAATAGAGCCTTTACACTAGATTTGGTACATCTTCTTGCTACCTAAAAGAGTACACTATAATGGAATACATTTATTTAAGCAATTACATAGTTTGATATTTTCAGATTCTTGTTGTAAATTTTAGTATGTTAGAAAATGATGAATGATATATTGCTTACTACTAGATAATTCTTTGCTCAATATTTTTATCAAGCTATATTAAGATGATACCTGAAATGTAATTAAACACACAAAACAACAAATACAATTTATTTTTAGTAAACAAAATAACCTTCAGGGTTTGGGATACACAAACTTCTCTTACCAAAGATGTTTCATGTTTACAACCCAACAATTTATTAAATAGAGGGATTAACTGTAGTCAGTGAATTCACTCATTATTTCAGGTCAGCCAGGGAAAATTGTCACACATCCCCAAATGAAGCTAACTGGAGCTTAAAGTTCCTACTCACCTAAATCTCCTGGAAATGAGACAGTGTCCTATTGTGCCATATTTATAAAGCTCGGCCTCAAAAGTTAAATATTTCCCCCCTGATTTTTGAAAAGCAGCCTTCAACTCAAAGGCTTTCGTAGAGGCTCATTCAGTGTTTACTTCCATGTTTTATGACATTATCATAAGTTTAGACTTTAACATTTTGAAGTAAATTCTGATTTCATTTTAAACATGTTTATATTAAAATGAAAAATTTACAATTTAAACAAAAGCAAAATTATTCATTTTGTATTTTTTTAAATCATCAATTTGTATCCACTTTGTTTTGTCCTAAGCTCTCTTGGGTGCTCAGTTTTTTTAAAAATCTATCCACATAATCGTGGATTTAGGAGCCTAACTTTAAACACCCACTTTTGCCTCACCATTGTGAAGACACACTTGTGCACTGAGTGTGCAGAGACAATTATGCATGCACATGTGTGACAATATGTTCAGCTCCAAACAGATGCTACTCTCATTCACACAGCATGCAGCTTCAGAGACACAGTTTGGCGGGCGCATTTCAAAACAGAAGATTCACTGAAATCTGATGTGCCAGACAAATAGGAGACTGCTACCTTGCCTCTGTGCACAGCAAGGACTCCCCACAGCTACATGAGGTCCTCAGTCAATCCTGAGCACTACAGAGCACTGGGAAGAGAATATATTCATCCCCATGGGGAAGGAGCATCTGACTTCACCCTGCAGAGATCTTGTGGTTCTAACTGAATGACAGTATCCATGATTCTCAAAGGCACTCCCAGGAAAAGTCACAATGACCATGGGATACATCTAGCCGCATCTGCTACCTGTGTGGTTTAGGATACCTTAGTTTCCTGAATCCATACATTCCATGGAATGGTTTCTCAAATTCAGGATTTAGCAAAGGGGCACTTACTGTGAATAGTTTGGAACCCAGCTGGATAGGGTTTGTTAACGGCATAATACAAGCCAATATGAATGGAGACATTTCTTACAGATATGCAAACCCAAGACCAATAGCCCCCTCCTTGTGCATGGCACCCAGACACTGAAAGTGACTAGGAACATAAGACTTGACATGGCTGTATTCCCACCACATGTGTATTTATCCACATAACGCCCCTGCAAAGTAGGGCAGTACAGACGTCTCCACTGGACAAATGGGGAACCTGAGGCTAAGTGATCTGCCTAAGTCTCATGGGCAGTGTGTAGGGCTAGGTCTATACTGTGGCATTTTTGCAGAAAAAGCGTAGCCTTTCCCGCTTTTTTTTTCGGAAGAGGCTTTTCCACCATTTGGCCCTGTCTAGACGGGGCCAAATGATGGAAAAGCCTCCTCTTTCAGCGGAGCCCTTATGCCTCATGAAACGAGATATATAGGACTCCCTGAAAGAGCGCATTTGCTCTTCCACGAAAAAAAGGGGAAGAGCAAACGCGTTCCTTAAACACGGTGGAGTTTTTGCGGGATACCAGAGACGTAGCCTCGCAGAGCAAGAAATCGTTTTTCAATCTCCCAAGTGCTAGGCTAGCACCCAAACCACATCTCCCCTCTTCTCTCACCCACACTGATGTAGATCAGTAGTAGCTTCAGGGACATGTGTGAAGTTACAGCACTTTAAAATTGGTCTGAACAAAGGCAAGACAACGTCATTACAGGGATACTGATTAATCTGGTTTCATTCGTCAAAGTGAAACAACCCCATTCTATTTTAAAATGTATGTTTTAATAACCTTTGTTGGTACTAACTTAATTTGTTTAAGACACTTAACTATGGTTTGGGGAAAATCCTTAGCAGCTGGAAACTAGAAGCCAGTGTTTCAACCCTACACAGATTCTCACCAGTTAAGGATCTAGCCCTTTATTTTGACAGTGTACTTTTAAGGTGTCAAAGGCTCTAGCTCTAAGAGATTTTTTTAAATCAGTCTCTTCATTGCTCCCATTAATGTGACTCAGTTTGTAGTAGTTCCTGGCCTAATTTTTTCCCGATCCATTAAAGATACGTCTACACTGCAGCAATATTGGGATACTTCTGGTATCCTGAAATACCTATTCTGCGTCTTTAAAACAAGCCTGTTATTTCTAAATATAACGGTCTCGCTATTCCAACGTCCCTATAAACCTCATTCCATGAGGATTAAGGGACGTTTCGGAATAACGTTTATTTCTAAATTTGGCACTATGTAGACAGCACTTAATTTCGAAATAAGCTATTTTGAAATTACCCCGAAATAAGCTACGCAATTTGCGTAGCTTATTTCAAGCTCCGGGTGCAGTGTACACGCACCCTAAAGGAGCACTTATGTCCTGGGCTGGCAAGACATTATGTGACTGAACATTGCCACCGAGGTAAAGGAATACACAATTTGATGTTTCTTGTAATTTCCCCCGATTTTCAACATTCTGGGCCATACATGTGTGTCAGTGGTAACCAGGGATGGCAGCGGCTAGTTGGCTAAGCATTTAACCAATCAGTGATTCAGGCCTGTATGCGGGAATTTCAGAGAGGGCTTTTTTTGTAAATGTGGACCACAAGGGTGTGAATGCACCCCCCCATGACTCCCCACGTAAGCAGGGAAATCAGCCCCTGCCTTCCCCCAGCTGGTCAGAGCATGAGGGAGGGAGGCTCGGGCAGCGTGCCACTCCTGCCTTCCCCTGGCCAGGTGGAGCATGCTTACTTGGGGGAACATGGGGGGTGCTTTTGCACCCTTCAGAACCCCCCTGCGTATGGGCCTGTGATTGCTTATCGGTTAACAGTCCTGGTTAACTGCAACACCCTCCCCCCACGTGCCGTGCAATTAAAGCTCGGACCGGCAGGGTGGCTCAATGCTAGCCCACCGGTCTGAGTTTTAAATGAAGAGCATGCAGGGGAGTGTGGGGTGGTAGGCAGGAGCTGGTCCAGTGGGGAGCCGGTTTAAAAACTGGCTCTCACCTGCTGTCCAGTATCAGAGGCAACAGTGTGGGGCGGCAGCAGCCCCTGTCTGCAGGGGGCCCGAGCTCTTTGCGGAAAGAGGCTGCTCCGGCATCCCACAGAACAGCCGCTGTCTATGGCGGATCCAGGCTTGCAGCAGACAGAGGCTGCTCCATGGAATGCTGGAGCAGCCTCTGTCTGCAGGCAACTCAGCCCTCCCCACCTCACCACAGACAGGGGCTGCTGCCTGTATCAGAGGCAGCAGCACAGGGAGCAGATTTTTAAACTGTCTCTCCTCGCAGACTGGCTCCTGCCTACCACCCCGCGCTGCTGCCCCGATACAGAGGCAGCAGCGCAGGGTAGCAGGGGGCTCCCCGGGGGGAGAGGGGAGGGGGCATTTTAGCAACTGCATCACTGCAGCTACACGATTACTAAAATAAACGATTTCTAACATCCCTAATGGTAACAGCCAACAAACTTCATTAAGTGCCCTAAGAAGTGCAAAGTTGAATCCTGGGCTATGGAGGAAACTATCAGAGAGCAGGAGCTGAGCCACAGAACTCTGCAGCAATCCCAAAGTTGAATGGTGACCTCTAGGGAGGTCTACAGTAAAGGCCAGATTCTCAGCCCAGTTTCTCCAGCATCATTCAGGAGCAACTCCAGGACAGTCCATGAAATTACTCCTGACTTAGCACTGAATCCACAGGCCATCGAGGTAAATCTTTGCATTGACTTCAATGGGAAGTAGATCAGACACTTACAGAGTTGTAGCCAAAATCAGAATCTGTCACACAGGCCTTCTTAGCTACAAATTTCCCACCACTGCAGTTTCTTGAGCGACAGCAAAGGTGGGCATGCCAGTACATTAATCCTTATTGCTCCATGCAGTCCCTGGACTCCAACAGGGCCACCTGCGTAATGATTACTCCATGAGGCAGCATTACAGTACCAGGATCTTAGTTTGGCAACGGGAAGAGGGGAGCTAAGGGAAAATATTTTCAGCGTTCAATTCAGTCTTCAGGTGTTCATGGCATTTGTGGATCCAGAACCCAGATGGAGAGTTAGAGCGTGCTACTTGTTGGTAGGTCAGTTACTTGCCCTGCCTTGGATTGAAGAACTTCCTAAGCCTAGCCAGGAATCACAGCTATCACTAAGGCTATGGGTTTTTTACCGACAAATGGTCCCGTCTACATGGAGCTTTTTATCGGCAACACCTCTTCCGCAAAAAGAATAGGAAGAAAATATGCAAATACGAGCGTGATTTGCATATCCTCTTCCGCAAAAAAACCGCAATGTAGCCGTAGCCTAATACTGGGAGTTGTTCCTACAAAGAAAAGGAGCCCTTCCCACCACCTCCTATACAAAGCAGTTAATCACCCACCAAGGTTTCAGCAGACCCAGATGCTACAAAGCAAATAGCATTGAGGATCACAACAGCCAACAGGGAAGCGTACAAAAGTGAAGGCACTCACAAACTGGTGGCAAACAAGCATCTGTACACTCACAAGCTCACTGACATTCGCTATGACTCGCATCCACAGCAAGTGGGGCAGAGAAAAGAGGAAGGGGACCCTGCACCTCAAAGCACCCAAGTGCAGGGCCTCTGGAAGTTAACAATCAGAATGCAAAGTGGATCACTGATCTCTTCTCCAAGGTAAATCTTTGGGCATATGTGAATCCAGGCTGGATGCTAAGCACCACACTCACAACAGCAGTCTTGTTGAAGTTAGCAGGGCTGCTATAGCCATGTATTATGGTAGCTATAACCCAGATTTAGGCCTGACTGTTCTTCCTATGAACACACAGTACCCTGAAGAGTTACAGTCTCAATAGATGAGACAGCCAGAGCGGGAGCAAAGTAGTAGTATTGAGTAAGCTGCGTCACCAGCATGAGTAAGACAAGCAAGATTTGTAGTGCAGAAATCTTGAGAGAGAAGAAAGGGCTTTAAAATGTGCCATGGGACACACGTACCATCGGCTCTAAACCCATCCCTGAAGTTCCTAGAGCTGCTGCTGCCAAGAATCAGGCTCATTCTTATGTCCGGGTGGTATCTTAAACATTCAGGGTGAATAGATGCGGGGCCCTATGGGTGCGTCTATACTGCCCCAGTAGCTCAAAATAAGCTACGCAATTTGAGCTACACAAATTGTGTAGCTCATTTTGAGTCAATTTCGAAATAGCTTATTTCGTCATTGGCACTGTCTACACAGCACCAGATTTTCGAAATAACCCGCTATTCCGAAACGTCCCTTGCTCCTCGTGGAATGAGGTTCACAGGGACGGTGGACTAGAGGGCCCGCTGTATTTCAAAATAACGGGCTTGCTGTGAAGACGCAGGATATCCCAAAATAGCGCTGAAGTGTGGACGTAGCCTACCACATTAGCAGAGCCTTTCTTTCTGGCTCCTCCAATGGCAGAGAACCCAGGGGCAGTTAGGAAGCTGCAAGAGAAGCAGTGTTTTTCACTTCCTCGCCTCCTGATCTGCAGAGCCAGAATCCACAAGCTGTGATGGATTCTCCCTGCAAGGCTCTAAGAACTTGGATTGTCTCTCATACTTTTAGAAGGGAAGAGCGCTCAGTAGCTTTAAAGGAAAAAATCGCGGGTCTGGCCCACCAAAGCTCATCACCTAATAAACCATCCTGTTAGTCTTTAAAGTGCTGCATAATCCTGCCTTTTGTTCCAGCCAGACCAGACTGACACGGCTCCATCTCTATTACTCCTCCAGAGCGGAGATTCTCCCCTAGTTACTGCGACCCTGGGAGGATCCCAGGCGCAAGGCAAATGCCAACAGGTCCCAGGCTCTGGGAAGAGCCGACAGCGCAGTCGTGGAGCAATGTCCGAGCAGGAAGGCGGGAGCAGCAGGGGCCAGTGATCATTTGGTTTGACCAGGCAGCTGCAGCTGACGGACCCAGACGCTCGCAGCCCAGCGCAGGGTGCCCGCGGCCTTGCAGAAGGGGCTGCAAAGCGCCCTCCAGCGGCCGTGCGCGGCCGGGCAGGGCTGGGGACGCTCGCTCGGAGGCGAACCGTTTCCTGGATTTCAACTATGCACAGAAGTGAGGCCGAGCCTCACCCCCGCCCCGCGCTAACCCGCCCGCCCGGCGCCGCTGCCGGGAAACTTGCAGAGCTGCGGCCAAGAGAGGGGCCCGCACGCCCCGTGCGGTGCAGGAGCCTCCCCCGGCCCTTGCAACAGCCGCGCTCAGCCTCCCTCCCCCTGGAAGCGGCAGGCGGCCCCTCGCGCCCAGCCCGCGGGTTACTTACCGCCGTGCCGGGTCCGGGGCCAGGCCCCCCGCTGCTCACCGAGCCGCCGCGGGGCGCTGCTGGGGCATCGCCGGCTGGAGCGGGCACGAGGGGGACCCTTCCCCGCAGGCTCGGGGTCAGTGTGTGAGCATCGCCGCCGCCGTCTCCCCAGCCAGGCAGCGGCTCCTCGCGGCGGGGACGCTGCCCGGAGCGCTCCGCGGCGCGCAGCCCAGGCGAGCCGCGCGCAGTGCCACGTTCCCGGGCTCGCTGGAGCTCGCCGCGGATCAGCCCGTGCCCGGCGGAGAGAGCAGCGCTGGGTCCGCCCTGGCACCGCTGCGCTCCCGGCCGCGACCCGCCCAACGAGCGGCGCTAGGCAGCGCCTAGTAACTGGGAGAGCGAGGGGTGGGATCAGAGCAAGGCGCGCGGCGCCCAGCCATGCCCACGCAAAGGGCCCCAGCCCACCCCACTCCACCCCCGAGGAGACACGGCAGCGATCCCCCCGCCCCCGCCGCACTCCGCACGAGGGAAACACCTCTCCCCTGCTGCCCCGGCCACTCCAGCCTGCCAGGGACAGGCACCGGGCGCCACCCCAAGGGAGGTGGATTTTCAGTAAGTGCTTCTTACCCGCACCGCTTTCCCGGGAGGGGGGAGCGTCTTTAGGCACTCGCTTCTGCCCGGCTCTCGGAGGGGGAGACGCGCTTTAAATAGCTTGGGCGAGGTGGCTGGTCCTTGCAAAGTAAATAATCTCGGACCGCGCAAGAGACGCGCTCTAAACCGTGTCACGCCAGTGGCACGTTTGCACCAATCCGGCTTGTTGGGAACCGCGTTTGTGCCGTTCAGCGGGGGCAGGCGGGTGAAGCGCTCCGGGCTCCTAACGAGGCCCGGGGAAACCAGCTCGTAACATGCCGCCCCGTGGAGGGCCCGATCCTGCCCTCGGGGGCATCCCTGGGCCTGGGCCGCGCTCCGAACGCTCCGTCTGGGTGGAAGAGCTGCAGGATCGGGGCCTCTCGCTTTGACCGAGCCACACACACAACGTGCGAGCAGCTTCTCGCCAGCACACGGCGGGCGATGGATTTCTGGGGAGCTGCTGGGACTCCGGATTCCTTCGAACCTCTGCTGTTAGCGCGACATGATTGGTCCCGTGGCGCACGTGCCATGGGTGCCCATTGGATGAGCTAGCCCTATAAAGTGCTTCAGCCTAACGTGAGAGTTACTTTGCCATGGAACAAATTCTGCTGAGGGTCCAGTAAATCTCAGCCAGAATCCACCTTCCCTGGCTGAACCTGGCCCCTGGGACGCTTTGCCCCCTTCTGGAGTGTTGGAAGCAAGGACATCTGCCTTCTCTAAAGCCTACATGTTGCTGTGCACGTTAAACACCCGGGCTGTGTCTAGACTGGCCAGTTTTTGCGCAAAATCAGCCGCTTTTGCGCAAAAACTTGCCAGCTGTCTACAGCCGCTCGATTTTCCGCATAAAGCACTGACGTTCTCGTACGAAATCAGTTCTTTTTGCGGAAAAGCTTTGACGCTCCCGTTCGGGCAAAAAGTCCCTTTGCGCAAAACTGTTGCTCAAAAGGGCCAGTGTAGACAGCTGAGATTTGTTTTGTGCAAAAAGCCCCGATGGCTAAAACGGCGATCGGGCTTTCTTGAAAGCGCGTCTAGACTGGCACGCGGGACGCTTTTCCGCAAAAAGTGCTTTGCGCAGAAGCATCCGTGCCAATCTAGACGCTCTTTCCGCAAATACTTTTAACGGAAAAACTTTTCCGTTAAAAGCATTTGCAGAAAATCATGCCAGTCTAGACGCAGCCCCGGGCTGTGTCTAGACTGGCCACTTTTTCCGCAAAATCAGCCGCTTTTGCGGAAAAACTGGCCAGCTGTCGAATTTCGCAAAGCACTGACTTCCTGCTGTAAGAAATCAGTGCTTTTGCGGAAATACTATGCTGCTCCTGTTTGGGCAAAAGTCCCTTTGCGCAAAACTTTAACATAAAGGGCCAGTGTAGACAGCTGAGATTTGTTTTCCGCAAAAAGCCCCGATCGCGAAAATGGCGATCGGGTTTTTTGTGAAGCGTCTAGATTGGCAAGGACGCTTTTCCGCAAAAAGTGCTTTGCGGAAAGCGTCGATAATCTAGACGCTCTTTTCCGAAAATGCTTTTAACGGAAAACTTTGCGCAAAGGCACTTGCCAATCTAGACGCTCTTTTACGGAAATACTTGTGTAAAGGCAGTCAGAGCAAAGGAGTATTGAGAACTTGCTGAAATACTTCTGGGTAATTTGCCTCACTACTCGCCCAGCTGTAATTAAGACGCTGTCTTTGAAATGCTGCAGTGCACTGTCGTGATCTTTCTCAGCCTAGTGGGAATTAGGCTGGTCAATCATATGATGATTCTGTATCAGTTGAAAATCCAGGAAGCTGTTTTCTCCTTACAGCAATACAGAGCATTATTATTGCCACTGGCCAGTGTGCAGCATCCCCCAGTGGGCTCAATGAGTGTTTGGGACATTGGTGGCTAATTGGGAGAGGGTTGCTTCATGCCAGCGGGGAGCAGCTGACCCAGAGTTACCAGGGGCGGAGTGGGAATAGTGGAGGTGAGGGAGGAGGCCTACTATAAATCAATTAGGGCAGGGGTGGGTAAAGGGGCCTCCATGGGCCAGATCCAGCCCATAGATGCTCTGCCACTCCCCTGCCCCCAGGCCAATCAGGGCCTGCGGGAGGGAGGAGCACGCAAAGTCTCTCCTTCCCTGTCCCTGCCCTGCAAGCTTGGTGTGCCACTTGCAGGGAGCAAGAGACTTTGCGTACTTCTCCTTCCCCCAGACCCTGATTGGCCCGGGGTTGGGGGAAGCATGCAAAGTCTCCTCCTGCCCTGAGAGGGGGCAGGTGCCTAGACGGAACTGCCAGCTGTTCAGAACATCTGGCAGTGCTCTCTAAGCAGGGAAGGGTAGGGGCAAAGACTTTACTTGTTTCTCCACCCCCAGGCCAGTCAGGGTCTGTGGGCAGGGGAGCACAGAAGTGTCCTGGCCCCGCCCCTTCTGCCAGAGTATGACAGGGTGGCCCGGGCCCACTTCAAAAAGTAGTGAAGTGACCCACTGTCTAAAAGTATTGCCCACCTCTGCATTAGGGCCAGCTGATCTCAGGCTGCACTTGGGCCCCTTTAAAAAGCCTTCCCTGCTGGGGGAAGGTTGGAGAGTGGGACAGGCAGTTGGAGTGAGGTGGAGAGGGTTATACCAGATGAGGAGGGAATCAGAAAAGCTGATGAGGTGAACAGCGTTGCCAGAGACAGCAAAGGGGCGGGGGGGGGTGAGGAGTTCCGATAAGGAGTGTTTGGGCTCCCTTCCGCTCAGGTAGCCTGAGAGTTCAACCAGTGGTGGGGGAGGATTGTTTACCCAGCCCAGGTTGACTGGAGGCACCTACCCCAATGCCTTCCTAGCCCAGGGACAGAAGTCCAAACCTGGCCAGGGCAAGGGGGGTCCGTACCGCAGTACCTAAACTATCTGTGAGATTGTGAACTGGACAGGGGCCCAGGACTGGGACTGACCTTGCCACACCAGGTTGGCAGAAGACGCTCTCCTGTTGACATAGTGCTGCTGCCATGGTTTGGTATACCTACATCACTGCGTGAGACAGTTATACCAACATAGGTCTATAGTGTAGACCTAGGATACAATTCTGGCTAAAGCAACCTAGACTAGCCAGAGCAAGTTCCCCCTTCGCTGCTGAATTTGACATGATCAAAACCAGTGTTCTGGGTAAGCAAGATGTGTTATATATGCACATCTACAAGACAGCCAAAGAATTGTTTACAGTCATACTGGTTCACGTGACACAGAAATGCAGCAGATGCTTGCTGCTGTCTAGACTACATGGCAACTGTCTGACTGAAAAGACAATGGTGTAAGCCAGAAAGCCGATCAGTTCAGGCTTGTCACGCTGCTGCTTTGCGAGTGGCTGAACAGTCCAGTTCTCAAGCCACAATTTCCTTGCCACAAACAGTACAGACACTAGGTGCAGGGCCAGAGGATGAAGTTGGTGCACTGTTAGCATCTGAGGCCTGCTGCTGCTTCGCTTGCCTCTTTGCTCTCTTCACTTATCTGACTCTGAACCAGCGCTTCTCCTGGTACAGTGCAGGCCTCCAGCATGGCCCATTGCTGGCAGCATCTTCTCAGCTTGCATGGTCAATGCTCAAAGTGTTCAAGTCCTTTCAACCGCCCCTGAACCTGTATGTAGGTTGGCTCAGCAAATTGAGTGTCCGTAAGTTCTCTGTACAGAAGGAGATCTGGAAAGCATCCATCCAATGACTTAGATTAGCTACCTGTTAAAATAATTTTTCCATGATCAGTGCCATATTTTGAGGTGCAACCAGGTGATGGCCATCCTGTCTTTGAACCTGTTTCTCCTTTGCCCTGCACCTTAGAGTCATTTACTCAAGATTGGATGTCAGGATCCTCTGGGGGAAACGCCATGGCTTTTGTTATGCAGGAAATCAGACTCAGTGATCAGAATAACCTGTCCGGAAGATATACAAAAGCCAGCTCTGGCTGTTCATTTTCTTAGGGCCAAATTCCACACTCAGATGATTGAACAAGCAACGCAGAGCAGCCAGCACCTATCAAAGAGTAGAATTTGCTCCTAACCGCAAACAAATTCTTCCCAGTAATCACATAACACACCTCCATCATCCTCATTCAAGAACCCACCCTTGCAATCAGCCCCGGTGCCAACTCTGTCCACACATCTACACAAGCGATTTCATCACTGGACCCAACCACATCAGCCACTACATCAGGGGCTCAGGTAACTGCACATCGACTCATGTGATCTATGCCATTAAATGCCAGCCATGCCCCTCTGCTATGTATATTGGCCAAACTGGACAGTCTCTATGAGAAAGAATTAACCAACACAAATCAGGTATCCGAAAAGGCAACACACAGAAACCTGTTGGAGAACACTTTAACATGCCTGGGCACTGGATCAATGGATCTCAAAGTCACCCTGTTGTTTCAGGCCAATTCCACAAGCCAAATACATAGAGAAGGGTTGGAACTTAACTTCATTTACAAGTTTGCTTCCTATCAGAGAGGAATGAATAAAGACATTGGCTGGCTAGCAGACTACCTTCCACATCTTAATGATTTTACCAACCAAACCATGGGTACTTAAAGAGGTGCAAATTGTTCTTATTAGCTTCTTGTAACTTGAACAATCTAATTAGCTATTTTTTATTTTTAATTTTTTTATTTTCTCCCTCCCCCCTCCCCACCCCCACCTTCCCTTATTTATTCTTGGATCTGGACTTTTAATACTCTAGGGCTACGTCTAGACTGGCATGATTTTGCACAAATACTTTTAACGGAAAAGTTTTTCCGTTAAAAGTATTTGCGCAAAAGCGCGTCTAGATTGGCACAGATGCTTTTGTGCAAAAGCGCTTTTGCGCAAAAGTATCCGTGGCCAATCTAGACGCGCTTTTGCGCAAAAAAGCCCCGATCGCCATTTTCGCGATCGGGGCTTTTTGCGCAAAACGAATCTGAGCTGTCTACACTGGCCCTTTTGCGCAAAAGCTTTTGCGCAAAAGGACTTTTGCCCAAACGGGAGCGTCAAAGTATTTGCGCAAGAAGCACTGATTTCTTACAGCAGGAAGTCAGTGCTTTTGCGGAAATTCAAGCGGCCAGTGTAGACAGCTGGCAAGTTTTTGCGCAAAAGCAGCCGCTTTTGCGCAAAAACTTGCCAGTCTAGACACAGCCTAGTCATCTGAAGAAGTGGGCTGTGCCCACGAAAGCCCATGATACCATCCACATGTTTTGTTAGTCTTTAAGGTGCTGCCAGACTATTCGTTGTCTCCTAATTAGTGGTTTGTATGCTCCAGCAAAGCACTTAAGCACAGGAGTAGTCCCACTGAAGTCAAAGGGACCATTCACATGGTGCCTACAATTAAACATATGCTTTGTTGGCTTTAAGCTAGAGTTTTTAAGCCTAAATTGGTTTCATAGAATCACAGAATTCATAGGCTTTTGATATAGGAACTCACTAGAGATCAACTGAAGAAGAGAATGCAACTATAACTCACTTCCAACATTTCTGGAACTTACTTAACTCATATAACTCACTTGCAGCATTTCCTATAACTAGAACTACACAAACAGAGAAAATAATTATCCTTAAAAACAAGATTTGGCAGCCTGTGGAAACTATTGGGACTATCTGTAAGCAATCATGACCCAGATACTCAGGACTATCTAGGAATACTTGGTTTTTCAATATTATGCCTATAATTCACTCTGCTGGACTTAAGGAGCTGTCAGACTTCCTGTTCTAAACCAGTATTTTTAGTATTTTATGACCAGTTGTCTCCCTGGGACTGAAACTAGGCTTACAGAGTCTCCATCCTAGCAGGATATGTTTTTGATGTGGAGAAGGGGTAAAAAAATTGCAACCAAGTCCCATTGTCAGTTTTTTATTTACATTATTCCTCTTTGTGTGCATACCATTCACTGGGTGCTTTGTTAAAGATTTTAAAGGGGCACTTACCCACTTTCCCTTTTTCCTGGACCTAGACTTGTTAAAACTTTAGGAGCTTTAGGGCTTGTCATAGAATCATAGAACCATAGAGCTGGAAAAGACCTCAGGAGGTCATCAAGTCCAGCCCCCTGCCCTAGGCAGGACAATTCCAATTAAATCAACCCAGCCAGGGCTTTGTCAAGCCGAGACTTAAACACCTCTAGGGATGGAGACTCCACTACTTCCCTAGGTAACCCATTCCAGTGCTTCACCACTCTCCTAGTGAAATAGTTTTTCCTAATATCCAACCTGGACCTCTCCCTCCGCAACTTGAGACCATTGTTCCTTCTTCTGCCATCCATCACTACTGTGAACGGCCTTTCTCCAGCCTGTTTGGAACCTCCCTTAGGGAAATTGAAGGCTACTATCAAATCCCCCCTCACTCTTCTCTTCTGCAGACTAAATAGACCCAACTCCCTCAGCCTCTCCTCGCAGCTCATATGCTCCAGCCCCCTAATCATTTTGGTCACCCTCCACTGGACCCTCTCCAATGCATCCACATCCTTCCTGTAATTGGGGGCCCAGAACTGGACACAATACTCCAGATGTGGCCTCACAAGAGCCGAATAAAGAGGAATAATCACATCTCTGGATCTACTGACAATGCTCCTTTTAATGCAACCTAATATGCCACTAGCCTTCTTGGCTACAAGGGCACACTGTTGACTCATATCCAGCTTCTCATCCACTGTAATCCCCAGGTCCTTTTCTGCAGAACTGCTACTTAGCCAGTCGGTCCCCAGCCTGTAACAATTCTTGGGATTCTTCCGTCCCAAGTGCAGGACTCTGCACTTGTCCTTGTTGAACCTCATCAGATTTCTTGTGGCCCAATCCTCCAATTTGTCAAAGTCATTCTGGACTCTATCCCTGCCCTCCAGTGTATCTACCTCTCCCCCTAGCTTAGTGTAATCCGCAGACTTGCTGAGAGTGCAATCCATCCTCTCATCCAGGTCATTAATAAAGAAGTTGAACAAAACCAGCTCTAGAACCGATCCTTGGGGTACTCCACTAGAAACCGACCGCCATCCTGACATTGAGCCGTTGATCACTACCCGCTGGGCCCAACCTTCCAGCCAGCTTTCTATCCATCTTACCGTCCATGTATCCAATCCACATTCCCTTAACTTGATGGCAAGAATATTGTTGGAGACCGTATCCAAGGCCTTGCTAAAGTCAAGGTATATCACATCCACTGACTTTCCCATATCCACAGAGCCAGTTACCTCATCATAGAAGCTAATCAGATTGGTCAGGCACAACTTGCCCTTCATGAATCCATGCTGACTATTCCTGATCACCTTCCCCTCCTCCAAGTGCTTCAAAATGGATTCCTTGAGGATCCCTTCCATGATTTTTCCAGGGACTGAGGTAAGACTGACCGGCCTATAGTTCCCTGGATCATCCTTCTTCCCTTTCTTAAAGATGGGCACTACATTTGCCTTTTTCCAGTTATCCGGGATCTCTCCCGATCTCCACAACTTTTCAAAGATAATGGCCAAAGGCTCCTCAATGACATTTGCCAGCTCCCTCAGTACCCTCAGATGGTATGTCTACACTACAAAGTTAATTCGAACTAACAGCCGTTAGTTCGAATTAACTTTCATAGCGTCTATACATGCAAACTGCTAGTTCGAACTTAATTCGAACTAGCGGAGCGCTTAATTCAAACTAGGTAAACCTCATTCTACGAGGACTAACGCCTAGTTCGAATTAAGTAGTTCGAATTAAGGGCTGTGTAGCCTCTTAATTCGAACTAGCAGGAGTCTAGCCCTTCCCAGCTTGCCCTGGTGGCCGCTCTGGGCACAACCAGGGAAACTCTTCTGCACTCCTCCCGGCCCCGGAGCCCTTAAAGGGCCACTGTCTGGCTACAGTGCTTGTGCCAGTTGCAAGCCTGCCAGCACCCAGCCAGCAGACCCTGCATCTGGCACGGCATGAGCCAGCCACTTGCTGCCACCCAGCCCTCCGCCTCTTCTCAGGACCAGGCTGGCAGCTCACAGGAGCCTGCCCGGGGCCGCAAGAGGCGGGCGCCCGCCTGGTCTAGTGCAGAGATCGTGGACCTCATCGAGGTTTGGGGGGAGTCCTCCAATGTCCACGATCTCCACACTAGCCACAGGAACACGGCCATCTACAGCTGCATGGCTGACAGCCTAGCCACCAGAGGCCACATGCGGACCCGGGAGCAGGTCCGCTGCAAAATCAAGGACCTGCGGCAGGCCTACTCCAGGGCCTCCCAGCCAGGGGCCGACCCGGAGGCATGCCCCCATTATGAGACCCTGGACTGCATCCTGGGGGCTCAAACAGTCCAAGCCCCCCGGGTGGTGATCAACCCCGGGGCAGAGGGACCCGTCCTGGACATGGAGGAGGAGGACGCCGAGAGCCAGGAGCCTGCAGGGAGCCTGCCCAGGACCCAGGACCCCCGAGGCACCCCACAGAGCACATCGGCTGTGTCGTCCGAGGCCGGGGAGGGCTCCACATGTGAGTGCCATCATGCTCCCCTTATGTGTATGCGGGGGGTGGGGGGAGAGGGAGCCCAGGGACCGTGCGCCTGGGCCTTGCCCACCATGGAGCAGCAGCTGGGTGTCATGCAGGGGCCCTGGCCCGTTCTCCACACGCCGACCTCGCCTTGCAGAGGGGGACTGGGTTTCACCCACTGTGTCCCCAGGGAGAACTGACCACTGCTCTTGTTTCACCACAGCCGCAGCACCTGGGACTGCAGGGCGCACCAGCCCACCTGCAACAGCCACCCGCACCCGGGCCAGCAGGTGCACCAGGAACCTGGAGGACTACAGCCGGCGGCACCTGCGGCTACTGGAGCAGCAGCTCCGCATCCAGGAGCACTGGGTCCGGGAGGACCTGCTGCTGCGGCAGCGAAGCTTGGAGGTGCTGGAGGAGCAGAGCTGTGCCCTCAGAGGTCACCTCCAGACCTTGGTGGACAGGTTCCTGTCTCCTCCTGCTCTAGCCCCTGCAGCCGCCCCAGCTCTCGCTCCTCCTCCCACCCTTGCTCCCCCTCCCGCTTCCTCCGCACCCTCCCGTCCCTCCTGCCCCACCCTCCACACCCACTCCCCGACGCCCCTGCACCCGCAGTGCTGCGAGATAGGAGAGCCAGCAGGACCCCCAACCCTGAGCTTTCCCTTCCCTTCCTCCCCTTCCACCTCCTTCCAGCTCCCTCCTCCCAGGTTTCCCCCTCCCCTCTCCCACCCTCACTCCTCCCTCCCCCACCCCAGTTATGTACAATAAAGAGAGATTTTTGTTGGCAAAACAGGTGTGTTTATTTTACATTAGGAAGGGGGGTTAGGGAGGGGAAAGGGGAAGGAGGGGAGGGTGGAAGAAGGCCCCAGTGGGGCATGCAGGGAGAGTTCAGTCCTCCTCCTCCACCTGGAAGCTCTCCCGCAGGGCTTCCCGGATCCGGATGGCCCCCCGCTGGGCCTCCCGGACGGTGGCGGTGCGGGGCTGCACGTACTGGCCAGCCATGCGCTCAGCCTCAGCCATCCAGGCTGGCAGGAAAGCCTCCCCCTTCTGCTCGCATAAATTGTGCAGCACACAACATGCTGCTACCACGGGAGGGATATTGTGCTCGGCGAGGTCGAGGCATGTGAGGAGGCATCGAAATCGGGCTTTCAGGCATCCGAAGGCCCCCTTGACCACGGTGCAGGCCCTGGTGAGCCTGGCATTGAAGGCCTGGCGGGAGGGGTTGAGGTGCCCTGTATACGGCTTCATTAGCCAGGGCTGTAGGGGGTAGGCCATATCCCCCACCAGGCAGACGGGCATGTCCACGTCCCCGACCCTGATGTGGCGGTCGGGGAAGAAGGTCCCGGCCTGCAACCTTTGGCACACGGAGGAGTTCCGGAATACCATGGCGTCATGTGCCTTGCCGGACCAGCCCACATTAATGTCCGTGAACTGGCCCCGATGGTCACACACGGCCTGCAGGAGGACGGAGAAGTACCCCTTGCGGTTGATGTACTGGGAGGCCTGGTGTTCCGGGGCACGGATGGGGATGTGCGTCCCGTCGATGGTCCCCCCACAGTTGGGGAAGCCGAGGGCGCCGAACCCCGGATGACCGCATCCGGGTCGACGAGGCGGACCACCCTGCGGAGCAGCACCCGGTTGATGGCCTTGACCACCTGCAGAGAGACACAGCAAACCGCGAATCACTGGGGCGCCCAGGTGGCTGGGAGTGTTCGTTCCCTGGCACTGCCCCGCACCCCACTCCCGGAAGCAACCCCCACGGGCAGCGTGTAGTACGGCCAGGACAGACCGAATCCTCCCATGCGGGGCACTTTCGCCTCCTCCCCCCCCCTTTTTCCCTGGGGCGGCCCATCCTCTTCTTGCAGTCCCCCTCCCCCCTTCCCAGTGGCCGGTGAGTGCCGTATCTGCATGAGCACTGCTCCGACGGTGGATCTCCCCATGCCGAACTGGTTCCCGACGGATCGGTAGCTGTCCAGCGTGGAGAGCTTCCACAGGGCGATGGCCACACGCTTCTGGAGGGGGATGGCGGGCCTCATGCGAGTGTCCCGTCACCACAGAGCAGGGGTGAGCCACTCACAGAGCTCCAGGAAGGTGTCCTTCTTCATCCTGAAGTTCTGGGTCCACTGTTGGTCTCCCCAGTGCTCCAGGACGATGCGGTCCCACCAGTCGCTGCTGGTGTCCAGACGCCAGATGCGGCGGGGCACGCTGGCGTCCGGGCGCTGCTGCCGCTCTTCCACGATCCCCAGGGAGGCCAGGGGGAGAGGCAGGGGGCTGACGTGCACCAGATGGTGCAAGGCAGCCTCCACCCATTGCTGGCAGGCTTGCAGCAGCAAGTCCAAAAACTGGAGCAGCATGCCCAGGGTGAACTCTGGCTCCATGGTGCCAACTGCGGCAGCGGCCCCAATGGGAAGCACCGACACAGGCAGGCAGAGAGAAAAACGCTTTGCTGTCCCTCAGCAAGGTAGGCAAGCAAGCGGAAAAGCTGAGAACCGGCTGTCCAGGGGGGTCCCTTTAAGCACGAGCCTCAGACAGCAGCCACACAAAGCAACTACTGACCTGATGCCCTGCCGGAACCGGTTTCAGCTGCTCTTAAATGTGACCCAGCATCCAATCAGTGTGGACACGCTAGTTCGAATTAGCAAAATGCTAATTCGAATTAGTTTTTGGGTCTAGATGCGCTAATTCGAATTAGCTTAGTTCGAATTAACTAATTCGAATTAAGTTAGTTCGAATTAGTGCTGTAGTGTAGACATACCCAGATGTATTAAGTCCGGTCCCATGGATTTATGTACGTTTAGCTTTTTTAAATAGTTCCTAACCTGTTCTTTCCCCACTAAGGGCTGTCCACCTTCATCCCATATTGCGTCACTTAGCGCATTAGACTGGGAGCCGACCTTGTCCGTGAAGACAGAGGCAAAGAAAGCATTGAGCACTTCAGCTTTCCCCACATCATCTGTCACTAGGTTACCGCCTAGTCTTCATGTACAGTGCTACATTCGCACTGGTGCAATTGTGTCGCTGTTCTGCTGCTGTGAAGATGCCACTTTGCCTACAGGAGAGTGTCTCCCGTTGGCGACCTCTCTGAATGGCAGCAGTTGTATTGATGAGAGAAGTTCTCCCTCAAACATAGGGCTGTCCATGTGGGGTCAGTATAACTATGTTGCTCAGGCTTGTGGCTTTTTCCACATCCCTGAGCGAAATAGTTATGTAAGTCTGCTGCATAGACCTGCCCTTAGACAGGAGGAGTTCTCTTGTTGCTGTACTTAATCCTTCTGTTGACCTAATGCTGCATCACTACATCACTCTGGGGGGTGAGGATTTTTCACATCCCTGACAGATGTCACTATGCTGACGGAAGTTTTCAGTGTAGACCAGGCCTAAAGAAAAAGCTATCCAGTTAATTTTTAAATGAAGGGTTGGTTGGTTGGTTGGTTGGTTGGTTGGTTGGTTTGTTTGTTTGTTTGAAACAACTGCAAATTTTGCACTTAAATTGTTCCTTTGGAAGCAGCTTTGAGTCCCCGGTTTCAGTTAATAACACCATGTCTCATATATTAGTTTTGATAAGGTGCAAAAGGGAAGGGCTATTACGTCGGACTTGGTTGGGCCACACGGAAATTTCCAAGTGGGGAGGAATCTGACTTTATGCTTCTCATTTCATCATCAATTGTCCAGTAACACTCACGGACCCCAACTGAAATCAGGCCCACGTTGTACAAAGACAGTAAGAAACAGTCCCTGTCCCAAAGACCATCCAGTGTAAACAGACAAGCTAATTATCCTCATTTTACAGCTAGAAAACTGAGGCACAGAGATAAAGCAACTTGTCCAAGGTTACACAGGGAAGCTGAACTGGTAACGGCACCCAGATCACCTGAGGTGAGTGCTTTAACAACAAGGTCAAAAAGTCTCTGGCTGTCATGGTCGTGAAGAAAACTTCAAGTATGTGATCTTAGCATAAGTGATACAGAAATATCTAGCTGCAGCAGCAGAGAGCCTGGAACCATAGCTCAGAGATGTGAGCTCCCCCATTCATCAGTGAGGGCCTGGTGGGAAGTTAAATGTCAGGAGAGTTTAACTCTCTCGTTCAGGTCAGGCAGGAGAGGGACAATCACAGATCTGCTCAGTTTATTATGTGAGATGCCTCATTCAAGCAAGCATTCAGGCAGTTCTACCACTTGTTTTTTTCCCCGTTCAAGAAAAAGGTCAAGCTCCCAGCCTAGTCAAGCCCCACTGAAGGGAAGCCACGTTCAAGGAGCCTAGAGGAGCGCAGAAAACATGCACATCGACCATGGCGTCTCATTCTGGAGACTCACAAAGGTGGAGCTTATTGGAGGGATGGAGCTTGGAAGAGAACTCCGCCGCCCACCCAGCCCTCTCCCCGGACCCAGAAAAGGGGTTGGCTTTGACCACTGAACAGAGCAGGGATTCCACCTCCAAAAGATGCTGCCACCCCTGCAAGAGCCAGCCCCTCCATGGCAAAGGCTGTCTGTGTGTATGTACACTTGACAGCACATAGGCAGGGATGCCAATGACAGCTGGGCCCTGCCTGAAGGTGCTTTCAGAGGCCAGCTGCCACTGGAGTCCCTGCCTGTGCTTGTCCCTGGTGGGGGGTGGGGAAGTGCAAGCAGGCAGGCGTGCCACTTGGAGCTATGTTAACTCCTCTCAGAAATGTGCCAGGCTCGCAAGGGAGCATGCCAGGGAGACCAGCTGCTTCCCCATGGCCCTACCCCCATCCCACCCCCACAGACTTGGAGAAGCATCTGCCCTGCGCAGCGTGGGTGGGCATCTACCATCAGAGCCTGGAGAGCTGCTAGAAGCACTCCTGCACTACATTTGCACAGGGATTTAGGCTCCTAACTTCCATTATTCCAATGGGAGTTAGGAGCCTAAATACCTTTGAGGACCTGGGTCTCTGTTCCCAACCACTCACTTCCTATGGGCTCCATCCTGCTCCCTCTGAAATCACTGGGAGGTTTTCCATTTCCTTCAGTGTGAACAAGTGTGCCCTCGCTTGTCCCTGGGTGCCGGGGAACCGTCTCGCACGTGTGACTGTGAGACACAACAGGAAAGGGACAGATTGTGGTGTAAGGCCGGAGTAACTTCATTGAGATTTGTCCCAGTGTAAGCAGAGTGTGTCATCCAGCCCTCCACGCACCTTACATATGCTTTCCCCTGTATGGCAGACAGTAGGAGTGGCAGGATGCCGGGTTAAACAGATGGCAAAGAAACCCTTCAAGCAGAGGCTGCAGCGAAAAGGCAGATGAGGATTAGGAAACCGAGTCCATTGCTGCCTCTGCCACTTGATGAAAGTCAGCAACTGTGGTGTGTTAAGAAGGGCAAGTGCCACTAAAGCCTGGAAAACTCCTGCCAACAGGCAACTCGAGCCAAGGCCCTGGGGAAATGGGAGATGCTCACTTCAGCGGACGTGCTAAATCGGAATCTGGATCAGAGAGGATAAAGAGAGCCAAAATGGTCCTTGAATGGGTGGAGTGGTGAGCTGCATATCCCATTTCCCAGCTGGAGTACAAACCATGCTTTTGCCTGAATTTGCCAGCCTTGGAAAACTTGGGCAGTTTGACAAGTTCTATATACAGGACGCAGTGTCCATCTGCTGTCCAGCGTCCGAGCTCACGCAGCCCAGGAGCCTAGCAAAGAGGGCAGTGGTTTAGCACAGCCAAGTCTAGGAGGGTTCTGGGTGACAGGGCCTTGACATTGGCAAATTGCACAACTGTTTAATATTTCAAAGCGGAGGAGGAGGAGAGAGATGCCCACAGAGCTCTGAATTCAGAGGTCTTTCTCACCAGGTCACATAAATCCCAAGCAGCTGTTTAAGAGAACTCTGCAGTAGTTCTGAGTTAGCTAGTCCTGGGGGCAAGTAGGCTTGGTACAGGAAGAGAGAAAGGAAGCTCTGTGGGAGGTCTGGAGATGGTTAGAGGGGTTCTCATGTCATGGATGTCCCTCCCCTCTTTCTCCCTGTGGAGCTAACAGAATCATAGAGGAATCATAGAAGATATGGGTAGGAAGAGACCTCAGGAGGTAATCTAGTCCAACCCCCTGCTCAAAGCAGGACCAGCCAAATTATTCCAGACTGGCCTTTGCTAAGCTTGGGCTTAAAATCCTCCAAGGATGGAGATTCTACCACCTCCCTAGGTAACCCATTCCAGTGCTTCACCCCCTCCCCCCAGTGAAATAGTTTTTCCTAATATCAACCTAGACCTCCCCCACTGTAACTTGAGACCATCTCTCCTCGTTTTGTCATCTGCCATCACTGAGAATAGCTCCATCTTCTTTGGACCCTCCCCCCTTCAGGTAGTTGAAGGCTGCTATCAAATGCCCACTCACTCTTCTGTAGACTAAATACACCCACATCCCTCAGCTACGTACGTCATGTGCTACAGCCCCCTAATCATTTTTATAGCCCTTCACTGGACTTTCTCCAATGCATCCACATCTTTTCTGTAATGGGAGGCCCAGAACAGGACACAGTATTCCAGAGGTGGCCTCACCAGTGCCAAATAAAGGAGAATAATCACTTCTCTAGATCTGCTGGCAATGCTCCTACTAATGCACCCTAATGTGCCGTTAGCCTTCTTGGCTACAAAGGCACAATGTCGGCTCATATCCAGCTTCTCATCCATTGTAATCCCCAGGTCCTTTTCTGCTGAACTGCGACTTAGCCAGTCGGTCCCCAGCCTGTAACATTGCTTGGAATTCTTCCATCCCAATGCAGGACTCTACACTTGTCCTTGTTGAACTCATCAGATTTCTTTTGTCTCAATCCTCCAATTTGCTTAGGTCACTCTGGACTCTATCCCTGCCCTCCAGAGTATCTATCTCTCCCCCTAGCTTAGTGTCATCCGCAAACTTGCTGAGGGTACAATCCATCCCCTCACCCAGGTCATTAATAAAGATGTTGAACAAAACCTGTCCCAGAACCAAACCTTGGGGCACGCCGCTAGAAACCGACCGCCATCCTAACATTGAGCTGTTGATCACTACCCGCTGGGCCCGACCTTCCAGCCAGCTTTCTATCCGCCATTCATCCAAGCCATACTTCTTGAACTTGCTGGCAAGAATACTGTTGGAGACTGTATCAAAAGCTTTGCTAGAGTCAAGGTATGTCATGTCCACCACCTTGCCCATATCCACAGATCCAGTTATCTTATCATAGAAGGTTGGTCAGGTATGGCTTGCCCTTGGTGAATCCATGTTAACTATTCCTGATCACCTCCTCCTCCAAGTATTTCAAAATTTATTCCTTAAGGACCTGCTCCATGATTGGTCCAGGGACTGAGGTGAGGCTGACTGGTCTATAATACCCCAGATCCTCCTTCTTCCCCTTTTTGAAGATGGGCGCTAAAATTGCCTTTTTCCAGTCATCTGGGACCTCCCCCAATCGCCAACAGTTTTCAAAGATAATGGCCGATGGCTCTGCAATCACATCAGCCAACTCCCTCACCACCCTCGGATGCATTAGACCTGGCCCCATGGATTTGCGCAAGAGGATTGCTAGAGCTCCTACCTTAGGGAGCAGGACCTTCAGCAGGTGTAGAACAACAGCAAAGAGGATATTTTGGAGGTTAGCAGGGGACACAGGAATGGATGTAAAGGGCCTGGGTCATTAAGTCCAGTCCCCTACTACTGCAGGCAACCCCGCTATATCATCCCATTCGTAAATTGATCAAGCTGCAGATTAAGAACTAGTGAGGTGGTTCGCCCACTACTTCTGTTAGAAGGCTGCTCTAAAACCTCTCCTCTGAGGGTAAAGTGTTAGGGGCCCAGTCCTCTCTGTGACAACTCTCTTTGCGGGCAAAACTCACCCTTCCCTTGAGTGTTTTTGGCCGTGTTGCCCATGTTCAATCCTTCCTTCCTGCACCCTGATATACTTACTCCAGCTTTGCCCCAGGATCTGGATTTGGCCCTCAGCACATTGAGATTTCCTCTCCCCTCTTGATTAACAACCGCCAAGGATCAGTTGTGCCGGATCCTGCGATTCCTGCACTCAGGGGCTGCTGACGGGCAATTTGCAGAATGCTCCGCAGTTTTATGCAGCATAGATGACAGTGGATCTTGAGCTGGAAATGCAGATAGTAGCTGGCAGGGTGGGATTCCTCCCTCAAGAGGCAGTCAGAGCTTTGTGATCCTCTTCAGACACTCAGCTGCCCATAATACCCTTCTCTGCACAGCAAGTATTTGCCTCCTGGACATTCTACCATCCTCCCTGGAAGCACTGTACTGCTGATATACTTCAAGTGTCCCAAGGACCAATTAATTTACACATAGCTACTAGGTATACAAGTAAGGAGCAGGCAGGTTTACTGGACTCACTGAGCGTGACCCGATGTCTGTCTGGAAAATAACCACAGGCCAACTAGACACATGTAACTCCTGTGTGACTGTTAGGGGCTGGGTCTCTTTGACTTAGAAATAAGGTGAGCAGAGCTGACAGCCTGTGGGGACCCTGGATAAGGTAGGGAGGCTCTGGCTCCATGCTACCAGAAGGGGTGGAGCCTCAGCCAGAAGGGGCGGGGCTGGGGCAGCCAATCTTCTGTGTACCCTGGAGTGTGGTGCACTCCTGCTCCAGCCCTCAGAGCCACACAGAGCATGGCACTCTGCCAGCAACTTAAAGGGCCCCAGGCCAACTGCAATAGCAGCAGTGGTGGCTGGGAGCATGGACTCCTTTGACTCCTCCCCCGTCGGCGGGCCTGGATGAGGTCATGCTGAGACCTCTGGAGCCAGATCAGAGCGTGAGGAGTGTTCACGGCTGGGGTTCAGGTTTGGTCCATTGTGTGGACTGCAACTGTTGCCCACTGGAAAGAGGGAGCTGCTCATGGGAAGGACACTTGGGCTAGTCTACACTGGGAGTCAAAGTCAAGCTAAGATATGCAACTCCCGCCACGTGAATAGTGTAGCTTGAGTCGATGTGTCACAATTCGAATTTCCGCGGCATCCCCACTGCAGGAGGTCAGCTGGAGAAATTCTCCTGTCAACGTCCCTTGCCCCTTGCGACTTGTGAAGTACTGGAGTTGACAGGGGTGTGATCAGTGGTCGATTTAGTGAGTGCTGAACCCACTAAATCGAACCCCAGGAGAGCCATCTCTACAGCGTTGATCCGGTAACCGGAGACAAGCCCAAAGAAGACTTGGTCTCACTTGTGACATCTCTACAGATAGCAGCAAAGTCTCAGCCTCTTGGCAAAGCACCTGCTTGATCTTGTTGGACAGCGCCCTCTATTGGGCGTCCCCACGCATGTCTCCATAGCACAAAGGCTGCTGAAGAGTTCAGTTAGGCGGGCGTGTCTACACTATTTCGAAATAATGAGGGGAGCATCCACACTACCAAGCCTGTTATTTCAAAATAATAACGGCTGCTTGTGAAGAGGAATAAGCTTATTTCAAAATAATTATTTCAGGAGTTATTGGTTTGAAATAACCTGGCAGTGTAGACATAGCCTACATAGTTCTACTTCCAACTGGGAAAGTGTATCAGCATTTAGGAGCTGCAGTAGTCATTTTCCGTAAGAATCCTAGCGGGCAATACAAGCAGACCTGAATAGATCATGCTTCCAGAGCAGCAAGTCCAATTCCGAGTGACATCTAATACATGAAGTTGGTGTAATGGGCTTGTTTCTGTAAGGGGAGAATCCCCTGGGATGCTAACATGAAGGGGAAAGGAGTCCAGGACATCTGGCAGTATTTTAAAGAAGCCTTATTGAAGGCACAGAAAGAAACCATCCGGACGCGTAGCAAGAGAGGCAAACATGGTAGGAGACCAGGTAGGGGGAAATCCTTGGTGAACTTAAGCACAAAAAGGAAGCTTACAAAAAGTGGAAACTTGGACAAATGACCAGGGAGGGGTTTAAATGTATAGCTCGAATGTATAATGCTGGGGGGTTATCAGGAAGGCGAAAGAGCAAATGGAATTGCGACTGGCTAAGGATGTGAAGGATAACAAGAAAGGTTTCTACAGGCATGTTAACAAGAAGAAGGTGATCAGAGAGGGTGTGCGGCCCCTACTGGATGAAGGAGGTAACCTAGTAACAGATGATGTGGGGAAAGCTGAAGTACTCAATGCTTTCTTTGCCTCTGTATTCACGGACAAGGTCGGCTCCTGGACTTCTGCGCTAAGTGACGCAAGATGGGATGAAGATGGACAGCCCGTGCTGGGTAAAGAACAGGTTAGGAACTATTTAGAAAAGCTAAACGTACACAAATCCATGGGTCCGGACTTAATGCATCTGAGGGTACTGAGGGAGTTGGTAAATGTCATTGAGAGCCTTTGGCCATTATCTTTGAAAAGTCGTGGAGATCGGGAGAAATCCGGATGATTGGAAAAAGGCAAATGTAGTGCCCATCTTCAAAAAAGGGCAGAAGGATGATCCAGGGAACTATAGGCCGGTCAGTCTTACCTCGGTTCCTGGAAAAATCATGGAAGGGATCCATTTTGAGGCACTTGGAAGAGAGGAAAGTGATTAGGAATAGTCATCATGGATTCACAAAGGGCAAGTCATGCCTGACCAATCTGATTAGCTTCTATGATGAGGTAACTGGCTCTGTGGACGTGGGAAAGTCAGTGGATGTGATATACCTTGACTTTAGCAAGGCTTTTGATACGGTCTCCCACAATATTCTTGCCAGCAAGTTGAGGGAATGTGGATTGGATAAATGGACAGTAAGATGGATAGAAAGATGGCTAGAAGGCCGGGCCCAGCGGGTAGTGATCAACGGCTCGATGTTAGGATGGCAGTCGGTTTCTAGCAGAGTGGCCTAAGGTTCGGTTCTAGGACCGGTTTTGTTCAATATCTTTATTAATGACCTGGATGAGGGGGGATGGATTGCACCCTCAGCAAGTTTGCGGATGACACTAAGCTAAGGGGAGAGGTAGATACGCTTGAGGGCAGAGATAGGGTCCAGAGTGACTTAGACAAATTGGAGGATTGGGCCACAAGAAATCTGATGAAGTTCAACAAGGACAAGTGCAGAATCCTGCACTTGGGATGGAAGAATCCCAAGCATAGTTACAAGCTGGGGACCAACCAGTTAAGTAGTAGTTCTGCAGAAAAGGACCTGGGGGTTACAGTGGATGAGAAACTGGATATGAGTCAACAGTGTGCCCTTGTAGCCAAGAAGGCTAATGGCATATTAGGTTGCATTAAAAGGAGCATTGCCAGCAGATCCAGAGATGTCATTATTCCCCTTTATTCGGCTTTGGTGAGGCCACATCTGGAGTATAGTGTCCAGTTCTGGGCCCCCTACTACAAAAAGGATGTGGACGCATTGGAGAGGGTCCAGCGGAGGGCAACCAAAATGATTAGGAGGCTGGAGCATATGACTTATGAGGAGAGGCTGAGGGAGTTGGGTCTGTTTAGTCTGCAGAAGTGAAGAGTGAGGGGGGATTTGATAGCAGCCTTCAACTTCCTGAAGGGAGGTTCCAAAGAGGATGGAGAGAGGCTGTTCACAGTAGTGATGGATGGCAGAACAAGGAGCAATGGTCTCAAGTTGTGGTGGGAGAAGTCCAGGTTGGATATTAGGAAAAACTATTTCACTAGGAGGGTAGTGAAGCACTGGAATGGGTTACCTAGGGAAGTAGTGGAATCTCCATCCCTGGAGGTGTTTAAGTCTCGGCTTGACAAAGCCCTGGCTGGGTTGATTTAGTTGGGATTGGTCCTGCCTAGAGCAGGGGGCTGGACTTGATGACCTTCTGAGGTCTCTTCCAGCTCTATGGTTCTATGATGCTATGAGCTGCCTTCTTTCCCATGCATCTCAAAAGGTGTCAGGGGTATTTCTGCACTACAAGGGTATGTCTACACTACAAAGTTAATTCGAACTAACAGCCATTAGTTCGAATTAACTTTAATAGGGGGCTACACATACAAACCGCTAGTTTGAATTTAAATTGAACTAATGGAGCGCTTAATTCGAACTAGGTAAACCTCATTCTACGAGGACTAACGCCTAGTTCAAATTAAGTAGTACGAATTAAGGGCTGTGTAGCCACTTAATTCGAACTAGTTGGAGGCTAGCCCTTCCCAGGTTGCCCTGGTGGACACTCTGGGCCAAACCAGGGAAACTCTTCTGCCCCCCTCCGAGCCCCGGAGCCCTTAAAGGGGCATGGTCTGGCTACAGTGCTTGTGCCAGTTGCAAGCCTGCCAGCACCCAGCCAGCAGACCCTGCACCTGGCACGGCATGAGCCAGCCACCCGCTGCCACCCAGCCCTCCGCCTCTTCCCAGGACCAGGCTGGCGGCTCCCAGGAACCTGCCCGGGGCTGCAAGAGGCGGGCGCCCGCCTGGTCTAGTGCGGAGATCGTGGACCTCATCGAGGTTTGGGGGGAGGACTCTAACGTCCACGATCTCCGCACTAGCCACAGGAACATGGACGTCTACAGCCGCATGGCTGACAGCCTGGCCACCAGAGGCCACATGCGGACCCGGGAGCAGGTCCGCTGCAAAATCAAGGACCTGCGGCAGGCCTACTCCAGGGCCTCCCAGCCAGGGGCCGACCCAGAGGCATGCCCTCATTATGAGGCCCTGGACCGCATCCTGGGGGCTCACGCAGTTCATGCCCCCCGGGTGGTGATCAACCCCGGGGCAGAGGGACCCATCCTGGACACAGAGGAGGAGGACGCCGAGAGCCAGGAGCCTGCAGGGAACCTGCCCAGGGCCCAGGACCCCCGAGGCATCCCACAAAGCACATCGGCTGTGTCGTCCGAGGCCGGGGAGGGCTCCACATGTGAGTGCCCTCATGCTCCCCTTATGTGTATGCGGGGGTGTGGGGGGAGAGGGAGCTCCATGGTGGAGCCTGGGCCTTGCCCACCATGGAGCAGCAGCTGGGTGTCATGCAGGGGCCCTGGCCCGTTCTCCACACGCCGACCTCGCCTTGCAGAGGGGGGCTGGGTTTCACCCACCGTGTCCCCAGGGAGAACTGACCACTGCTCTTGTTTCACCATAGCCGCAGCACCTGGGACTGCAGGGCGCACCACCCCGCCTGCAACAGCCACCAGCACCCGGGCCAGCAGGCGCACCAGGAACCTGGAGGACTACTACTGGCGGCACCTGCGGCTACTGGAGCACCAGCTCCGCACCCAGGAGCACTGGGTCCCGGAGGACCTGTGGCTGCGGCAGCGGAGCTTGGAGGCGCTGGAGGAGTAGGGCCGTGCCCTCAGATGTTACCTCCAGACCTTGGTGGACAGGTTCCTGTCTCCTCCTGCTCCAGCCCCTGCTCCCCCTCCCGCTTCCTCCGCACCCCCCGTCCCTCCTGCCCAACCCTCCACATCCACTCCCCCCCGACGCCCCTGCAATCTCAGTGCTGAGAGACAGGAGAGCCAGCAGGACCCCCAACCCTGAGCTTTCCCTTCCCTTCCTCCTCTTCCTCCCCCTTCCAGCTCCCTCCTCCCAGGTTTCCCCTTCCCCTCTCACACCCTCATTCCTCCCTACTCCCACCCTAGTTATGTACAATAAAGAGAGATTTTTTTGGCAAAACAGGTGTTTTTATTTTACATTAGGAAGGGGGAAGGGGAAGGAGGGGAGGGTGGAAGAAGGCCCCAGTGGGGCATGCAGGGAGAGTTCAGTCCTCCTCCTCCACCTGGAAGCTCTCCCGCAGGGCTTCCCGGATCTGGACGGCCCCCCGCTGGGCATCCCGGACAGCGGTGGTACGGGGCTGAGCTCAGCCTCAGCCATCCAGGCTGGGAAATGTGGCTGGCATAGTGGAGGGCTTTGCTGCGATGGGATTCCCTCACTGTGGTGGGGTGATGGACAGAATGCACATCCCTATCTTGGCACCAGACCACCTAGCTAAAGTGTACACAAGCCCCAATGGGTACTCCTCCATTGTGTTGCGAGGCTAGTGGATCACAAAGACTGTTTTAATGACATCAGTGTGGTATGGTCAGGAAAGATGTGTGATGGGAGCATCTTTAGGAACTCCACTCTCTTAAGAAAGCTGCAAGGTGGCACTTCCTTCACAGACTGGAAAATTGCCATTGGGTAATTGAAATGCCAGTAGTTATTCCCAGAGCCCCAGCCTACCCCTTGCTCCCTTGGCTCATGAAGCCGTACACAGGCAGCCTGGACTGCAATAAGCAGCAGTTCAACTATGGGCACAGCAAGTGCAAAATGTGGTCAGAATGTGCCTTTGGCTGTTTAAAGGGACACGGGTGCAGTTTATTGACTAGGGTAGGCTCAGCAAAAGCAATTGTCCCATTGTTGTTGCTACTTGCTTTGTGCAGCATAAGGTCTGTGAAAGTGGGGGGAGGAGGGGCATTTCGGATGGGATGGGGGGGCTTGAGGTAGGTCATCTGGTGGCCAGTTATGAGCTGTGAGACACCAGGATGTACTGGACGAGCACATTGAGGTGCACTGTGCATCAGACAGGTTTTGAAAATCAGGTTCACGAATGACCAGAAAATGATGTGATAGTTGTGTTGCTCATTACCAACGCTGCCGCAGCTAAGCGGGTATATCCTGTAACCCTGCAGCCCCACCTCCATTCGCACACTGAATGGTGATGCAGTTGTTCTGAACTCATGCATTTTTAATTTAGGCTGCACAGTGAACACAGGGATCGCTGGATGGAAAAGGCGTTGAGGGTGTAAGAAGGCTCTTATAATATGGGAGAAGGGTGCACACAAGGACCTGCCGCTTATTACAATCGGCCCGTGTAGCAGTCAGAGCTGTGGGAATAACAATGGCCTTCTGCTCCATGAACCATCCCTCAGAGCTGGAGCAGGAAGGAGCCTGGAGCAGAATGGCTTCCTGGGCCTTCTCTCCTAACGTAGGATGTCCTGGAGAGGAGGACATGCAATTTTGTGAGGTGGGCACGTGGTTTCTCAATGGATGCAGAGGGCTCTGTGCTCTAGCTGCTTTTCCTGACCCTCTACCAGGCACCTCATCAGATTTGTTTGCTCCTACATGAGCCTCACCATCTCGTTGGGCATGTTCCCTGCACACTTTCCTGTCCTGCTGTTCAGCATGGATGACCTGTAGTGGTGTGCCCCTCCATGCATTGAGTTGTGCCCTATCAGTACGGGCAGATTGCATGAGCTCATTAATCTTGTGGTCGCAGTTACAGTTTCTTTTTTGCATTTTAATCTAACTGTTACAGCCGGTAGGGGCCACAGACAGGTTTCCAGCAGCATTCGGGGGGAAAAGAGGCAGACTTTACAGAAGATACATTGTACAAAACAGGATGTTAACAGCACGTGTGCTACAAAGTTAGGACAAGGCTGGATTTTTTATTTTAAAATTGAGCCCTTATCAGGAAGGCATAACACAGTAGGACACTGGTCAGCAGAGCCTGGTTTGCAGGCAGGCATGGTAAACAAACTAAGGGCAGACTTTAGAGGAGGGGGCTTTCATTTCTACCTTGAAAAAATGAGTAAAAGGGTGCTCACAAACTACAGCCCTTATTGTTGTTCGTGTGTTTATGTCAATTAGGAATAGTTTTGCTTTATTAGTCTCACTACGTCACTGCTACTATAAAGTTAATGTTGCTGTATTGTGGATATACAGCTATTACAGAATGCACATCAGCAAGCGCTACAGAGCAATGCATAGAAGAGTAAAAGGCACTTGGAATGTTTACATCCCTTCTACGTGGTTGACGTGGCTCCAGCTGGGGGAATCCAGGGCACCCTCTGAGGTCTAGGTCCCTGGTGAAACTCACCAGTCATGGGACTCCCTACACTAGTTATACTACAGTAGTTTACCAGGTGTGCATGTACTGGCTCAATGCCATTCTTGTCACGCTTATGAGCTGAGACCGAAGTCAAACTTGTTTACCACTTAGTAGTTTCCCAGCCCTAGTGTGTGGGTTGAAGCTGATAATGGCCAGCTGCTGTTTGTGCTTGCAGGGTACTAGGCTGGGAACAGCAAGGATGAAAACTTCCATCCCAGCCTGCTGAGCTGCAGGCCTCGCATATTGCTTCTTATATGACAAGATGCACACAGGCTCACACACAACCCCTGCACAGCCTTGCTGTTCTCCGGGATGAGCCCTTCAGGCCCATGACAAAGAGAGCAGTACACCTGGGGCCATAAAGTGTGGGGGAGGAGCAAAGGAGGGTAGACTGCTTGGCTACGTCTAGACTGCATCCCTTTTCCGTAAAAGGGATGCAAATTAGACGTATCGCAATTGCAAATGAAGCGGGGATTTAAATCCCCCCCCCGCTTCATTTGCATAAACATCTGCCGCTTTTTCGGCTCGGAGCTTTGTGGAAAGCGCCAGTCTAGACGGATCTTGCGGAAAATAAAGCCTTTTCCGAAAGATCCTTATTCCTCTTAAAAGAAGGAATAAGGGATCTTTCGGAAAAGGCTTTATTTTCCGCAAGATCGCGTCTGACTGGCGCTTTCGTCAAAGCTCGAGCCGGAAAAAGCGGCAGTTATGTTTATGCAATGTAGCAGGGGATTTAAATCCCCGCTTCATTTGCAATTGACGTCTAATTTGCATCCCTTTTACGGAAAAGGGATGCAGTCTAGACGTAGCCCTTGAGTGCTATCAGTGACAGAACTTCCCCCATTGCACCCGGGCTGCCAGGTGCGATGCTGGTCTTCTCCGAATCACCGAGCACAATGGGGAGCAGATGCTGCAGGAATGAGATCAGAAACCCGGGCCTTATGCTGCTCTGCTTTGTGCTGTAATGACGCCAGACCACTTCCTGCTGGCTTGATGTGCGAAGGTGTCCTGCCCCGGAGGGTGGTGCCTCCCCAGACACCTTGTGAGAAGGGTTGCAGAGTACCTGGACGAGAGCTCCTGGAGAAGTGCAGTGAGAATTCCTACTCCATCACTGCCACATTCCGAGGAGCACCGGACTGGCTGCCACTGTCTCCCGATTGCTCAGGGCAGATCAAAGATTAAACCCAATTAAATGTGCACTCATCAGGGGCGCCCTCTCTGCAATCAGGGTCCAGCAGCAACAGGCCCTGAAAGGGGATTGGCTCTAGAGTTCGGAAAAGGTCCTGGCTGTCAGTGAGACCGATCCTCCTGCCTGCTGAGCATTCTCCTCCTCCAGTCTCCTCCTCCTCCTCGACACTGACCCTAGGGCCATGGCCCCCTTTGCTTCCCTCTGCCAGCGCGTCTGCATAAGCTCCCTCATTTTCATGCAGCATTGCTAGGTGTCCCTGGTGGAGCCTGTCACCCCACGTGCCACCTCCTTTAGCATAGATATCAGCATTTCTTCTGCTGGTTCCCAGTTCTGCCGCACAGATTCCTCTCCCACACACAGATCAGCTCCTGTATCTCCTGCATGCTCCATGCTGGAGCTGGTAACAACACTGGGCACTCTTGGTCAGGTGAGCTGCTGGGCTCGCCACACTGGCCACACAGGAAATGAAATTCCAACCTTCCCAGGAGGGATGTTACATTTAGATTAATTAACTGATCGAATAGTGGATGGGATTTCCATCGACTATTCGATTAGTCTATAGGGGCGTCTCCACCTTTGAACTGTACCAAGAGCCCAGCCGGGCTGTTGCTATAATTCCAAAGCAGAAGCCCTGCAAGGAGCATGGGGCCAGCGGGGGAGTCCCACTGGCCCCACGCTCCCTGCGGTGCCTCAGCCTTTGAAATGTGCAGCGTCCCAGTGGGGCTCTTGTACATTTCAAGAGGAAGCCCCTTGCTCCCTGCAGGGCTTCTGCTTTTGAAATGTGCAAGATCCCTGCTGGGGCTCTTAGAATCATAGAATACTAGGACTGGGAGGGACCTCGAGAGGTCATCAAGTCCAGTCCCCTGCCCTCATGGCAGGACCAAATACTGTCTAGACCATCCCTGATAGACATTTATCTAACCTATTCTTAAATATCTTCAGAGATGGGGATTCCACAACCTCCCTGGGCAATTTATTCCAGTGTTTGACTACCCTGACAGTTAGGAACTTTTTCCTAATGTCCAACCTAAACCTCCCTTGCTGCAGTTTAAGCCCATTGCTTCTTGTTCTATCCTCAGAGGCCAAGATGAACAAGTTTTCTCCCTCCTCCTTATGACACCCTTTTAGATATCTGAAAACTGCTATCATGTCCCCCCTCAATCTTCTCTTTTCTAAACTAAACAAACCCAATTCCTTCAGTCTTCCCTCATAGGTCATGCTCTCTAGACCTTTAATCATTCTCGTTGCTCTTCTCTGGACCCTCTCCAATTTCTCCACATCTTTCTTGAAATGCGGTGCCCAGAACTGGACACAATACTCCAACTGAGGCCTAACCAGCGCAGAGTAGAGCGAAAGAATGACTTCTCGTGTCTTGCTCACAACACACCTGTTAATGCCATCCCAGAATCATGTTTGCTTTCTTTGCAACAGCATCACACTGACTCATATTCAACTTGTGGTCCACTATAACCCCTAGATCCCTTTCTGCCATACTCCTTCCCAGACAGTCGCTTCCCATTCTGTATGTGTGAAACTGATTGTTCCTTCCTAAGTGGAGCACTTTGCATTTGTCTTTATTAAACTTCATCCTATTTACCTCAGACCATTTCTCCAATTTGTCCAGGTCATTTTGAATTATGACCCTATCCTCCAGATTAGTCGCAACCCCTCCCAGCTTGGTATCATCTGCAAACTTAATAAGCGTACTTTCTATACCAAAAGCTCTTGTACATTTCAAAAGCAGAATTGCAGCAGAAGTGTCATGAGTGGAGACTGCGTCAGTCTCTGCTCGCACCATTTCCCACTGTGCCTCTACCTCCCCCATCCCCCGTGGAGATGGTGCTGAGGGAAACTGGCTTTTAAGCCACCTCCCCCCAGCACTGGCTCCTGCCCCCCACCCTTGCCTCTCTCAGATAGCGGCAGCAAGGGGTGGAAGTGACTAGTCACATCACTAGTCGACTAGTTGCTTACATCCCTAGTTCCCAGGGCTTTTCCTGTGCACAGTGGAGAGCAGCAGTGTTAAAAGTGCTGGCCGGAGAGGTCACACAGGGGCACCTCCAGAAGCCCAAGAACGTTGACATGGACAGTGCTGTGTCTGCACTACCCTGAATCTGGTCCCAGAAGGTCAAATTTAGCGCTACTCCATCTTGCTGAGGGGAGCACAGAAGTTGATTTTAAAAGCCATTAAGGTCAGCAGAGGGGGTTTGGTGGCATAGACACGTTCATTATAAAAATCATCCTAATGCAGCTATCTTCGACCTAACGTCACAGCGAAGACCAGGCCTATGAGATGAAGTACTGTACATCAGTGAGTTAGAGCCCATTCTTGGCTCTCACAAGTTCAGATCTTTCTGCTTAGCGTGAAAACCTTAGTTTTTCCCCTTTCCCTTAAAACATTTCAGAATGAAATGTAAGGCTGGTGGGAGTTGCTGGATTGACAACTTCAGAGCAGAGGGGAAATTTCTGTATTGGCAGAACAAGGGCAGTCGACACTGAAAGTTTCTCTCCCTGCCCACCCACCCACACAGTCTCACCAACGTGCCTCATTACTGAGCAGAAACTACCAGATGTTAGGAAAAGAGGGTCATTCGTGCTCCCAGGCTCAAGTCAGTCCTTGCGCTTCCTGCTGTGACAATGAACAGAGATGCTAATTAGCACCCACTATGCTGGTCATTTAGCTTTGGAAGCATAGACACTGGGAACTAGCGTGAGATCAAGAACAGCACCAAAGAGCTTTGAAGACAATACCGATTTTTGCTTCTCGTACAAAAGAATTCAGATAGAGGATGCGAGGGCGAAGAAAGTTTCAGTGGCTTTTAACTTTGCCAAACTTTCGCCTTTCAGGCTGAAAACGGAGTGTTACAATGGGAGGTGTCAGGCAACCTTAACTGCAGGCATCGCAACCTGAAACAGCTATAACAAAAAAGATACAGATACCATCAGTTAGGGACTCTCAGGAGGGCATGCTATGGGTGCTAATAATTACCTGTTATCTGTGCATCTCTTGTGTTCCTGGCAGCCTAATGAAACACCATGGCATGTCATTTGCAATAAAAAACAAAGCAATCCACAACTCCATCACAGAGGCTGGTGAAAGCAAGGAGGGGAGCGGCTGTTCTAGCTTTGATTCTGAGAAAGAGCGAGGAGCTGGCTGTGAATGGGAACGTGGAAGGCAGCTTAGGTAAAAGGAACCATGGAATGATAAAGCTCTTGCTACTTTGGAAAGAGAGAAGGGAAACAAGAGGAAAGACAATGAGCCTCAAGAAGGCAGACGTTAGCCTCCTCAGCAACCGGGTTATATTCGTTTTTACAAACCCCGCACCCCTCCCCTCCTATAGTCGTGGGCGGGTTATATAGGGTTTTTTTTTTTTTACAGAAATAGCAGAGGATCCCCTCCCCCCCCTTCACTACCTTTGCCGGGCTGGGTACCGAACAACGCAGGGAAACTTACAGGGGGCGCAGCAGCCGGGAACGCTCCGGAGCGGGGCAGAGGCATCCCCAGCAGAGGCGCAAGGCAGGAGGCTCCCAGCCCGGGCTGAAAAAGGGAAGGAGCCCGGAGCAAGTTGCGGGCATGGGGCAACGCATTTAAAAACATTACTTTATTGTGCAACTAGTAAAAATAAAAAACCCTGTAAAAAAAGGCTTTGCATTCTCATTCACTCTGATCTAAAAGCTTTAAAAAGTTTGAAAAGCTTAAAAAGGGTAAAGGTTTAAAGTTTGAAAAGTTTAAAATGCTAAAATACAAGTTAAAATCAGTGACTGAATAAGCAGTGTTGTTCTAAGGGGTTATATATCCCTTACTGCTTGGCGTTATCAGCTGCGGCTCATTGACAGGTGATTAAAGGGGCTTTGTAGTACCATTATTCACTGAAAGGGAAAACCCGAGGGGTATACTCAGGTGTGGGGTTTATTCGGGTGCGGGGTATATTCGCTAAATTACGGTAGGTAAAATTCTATGGGGCGCAAGTGTAAGGCGGGGAGGGTGGGAGAGTTGGTGTGTTTTAAAGAGATACTACTAAGGGCACAAGAGCAAACTCTCCCAATGCCCAGGGAAGTCCAGTAGGAGACCACCCAGGCTTAGCCAGGTGATCTTAAATGACCTGAAAAAAAAAAAAAAAAAAACCCTATACAAAAATCAAATAAAGATGAGTATAAAAAGATTCAAGCGGATAGGGACAAATTTAGAAAGGCCTAGGAAAACCATGAGTCTAGCTAGGAATATAAAGGGTTGAAAAAAGAAAATAATTTATAAATACATTAGAAGGGGGTGGGCAATCATTTTCGCGGGGGGGGGAGGGGGCACTTCCTGAATTTTGGGACGTGGTCACGGCCGGCTTTGGGCCTCCCAGGAGGGGCGGGGCCTTAGATGGAAGGTGTGAGGCTGGGAGCTACACACAGAAAGAGTGTGTAAGTGTGACAGAGAGACACTGTGTGTGAAAGACAGACTTTGTGACACAGAGACTGGGAGAGTGTGTGTGGGACAATGACTGCGTGTGTGTGGCCCAGACCGGGTGTGTGTAACAGTGACAAAGAGCTGCGGCTGGGCAAGTTTCTGAGAGAAGCCATATGTTGTCTCTTTAAGACAGAAAAGGCTGTCCCATCCTGTCTCCCTCCTCCCCCACTCTGCAGAGCCAGGGTATGGGGAGGGGAGGGAAGTGTGTGTGTGTTACCAAGTACTACTCTGAGGAAGGAACACACATACAAAATGGGAAATGACTCCGAAAGAGGACTGCAGAAAAGGATCTAGGGGTCACATTGGGTCACAAAGTAAAACTCAAGTCAACAATATAACACGGTTGCAAAAAAAAAAAAAATCACAACTCCCATGAACATAATTCAAGGGTGTATTAGCAGGCGTGTTGGAAGCAAGAGGCAAGAAGTAACTCTTCCACTCACTCCCTGCCTGATTTAGGAGCCTACATCTGATTTTCAAGAGTATTTAGGCACTTAAGGGCAGCATGCAAGTCCTTACCCCACCCGTAACAGTGCTGCAGGACATTCTGGCACAACTCGAGTGCTGCTTAGGCACCAAAAGCCCACTAGGAGGAGCCTAGTTACCTAAGCATCTCTCGAAAACGAGCTGTAGGCTCCTGGATCAGTCAGGCGTTGCCAGGCTGAGCGCAGCAATGCCAAAACACCTTTCAAATCCAGGCCTCCATGTCCAGGCCAAGAGCCACTGCTGAGCATAGTTTATTCCTATCCCACACAAAACTGCAGGGCGCAACCACGCTCCCCACACCCCAGTGTGAACAAGGGTACAACAGGGCAGCTCTTCAATCCCATTGAAAAGTCAGTTTCCAGTAGGGCTGTTCCTAGACCGGTCCATGGCCGAGGGCAATCCCGCCCTCCCTCCTCTGAAGGCCCCACCCCGTCCCTTCTTCCAAGCCCCACCCCACCCCTGCTTGGCCCCCTTGCCTGAAGCCCCCAAGAGGAAACAAAGAACCTTGAAGAAACTGTAGACCCAAGTCAGAGTAAAAATCAACACTCATACCTGAGATAAGAACAACCACTTAGGGTAAGAATTTGCATGTAACAAGTTTCTTAGAGGCTTAGAACCTGTTAGCATTTTTGTTCATTTTAATTTAGTAACTTACTTCGATCTGACCCTTTTTACTTGCAACCACCTAAATCCTCTTTTTCTACTATATATTTGAGAGAGTCTGTGTGTCTGTCTGTCTGTCCATCCATCTGCATATCTGTTCAAGAACTCCTCCCAAGCAGTAAGAGCTAGGACAGAGGTGGGCAAATACTGGCCAACAGGCCAGATCCCATTCCCCAGGGTTAGCCCCGGACGGCCGCCACCACTATAGTTACCTGCACCTTCCCAGGTACGGGCAAATGCAGCTCCTGTGGCTGCGGATTGCTGTTCCTGGCCAATGGGAGCTACAGGAAGCAGTGTCCCAGTCCACCCTGCTTTCTGTAGTGCCCATGGGCCAGCGCTGTTTCCCAGGCAGCTGGAATCCTCTGTTTTCCTAACCCAATGTTTTCCCCTTTCCTGAGTATGCATGTCACACAGGTTAGTAGCAAGAGAAAATTCCAGACACCCACGTCCTTGCTCTTGTCCCAGAGATTCCTGTGGCTGTGCCAGTCATGGCTTGCCACTCCAGAGCCCCCCCACCTCCAAGGGGTTCCTTGAGCCAAATGCCCTATCCCATAAGCCACTCTGGAGCCCCCCCCCTACATTTGGAGGGTCCCTTATCCTGCCTTTGTAGTACAGGAGTCAACTCCATCCCTTGGCAGCCCATTTTGGCTGCCCAGCTGCTGCCTGGGGGAGTGGAGGGATTTGAGCCCACCACCACGCTCCCCTGGTGAGTGCCCTATCCCATAGGCCACTCTAGAGCCCACCCCACTGCCCTTCCTTCAGCCGGTCCCTTATCCCACCTTCTTAATATGGGCACCAGGTCCAACCCTGGGGCAGTCTGTGTTGGCTGCTCAGCTCCTCCCAGGGTGGGTGGGCCTTGAACCAAATGCCCTGTGCTCCCCAGGCAAGTGACCTATTCCCTAGGCCACTCCACAACCGCACCCACTAGCCCTACATTCAGAGGGTCCCTAATTCGGGAGCCAGGTCCATCGCTGGGACAGTCTGTGATGGCTGCCCAGCTGCTCCTAGGATGGGCGGGCTTTGAGCCAAATGCCCTGTCCCCTAAAGCCAGTGTTTCTCAACAAGGATATAGCTACACTGCCGGAGGGGGGTGTTTCGAAAGAAGGTATGCAAATCATGCTTGCATTTGCATATCTTCTTCCGATTCTTTTCCCGGAAGAGTTTTTTCCGATATTTGGCCCATCTACACGAGACCAAATGTTGGGAAAAAACCCTCTTTCGAAAGTCCCTTGTAAACCTCGTTTTATGAGGAATACGGGGGCTTTCGAAAGATGGGGTTTTTCCAACATTTGGCCCCGTGTAGATGGGCCAAATATTGGAAAAACCGCTTCCTGGAAAAGAATCAGAAGAAGATATGCAGTCTGTGTTGGCTGCCCAGAACCTCCCAGGTGGGCGGGCCTTGAATCAAACGCCCTTTCCCCCTGACCCGCTAGCCCTGGGGGCAGCCACCGAAAGGTTCACTAACAATGGAGCGTACCCCCTTGGAAGGTAGGAAGGATAAGGGTGCCCGTGAAGGTTAGCAGGCTCGGAGGCTCTTCCAGTGAAACCATTCAGAAAAGGTACCTGCCTGGAAGTAGGAGATTGAGGGTTCAAGCCCCACCGACCCTGGGCTCCTCCATCTCCAGCCTGCTGAGGGATATCGCCAGCAACCTTGGAAAGCTCCTTGGAAAGATCCCTCAGGAGTTGGAGCTTGAGTGCTCAAGACCCCCACCTGCCCTGGTGGGAGCCACCACAAGGTTCCCTAGAGATGGGAGCTGTCATCCTTGGAAGCTAGGAAGGATAAGGGGTCCTGTGAAGGTAGGCAGGTTGGGGGGTTCTGCCAGTGGTGCAATGAATAAGGTGCATGCCATGGGAGCATTACATTGAGGGTTTGAGCCCTGTCTGCCCTGGGCTCATCCACCACCAAGCCTACTGAGGGATGGAGCTGGCAACATTGGAAGGCTCCCCTCAGTGGCACAATCGGCAAGGTACTTGCCTCAGGAGGTGGAGTACGTGAGACCACCCATCTGTCCTGGGGACGGACGGGAGGGGACAGGGGACAGGATAGCCAGCAAGAAGGTTCACTGGAGATAGGAGCTGTCATCCTTGGAAGGTGGGAAGGATAAGGGGGGGCCTGGGACGGTGGGGTGCTCCTCCAGTGGTGCAATTGATAAGGTACCTGCCACAGGACGTGGAGGTTAAATGCTTGGGACTCACTCACTCTGGGGGAAGCCAGCAAAAAGTTAGGTTGAGGGTTCCAGCCCTGGGGAAACCTACTACCAGCTTCCTGAAGGAGGGAGCTGGCAACCTTGGAAGGCTCCTATAGTGGCACATTGGATAAGGTACTGGCCTCAGGAGTTGGAGGTGGAGTGCTTGAGCCCCACCTGCCCTGGTCTCATCTGCCACCAACCTCCTGCAGGATAGAGCTGGCATCCTTGAAAGGTAGGAAGGATAAGGGGGCCCTTGAGGGTGGGCAGGGTGGACTTGAACCCACTACCCTGCACCCCCCCAGGTGAATGCCCTGTCCCCATACACCACCCCCACTCCCTACCTTCAGAGGGTCCCTTATCCTGCCCTCTTCATACAGGAGCTAGGTCACCCCTGAGGCTGTCCACCTCCTCCCAGGGTCGGCAGGACTTGAACCAAATGCCCTGTCCCCTAAGCCACTCTGGAACCCAGCCCACCTCCCTACACCTTCAGTGGTTGGTTTATCCTGCCTTCTTAATAGAGGAGTCAGGTGCATCCATGGGACAGCCGCTGTCTGGCTGCTCCCCAGGTGGGTGGGCCTTGGGCTGCCAATGGGGGGACTCAACCCCACCAGCCTGTGCTCACCAGGCACATGCCCTATTCCCTAGGCCAGTGTGTCTCAAGCAGTGGTAGGAGTACCCTTAGGGGCACTCGAGAGAGGTCTGGGGGGGTACGTCAACACCACTGACATTTGGAGAGAACTGAATTTCTGAATTTCTGTTTTAAGTTTTACAGTGTTTTATTATTTTTGTGCTTTTTTACACCCAAAAATGTCATCGCCTGCCCGGCTGCTATTAAGTTGTTTCAACAAATGTGTTGCAATGGTAGAAAAAAGTTTGTGTGTCTGAAAGCTGTAGGGACTGGGGGGGTACTTAGAATTTTTTTTTAAAGGGGTACTTTATTTATTTAATTTATTTATTTAAATATTTTTACCCCGCCTTTCTATTTAAAATATGCAAGGCGGCTTTATAAACCTTTATACAAAAAGGTTGAGAAACACTGCCCTAGGCCACTCTAGAACTCACCCCCCACCTCCCTTCCTTCAGCAGATCCCTTATCCTGCTGTCCTAATTCGGGAGCCAGGTGCATCCCTGGAGCAGCCTGTGTTGGCTGTCTGGCCGCTCCCAGGGTGGAGGGGGTGGGGCTTGACTGGGGCTGCAGATGGTGGGGGGAGGGACTCAGGGGCAGCCCGTGACTATAGGCCGACTTGGCCGTCGCCTAGGGCGCTGCCCTGCTGCTTCCTGGGTGGGCGGGGAGGAACTTCAACCCACCACCCTGCACCCCAAAGGCACATGCCTTATCCCCTAGGCTGCTCTAGAACTCACCCCACCTTCCGAGGGTCTCTTACTCTTATCCTTCCTTCCTAATACAGAAGCCAGCTCCATCCCTGGGACAGTCTGTTGGCTGATTGGCTACTGCCTGACTGGGATGGGAATCGAGCCCCCCTCCCCAGGCAAATACTCTATCCCATAGACCACCCCAGAGCCCACCCCACCTCCCTACCTTCAGGGATTCTCCTCCCACACTCCCAATCCCTTGGCCCAAGACCAGGGCCTGCACCCCAACTCCCTACCCCAGCCTGGGGAAAGTGAATGAGATTCGGGGAGGAAGGGAAATGGAGCGAGCAGGGTGAGGCCTCGGGGAAGGGGTGGAGCAGGGGCGGGGCTCAGAGAAAGGGGGGAAGGAAGCGGGCAAGGGTACTTGGGTTTGAGGTAGAGCTCACATTGCACTTAAGTTGAAAAAGTGATCTTGTGGTTAAAAAGGTTGGTGACCACTTGTCTTACTTCAGAGGCTGGGCCAGCCAGACTCTGCTCTCAGGTTCGGAGGGTAACCAACAAGACACAAATTGCTTAATGCGAATAAATGCAAGGTTTATTAGGGTATGTCTACACTAGCCCCTAGTTCGAACTAGGGAGGCTAATGTAGGCATTCGAAGTTGCAAATGAAGCCTGGGATTTAAATATCCCGGGCTTTATTTTCATCTTCCCGTCCGGGCGCCATTTTTAAATCCCCCTTACTCCGAACTAACTGCCCGCGGCTACACGCGGCAGTCAAACGTTAACTCGAACTAAGCCCTTAATTCGAGTTAACTGTTACACAGACTCGTGGAATGAGGTATAACAGTTAACTCGAACTAAGGGCTTAGTTCGAGTTAACGTTTGACTGCCGCGCGTAGCCGCGGGCAGTTAGTTCGGACTAAGGGGATTTAAAAATGGCGCCCGGACGGGAAGATGAAAATAAAGCCCGGGATATTTAAATCCTGGGCTTCATTTGCAACTTCGAATGCCTACATTAGCCTCCCTAGTTTGAACTAGGGGGCTAGTGTAGACATACCCCAGATACTGCAGGTGATATAAAAAGAAAAGGCAAGAGGCGGTTTACAACATCCCTTTGGCTTGCTGGGGACTCCGACTCAGCAAAGGATGGACTCCTGGGCCAGGTCCGAAAGGCACCTCTGTACAGTTCCAGGTCCTTCGGGAAGTCCAGGAGTCCATCCTTTGCTGAGTCGGAGTCCCCAGCAAGCCAAAGGGATGTTGTAAGCCGCCTCTTGCCTTTTCTTTTTATATCACCTGCAGTATCTAATAAACCTTGCATTTATTCATATTAAGCAATTTGTGTCTTGTTGGCAATTTGTGTCAGACCTGAGAGCAGAGTCTGGCTGGCTCAGCCTCTGAAGTAAGACACCACTGCTGTAGGCCATGAAGGGGATGAATTGGGGGACTCATGGAGTCACAGATTCGAAGGCTCTAAAGCAGGGGTGGGGAACCTTTTCCGGGTTGGGGGCTGCTGACGCACAGTAAAATCGGTTGGGGGGCCATATAGAAGCGAGAAGCCAAAAATAAAGGCCAAAAAACAACCCCCCTGACCGAGAAGGAGAAAGACACTCCCCACATTTGCCTCACACACCAGAGCCTAGAAGTCCCACACCAGTAGATTTTGTGTGCTCCAGCCCTGTGCTAGGGGGATCCCTGAGCCTTGAGGGTCAGATTCAGGCAAGCTGGCGGGAGGAGGCGAGGGTTGCATCTGGCTCATGGGCCTGAGGTTCCCCACCCTTGCTCTAAGGACAACCGCAATCATCCGACCCCTTCCTTCCCCCTACAGTGCACAAGCTGTGGAAGACCATCTCCTAGAAGCTGGATTAAAGCATATCTTTTAGAGAGCTGCCCAGTCTCATTTTAAAGATACCAAGCAATGGTGAGGTCATCACCTCCCTTGGGAAGCTGTTCTGATGTTGAATCACCCCCAGTGCTACGAAACTGTATATTATTTCAAGGCTGAATTTATTTAACTGCAGCTTCGAGCCATTGACTCTTCTTAAACAGAACCTCGGCTATCAGAGCTCTTGGCCACGTGTAAATTCCTGCTTGCACATGGAGCAGCACCAAATAAAGGGAACTTAATATGAAAATAAGCAGGGGCTGACTGGATGTTTTTCATACTTAATCCAATGCAAACCTGAATTTTAGAAAATCAGATGACGCTGCCATGGAATCTGTCGTTCCGCAGACTGGGGAGGCCTTGGGCAGAAATTCCATTCTGTCCATTCTACTGCAGAGTTTATAGGCCTTGACTTCAGGCAGTGGAGGTTGGGAGGTGGGTGTACAATCTACAGCGTCTAAACCAGTGGTCTCCAACTTTTTTAAGCATGAGATCACTTTTTTAATTAAGTGCAATCCAGGATCCACCTCAAACCCAAGGACTCCTCCTTCCCACCCCATCTCCAAGGCCCCCTGTTCCTGCTCACTCTATCCTCCCTCCCTCCTTCCCCCATCCTCCTTCACTTTTATCAGGCTGGGGGCAGAGGGCTGGGTGCGAGGGTGGGGGATGTGGTCTCTGATCTTGGGCTAAAGGATTTGGAGTATGGGAGGGGTTCTGAGCTGAGCCTGGGGCAGGGAGGTGAGGTGCAGGAGAGGATTGAGGGTGCTGGCTCTGAGGGGGAGTTTGGGTGCTGGGGGACTCAGGGCCAGGCAGTGGTTTGGGGTGCTGGATTGGTTCAGGACTGGGGCAGGGATTTGGAATGCAGACTCCAGCTGGGCACTGTTTAACACAGCTGGCTGCTGGGTGGTGGTGCAGGGGACTAAGGCAGGCTCATGCCTACTCTAGCCCTGTACCACTCCCAAAAGCAGCCAGCAAACTCTCTCCATCTCTGCCCCCTCTCTGCTCTGTGGAGATGGGGCACAGGGTGGAGAGAGGAGCACCCTGACATCAGCACCCCCTCCTCTTCTTCCTGTGCCCTGCACAACAAGCAGGAGGCTCCTGGGAGTGAGGGGCAGCTCCAAGGCAGAGGGCAGGAGCAGCACAGCAGTGCTGAGAGGGGTAGATGAAGTGCCAGCATTTGACAGCCTCTGGCCAAACCAGTCAGGATCACCTGTTAGAGGCTCCAAGATCTTACCAGTAGATTCTGATCTACTGGTTGGTGACCACTGGTCTAAGCTTTATGTCCTAGGTTTCTAGCTTGGGAACGGCTCTCCCATCTCTTAGGTTACACTGACACCTTGTGGCTAGGAAGGAATAGGGTTTGGTGTGGGGGCTATGTCTAGACTGCAGGCTTCTTTCAGAAGAAGCTATTCTGGAAGAGATCTTCTGTAAAAACTTCTTCCGAAACAGAGCGTCCACACTGCCAAAGCACATCAAAAAAGCGATCGCGCATTTAAGCTGTGATTGCTATGGACAGAGTGGTCACCAGGGCACCTGTGCTTTTTCCTCTTTCCTCTTCTTCCGAAAGAACTCCCTCTTCCCCGTCCACACATCCTTTTTCCGAAAGGCTTCTCCTCATAGAAAGAGGTTGGAAAAAGCCCTCTGTTCTTTCAATTTTTTTCCGAAAGAATGCAATTGCAGAGTGGATGTAAGTGAAGTTTTTTCAGAAAAATGGCTGTTTTTCTGAAAAAATTCTTCAGTGTAGACATACCCTATGTGGCATTTTTTCCTTTTTCTGCCAGAATGAACTTCTGTGTGAAGGACAGCAATGGTCACATGTTTGATTGGTCTTGAATCCTGAAAAGGATGCTCTAAGAAGTATGCAGTGTTATTGTAGCCATGTTGGTCCTAAGATGTTAGCAAGGCAAGGTGGGTTTACTGGACTCCATTGGTGAGAGAGACAAACTTTTGAGCTTACACAGAGCCTTCCTCCAGGTTAGTGAATTCTTATGGGTAGATTTAAGAGAGGGAAGTAGGATAATCCCTATCATGAATAGATTTTTTTCCCATGAACTTTGATTGTTTTAACATTTTGGTAGTGTTGACGGCTCTTGCAATTTTAGCCAGACTCACAATATTTGGTGTGGTTCTTAGGGTACGTACGTCCACACTACACAGCTATTTTGGGATACTGGAGGTATCCCAAAATAGCTACCCCGCATCTACACAAGCCGCCCATTATTTCAAAATATTTTTCAAAATAACAGGTGCGCTGTTTCGCCATCCCAGTAAACTTTGCTGCATGAGGGTTAAGGGATGGCTCGAAACAGTGCGTTATTTTGAAATCTGGTGCTGTGTAGATATGCCAAATTTCAAAATAAGCTATTTCGAAATAGATTCGAGATAAGATACGTAACTTGCATAGTGCAAGTGGCGTATCTCACTTTGAGTTTAGGGTGCTGTGTAGAGACAATTCCCAACTCTCGGAATCGTGAATATATCAGAATCTCAGCTTTTGTGGGGAAGGGGGTTTAAAGTACATTTCTAGCCTTTACTGTTGGGGGGGGAGGGTGAAAGATTGAAAATCTGACGCAAGTGCTTCCTAAAAATTAGGAACCAGAAAGTAAATAAAAAACAAAATCATTTAAAAAATACTATTTTTGAGCCAACCTGTTGCTGTTTATGGAATTAACTCTAGCTTTATATGGCAATACTGCATTTGCTTAATTCTCTGCGGGAGGGACCATTTACCATGTGTTTTCAGAGACTGCTCAACATGCGCTGTGTTTCCACAGCACTAGCTGAGCACAATGGGACCCCCCCCCCGATTCTTGGTTTGTCACTAGACACTATCATAATAAACATGGTTAATAAAATTTGCCTTCACAGTGGTTTGACCTCTATGCAGCTGTTGTGGATTATTGCACCAGAAAGTGAAACCAACTAGAACAGAACACATGAAAGAAAGTCAAATTGTTTCGGACTCCCAGGTGCTCTTTATTCAATAGTCACACATATGCTTCCATCACAACGTATACAAATGTACAACAGTGAGTTTTTCAACTGATAAGAGAAAAAAATAACCTGGAGTAGAATCTGAGCATGTCCAAATGTAGAAGTTACAATGTTATGGATAAAATGATAAAACAGGCAAAGAAATTTGTTTTTACAAAAGCTGTAATTTTTACCCATGGAATAAACAGAATGAATGTGACAAAACCAGAGAACCTGCTTTTGAAGGTGACAAAACTATGGCTGTATAGGCAGCCGGCCCCCCAACTTGTGATGCAATTGGTTCCTGGGGAAGCGTTGCAAGTTGGGGGCATCATAACTTGAACCCTCATTTACGATAGGCGCCGTGCGCTGTCATAAATGCGGGCCGAGGATGTAAATCGGGGCGTTTTCGGCCCCTTCTGCACTTACAAAAATGGTTGTAAGCGGGGGGGTCGCAACTCAGGGGGTCGGAAGTCGGGGGGTTTTCTGTAATTCAGTGCACAAACTGACTAATGCAGGTTTAAAATGCAGGAAAAAAGCAACTTGACTTTTAGGTTCCCAGCCTAAATTTCATAGATTTTTAGACCAGAAGGGACCATTAGAATCAGCGAATTTGATCACCAAATTTCCGGCAGGAGACTGTAGCTCAGCAGTTCTCAGACTGTGGGTCAGGACCACCAGGTGGGCCATGACCCCGTTTTAATGGTGTTGCTCAGTCTGGTTTAAACTTGCTGGAACTCAGGGGTAAAGCCTGAGCCTCACCGCTCGGGTCCAAAGCCTGAGTCCCATTGCCTAGGGTCAAAGCCAAAGCCTGAGGGTGGCGGCGCTCAGATTACAGGCCCTCTGCCTGCAGCTGAAGTCCTTGGGCTTTGGCTCCACTTCCTTCCCTCCTGCCTCCCCGCCCAGGGTGGCAGGGCTCTCACAGGCTCAGGCTTCAGTTCCCCCTCCTGGAGTCAAGTAGTAATTTTCGCTGTCAACAGGGGGTGGCGGTGCCATGACGTGTGAGAGCCCCGGTAGGCAGAGAACAGTTGTGTCCAACAAGCGTTCTCAGACCCCTGCGAAGGGCAGAACTCAAACTCGCAGGACACAGGTGCTGCTTGAGTGCAGGGGCCATAGCGAGAGCCACCCAGGTGCAGTTTGCTGGGCACCTGGCAGCTCAGAAAAACTGTTTTCATTTGTAAACCAAGCAAATGACCTCTAGGAACACGGAAAGGAAGGAGCCCCCGATCCAGCAAAGCATGTGATTCAATGTGCGCGTGAGCTCCTGGCACGCATGCTCTCGCGTTCCTCTGTTGGGGCCTGGTGACTCTGGGCTCACCACCCCGGCCAACTATCCCTTTTCCGAGTGTATCACTCTGCAACCTGCCTGGCCTCCCCCAAGGGAGCCATATGAATAAACCCAAATAAGCACCTGGGGAAACATAACACTTTGTCTATAAATAAAAGGGTTCACCACTCACTCTTCATGGGCCAGTGGGAAGCAGCCATACGTGTGCTCTGCTAAGCATTCACTTATCAGTGCTCTGTAGCATTCTGCCTGTTCTAGCAGAACAGAAAGCTCCCAAACCATTGATGTAAACAAATTGATAAATAAACCCCTTTCAGGGATTAAATATTTACAGTACAAAACATACCAGTCACACTCATTGCAACGAATGGGTGTAAATAAGGTGCACAGGTTGGCCCCCATCCTGCAACTGGATGTGTGTGGGCAGACCCTTTGATTCCCTGCTCACACAGATCAGATCCCAGGATTGGGGCCATGTAGCAATTGCAGCATTTCTTCAAAGACCACACACAGACCTTCACCTCAACTTCAAATTCAGGGCCTCATTTAGCTTTGCAGGCCCAGTGAAACTATTAATGCAGTAAGAAAATAGGGAATAACTTTCCCTGGATCACACCCTGAAGTACATCACACACAGAATTCACAACTTTGTGCTAAGCCACACGGGTATTTTCTCATTGAAACATGGTCTTTACGTGATCAAAATAGGAAGACTGGTCTTTGCTTGCTTGACAGTGGGCTAATGCTCACACAGGAGTCACAAGTGTGCTGTGAGTATTTTGCCCCGCCCTGGAATGATACTGTCTGAGGGAAGCACACGTCGTATTCAGACAAGGTGTCAGGATCTTGCTCACCGAACTGAGATACTGGGATACAGAAGTCTTCTGACTCACCCTGCTACCAGGTGAGTCCTGTCCTGTATAAAGATACGGAGCTATTCTTTTGACTTGCCCTGTCAAACCCAGTGGATCCTACTGGCTTCAGTCCAGGTGTATAAAAAATTAAATCTCTTTGAGGTCTAAGAGAACTAAAGGCCAGGAGCATAGAGGTCTTGCAGGGAGTATCCTTAGAACAACCGAATGCAGGAGGAAGTTTAGTCTGAAGTTTATATTATAATTATTAAAGTTTATGAAAACCTCTGTGTTCTAAGACCTGGACAAGAATGCTACATGCTAGAACTATTTATTTTTAGAATTTGGATTTCTTAGTTTCTCTAGGCTCCTCTTTAGTGCATTTGTCCAGGATAGGGCTAATGGTACCTGGCTTACCCTGCCCAATCAGCTCTTCCTCTATTAATGTGCTTCCTTTATTAAAAGAACGTGAAATGCAATCTGGCATCTTCCTTCATAAGACTTTCTTCAATATTCTTGGGTATTCGGTTGTTCCAAAGCCTAAAACGACATTGTATGGGTTAGAAATATCCCCAGGTAACCTTCCTCCTTCCCACTGGGGTCCAGTTTATACTGTCTGCTCCTAAACCACAGGGGCTGATTGGAGAGGGAAGCCTGGACCATTGGCATGCAGCCCAGTGTGAGAGGGGCCTGCATGTGGCAGTGCTTCAGAGAGAGCAGCAACTGACATTGGGGAGCACCGCGGCTTGGGATGAGCGGTCTCTTTGGGGAGAGATTTCGGATTCAAAAGATTCAGATTAACTGAGGAATCAGAAGTGAGAGGACCTAATGCATGTTCAGAAAAATATTCCAAAATGGACTAGGAGGAGAAAGCTGGGATGCCGTCATTTCCAGGGGACGGCAAGACACACAGGCACATGCAGCATGACACAGCAGCAAAACAGACCAACACAATTTGGTCCAGCTTGTGCAAAGAGCTCAGCTCCTGAGACAGGGAGGGGGGCAGTCTCTCTCTGTACAGCTCTGCCATGATGACACTGGGAAAACCGGGCTCAGTCCTGGGGCCAGAAGGATATTGTCGAATTGGAGGGGAGTTCTGAGAACAGCAATGAGAATGATCACAGGTCTGGAGAGACTAGCTTAGAAGGGAAGATGGTACATGGAGCTCAGTATAGTGATCTTGGCTGAGCAATGACTAAAGTTGGGGGAAACAAAGGAGTAGGGAACATGCAGCATCTGGATAAGCTCCCTGACAGCGAGATGTATTAAACTAACAGCCTCCTACACAGAAAGCAGGAGTCCCACTCGGAAAACAAGAGCAACAGGAAAGGCACAATAAGGAGCAAACTCACACTGGGTAAAAGACTGGACTAGAGGGGACCTATGTGTTGGTGGTGTAGCCGTGCCAGTCCCAAGATATGAGAGTAATAAAGTAGGAGAGGTCATATCTTTTACTGGACCGACTTCTGGTGGTGAGAGAGACAAGCTCTTTTGCTCACACTAAGCTCTTTAGGGCCGGCCCAGTAGAATAGTCCAATAAAAGATATTACCTCACCTACCTCGTCTCTCGAGACAGGACCTACAAAGTCTTTCCATCACTTATTTCTATGCCGCTTTCCAAGAAGGGCAAGTCCCTGCGTGGAAACAGCCTGTTGGGAAGCCCACAATGTTTTTAGGCCAGGCCCCATTTAGTGTCCTAATCCACGCCAGTGAACCCATTGCTGATGGCCATCACCCTGACAAAGTGCTACACTGAACCCCTAGTGCCACCTGAGATGCGTGCTCACCGGATGACTTGAATTCCACAACAGCTGGCGAGCTCCTCCGCTAGCTTTCTGGCACCACGGACTGCAATGTGGTTTTGGTCCAGACTTTCAGGAATAGAAAGAGAACGTGCAAAGGGTTTTCAGAGCAGGGTAGGAAAAGTTGCAAACTTCTCAGTCCCTTTTCCCTTCCCCAGAGGCTAAGCTTCTGCTATGTACCACAGGCGGCAATGCTCCATACCACAGGTCGGGTTCAGGAGTTCTCCTTCCTCCTTTCCCTGTTTGCAAAAGCAAAGTGCACGGCTGCTGCTCACAACGGCCTCCGATTTGCTAGCATGGACCCCTGCATTTGTGCAGAACCTCAGTGGACCCCGCTACAGCATCAGGGCCAATGATGTCAGGAATGGACTCCCTTGTAGCAAACACAATGTTCTTGCTAGTGCCTGAGGGCGTGTCTGCACTGACACAGATGGCTTGGGTTAAGTACACTTCTGAAGTGTGGTTACCCTGGCTTGAGTTACTGCACTCAAGCTAGCCTAACGTGAGGGACAGCAACTGCACATCAGAACATTTGGCTGCCACCACGTGACTGGATTAGCTGCTGAAAGCTGGAGCCATTGCATCTCCACTGCATTGCTAGCGTAAAGTGCCATTTCACCCCAGGTAGAGATTTCTATGGGTGATGGGAATTGAGTCGGGGTAATAGTTAGGGATGTCAACCTGTAGTCGAGTACATGATTAACTGATAAGCCTAAGCCTATTGGTTAATCTTATTGACTACTTGCATTCCCCGTATCAGAGGCAGCAAGTGGGGGGGAGCGGGTGCTGGTGCCCTGGGGAGCACTGGATCCATGCAGCCACCTGCACCCCCAGCTCTGCTGCCTCTGATAGAGAAACAGCAGCACGGAGGGTGAAGGGGTCAGGTGGGAGCCAGTACACATGGGAATCCAGCTTTCAAGCCAGCTCCCCATGTGTACTGGCTCACACGAGTCGCTTCTCCCCCTCGCGCTGCTGCCCCAATCAGAGGCAGCAGTGGGGGGCAGGGGAAGCTGCCGTGAAGCAGCATCTGTCCGTGACAGGCCCAGGCTTGCCATGGACAGAGGATGCTCCATGGGATGCTGGTGCAGCCTTTGTCTGTGGGGAGCTTCCCCCTGCAGTCAGAGGCTGCTGCCCTCCCACGCTCCTGCCTGTGATAGAGAACGCGGGTTGGCAGGGGGCTCCCTGGCAGTGGGGCCAGAGCACATCGGCCGCTGCCCCGCCCCTGGGGACTATCAAATGGTCGTGTAACCAATAATATTTTGTGCGATTATACAACTATTCAATGAACTGCTATCTAACATCCCTAGTAATAGTCAAGTTCTATAACTCACGCTAACAATGCTGTAAAGACAACCCAAGTCACAGCCAGTGAAACTGAACATATCACAGCCTTAGAAACTGACACATCTAGCTTCCATGCCTCAGTTAAATGATATTGGAAATGAAACAAACATTTGATAATGAAAAATAAGTTTAACTACATCCATTTTACTTTGAATATCACCTAGTAGTCAACTGATTTCTTTAGTGAATACAATTACATGTTTACTCGCAGTGCATTATTGATCTATTAGGTGTCTCTCTGTACCGGGTAGAATTCCAGGTGTGATTTGGTCCCTGGTAAACACAATAAACTAAGTAAGAACTCAAGCTGTGTGGAAGCCTGTTTTCTTGTGTCTACAGTTTGTAGCTATTTCTTTTAATAAATGTCTCCTATTTAAGAAGGGCTGTGATTCCATATACAAAAATTCCTCTGGAGTCTTTCTTGATATTGCCTTTTTATACTCACTCTAGAATCCTGAGCCTAGCCATTCTCGGGAGAACTTCAGCCAGCGCCAGGGCACCTTCATCACCAAGGCTGTTCCATGACAGTCTAAATAAAACAAGCAACATCAGCATCACCTGGGACAAATTAAAGTGCAAACACCAGAGACACAGCAGCAACACTTTGGTGCAGTCTCCATCACACGTACAGTCTACAGCACAATGATTTTGAAGACCCAAAGTCATAGAGTGAACCACAAGATTTTAGCAAGGGAAGGAGTTTATTTTGCTCTCACCCTAGAGGGGGGAACTTTCCCCTCTTTCAGACTCAAGGAAGCTTTATTTCCCACCCACCCCCTGCTAGCTACTCTGCCCCTTGAGGAGCTACCTCATGGCTACAGTATCTTTCTGTGCAAGACAGAATTCCAAAGATCTGAGTGGGGTGCTGCTGCCTCTATGGGCCAGGCAGCCCAGGGAGCGAGAGGCTAAGAACATGGAAATCAAGACTTGGGTCTCCAGTACATCAGCTCAGAACATTACAGCTGGGAGCTCCTTGCTCTGTTCATGGCTATAGCTACTGGGGCCCACAACAGGGCTTTTTAAATTCTCCTGCAGGCCTTTTATTCTCAGCTCTGCAGGACAGGGTTTCACTGGACACTTCAGCAGGCGAGTTTGCTGTCTGGACTAGGAGGGAAGGAGTTTTTGGCATGAACGGAAGGGGAGCAGGCGAGGCTTCGCTTCTAGCTCTCAGTACCGCATGGAGCAGCAGTGAGGCTTGATGAGAATTATGGGTCGCTGGTTCGTGGAAGTAACCACACAGCTGTTAGTCACCACCACAGCTTCTTAGAATAGCTGCAGGTTTCAGCACCGCAGCCCTTGGATTCTGCCACTGGCTCCATGCACCTTGTTGCCGCACAGAGGCACCGTTTCTAGACAGGTACTTGGCAGCAGGGAGCAGAAGCACACGGCGTGGCTGCAGAGAGGCTGGTCTGTGCCACCATGGCAGTGTGCCAGGCCTGGCAGTGCTGAAATGAGCCCAAGACAGCTTGGCCTGACAAGAAACTGAAATGCTGGGGGGCGGGGAGGGGGCAGAATGTGCCACTACTGCCTCTGGAGTAGGGGTGCTCCTGCCTGCTCCAGATCACACTGACTGCTCCCTCCTGGGCCAGGGGGAAGGAGGGCTAACTGTGCAGCAGAGCTGTGGCTTTGCAGTGATTATACCATTCATTATAAAATAGGGACATTTTGCAGGATCAGGGCTTTATATTTTACCAATCTCCTGGCTACTTAGGGTACGTCTACACAGCAAGCCGTTATTTCGAAATAATGTCGAGCTGGAGGACTTCTTATGCTGACTCCTGTAACCCTCATTTCACAAGGGCTGTGTCTAGACTGGCATGATTTTGCGGAAATACTTTTAACGGAAAAGTTTTTCCGTTAAAAGTATTTCCGCAAAAGCGTGTCTAGATTGGCACGGATGCTTTTGCACAAAAAGTGCTTTTGCGCAAAAGCATCCGTGGCCAGTCTAGACGCGATTTTGTGCAAGAAAGCCCCGATCGCCATTTTCGCCATCGGGGCTTTTTTGCGCAAAACAGCCCTCCCCTGTCTACACTGGCCCTCTTGCGCAAGTATTCTTGTGCAAGAGGGCTTTTTCCTGAGCGGGAGCATGAAAGTATTTGCGCAAGAAGCACTGATTTTGTACATTACAAAGTCAGTGCTCTTAAGAAATTCAAGCGGCCCGTGTAGACAGCTGGCAAGTTTTTGCGCAAAAGCAGCTGCTTTTGCGCAAAATCTTGCCAGTCTAGACGCACCCAAGGAGTAAGGGAAGTCGAAGTCTATCTGATAGAGGTAGCAAGGGGTGGGGAATCGACCAGTCGACTAGTCCTTAACATCCCTAGTGTAGACAGGCGTCATTCTGTTGCACCCTGTGACCACTCAGAGCTTCTCGGTGACAGGAGGGTTGGAATTCATGACTGCCTGCTCCAAAACCAAAATCAGAGAACCCTGCAGCTGAAGAAGACTCTTCCTTACCTGCTAGCATATAGGAGCTAGGACACATAGCCGATCAATTCTGATTCTATCCAATGGAAGGCAGTGGCACACTAACCAGTTCAATGTTTACAGCCTGAGTGATTGTGAATGTAGTAAGTCAGCTGCAAACTCCTGCTAGACTGTTAGGAAACTGGTAACTGTCCTAATTTACATTATGCAAAAGAGATGTAAAACGCTTCTGTACTGATCCGGTAGCTTTTCACACTTACTTTACAATGGAGCAATCACAAGGTGGAGGAAAGCAAAGAATCAGGACCAGTAACTTGCTTCTGTCTCTTTCCAGTGAGATGCCATGATACAAACAGTAAGGGCCTGTCTACACAGCAGGACTAGCATTGGAATAAGTTATGCAACTTCGGCTATGTCAACTGTGTAGCGTAAGTTGAAATAGCTTAATGCGGCTTTTGGCGCTGTCTACACAATAGGAAGTCGAAGGAAGAACACTCTTCCTCCGACTTCCCTAACTCCTCATGAAATGAGGGTTACAGGAGTCAGAGTAAGAAGTCCTCCAGCTCAATATTATTTCGAAATAAAGGCTTATAGTGTAGATGCGTACTATATTATTCTGAAATAACGCTGCTGTGTAGACGTACCCTAAGAGGTGTAGGTCAAAGAGGAAGGTTTGAGTTTCATTTCCACTGATCAGCAATTTCCATTCAGGGCTCAGGAAGCTGACACAATAGGTAGGCAAGAATGAATGTGCACAGTAACCAAAAGACAGGCAGGTGCTAAACACTGTGAAACGTGTATTAGGGCAACAATGTGATAGATATACCCACACCCTGGACTTACATGATCTCTTCAATGACAGGACAACGACTGAAGCCAAAGGCAAGCTGTTTGGAAACACCATCGCTGATTCCACAGAGTTTCAGTCTGGGGGGGAATAGGATTTGTAATCACAAATGGAACAACTGCCACACACAGCCGGCCAGGAAATGTCAGTGACTCCATTACCCGGGAACAGAGGGTACGGTTATGCTGCGTTTTACAATTGCAGCAGCGTGTCTCCTGGCTTGACAGACAGCGGCTTGTGCTGCTGCACTGAAAACAGCTGTGTGGACACTGTGGCAAGGGCTGCAAAACGCTTAGGCATGTGAGTCCGAGCTCCAGGCTGTGTCTGCACAGCTGTTTGAGTCTGCAGACCCTGGCTCTGAGACTCATGGCCATGGGTTGTAAATCACAGTGCCGACATACCCAGAGAGCCCCACTTTAGGGTCTGCTCGAGGAGCAGGTAGTACCCATAGATGCTGGAACTGATGGGGGGCAGCAGCACCCTCTGGCTTGTAATGATTTCCATCATCTGCAGGGCTTACTTACCGTTTGGTTCAATGGCTCTCCACCTCCCCTCCCCCAACTATACACATTGGTTCAGCCCCCACCCTCCCGGAAGTGCCAGTTTGCCACCAATGTGCTCCCTCAATCCATACGGCTGCCTGAGGCCACTTCTCCTCCCTGTGTAAATTAGAGCAGCCACAGACCACGCCCGCCGTACCAGATCCCAAGCTGGCATCAAGGTAGCTCTACTGAAGTCACCACAAGCCCCACTGCCGCTATCTTGTCCTGAGAATCATAGAACCACCGTGTCTAATGCAATTCAACTTACTCAATCCTTCTGAGCCAGGTGAAATGCGGAAGCCCCTCTGCCAGGGTACGGATGGCACCTTCCCCAAAGTTGTTCTCTGACAAACTGGAAGGACAATCAGAATTCACTGAGGAGCTGTAAGAAGCTACATCAGAGAGGAGTCACTGGGCAGGGAAGCTAAGGGAGTGCTATCCTGATACCAATGTCACAAAGAGGGGCTCATTGAACATTCTCTGTAACTCAGCTCATGAGGCAGGATTGACCTAAGGGCTCTGTGCATTTGCCCAGGGGCTTTAAACTCCATGGGTGAAATCCAGGCCCTAGTGAAATCAATGGGTGTTTTGCCGTGGACTTCAACGGGGTCAGGATTTCACCCTCATAGTTGTAAATTCTACAAATGCTACACCTAGCTGCATATTATTATTTGAGCCAATATATAAAACAGACAGACGGGCAGAGGTACAATCAAGCCCTATTTTCTTAAAGGATACCTATTAATTCCCAACAGCACCTACCTTATCTCTTCTAGATACTGGCACTTAACCAGGGCTTTGGCCAGCTGTGTTCCTCCACGTGAACCAATGTCATTGGACTGCAGACTGGTGAGAGAAAAAATTTAGACACACACAATTCAGAAGAAAAATCTGCAACAGATTCTTTTGACAAATTTGACTGCCTGCCAAAGAAATAACCACTTCTCTGGAATGGAACGCCACCCAGCGTTCAAACAGAATTCTCATCTTTGATATTTGCACCCTCCTTTATGAAGGAGAACGACTAGACCTTGAGAACAAGTCACAAACCAGTGGAACAGCAGCGATTGCAATGTGGCTAAGAATTTTGTACACAAACTAACCATCCCAATTGTCACTTCAGTGCACCATGAGGGTGAAATCTTGGCCTCAGCAAAGTCAAAACAAAACTCCCATTCGACTTAAAGAATTTCACATGTAACCTTCCCTTGGATGTCACATGCGATGCTCTCTCACAAAGCAGCTGTAGTTAAACAGAAAGATGTAGCTCTGCATTAATAAATTATGGACAAAGATCCCACCTGTCACCATAAGAAGAAAGGCCTGTAGGAAATGAAAAGCTGCATGGCACAGTGTATTCAACCTTTAGCCATGGCATGGGAGTGTTTGGTCTAAGATAGCAGAGAGAAAAATTAGCGTCATTTAACTGTGTTGCTGCTGTGGCACAGCCAGGCAATGCTCTGTTGATCAGAGGCAGGAAAGACTTCCTAGCACTAAAAGCTTAGCACGATTCCGTTTAGAGAACAGAAAAATAATACAAGACGACAAAATAATGCAGGGCCAGATGGATGCTCCTAGTTACTCTCTCATCAGATGAGAACAAGAGGACACCATTAAAAATGTAATATATTCAAAACTGATGGAAAGGCATCTGTTATACATGTCCTAATTGATCTGTAGAAGTGACTGCCTCTGAGACCAAGAGCTTAGTGGGAATGACACTGCTGTAAAGACACATGGAAATAGATAATAATCACACTATGATAGGGAGCACGTGAAGCAAGTATGCAATGGAAACTGGTGTTGGCTGTTGGTTGGTGTTTTCGATTTGTTTAACCATGTGCCTGACGCATCAGTTCATTCGTCACCCACCTTCGTTTTCAGTCTCTTTTTTTAGCAGCCCCAGCATTTCTGGGGTGCCCTGCCTCAAGGAATATGTGTCCAGAAATGGAAGCAAGCACTTACTGAAGGATCTTCAAGTGGCGCATGCTAGGCAAAGAGAGGGAGAGTTTCACTGCAGTGCTGTCTCCGACATTGTTCCTTGCTAACCTGAAAAACATATGAAACGTTACTGACGATGAACTAACGGGCCTAATTGCTCCCTTCAACACGTATCTCTGTGTCTCCTGTTAGAGATAACAGGAGCTGCTCAAAGAGGAACATAAATATCCTTAATTAACCCTTCAGAGACTAAATATAGTTATAGACTGAAATAATAGCTATGCTTTAGAATCCAGCCATTAAACAGTAAACTAAAGCATGGTGGAATTACTCTGTGGTTATTTTTCCTGATACCGCTGCAATTACCACTAATTCATACCACCAGTAGGTCAATTAAATAATTCAGTCACTTATTATTTCCCCTTTATCAATGTAGAGACTAAGCCCCCGTCCTTCAATCCACGCTGCAGGGCAGGAACCTCAGTCAGAATCTTCAGCAGTACAGAACAGCCCTCTGCTATTTGAGCTAGTGGAGGAACTCCGTAAGCTCTCAGTAGTAGTAGGCTGCTCTCCTCTGTTTGCACTAGCCACTAGATGGGGATGTGACACAGGTGTGTTTTGCCACCAGCTCCCATGTGGACTCCCATCCATGTAACTAGCTCACAGGTGGAGTGAGCTGACTGGACTGTAGGAGTGGAACCTTCAGCTTTAAGTATATTTTTGATGCATGAACCCAGTCCATTAGCCTATAATCTGGAGGTAACTGGATGAGTTATACATTTTGATTGCAACATAAATATATTTTTCCCACCTGGTTAAAGATTTTTTATTCTTTCATAGGATATGGACGCTTCTCTTCTGAAAACTAATAGGAAGTTAGATGAACAGTAATAAATTCAGTGATGGTCCTAGGCTAACAAAGTCTACAATCAGCCCCATCATCCATTTTTATTATAGTAATACTTATATGGATTTCCTTTTCATTTGTTAGGTAATATGTACACCAGGCAGGTATGGCACACGCTATGTCCTGTGTGCCTGTCATCCTCGTGTTCTGTACACAGCACAAGCGTGGGTTCTCCTCCACTAGCAGCCCAAAGGAGTCTGCCTTAATTCCAGTGGGGAGACCAGATGTGAAGCCTCAGAACTTTGGTACCAGCCAGTGAAAATGTGGAACTCACAGTAGCTCCTCAACATGACTGCAGTGAGCCAGAGCCTCCGCGAGCGTCTCCCCTCCAGCTGGGCCAATGAAGTTCGACGACAGGCTAAAATACACATGGAAACCAGCAGATCTGTTAGTGGCTACTGCACCAAAAAGTGCCAGGAAACACCAGATACACATTTCATCTGTAGCTCAAATGGTGCTTTAGCTCCAGATTGTTTCATGACCGAAAAGCATGACAGGGAGCACAGGGCACCGTAATGATGGGCTGCAACTGAAGTAGGCCTGGAGATGCCAACTCAAAGCTCATCAGGAGACACACAGGACTCCACATCCAATAGCTCGAACGAGAAAGGCTTTCTAATGCCCACCAGAGAGGGCGTGGCATGACTGGCTCCGAAGACCCTATTGGCTTCACATGGCAATGAGTGATGTGGCAGGCCGAGGAGTAGATGAGAGATATTTATTCAGCATTCTGAGCGGGCAGTGTTAGGGTGCATCTACACTGCACCCTTAGCTCGCAATTTGCATAGTTTATTTCAAGTGTATTTCAAACCGCTATTCGGAAATGCCCCTTAACCCTCGTCGAATGAGGGTTACCGGGACGCTGGAATAAGTCTCCTGTTATTTCTATCTATTTCGAAACAATGGGCTGCTTCAACAGACACAGAATAGCTATTTCGGGATACTTCCAGTAACCCGAAATAGCTCTGCAGTGTAGACGTACCCTTACAGGCTATGGCTCTATCATTTATATGCAAGCAACTTGGCCCAGCTTACTTTGCTGAGCCCCCTGGTGTCACAGTGAACTACGGAAGAGCCTTCCGAATACTGGATCCTTCTTTCTCCAGTCCCACTTATTATATTACACTGCTGATGGCTGCTAAGTAATATAGGGGGCCTATGGGGAGCCTATGGCTGCTTTTTCTCCCAGCGGGTGCCCCCTCCGTGGCCTAAGATTTGGGATGAATTTCCTTAGCAGCTAAAAACTGACCAGAAAGAGAAATTTCTCGGTGTCCACCCCCTCTTTTGTTAGGAAATGACGTAGCGGCAATGGGACAGTGCTGCTCTGAACACCCTAGGGCCTGAAGTCCTCCACGTAGCGACAGAAGAGGTAATGCGCCAATAATGGCAGGCACTTGTGCTGCTTTTGTTACGTGGACACTCGTTCACTAAAATGTGTAGTGAGATTACTGCATGGCCAGGGCAGGCGGAAACGTTTAGTCACAAAGAGCCTGATCCAAAGCCAACTGTAATCAATGTGGGAGTTTTTCCGGTAACTTCTAGGCAGGTAAAATAAAATCAGACATGAACATTCCTCCCAACCTTCACTCTGATGCTAATTAATCCCATTATTCAACCCAAAATATAAAGCAACTCACTTGACTTCCTTTAAGTTTTTCATTTCTGGCAGGAGCATGGCTATTTTTTCCAGACCAGCACGCTCAATCTTGTTATGGCTTAAACTTTAAAGGGGGGGGAAAAAAGCCACATTAAGAAAGAAAACACAGCGTTTCCCACTGAGTACAGTGTCTTGTCTAACATCTGACTGAAGGGACCCAAAATTACTTCACTATTCACAGCTGAATAGTGAAGTCAAAAGTCAAAAAGGTGTTTATTTTAACTGCATCTCAGAGGCAGCTCCAAAACACAGTTCCTGATCCAAATGTTGACAGATGGAATTCAACCCAGGGGTTTCCATTGACCCCACTATACACCATTCTATGTGCCAGCTGCACAGTTGCTCAGATTTTGCGTCTGAAGTTTTGATTTGGTCCCATCTCTAATTCAAGTAGCCCAGATACTTAACCGTTAACAACCCCCGTAAAACTGCGCCTAGGAACACCTCTTGGCTTGAGTTCTACAACCCAGCCCCATCGCTGACAGAGAAATTACAAGAAAGAAGCAACCCACTTGATTTCTTCCATGTGAGCAGCATTCTTCAGTGCTTCTGCCAGGTGGGCGCAGCCTTCACTCCCAATACTGTTATTGTTCAAGCTGGAAAGAATATTTACCAAATACCATGCATTAGGCTGTTACTCAGTGGCATGGCTTTATGAACAGAGGATGAAATTAACTTCTGTGCAGAGGGCCAGCAAAAGCCCAATGAGCCATCTGAGTCCTACATAAGGCCTCTGAACAGGGATTTAAGTGGGATGCAAGTGGTGCATTAGCATTGGACTTCAAAAAGAAAAACAAACAAACAAATCTATGCAGCTCATTGCGCTGCTGGGAAAAAATTGATACCATCAACTTCTGAAACAGATGCATGTATCTAAGGTAACCACTGAACAGTACACTGAATAGTGACATCATAACTCTGTGGTCTCTTGTTATGTAACAATCATGCTATCACTACTGGAGATTGCAGTGGCTGTGCTAGCAAAAGACTTTTCTGTGCTCCCACAAAAATGGAAATTATGATCTGAGCTACATGGTTGTTGACTAATGTGTGAGTTTTTGGCAGCTCACTGGGTGCACATAAATTTTTATGGGTGCATCTGCTATGCTTAGCTTTGCAAATCTGCCCCGAATGTTTCCTCTTCTCAGTGTATTTGCTGTGAAGAGGATTTTTAAAAATGCTACTTCATTCTAGCTTAGTTAGCAGTAGATCAATAAAAGTAGGGACTACCAAAACCAGCAGACGTAATGGGGCAAATACTGCAGCTGCTGATCATGTCACTGCTGAACTACAGAATGGTGCAGCGTCATTTTTGCTAAGTAGTATGTTAGTATTTATATGAGTCCCATCAATGTAGGATACCGTGACAGACAAAGTCTTGGTTGGGCTCAAATCAATGTCTGACAGCATGGGAAGGAGTCACGCTGCGGTATGCGAGGGATTCGGACATTAATAAACTTACCCTCAAAACAAGCCTGCGAGATAGGCAATGCATTGCTACCTCCATTGAACAAAGGGGAAACGGTGGCACAGGCCTGTTCAAGATCACACAGAGTGTGAGACAGAGCTGGAAAAATGAACCTACATCTCCTGAATCCCTAACCAGTATCATGTGCACAGGCTAGGCCTCCTTGCTGCTCTGGCCTTAGGCCTGCCTAAAAAGGTTGGACATACTCCCAACAGAAACTTTCCTTTTTTGATTCCGGCACATTTACATAAGTGATTCCTAGAATGTAAGCAGATTCCTGGGGGCTAAGTCTACTCTCCAGAGTGAAACTGCAGCTAAACTGGGCACCTCTATAGGAAACTTAGGGAAGGAACCACACACAGGCCTTTCCTCTCTAGTGTTTGTACGGGCCTGGTAACAGCACTGTCCCTGAGGGCCTGCGCAGACATACTTACAGGAGTCTTTTCAGTAAAGGCATTTGGTGAAGTCCTGACACCAGCATGAGAGTGGCCGTGTCATCAAGTTTCAAGGAGCTGAGGCTGAGAGGCAAATGGACACAGGAATAAGTGTTCACAGCTCTAAATGGGTAGTTCAGACCATTTGCTAGAAAGCGGCTTCAAAGCAATGGGAGGCTGACAGAGCCCAGTGGCCTATGGAAGCCCTGTCATTATGTCGATCCTAGTTGTGTAGGAAAAGGAACCTCTGAACTGTCTTACAAAGGTTTTGTAGCTCTGCATCCTGCAGTGTGGGGTTGCTGAGGAGACTGCAGTGGGGAAATACAAAGAGAGTAACACCAGGAGTTTTGCCACTGACGTCTGTGGAAGCAGAATGAGACCAGAGGTGCATAAATCACATAGACAGGGTTTTTCATTCCCTTTCAGCCAAAACCGTCTCCAGGCCTATGTCTAAGAGACTACAATGTTTTATCAGGAAAAGGTACACAAATTGCACTCCGCAATTTGCATACCTTTTTCCGATAGTTTTGCTGGAAGAGGCTTTTTCAAAATTTGGCCTGTCTACACTGGGCCAAATTTCAGAAAAGCCTCCTCTTTCGGAAGAGCCATTCTTCCTCGTGGAAGGAGGAAGACAGGGCTTCTGAAAGAGTGCGTCTGCTCTTCCGCAAAAAAAAGGAGAAGAGCAGACGGGTTCTCTGGATGCGGTGGAATTTTTTCGGGATACCTCCAGTATCCCGGAAAACCCCCATAGTCTAGACGTAGCCCAGGAGACTTGGTGAAAGCAATTACAAAGGCTGAGAATCGCAGGTCATTATTAACAGGGACAGTGAGAAATGCTCCAGACATAAGAATTCTCCGTTTTCTTCTTCAAAAGCAAAGATATCATGAAAGCATTTTGAGATTTCATAGAATCAAAGAATATTAGAACAACAGCGCTTGGTTCTGGACCTCCAACACTCAGATCATCTGAAGAAGTGGCCATGCAAGCTCATGATACTATCTACATGTTTTGTTAGTCTTTAAAGTGCTACCAGACTATTTGTTATTTTTTAAGTTTTTCCTGGATATGGTGCATCTTCCAACACTGCAATGTCAGTGCTCACATTCTGCAGTGGGACATGCAGAGGTACTGAGAATATCAAAGATCTCGGCTTGTACACAGAACTCTGCTCTCTCTGCCCATATCATATGGTACTAATCCTGTTGTCCCATCCTTAGTTGTAAGTACTAAAGAATTAGCTTTCTCCCACAGCTGACGTCTACCATCCATCTGTGTGGTCCATGACACACAGCTTGTAAGTAAATGCAGTTTAATCTTAAAAGCTAATGGTAACTGGGCTAACAGGTTCTAGACAGCACCATGACAATACACTTACTTAAGCTCTTCAACAGCATGACATTGCTGCAACCCTGCCACAAGATATCCCATTCCGCTTGGCAGAACACTGCTGTCCGTCAGCCTGAAAAACAAGTAACAGCACCGAATGAGACGACTTATGGGAGATAACGGAATCACTTTCCTTACCAGTGATGTGCAGCTGCTTCTGGGGTGGAATGCAGCTTTTTATCAGCATAAAACACAACTGGGAAGTTAGAAGTAGCACTAATTGGTATCCACATACTAAAATGACTAGTGTCTGATATTTAAGAGACAGATTCTTTCCAAACAGAACCATAAGAGGGGAAATTAGATCAATGGAATGTAATTAAGTATTTGGCCAGGGTCCCATGGCTGGTACTCTTATTCTTGCAAAAAATGCCATTGGTTCTTTAAAAATCGCAAGTGGGCATAGGATCGTGGATTTACTCCTAACAGCTGTGGACTCATTTCTCGCCCTATTAATCTGTAATCATTTCAGAATTAGGGGGCTGCATAAAAGTAAGAACCCTTGAGGAGCTAAGCTTTTGGAGGATGAGGAGCCAAATCCCATGAGAAGTTTTCCAGCTCCATTTTACAGACCCAAAGGAACTGGATAGTCCAAAATACTGGGCGCTGAATCTGTACTGACTCAGAATCTCTGCTGGTTCTGCCAACATCAACAAAGAATGAATCCCAAAAGATTTTACTGTGCAAAGGCCCAGCCTCATTCACATTTAGCTATGGCCACTTTATACCACTCTGGGGGTCTAAAGGGTGTATTATGATTACAGATTAATAGGGCAAAAAATGAGTCCACAACTGTTAGGAGTAAACCCACAATCTTATTTCCACTTGCTATTTTTAAAGACCCAATGGCATTTGGGTAAAGTGAGACTAGCTTCTATTTACACCCTTAAGCCCCTTTACATGACTGGAACAGGATAAAATGTCCACAGCATTTATGAGAATCAGGTCCTCTTATCTTTATATGTTCGTACTTAAGAAAGAGGGCAGGAAGTGACAATTTCTCTGAAATCTTGCATCATGACTAAATGCTCAAGTGCCCCTTTCTAGCAATCCACAGAAGAAAATTCTCGAACACCTGCCATGTTAACACATGCAAATACAGATGTGTGAAAGTTGCAATGTTCACACCTGGATTCCAATTTTCCCACCTGATGGGCCTCCAGTTCGGTCCGTTACAAGGTCAGGGGCCAGCCATGGAGGTCTGATTAGGGTTGCCAGGTGTCCGGTATTGACCCGAACAGTCCGGTATTTTCGCCTCCTGTCCGGTAAAAAAAAATCAGAAAATACTGGACACCTAAAATGTCCAGTATTTTCTGATTTTTTTCCCTGCCAGGAGGCGAAAATACCAGAAAATACCTGCCAGGAGGCGAAAATACCAGGCAACCCTACACACACTCAGCAATTGGGCCCAGCCCTGGGCCCTTCCCCTCCCCCCCGAATCTCCCTTCCCCGCCACTTACCTGGTTCCGCAGGGGAGCTCTGTTTCGGCACAGAGTAAGAAAACAAGATGGCTGCCATCAAAAAAAAGCCCCAAAGGTCATAAAGGGGCCATGCTGGGGTTTTTTGTATTTTTGTATTTTTTTTTGCTCAATAACTGTCGGGGTCCTTTTTGGGGGCAACAACTTTGGTCTTCCCCCCTTTTTTTTCCTCAAAAGTGTTTTTTTTGGGCGGGGATGGGGATTGGTATTTTTGGTTAAACCATCTGGCAACCCTAGGTCTGATGCTGATTCATGTTGGAACGTTTATGGATTTCAGAAAAGAGCTTCAGTTCAGGCTGCTCTCTAGACCCCAAAGCTCAGAGAAGCGATGAAAGTATGCGTTTGGAGTTCGCCATCCAGCAAGACTGCACAGGGACGTTCCGAATGAGAATGCAGACAGGGCTAGTGGGGCTGGGAAAGGGCCAGTGAGGGCAATAGGGGTATCTGCTTGGAATGAGGAAGTGGGAAGGTATCCAGATGAATATTCAACAGTAACAAGCTTTTCAATAATTACATACTCAAACTTCTTCAGCGCTGGAAGAGGAAGAAGCGCATTGATGAGCGTCGCTTCTTCAGCATTGTTGAGGTCAATGTGAGACCAGCTGCAAGGACAAAAAAATTGCATCCTGTCAGTGACACCCAAAGCTCTGAACAGCCCCCAGCTGGCATGGACCGGGATGATGTTTGCAGTTGTTCTGCATGAACGGATCCAGGGCAGCCTAGATTCTGACCCACACTCAGACCAACAGTCCATTAGGAAGAATTTCAAGATATACGGAATAAGCCGCATTTGCCCCATTGGTGGCATGTCAATAGAATTCCATTGTGATGCCAGACCCCAGGCTCCATTCTTGAAACTTTCATATGAAGTTTTAAAGCCAGAGGGTCCCATCAGATCGCCTGGTCTGGCCGCCTGCACAACACAGACAGGTTTGTCCAATACCTATCACCTGAGTCTCTCTAGGCTTGATCACCCCAGATTTTCTTGCATGAGTCAGCTTAGTCCAGGTGTTTCAAGCACCAACAAATAAAGAGCCACTGCTCAGCACCAAGAACAAATGGCCATTAGTGTGTCAGGCTGTATGTCGGGGTGGGGCGGGCGTCAGAAACTCTCATACACTCCATGATGCCGTATGCTGTGTATCACAAAATGCACAGCACATGCGCCAATCTAGGCAAGTCTTGTAACATCCCTGTGCCCTTGGGGCAGTATGTGCATCTGAGTGAGCTGTAGCAACCAGCTGTGGCGCAGCCACATGCGGAAACAGCATGTCAGATTGTATGTGTGCTGCTCTCTAGCCACCTCCTTTGCTGGAGGTCACTTAGGGCTAAATTCTGCCCCAAAATCTCCCCCTCCGCTGATACTCCCACTGAGGTTGGACAGGGTATGCATGTCAGGGGAGAATTGACTGTTGACTACCCTTGTTTCTCTACATGATTTTCTAGCTGCCCCGCCCCAGTTTCAGAACAAGTCTATTCTTTCCCTGCGCCCGGACAAGAGACACATTCCTTCCTGAGACACATTGCTGCAGCACTTGGAGAGCTTACCTCAGCTCCTGAAGCTGCATGCATTTCTCAACGAGTCTCTCAGGACAGTGGATGTGCTTCACCTCCAGTTCGCACTGATTCAATCTGCCAGGTGTGGGTACAAACACACAAATGCATAAAACAACAATCGGCTCAGCCCATGCTCATACGGGGCCTTGCAGTCAGCCACGTCCCACTGGCCTTTACCTGCTATATAGCTGGTCTCGGAAAGAGGCCAGAGCTGCACAAACCCAAACTCCCTCTCCAGCAGGGAGGGGGCAGCTTGCTCCCCCTTGATGTGCCTTGTCTGAGGTAGAGTGGAGGCACCCTTCCCCACCCTGGGTGCCCGTAGCTAGAAGTCCCTGCTTTCTCCCAGGCACAAGGACTGATTTCTCTGGCCAGAACATGAAAGCTCCTTTGTTACCTACCAGCTCAGTGTTCTTGGGGAGCAAGGCCATAGTACTCATGGAGCCCGGCCCCGGTCCCTGCTTGAACTAAAGCTAATACAAAAAGCAATGAAAAGGCAGGGGCAGATGCACCTAAACCCCTTTGGACATGGGTGAAAGATTAAGGAAACATCCCAGCCTCACTCGCATTGAAGATGGGACAAGGAGGCATCTCCATTAGCATAGAGAATGGAGAACGGCAATTCCAAGGCAAGAACCACACTGAACTCTGGGACACAGAAAGGAAAGCACTGCCTGATGGGAAATCCCTGCTGCAGACACGAATAACCTGCCCCCGCCCGATCAGTAATTACCAGGCCAATTTTAGTAACAAATCCCCTGTTGGTATCCAAAATACCGAAACTGCTTAATTGTATTATGAGCCCCATCAACGGAACAGGGTCTATAGCCAGGAATGATCAGTTCTGGTTGTCTAGCCTAAACACAACAACATTGGGATATTCCCTGGGACCATCAGTTTACCTATAAACAAATCCAGCGTCCCCCACTGAACTGTTGTTGTTTCCCTACAAAGGCCCCCCATCCCGCCCAAGTCAAGTGTTCTGATGCCTGGATCTCCATTCTGCATCAGTTCCATTGGCATTTCATCTGCTCCTGACCGATTGTGCTGGGGGCTCGGCTCTGCCTGTCTCCAACCCTCTGGACTCCCAGCTACCGTCACTACCTGGGAACCCCAACTGAGTCAAGCTTCACCAAGCGGTGAGATCTCTCTCTTCGCCCACCCCCTCTCTGTAGGTAAAGCCTCCTGTCTCTGCCTTATGTAATCAGTTATGGTCTGCTTGCCCTAACATTTATAATCCGATTTTAGTAATTGTTTGATTTGGCTAGCTCCCCTTGTATGGCTACTACCTAGCGATAACTTTCATAGTTAACCTGGTTGTTGTGCTCTTTTTTTCTCTCTCTCTCCTTCCCTCGTGGGTCACTAGCAGAACGGTCGTGGCGTGAAAGTGGGGATAGGGACGTGCTGCACCTGGGGGCCTATGAGGGTTGCAGCTTAAAGTGCTTTTAAACCTAGCCCACTGAGTCCAAGGGCATGTGAGGGTCACAGCTTGGCACTGCTGTGCAACTAGCCTGCTGAGTCCAGGGACATATAAGGGGTCAGCTGGTGAAGCTGATTAACCAGTCCTCTCATGCATTAGTGGGTGTGAGTGTATGTTCATCTGATTCTCAGGTGGGAAGAACCCAACCGTGGGGGAACCTACATCCTGCGGAAGAGCTCCATTGGCAGAAAGGAGAAGTAACTCTAGCACATTGCTAGAATTATCAATCCTCCCCCCCCCCCCGAAAAGTAACCCTAATAAACGAGCCTACTCCAAAGCAACAGGCAAATCTGGTAACACTTTGTTCTATCCCTCTACACACACCCTTGCAAAAGCCAGCATTAAGCTTGATCAGGTTTAATTGAAGGCTTCTACTTATTAAGGATACAACTGGAATGCTAGTGAGTTCTTTTATTGCATGATCAGTCAGAGGGGAGAAACCAGCTATGAAAAGCACAACCAGATGCACCACCTCACCTGTTAACCACAGACTCCATCTTCTCCGTTTGACAGGGAAACCCCACCCTCACTCGAAGGAGACCTTTGCCTTTTAATATCCTAGGAGAAGATGGAGACGTCAATACACCACGGCCCAGAGCTCGCTTGGCATGTTATACAAGTTGTTCCAAAGGCTCTGGTGTGCAGGTTACTGTCCATAAGATGGGACAGAGTAGAGGAAATCGGCAGAGTTTATTTGTTGAATGAATGGAAATCATCTCTGCCTAAGGACTTGACAGCATTTATCCAAGCCTGATTTCCACACACAGTCATTTATTTTTAAAAAGGAACTGAAAACAGTGGTGTGACAGATGGCAATTTCCTGAAATCCTATTGAATTAAGTTAAATCTCACTGAATTGAGGTTTGGGGATTGCCTGTATAAAAATGCAATTGCTTGCGTGTTCCTGTAGGCTTGCATGCCACTTTTCTAGAGCCACAACTAATGGAAATGTTGGGAACTTCAGAGACCCCTGGATGGACTATACCTGTCCTGAGTGTGCTAGGTCTGAGCTATGGCTGCCATGAATTTATGACCATGAAGGAGACACCTTGGGCAGTGCTGAAGAACTAATCATCTGCTGGAGCCCATGTTGGAGTTGGGGTGATCTCTTTAAGGTTCATTAGCATGCTGTAGCTTAACCATGGGCCTTTACACTGTCATTAGTTTCTGAGGAGAAAGCGAGCAGGCCTGCTTAGGCTGCCTGACTTTGCTGGTGAATTCATAGCACAACAGGGAACCGTGCAGCCTGGCTATAGCCTGGGCAGAAGGGAGAGACGTCTCCTCCCAAGAGAGCAGAGAGCTGGGGAGCCAAGCTCCTGAGAACAGGTGCCCTTCCTGGACCATTGAGGGTGATTACAGGCCCTGGGTCTGTGACAAGCTGCAGTTTAGGCTCTGCTTACGTGATCTCCATAACATTCCCATGAGGTTGGACGGCCATCTGCAGAAGGCTAGTGACACGTTCCTCCCGCACCCATGACTCTTCAATGCTGCAATGCAGAACACAGGCAGCTTTGCTTTAGTCCATAAGCTTAGCTAAACCACGCCAAGCTCAACACTGTGCCCCATGCATGTCTGGGTTCTCAGCTCACCATACCCAGTAGAGCTATCTCAGGGGGGAGAAAGCACAATGCAACCCCCCCCCCCGTATTTCTAATTTCCCTCCATCAGCTGTAATGAGAAGACAGGATATGGCGTAAGTCCTCACACTCCACTACAGGCTACAAGATGGCAAGTGTAACACTGCCTAACAGTTTGGAATAGGAAGTGAGGAATTAAGTATTCAAAGAAAATGTTGCAGGGATGGGTTCTTGTTCCCTATTCCCCTATAACTGGAGAGGTGTTTAATCCCCTTAAGTGATCCCTTTGAGAGATGCATTAGCTAAGGCTTTGTCTACACTACAAAGTTTTGTCATCAAAACCTGCCTTTTGGCAACAAAACAGTGAGAGTGTACACACTGCAATGGGATTTTTGTCGGGAAAAATACCCTGTTCCACCCCTGCGAGACACTTTTTTCTTTTCCTCTCGTTTATCAACATAAAGAGCCAGTGTAGACTCTACTATTTGTTCTGTGGACAGAACTGACGTCTGCCAGTATCCCAACAATGCCTGTCCTGATGGCTCTGATCAGCTTTGATCTCTGCTGCCTCGCAGGCATGCATCCCGCCCCTTTCACTGCTCCTGGAACAATCTGACAGCTGCGTGAGCTGCTCCCATTGGGGAACAAACAAAGAGCAAAACATTGGAGTGCTCCTATTCTGCCCTGCTAGGAGCACAGCGGCAGGCAGACTGCTGCTGCAGGGGGAGGGAGACAGGCTGCTGTGTTGCTTTGACATTCCTCATCATAGAGAGCTCACAGAGCTACTCACGATGCTGCTTCTGGCAGCTGAAGAGGCTGTGGGAGAATTTGGAGGGAATCCCAAGATGTGCAGGGATAAACTCTACCTTCCAACAACAGCACACTGTGGGATACATATCCACAGTAAGGATGTTAAAATGGGGTTAACTGACTAGTCGACTAGTTGATGGAATTTCCATTGACTAGTCGATAGGCACTTCTGCATTCCTCCTTTGAAATGTACAAGAGCCCCTGCTGGGGCTCTTGTACATTTCAAAGGAGGAATGCAGAACTCCACATACAGCCCGGGGCCAGCGGGAAGTCCTGCTGACTCCAGGCTGTACCTGGCGTGCCTGCTTTGAAATGCACAAGAGGACTTCAAAGCCATTTCAAAGCCATGGAGCCCGGGGTCAGAAGGCGACTCAGAGTCCCCTGCTGACTCCAGGCTCCATGCTACACTGCATGCCGCTAAGAGCCTAGGGTAAACTGGGGACTCTCCAGCTGACCCAGGGTTCCACGCGGCACTTCCGCGCGGCACCTCCACGGCATCTGCCCCTTTGAAATGCGCAGAGGTGTCATTTTAAAGGGGCAGCCTGCTGCACAGCTGATCTGCGGATCAGCTGTGAGGCGGGGTGCCGCTTTAAAATGCTGCCTCTGCAGCTATTCAAAGGGGCAGCTGTGGAGCCTGGGGTCAGCTGGGGACTCCCACTTCATTTCCCTGGAACTCAGGTTCAGCTGGGAAGTCCCCAGCTGATCCTGAGTTCCCGGGAAGTGCCGCGTGGAATCCGGGGTCAACTAGGGGAGTCCCCAGCTGACCCTAGGATCCACTGCCCTTTTAAAATGGGTGGAGGCAGCAGTTTCAAAGGGGAAGCCACCGCACAGCTGATCAGCCTCTACGCCTTTCAAAGGCGCAGCCGCGGAGCCCAGGATCACGGCACTTCCCGGGAACCCGGGGTCGGCTGATCCCAGGCTCCACGCCTGCCCCTTTGAAAGGCATGCAGGCAGCATTTTAAAGGGGGCAGCTGCTGCACAGCTGATCCGTTGAATTAAGCTACGCAACTTTAGCTATGCCTTCCATACTTAGAAGTTATTTTCAGCAGAATGGGATCTTAGCTTATCAGAAACAAAGTGGGCTTGACTACGTAACGCTAGCACTATTCTGTACCTTATTCTCAGTGTTCCCTGACTTCTCCTCAGTGCCTTCAGAAGATCATCCACTGCTTTGGTTGTCATGTTGTTGTTTGTTGATCTAGAATCATAGATTGTTGTAAGGAAAAGTTTCAAACAATTTAAACACTAACAAACTGTTCTGAGGCAAAGTTCAGTCTATGCCAGATTTCCCAGCAGTATCAAACTCACATGTACTCCGTCAAGCTGGTGCACATTTGCAGTAGAGAGACCAGTTTTGGCAGGTGTTCTGGTTGAAAGAAGCACTCTGTCAGCCTGAAAGAATAGGGGAGAAAACTACATTAGTTCCTTCTCAGTCATTAGTGCCTTTAATCCAGAAGTCGCAGGCATTGCAGCATCTCCTGAGAAAAGAGGAGGGACAGACATCTAAGCACTAAAACTCTGAAAATATTTTTGGTGAACTCTTAAAAGAGTCTATGACGCAGCCTGTTACGGGGGTTCTTTCGGTCTACCTGCCACAAAATACTCTCCTGTAACTGAATCACAGGGATGGATAACTACTGATGATTAAGAGTTAAGAGAAACACTGCGATGTAGATTCAGCTACATTTAGCGGGGACCAGTGTCAGGATGGCGGTCGGTTTCTAGTGGAGTGCCCCAAGGTTCGGTTCTAGAACCGGTTTTGTTCAATATCTTTATTAATGACCTGGATGAGGGGATGGATTGCACCCTCAGTAAGTTTGCAGATGACACTAAGCTAGGGGGAGAGGTAGATACGCTTGAGGGCAGAGATAGGGCCCAGAGTGACTTAGACAAATTGGAGGATTGGGCCACAAGAAATCTGATAGAGGTTCAACAAGGACAAGTGCAGAGTCCTGCACTTGGGAGGAAGAATCCCAAGCACTGTTACAGGCTGGGGACCAACTAGCTAAGTAGTAGTTCTGCAGAAAAGGACCTGGGGGTTACAGTGGATGAGAAGCTGGATATGAGTCAACAGTGTGCCCTTGCAGCCGAGAAGGCTAATGGCATATTAGGTTGCATTAAGAGGAGCATTGCCAGCAGACCCAGAGATGTCATTATTCCCCTTTATTCTGCTCTGATGAGGCCACATCTGGAGTATTGTGTCCAGTTCTGGACCCCCCACTACAAAAAGGATGTGGACGCATTGGAGAGGGTCCAGCAGAGGGCAACCAAAATGATTAGGGGGCTGGAGCATATGACCTATGAGGAGAGGCTGAGGGAGTTGGGTCTGTTTAATCTGCAGAAGTGAAGAGTGAGGGGGGATTTGAGAGCAGCCTTCAACTTCCTGAAGGGAGGTTCCAAAGAGGCTGGAGAAAGGCTGTTCTCAGTAGTGACAGATGGCAGAACAAGGAGCAATGGTCTCAAGTTGGGGTGGGAGAGGTCCAGGTTGGATATTAGGAAAAACTATTTCCCTAGGAGGGTAGTGAAGCACTGGAATGGGTTACCTAGGGAAGTAGTGGAGTCTCCATCCCTAGCGGTGTTTAAGTCTCGGCTTGACAAAGCCCTTGCTGGGTTGATTTAGTTGGGATTGGTCCTGCCTAGAGCAGGGGGCTCGACTTGATGACCTTCTGAGGTCTTTTCCAGCTCTACGGTTCTAAGACTAAGGGGTGAATTAATTACAGTGTATAAAAACCTGCATAGGGAACAAATAATGCAGTCTAGCAGAGAAAGGTGCAACATGATCCAATGGCTAAAAGTTGAAGCTAGACAAATTCAGGCTGCAAATCAGGCTTTTTAAAAAAAAGATGAGTGTAATTAACCACTGGAACAATTTACAAAGGGGTCATGATGGATTCTCCATCACTGACAATTTTTCAAATTAGATCAGATGGTTCTTTTCTAAATGACCTGCTCTAAGAATTATTTAGGCTGTTTTCTACAGGAGGTTAGATGAGATAACCATAACGGATCCTTCTAGCCTTGGAATCTGTGAATATGCCATTTGTTCAACTATTCTATCATTCAATTCCATTCAGATCTAGTGGGCAAATAGATGGTTTTCCTTCTTCTCTCTAAAGAGGGGAAGCTTTTCAAAGGAGATTGAAACACACATGAAATAATTACCTCAAAATCTTCCCTGGTTCATCTTCTCTTGTGAACTTGACAAATGATGTTGCCTTGGAGCCCGAACTGCACAAAGATGACCACATGACTTTAGGATACATTGTGCTATGGACAATGGGGGCCACACTTTTAGTTTAGATGCACAATTGCCTGTGCAAAATATGCTTGTTGTATGTTTGCATTTAGCATGACTGCACGCAACTATCCTAGAGATTCATTGGATTCAAGACTCTAACTGCAAACTCAACAGCAATTAAACAATAAGGGTATGTCTACACTACAAAGTTAATTTGAACCAACAGCCGTTAGTTCGAATTAACTTTCATAGGCGCTACACATACAAACCGCTAGTTTGAATTTAAATCGAACTAGCGGAGTGCTTATTTTGAACTAGGTAAACCTCATTCTACGAGGAGTAACGCCTAGTTCGAATTAAGTAGTTCGAATTAAGGGTTGTGTAGCCACTTAATTCAAACTAGTTGGAGGCTAGCCCTTCCCAGGTTGCCCTGGTGGCCACTCTGGGCCAAACCAGGGAAACTCTTCTGCCCCCCTCCCGGCCCCAGAACCCTTAAAGGGACATGGTCTGGCTACAGTGCTTGTGCCAGTTGCAAGCCTGCTAGCACCCAGCCAGCAGACCCTGCACCTGGCACGGCATGAGCCAGCCACCCGCTGCCACCCAGCCCTCCGCCTCTTCCCAGGACCAGGCTGGCGGCTCCCAGGAGCCTGCCTGGGGCTGCAAGAGGCGGGCGCCCGCCTGGTCTAGTGCGGAGATCGTGGACCTCATCCAGGTTTGGGGGGAGGCCTCCAACATCCACGATCACCGCACTAGACACAGGAACGCGGCCGTCTACAGCCGCATGGCTGCCAGCCTGGCCACCAAAGGCCATATGCGAACCCAGGAGCAGGTTTGCATGAAAATCAAGTTGGTCCAGTGAGACCCCCGACCCTGAGCTTAGAACATAAGAACATAAGAATGGCGACTGGGTCAGACCAAAGGTCCATCTAGCCCAGTAGCCTGTCTGCCGACAGCGGCCAACACCAGGTACCCCGGAGGGGATGCACCGAAGACAATGACCAAGCCATTTGTCTCGTGCCATCCATCTCCAGCCTTCCACAAACAAAGGCCAGGGACACCATTCCTACCCCCTGGCTAATAGCACTCCATGGACCCAACCTCCATGACTTTATCTAACTTCTCTTTAAACTCTGTTATAGTTCTAGCCTTCACAGCCTCCTGTGGCAAAGAGTTCCACAGGTTGACTATGTGCTGTGTCAAGAACTTTTGCTTATTAGTTTTAAGCCTGCTGCCCATTAATTTCATTTGGTGTCCTCTAGTCCTTATATTATGGGAACTAATGAAAAACTTTTCTTTATTCACCCTCTCCACACCACTCTTGATTTTATATACCTCTTATCATATCCCCCCTCAGTCTCCTCTTTTCTAAGCTGAAAAGTCCCAGTCTCTTTAGCCTCTCTTCATATGGGACCTGTTCCAAACCCCTAATCATTTTAGTTGCCCTTTTCTGAACCCTTTCCAAGGCCAAAATATCTTTTTTGAGGTCAGGAGACCACATCTGTACACAGTACTGAAGATATGGCATACCATAGTTTTATACTTCCCCTCCTCCTTCTTCCCCTGGCTTCCCCCTTCCAGCTCCCTCCTCCCAGGTTTCCACCTCCCCTCTTTCACCCTCTCTCTTCCCCTCTCCCACCTCCTTTTCCCAGTCTCCCCACAGGTTAATCCCAGTTTTGTTAAATAAAGAGAGTTTCTATTTTTGACCACACGTGTCCTTTATTTTTTACATCAGGAAGGGGGGCTAGGGAGGGGTAAGTGGAAGGAGATGAGGGAGGAATGGGGCACGAGCCCCCGATGGGGAGGACTGGGGTGGCTCTGCAGGCTCCTTGGGGTGGAAGCTCTCCTGCAGGGCCTCCTGGATCCTGACAGTCCCCTGATTGACCCCCCCCCCGGATGGCAGCCTGTGGCAAGTGCAGCTGGGCTGATGGCCAAGTGCTGTGATATGGGCACGCAGGGCACTCCAAGACAGGACTGCTTTGCTGTCCCTCATCGAGTTAGACAAGCAAGCGGGGAACCCTGAGAACTGTCTGTCCGGGGTGGGGGTCGGGTCCCTTTAAGCACCGCCCTCGGCTAGCCTGAGGCAGCAGCTCCACACTCTTAAGTCCTAACCTGATGCCCTGCCGGCACTGGTTCTGGCCAGCCTTAACTTCGGTTTAGGGTCCACTCAATGTGGACATGCTATTTCGAATTAGCAAAACGCTAATTCGAATTAGTTTTTAGGTCTAGATGCACTAATTCGAATTAGCTTAGTTTGAATTAATTAATTCGAATTAAGTTAGTTCGAATTAGTGCTGTGGTGTAGACATACCCTGAGTAACTAAAGCAAGAATCTGCGTAGTCAGATTTCAACATTAGGCAGAATCTATATTGCCTATGGACTTCACTTTTGTCAAATGTGGATTTGATGTCATTTCAATACATATTAACATTTTAAATGCATGCAAAAGAAGCAAAGTTATAAAGAAATAAAGTGTGGTCCTACCGGCAGGGTGTTTCTTGGCTCTCTGTCCTCCTCTCAAAATGCAAAAACGCATTTTCACTTGATCTATAGCAAACACAAGCAAAAACAGTCATTGCATCCACCCCCACCCTCTCCTAAAAGAACAAGACTCTCAATTCCACTGGCTGGAATTCAGTGGTGGCTGATTTTCTGGGGAGAGGACTCAGTTCCTTACCTGACTTCGACTTCCCTGATTCGCTCACACAGATTGAGGGAGTTGGCCAGTAAGAGAGTGCAATTTGGTGAGAACTTGTTATTCCTAATACTGGAGGAAAAAAATAAATCAGTCTACAACTTTATGGAAGGTTGGTTCCATACATGTAAAATGTGTTGTTTATTTCCACAAACTGTAGACATGCACTGTGCTTGCACTTGAACAACTAGTTTCACCACAGGGTCAGGTGTAACTTTACTAATGTAAAGCATGAATAACACAGCAGTGAATCAGGCCCCTCGTTTGCACGTGCGATTTTTTTTTTATTGTGCCTGCAAATCCATTTTCATGTGTGCAGAGCAGGTATCTACACTGTGCAAGTGATCTATTAGATAGCTAACTGGCCATTTATGACAACACAACTGCAGTAGCTGTGTGTGCACCTGTGTTGTAGATAAGCCCACCTACATTCTTAGAAAGTGGTTTCTAAGTGACTTCTCCAATGCGATATTGCAAATCAGTGTCCAATGTTGGCTTAGAATTCAGGAGTTCCAAGTTTCTAGCCCTTGTTTCCACTCCTACACAAGGTTCAAAGCTAGCATTCTTTTCGGATAATTATCCAAGAGCCTGATCCAAAGCCAATGGAAAGAGTCTCAATGATAGCAATGGGCTGTGGATCAACCCCCAAAGCTTATCAAATAAGTCAAAACTCATGAGGCATGGTCTAGAATGCACTGGATTGCTGATAGAGTTTTACCAGCTAGGATCATGAAAAAAATCTCATAGCTATACTGACAAAAGTCTGCCAGTGGAAAAGTGCATATATCAGCTTAGCTAATGTCATTTGGGGAGATGGTATAGCTGTGCTGGTGGATGAACTTCTGCCAGCATTCTCTGTGTCTCCACTAGGGGGCTCTGCCAGCATTGCTCTACCATCCAACACTTAGGCTACATCTGTACTACAGCAGAAAGTAGACTTAAGCTATAACTAATGTAGCTGGAGTCAGTGTACCTTAAGTCAAGTTACCATGGGGGCTACATGGGGGGCAGGGGAGGGAAATTCTCCCATCAACTTCCCTTAACTCTTCTTGTCTGGGGTAGAGTAACGGTTAACAAGAGAATGATCTGCAGTTGACTTGGCAGGTCCTCACTAGGCCCGCTAAATCAACAGAACAATCTCAGAGTGTAAACATGGGCTGTAGTGCACATGTAGTTTTTGTGTAGATAAGGCTTGAGTTTGCAATAATTAGGCTGGAAATCATGATAAAAAAAGTGTAGACACTGCCACACTTTTGTTTCTTGATGGAAATGCATTTGGAGCTCTGGTTGCAGCCAGAAACCAAAAAGGGGAGGAGGAATACTAGTTAATCATCTCAGTATCTTAAAAGAGGATCATCAGGTGTTTGGCTCTGGAAATAGGAGAGGATTTGGGGGGCGAGTAAGTTTCTGAGTGTTTCTGAATTTGGTTTGCTTCTCCCTGTGTTAATTTAGAATGATGCAAAGATTTATAACTGAGGGTAGGACATACTGCAACATTGCAGCTTTCAAAATGAATGTTTCATGACATACCCCAAAACAACAGCCCAAATTTTACCTCAGTAGCTTTAGACTGTGCAAACATGGTAGGGATTCTAGCAGCCTTTCAATGCTTTGATCGCTAAGTGCATTTCTAGATAATCTGCAAAGCAAGGGTGAAAACACATTGCAAGATTAGAAATGTTTCACAGTTTTATTGGATATTAAAATAATATATTCCTGTTGAAAAATACACACTCTGCTCCTTGACTTCAAAGGTTTTCAGTTTCATTATTTGCCATATGGAAATTACCCCTTCTCACCAAAAAAGGAACAACCAAGGAAACGATTTAGAATGAAAACAGCTGGGCAAGTGATAAAAGGCCACTAAGTAGATCATGAGCTTTACAAATTATGGGCTTGATGTAAAGGTCACTGGCAAGGCCTGTGCTATGCACTATCTAGAACTAGATAACAATAGTTTTCAATTATCTTCAACCATCTCTGAATCTCAGATAGCCTGTGGGGACAGAAGGGTGTGCCAGGACTGCATGTGTCCTGGGAAATTCACACACAAATTATAACGTTTGAGGAAGCCAAATTCTGTTCAGATATACTGGGGTAAAAGCAGAGTACATGTACTGAGGTCATGTACAGGACATTGGAGGACAGATTCACTTGCATTGCAGAAAGCCAGCTGAAGACCTACCGGGGCACTAAGAGCATGTGCATGAGGGGTGGGGTGGAGGGGGAGAGGGGAAGAATCACAGATGGAGCCGTCCCACAATTCTTTTCTGCATTAGGAGGGGATTGCATGTGGAAGGCTACAGTGGGGGTGAGTTATAAGATTTGCATTTACATGGACAGAGGTCCCAAACACTCCACACAACTGGCACTGTGGTTTGAAGGCAATACTCTAGCCTGTAGGCAGGAAGAGCAGTTCTGGGAGGAGGGTCCTGCTTGGTGTCCCCGGGTTAGGAACATGGGCTTCATCACACCAGGCCCTCCATATGAACAAAAGATTAATTACCCAGGGCCAGAACCCCAGCTACTGTAAATGGCTAGAGCAGTGGTCTCCAACCTTTTTACACCCAAGATCACTTTTTAAATCTCAGAACAGGCGAAGATCTACCGCCCCGCCCTCTCTATTCTCCTCCTGTCCATCACTTGCTATCCCCAACCCTTACTTACACACTCTGATAAACAGTTTATTTTTAAATTATGCGATATATAAAATTAAAATCATGTGTTTATAGTTATGAAATAAATGGTCTGTTTTTTATTCATGCTATTTAAATCTAAAATGAAGCATTTATAATTATACATTTTGTGGGGACAGAGTTCTGCGGCTGGGGGCAAGGGAGAGGGAAGAAGGTGCTGGGAGGGCAGAGGACAGGTTTCTGCAGCTGGGGACAGGGTGCCAGTGGGGACAGAGTTCGGGAAGTGGGGACGGGAATGGGGACAGAGTTCTGTGGCTCGGGACAGAGTTCTGTGGCTCGGGACAGGGGAGTGGGGTCTGGGGAGCAGGGAGTGCAGACAGGGGCCGGGGAGCCAGTGGCAGCAGAGAGTCCCCTGCATCTGCATCTGCATCCAAGGATTCTCCCCCCCCCCGAGGAAGCCAGCACGTGCCTCCTCCGGGCCCGACTGCCCCCCCCCCCCCGGCGGTGCAGGGAAACCCTATGCGTGCCTGTCCCGGGGCCAACCCCCCCACAGCAGGGCCAAACCCCCGTGGGCGCCTGCCCTGGGACCAAACCCCCTTTCCTGCTGCGCGGCGTGGCCTGGCCCGGCACGGCCCAGCCAACCCCCTTCCCCTCCCGCAGCGCGGCCTGGCCAACCCCCCTCCCCTCCTCTCCTGTTCTCTTCCTTCCCGCAGTGCGGCCAACCCCCGCAGGCACCTGCCCTGAGGCCAAATCCCCCTCCTGCGGCGTGGCCCGGCCAACCCCTCTCCCCCTCCTTTCCCGCAGCGTGGCCAAACCCCGGGGCCGACCCCCGCTCCCACGGCGCAGGGAAATCCCTGCGCTCAACTCACCCCTCCGGTGCCGATGGCGCAGGGAAGCCGCCACACTCCTCCTCCAGGGCCGACGCCCCCTCCCCCAGCACGCAACAGAGCTGTGGGAGGGGAGCAGCCCGCACACTTCCGGAACCCCCGGAAGTGATGCAGGCTTCAGACAGGACTTCCGTCCACCCCACGGGAAGCCGGCACTACACTAGAGGTAGGTAGTGGGGCTTCTCGGGGGTGGGGGGAAAATGGGGTGAGGGTGCCCGAATGCCTCGCGATCGACTGGTCGAGGCCTCGCGATCGACCAGTCAATCGCGATCGACGGGTTGGTGACCATGGGGCTAGAGCATCAATGAAGCAAACAGAGGGACACTGATCAGCTGGACTGGTTTTATATGGGTGAATTTCACTCTATATGAACAGCAGACAGCCTGACGTAGAGACACCCTTACACAACGTTCGGCACTTACTCAAGTTCTGTCAATACAGCGCATTTGCCAAGGATCTGGCATAGCTTGTCCATGTCTGTGGGACCCACCGGGCATTCCCTAAGACTGAAGCAAGCAGCATAGTTACGATTCACAGATTTACCTTCTACAGCAGGGGCGGCCAACCCATTACAGGCAAAGAGCCAAAATAGTTGTGCATATAGCGCAAAGAGCCGGGGAATGTTGTCAAGGAAAACAAACAAAACAAAACAAAACAAAACAAAACAAAAAAAGGGACACTGCCCCTTTAAAAAAGCCTCCGGTTGGACATCTTGCCTGCGCCATTTTGCTTCGCCACGCCGGACAACTCCCCGGCACCTGGAGAGCTCAGAGAACTGGGGGCTGGGGCCATTTCTAGAGGTGCAGTGGCGGCTTCACAAGCCATGGGGGCAGCTTTGCGAGCTGCACTTTAAGGGGGGGAAGAGCTGCATGCGGCTCACGAGCCACGGGTTGGGCCGAGTTGCCGGGCTGGGGTTCAAAGCCACGCCTCAGCTCTCTTACCTACCACCTTGCTCACTTCAGATTCCTTTAGGGGAATGGTTTGGCTACTGTAAGCCTTGTGGAGCAGATGCCCAGCCATGGGGGTGGCTCAACTCACTTTGGTGGAGCTCTGCTGGTTCACACCAACCGAGGCTCTGGCCCAGATGGGCATACCACTCTGTGCAGAAAAGCTGCTTCCTTGGCAATAAGCATTCCTTTGGGAATCAGGACTTGTTCTGGCCATGCGCGTTCTCAGGCCCTCTCAAACGGGGACGGGCACATTGCTCTCTTGCTACATGGGCTCCCTTAAGGAGAGTTACGATTACAGCGGGAGGGAGCAGAGGTGTGAGAAGGTACATGCTCTTCACTGTAGCCTTTCCAAGACCTCCTCTTTTGCTGGCCTGCTCCCCTGCTGCCTCTCATCCAACAGCCATATATACCTGTGCAAAGGGTGGGTAGGACCCTGGTGTGAGCAGAGAATCCTGATTCTCATGTTAGCAGCTGTAAATCACTCCATGAGGGGTAAAGCAGTTGGGAATCAGGCCCTGAATATCTCAGTGATCATGGGAAACAGCTCCCCCAGAGCCAAGCCACGCCAAGTCACTTTTTAGATGGCACAATACACTGTTTTCTTAGCGGACTAGTTCATTTGAATTATGATTCTTATTGCGCGTACAGGGAAGGCATAGCACAATAAGCCAGATCCTCAGCTGGAGTTAATTGTCATTGACTTTAGTGAAGCCATGGGCAATTTACATCAGCTGAGGATGTATGTGCCTCTAGAGACAAGTATCTCTGGCACTATGTGGTCTAGCACCCAGATTTCTCTTCATTCCAATGGTGCAGGGGCTGGGAAGGTGGTGCCCCAAAATCAAATAATTAGGAAAGGTCTACCCAAGAATCCCCTTAGATCTGGAACAGCTGTGGGCCCCCTACGTGCCCTCCCATGCTAGTGCTCTGAGAGCTGTGAATGGCCTACCATAAGGGTAGCCAGAAGAGCTGTTTCAGTGGGAAGCAGAATCTGGTACCCATCTCACTTTAGGCTGAGATCGAGGCAGTGCATGGCAAGACCCGCTGAGGAAAAGCACTTGGAGATGAAGGTCTCTCCAAATGATCATAACCCAAGTGTGGCTTTTCTGACATTTCTGAATGGAAAAAGGGAGCCAGGTCGGAAAGCTGCCATACCGAAAGCAATGGTCATGCTCTAGATGTTGGGGATGAGATGGAAACTTTCCTGCAGATCTGCTTGTACTGCTGTTCCTGGGGAGAGAATTTTTGTTCTCATGTCAACTGCTGCAACCTAGGACTCTCCATACCGCAGAGCAGTGTTTCATGGCATACAGAGATTCCTCCAAGTTCCATGGGCAGGAAGGGCCTCACGCACCAGCCTCCTCTGCCTCCCACCCTCCAAAAAATAAATTAAACACACATTGTCCACAGGAGTGAAGGCTCCTCCACTCTCCTCCAGTCTCTGGAATGCCTTGCAGCCCGCTGGCGCCTTGGCCTTTGGTCAGGTGGCTGCCCAGGAGGCGTGGCTTATACTCCCTATCAGCCACTGCTGATCCTGCCACCCCATCCCACACATCTCTGGCTGCCCACCCCCCAGTCGCTCCCTGCCTCCACTATTCCTGGCCAGCATTCAGAGCCAAAAGGATTTTGACACCCTACTACAAGATGAACATGTAGATGCTATGGGGATGGTGTGCAGGAAATGGACAGACAGGACAGGATCTTACCTGACGCTTTCCCAGAAGGTTAAATGGAGCGACTGAGTGTCTCCCAGGCTGTAACCAAAAGAGAACACAATGAACACGGAGTGGGGAGAGGAGTACTCACATTTCATGGATTGAAACCACGGCTGCACTGCTGATGGGCAAACATAGCAACGTACCTGATGTCTACTGATTTAATACGTTCCAGTGCAGACATGCACTGAGCTAAGCCAAACACGGCACTCAGGGATATCCCATTACCACTCAGCCTAGAGGAAGAGATGAAATAAAACCATTATCATGGGAGGAGTAAAAATCCTTTTTCTCATGCTCATGAATGATTTACCCGGTGCTAGTAGATACAGAAGAGACAGTCCTTGCCCCACAGAGCTTCCAGTCTCGCTGCAGCTGGGAGCACTTCCCAGCTTGTGTGGACAGACACATGCTAGCTCTGCTCACGCAGGGGCACTAGAAACAACAGAGTAGCCAGTGGTGTCCAAGGGGGCAGTTTGGGCTGAACTGCTTGACTACAAGCCCACCTGGACCACCAGCTACGTGGCGACCACACACCACTGCCCATGCCAGCCCTGGCTAAACTGCTATGTTTAGCCCTCTAGCTCAAGCCATGCTATTATGTGTCAGTCTAGGCCAGCTGGAAAGCAGGCTCCCAGCTGCGGTGTCAGCCTAGGGCCTCAAGCTCTGCTGCTTTGCATCGCCTGTTCGCATTTCCATCTGTGCCAGTGTAACTCAGAGCAAGCCAGCGTTACACAATCAGGTGTCAACCCCGCCCATCCCCTTGAGTGTGAGTGGAAAATTCCCCTTTCTAGCCTCCTATACCCACTTTGCACAGGTTTAAACAACTGTCTACGGGGTAAGTCAAGGGCAGAAATTAGGCTGCCTTTTAAACAAGCTGTCTAATGAAGAGGGGTCACTTACTTTAGGGAACTCATGGCCTTCAGCTCTGGAAGGAGTCCAACCAGCGTCCCAACTCCCTGGTCTCCCAGAGCGTTATTTGACAAACTAGGATTTAAAGGAAGAGATTTTGTTTTTCAGCAAGTGCAAATAACATGGTGGAGATCAGGGTTGGGGGAACCTTTTCTAGGTCGGAGCCCCAAGAAAAGGAAAAAAGACATTCACCTGACTTGAACAACTGGGGGTGCCAGGGTTCCCATCAAGCTCCAACCCTGAGGGGGTGTATGAGGCTCAGGACTGGATTAACTCTTCTGGAGGCCTGGGGCTATTAGATTTTATGAGGCTCCCTAGGCTCTGAGGTGGGGCCAATAATGAGGGATTCAGTGTGAGGGAGGCAGCTGCCAAAGAGTGGCCCAGGTTGAAGGTGGAGGGGTCTAGGGTGCAGAAGCAGGCTGGAGGTGGGTGGATCTGCAAGGGAGGGTGTAGGAAGGAGGCCAGGGGATTAGCACTTCCCTGGCCCAGCTCCCATTTTGCAGGGGGAAGAGTAGGAACCACAGAGGCCCCTCCCCACTCCCAGCAGAGCCGGCCCAAAATGCAGCAGCACGCAGGGGCTTTAGTGGCTGTATCCCAGGGCTCTGGACTAACCCCTGTTAGCCTGGGGCAACCCCTAAAGTCCCTTTCATAATCCAGCCCTGCTTCCCCCCGCAGTGGGGCAAGCCAGTGTTTGCACTCCTAGCCCTAAGCCTTGCCATGGGCTCGATCAAGGGAAGTCAGGGGCCAGATCCAGCCAACCGGCCGTAGGTTCCCCATCCCTAGCTTATGTGGTAGAGGTCTGTGCTAGGGATGTAAAGGGTTAATTGGTTAACCGACTACCCGGTTAGCATCACCTGGTAACCAGCCAGACTGGAGTGCTGCCTTCATGGCGTGGCAGGCTTGCCTTGGACTGACTGGAGCAGCCCATGGTGATGGGCCCAGCTGGGCTGGAGCAGCCCCCCCGATGCAGGCAGGAGGCCGCTTTAGCCTGGCTGGGCCTGCCACATTGCACCACAGGCAGGGAGGGGTTTGCTCCGGCCCAGCCAGGCTGGAGTGACCCCTCTGCCCGCAGGATCCTGGTTAACTGGTTAAACTTAACTTTTGACTGGTTAACTTTTTAAACAGGCTTTCACATCCCTAGTCTGTGCTTTGGTGCTGAAGCTCCATAACCGGTATTGAGGATGTATATATAAGTACCACACCCTACTGCAAATGCGTATGAGAGAGGCACATTTTGCGTGCGTGCAAAGGAACCATTGGAACTATTTGCTCTAGGCTTGTGGAAGATTCTTGAAGTGTTTAAATTGAACCTGGATGTCTTTCTAATAGATATAGTCCAGTTCAAACATGTGTATGGACTTGATGCAGAACTTACTGGGCAAAGTTCTCTGCCCTGTGATGTGCAGGAGGTTAGAGTTAAACCATCTCTCTTCTGGTCTTAAAATTATGAATCTCTGGTCAACTAACTGGACCCTATAAATAAAGCCCAACATTTAAAAATATTTATTATAAGCAATATCCCAACAAATTGCAAAAGTAAACTTATCACTAAAAGACAACTCACTCTAGCTCTGATATGCTACTACATTTCTTCAATACAGCACACAGCTTGTCCAGATCTCTGGTGGGAAAACCACTGTTTGTCAGCCTAAGAAAGAAAGAAAGCCCCCACACCAAAACATGAGCTAGGCTTAAAATCATGAGATTTTGAACAATAAAAATACTGGGGTTCTTTGCTTTGTTTCCTGGTGTTTGAGCCTTTTGTTTATACTCAGCCACATTTCAGGTTTCCTCTGTGAACATGAGGATTAGAAATGTACTTTTTTTTGGAGTGAAAGTTGATAAACTCATATATCCAGGAGCTTGGGGGGGAGGGGGGAGTTTAAGAACATCATGACAGTTGGCAATGCTCCTGTAACCCAGAGGTTTAAATGGCCCCTGACAGAGGGAGTCGTTCTACAAAAGCTTTCAAAAATCAGATTTTAAAATGAGCCTTGCTTGGGAAAAATATTAAGGCAAACCAGCAAGAGCTACATTGCTTTCCAACTCAGCCCTCTGAGTACCGCCCTGCATAGCAGCTCAGCACTGACCCATGGATACAGCACAGATCAGCCAATTGGGAGACTAAGATGCTGTTCTGAGCTGTGTGACCTTGACCAAGTCATGTCATTGTTTTGTGCCTCAGTTTCTCCATCTGTAAAATGGGGATAATATGTATATGAAAGCTATGAGTGAAAAATGCTATCTGAATGCTGAGCATTATCATTTGCTAAGAGATGAGGGCTGGCTTGGTGGCATTTCTTTAGCATTATTTATTTGCATTACAATCACACATGCAGGTCCCCACTGAAACTGCCTGTGTGAACCCCATTGTTCTCAGAGAAGCACATGCACGTAGTAAGAGATTCTCACTGGACCATGGAGCATTATATTTAAACAGACTCATAAGGGTGGGATAAATGAAGGATGATTCAGACAGGGAAGCACAGAAAAACAAAGTGAACTGTCCAAGGTCACAAAGAGATGCTGTGGCAGAGCAGAGATTTGAACCCAGCTCTCCTGAGTCCTACTTGCGTACCAGTCCTTCCTCTAGTCAGCCTGCAGGAGATATGAACACAGCCTAACATGCATGGGGTTATCAAGTCTGAATTAAATCCAGACTTGAGTTTGAGTCCAGGATCTTGTTACAGTGCATGTCCCAGAGCAAGAGTAACTGACAAGCTCAGCAAATCAAGTTCCCACCTCTGCCCTGCTGGTTGAAATACAAACCACTGGCTGGTTTGGTGAATGAGACATCATAACTAGACAACAACATGGGCTCTTGCAGGATGGCATAAGCACTAACCACAGAACACCCACACACAACAATAATTATGATAAACAGTGAGAAGTGGGTCTTTGAAACAACTTCCTCCATGCTAATCACCATACAGACGTGCATCAGAAATGGTTCTCTCAGCAGCAGACACCAAACATCTCTGAACACTTATGGAAAGCATCAAGCTACCTTATTTTCCTTGAGATCACAGACCTCTGGCTCTCATCTTCACCTGAGTGGTCGCCACTAAGTGAGATACCCCTGGAACAATACACATGATCAGATTTGAACATGAACTGTCCTCTGAAAAGACAAGATGAAAAGAAGAACTCAAGGATTGGTATGTAGGTAACTACTCCAGGGACGAGTCACCTTAGCAGAAGGCAGCAGAAAAAGCAGGACAAATAATTGGAAATAAACATTGCGCTCCCTTGTTTGTAAAGCCACCATGGATTTGCCCCAAGGAGCTTATCTGATCAGCTCATTTCCTGCTCTTGTCTAGCAGTATAGAACTCTTCCTTTCAGTGGTTAACCAAATACTCGTGAGAAGGGATGTTTGCACTTTTCCCTTCCAAACTGGTTTGGTGCAGAAAAAGGAGTTTTTGACTGAACGAAGATTTTTGTGAAAAGTGTGTGTAAAGAAATTTCATTTTTTTAAATCAAAACCAGAATGCTCCCAAACTGAAATATTTTGGTTCTAAAATGCTACTGTAGTGCTTCATGGGAGTTTCAGTTCACATATCTCTTGTTCCCATTTTTTTCCCATGATGCAATACAGGCATTCAACTGCCATGATGCACTTGCCTCCCCTCACTAAGAAAGGGAGACCCTGGTGCATCACAGAATCATAGAGCTGGAAGAGACCTCAGAAGGTCATCAAGTCCAGCCCCCTGCTCTAGGCAGGACCAATCCCAACTAAATCAACCCGGCCAGGGCTTTGTCAAGCCGAGACAAACACCTCTAGGGATGGAGACTCCGCTACTTCCCTAGGTAACCCATTCCAGTGCTTCACCACTCTCCTAGTGAAATAGTTATTCCTAATATCCAACCTGGACCTCTCCCACCCCAACTTGAGACCATTGCTCCTTGTTCTGCCATCCGTCACTACTGAGAACAGCCTTTCTCCATCCTCTTTGGAAGCTCCCTTCAGGAAGTTGAAGGCTGCTATCAAATCCCCCCTCACTCTTCGCTTCTGCAGACTAAACAGACCCAACTCTCTCAGCCACTCCTCATAGGTCATATGCTCCAGCCCCCTAATCATTTTGGTTGCCCTCCGCTGGACCCTCTCCAATGCGTCCACATCCTTTTTGTAGTGGGGGGTCCAGAACTGGACACAATACTCCAGATGTGGCCTCACCAGAGCCGAATAAAGGGGAATAATGACATCTCTGGATCTGCTGGCAATGCTCCTCTTAATGCACCCTAATATGCCATTAGCCTTCTTGGCTACAAGGGCACACTGTTGACTCATATCCAGCTTCTCATCCACTGTAACCCCAGGTCCTTTTCTGCAGAACTACTACTTAGCTGGTTGGTCCCCAGCCTGTAACAATGCTTGGGATTCTTCCGTCCCAAGTGCAGGACTCTGCACTTGTCCTTGTTGAACCTCTATCAGATTTCTTGTGGCCCAATCCTCCAATTTGTCTAAGAAACTCTGGACCCTATCCCTGCCCTCCAGTGTATCTACCTCTCCCCCTACCTTAGTGTCATCTGCAAACTTGCTGAGGGTGCAATCCATCCCCTCATCCAGGTCATTAATAAAGATATTGAACAAAACCGGTACTAGAACCGAACCTTGGGGCACTCCGCTAGAAACCGACCGCCATCCTGACATCGAGCCGGGAGATGTAGTCCAACCAGGAAGCCCAACTTACAGAGAAGAGCAGAAGCATAAAGCAACTGAACTATAATTCTCGTGAGACACAATGGCAGCATTTCGGATTCAAAATATTTTTGATTTTTTCCTACAAACACCAAACTTTTCAGAGAACATAAACCCCATTTTCTGACCAGTTTATTTGTGAGATATGTATATTGAGCTGAACTTGGTTCCATTCTATGTGCTCATATCTGTGAGTCAGGTTTTGTAACTATTCAACCTGCCTCCTGTTATGTAGCACAGATATGTGGTATTACACATTGCTGCACTGGTGACTGCTACATAGATAACCTTTTATCTTAGCAGAGTGTACTATGCTGGGGGTCCTGTGGGATGAACTGTGCTAGAGAGATGCAAGACATTATAATCAGAGTGTCGGGAAGCTAAGTGAGAGGATGCTAAGAGAAATCATCAAGATCAGAGTGAGTTGGGCAACAGAAGGTTAAAACTGCCAGGATACATAGTGCACCCTAATGACCAACTAAATTGTATGTTCGGGTTCATTCCAACATGTAAATAACTGGAAAATATAAGAAACAGAAGGGGGGAAATTAACAGCTGTTTCCATGTGATGTACCTGGAATGGGTAGAGGCAAATTCTTTATCTCCTATGAACTTCAGGATTGCAGTCTGATGATGAAGGCTGTGGATGAAAGAGATGACAATGTTCACTATCACTAATTCATATTTTATTTACTCTTGATAATATTGTGGGTCTTTTCAAAACGACTTAGTCAACACTCCAAAGGTCAATTAAAATATTACCCAAGACAACCAACCATCTCACATGGCTAATCTTGAATCTAATTATGCAATATCAGTTGACTAGTTCAGAACACTATCAATGAAAAAGTCCTTTTGAAGTTACTACACTTTCACAATACAGGGTCTGGTTTAAAGTAGGGAATTCTAGTCAAGGTTCGGGGCAGCTGATGAATTGCATGGTGTCAGCATAAGAAAGGCAGAAACGGCTGTGAAAAAAGACATTTTGGCTCTCTAAAATCCAATTCCTGTATCTGATTCTCAGCCAAGTATTTTGGGAGTTTACTCTGAAAAATTCTTAAAAAATAATGAATAGTCTTGCGGCACCTTAGAGACCGACAAAAATGTAGAATAAATTTAAACAACAAATAGTCTGGTAGCACTTTACAGACTAACAAAACATGTAGATGGTATCATGAGCTTTCATGAGCACAGTGCACTTCTTCAGATGATGTGTGCCCACGAAAGCTCATGATATCCTCTACATGTTTTGTTAGACTTTAAAGTGCTACCAGACTATTTGTTGTTTTTTAAGTTTATCCTGTACGGACTAACTTGGCTACCTTCTGAAGGTTTTAAAAAAGGTAGAGGGTATCATGAGCTTTTGTGGGCATAACCCACTTCTTCAGATGAAATGCAGATGAAATTCAGAAACATTCTGATGATTATGCAAAGCTATTCCTGCTAAACTGTACAGCTTTTAGCTATGATGGAATACACAGCATTACAGAAATTAAAGGTAGATGGTCATTTGACCAATGTCCTGCCAATACAGGAATATTCCCTGCCACATATTTTTAGTGCTTGTTTAATACAGGTTGAGGCACTGAGATACTGTGCTCACAAGGGCCATCTAAGTACCAGTTGATAAATTAGATAGTGTATGGGTAGAGCTATAAAAGTGTCTTTTGCTTACAGATTAAATACACAAGATAGATCAGTTGAGCACAATTTCCTCATTTGCATACCTGGCTTCAAGCTCCGCCATGTTGACGCAGGTGTTCATGGCATTCAACAGGCAGCAAACACCGTCCACTGATACCTGGTTGTTACTGGCACTGAGAAAGAAAACAACCAAACAAGCAGATGATTATCTACTGAAAAGTGTATGTGCAATAATAGAACCTCAAGGAAGTCATCAGAGGGGCCCGACCTCATTGCAGGGGAGGGGCACAATGAACTTTCTAACATATTTAATTTTTTTAATTGTTAGGCTGAAAATAGCTGCAGCCAGTAATCTTGGTGATAAGGCATCTGATGCCAAACACCTGTATTTTGAAAGGATGAGCCTCAGCTTTTGAATGCAATGACAGAAGCATGTGAGCTACGTAAGATTTCACTTTGGCTGATCCTCTGTACAGAGGTGCGTCTCACTCCAAAAGAGGTGGGGCCGGTTTCCTCCTGACTCAATACATCACCCAGACTCAGGGTTAGGACAGGAATCCTTCCAGTTACTATGCACAATAGCTGGCCTCTTAATCACAGGGGCTGTGTCTAGACTGGCCAGTTTTTCCGGAAAATCAGCCGCTTTTCGGGAAAAACTTGCCAGCTGTCTACACTGGCTGCTTGAATTTCCGCAAAAGTACTGACTTCCTATTGTAAGAAATCAGTGCTTTTTGCGGAAATACTATGCTGCTCCCGTTCAGGCAAAAGTCCCTTTTGCGCAAAACTTTTGCGCAAAGGGCCAGTGTAGACAGCTGAGATTTGTTTTCCAAAAAAGCCCCGATCGCGAAAATGGCGATCGGGCTTTTTTATAAGCAGCGTCTAGATTGGCCACGGACACTTTTCCGCAAAAAGCGCTTTTGCGGAAAAGCGTCCATGCCAATCTAGACGATCTTTTCCGAAAATGCTTTTAATGGAAAAGTTTTCCGTTAAAAGCATTTCCGGAAAATCATGCCAGTCTAGACGTAGCCAGGGTGAGTTGAAGGGTGTAAGGCAATACTTACTCCAACTGCTTAGAAATACACATGTTGGGCAGACTCTCTGCCAGCTCTCTGAAGCCTTCATCACCAAGTTGGTTACCTGATAAACTGAGAGATTTTCCATTAAAGAGGTTCATTTCGAACAGTGTAAATGACACCAAGAATCTCATCCTCCTACTCCATGATTCTCCTCTTGTTGCTTTTATTTCTTGGCCTCCTTTCCTCTCCTGTACCTAATTCCCCTGTTTAGTCCCTGTAGAACTGTGCAAATGGACTTTTTGGGTTGACTGGCAATTCTGAAAAAAAAATAGTTGCAGGACGAACCAAACCTTTTTTTTTTAATGTTGGCAAAAAGATACTCTGGTTAGGTCAAATGAAACATTTCCGTTTGACCGCTCTGACTGATTTTTTAAAGTAAAATGAAAAGGAAATTTTGAAACAAAAAGTCATTTCAAACCAAGAACTCAAAATATTTTGCTCTGAAAACTTTGAAACAGAATGTTTTCATTTTTTTAGATTTTTTTTTAACTGAAACAATTTCATAGAATCATAAAAGATTAGGGTTGGAAGAGACCTCAAGAGGTCATTGCGTGCAACTCCCTGCTCAAAACAGGACCAACCCCAACTAAATCCCCCCAGCTAGGGCTTTGTCAAGCCTGGTCAAGGGTATGTCTACACAGCGGCATTATTTCAAAATATCTAGCATTATTTTGAAATAACTTAATCCACACCTACACAGCAGGCAGTTATTTTGAAATACTGTCAAGCTGGAGGACTTCTTACTCCAACTCCTGTAACCCTCATTGTACGAGGAGTAAGGGAAGTCAGAGGAAGAGCGCTCTATTTCAAAATAAGTGCTGTGTAGATGCTCCCAATTTCTAAATAAACTGTTTTGAAATAAGCTATGCAACTGACATAGCTCAATTTGCATAGCTTATTTTGAGTTAAGCCCTGCTGTGTAGACACACCCTAAAATGGAGATTGCACCCCCTCCCTAAGCAACCCATTCCAGTGCTTCACCACCCTCCTAGTGACATAGTTTTTCCTAATAGCCAACCTAGACCTCCCCCACTGCAGCTTGAGACCAATCAGAGCAGACGGTCACAATGGATTCTTCTGGTTTGATAATCTCTGACTCTGTCAAGGCTACTCCCAGGGCCCTGGCACCCACCTCTGCCCCAGGGGCATGGCCAACCATGCTATTTAAAATAGGCGCCTGCCTACATTCCGCACAGTCATAATTAGGGGTTTAGGCACCCAGCTCCCACTGCCTCTCACTGAAAATCCCAGCATGTCTAATCTCAGCACAACATGCGGCTCCCCCTGAGGTGAGGATCTTGCATTAAGTTGGTGATTTGACATATTTCTCCTTCTCCCATTCACCTGAGGCAAGATCAACATTAGAAGGAAAGTTAGAAGGAAATGGGATCTGTCCCGGTGCACTTACTCCACTTCTGAGAGGTGGGGGCAGCCCCTGAGAAGAGCAGCAATCTCGACTGCATGCTGTAAACGAAGGCCGCAATCCTGTAAGCTACGAAGAGGAAGATTAGGTTAAATGAGCAGAGTGGAGACAGACAGCTGATACTAGACTGCAGACTGTTCAACGGACAGGTTGAGCATCGCTCTTGAGATTTAGTGGGAATTCACCTTTTGGCTAAATGCAGAGAGGACCAATGGATAGGAGTAGATTGTGAGTCATCATAGCTGGATTCTGTTTCTGGCTCTGCCACTGACGGGGTCTGGGTGACCTTGGGCGAATCACTTCGGCCCTCTTGCCTCAGTTTCTCTAGTTGTAAAATGAAGGTAGTAATTTGTATGGTGCTCTGAGAGCCTCCTTTGACAAGTGCTATGAGAGTACAAAGTTTTATTGCATAGTAAAGACTCACCACCTGCCCTACAAGCAAGGTGAGCATGATCATTCCCATTTTACAAGTGGGGAAACTGAGGCATGGAACAACACTAAGGGTGTGTCTACACAGCAGGGCTTACCTTGAAATAAGCTATGCAAATTGAGCTACATCAATTGTGTAGCTGATTTAGAAATTGGGAGTGTCTACACTGCACTTATTTCAAAATAGAGCGCTCTTCCTCCAACTTCCCTTATTCCTTGTACAATGAGGGTTACAGGAGTTGGAGTAAGAAGTCCTCCAACTTGACAGTATTTCGACAGTATTTCAAAATCACTGCTAGCTGTGTAGACTCAGACTAAATTATTTCAGAATAGCGCTAGTTATTTTGAAATAATGTTGCTGTGTAGACGTACCCTAATTTTTAGGTTGTGAGACAAGGCCTTTACTTCTATCATGTTTAAATTTGCTTCCTTTTCAACTTCATTCTACCTGCCTGTGTTCTTGTATTAGGAGAAAAGTGACTTCTTTCTGAATCCCAGGGAGGAGGCCGTGAAGAGAGTAGGTAGCTGTTTGCTTTACAAGCCACACTGAGAGGGGGTAGCAGTAGAAGAGATCAAATCAGATTTTACATAAGAATATAAGAACATAAGCTATACTGGGTCAGACCAATGGTTCATCCAGCCCAGTATCCTGTCTGCCAATAGTGGCCAATACCAGATGCCCCAGAGGGATGGGACACAACAGGTAATCCTCAAGTGATCCCTCCCCTGTCACCCACTTCCGGAGAAACACCATTCCTACCCATCCTGGCTAATAGTCATTGATGGACCTAACCTCCATGAATCTATCCAGCTCTTTCTTGAACCCTGTTAAAGTCCTAGCCTTTACCATATCCTCTGGCAAGGAGTTCCACAGGTTGATTGTGTGCTGAGTGAAGAAAAACTTCCTTCTGTTTGTTTTAAACCTGCTGCCTATTACTTTCATTTGGTGACCCGTAGTTCTTATATTGTGGGAATATGTAAATATCTTTTCCTTATTCACTTTTTCCACACCAGTCACAATTTTACAGACCTCTATCATATCCCCCCCTTTGTCTCCTCTTTTCTAAGATGAGAAGTCCAAGTTTTTTTAATCTTTCTTCATATGGGATCCGTTCCAGACCCCTAAATCATTTCTGTTGCCCTTTTCTGAACCTTTTCCAATGCCAATATATTTTTTTTGAGATGAGGCAACCACATCTGTACGCAGTATTCAGGATGTGGGCATACCATGGCTTTATATAGAGGCATTAAGATATTTTCTGTCTTATTCGCTACTCCTTTTTAATGATTCCTAACATTCTATTTGCTTTTTTGACTGCTGCTGCACATTGAGTGGATGTTTTCAGAGAACTATCCACAATGACTCCAAGATCTCTCTCTTGAGTAGCTGTACCTAAATTAGTCCCCATTATATTGTACGTGTAGTTGGGATTATTTTTTCCAGTGTTCATTACTTTACATTTATCAACATTAAATTTCATTTGCCATTTTGTTCCCAATACTTAGTTAGTTTTTTTGATCAAAACAAAATGTTTTCTTGGAACAAAACCTTTGTTTTCAGCAGATGAAGCAGGGGTAGCTTAGATCTCTAGACTGTGATTTTGGCAGCAACTGTCTCCTCTAGGTAGATTTATGGTGCCCAGCATATGGGGCCCTGATCGTAACTGGGGCTTTGGGGGGCTACCAGAATATAACTATTTAATTATACTAAACCTGAGGATGAGAAAGGGTGACAGCTAGGAATGCTCAGCTATTACGGTGATGAGTGTGGTGTAAGAACCTTGTATAGGATTGAATAGACAAAGTGTCCAATCCATCTTTATACTATTTATTATCTTTACCACCTGATACCAGCCACAATGACCCAAGGGCTCTACAAGTCCAATGCCTGCCATCACATGGCTGGTTGTTTTCCAGTGCTCACACACCTCTCCCACCACAAGTGCAGTCTCTTCTGGCTAACGGATGGCATGACACCATATGACAGACCAATAGGACATTGTAGAATCCCAGTTCACTGTAATGGCTTGGTGTCACTGGTTTGGACAACCTGGGATTTTTATATTTTAACTACTCACCCAACTCCATTTCACACAGGTTTTAAGGAATAATCAAACAACAAACCCTCCCGCAGAAATGATTGGCACGATAGCTACTTTGCCTTTCTGTGGAGCCTGTTCTCTGAGGATCTCAATTAACTCATGGAAACTCAGTTATATTTCTGTGAACAGGAAGATGCAATTAAATGAGCTGAATAGGGACAGAACACAACAGGGGGCTGGCACTTCTAGCACCCATTCCCCTTGAGATCCATAGAGAATCCCCCTATTGAATGAATATGAAAAGGCAAAGGAGGCCAGGGGAAAGGTTATCAGCTTGTCAGTCAGGTGCGTCTAGACTGCAGGGTTTTTTGGAAAAACAGCCATTAAAAAAAAAAAAAAACCTTCACTTACGTCCACACTGCTATTGCATTCTTTCGAAAGAAAATTGAAAGAACGCAGAGGTTTTTCTGACGGCAGTAAACATTCAATGAGGAAGAAGCCTTTTTCCAAAAAAGCTTTTTTGGAAAAAGGTGTATGTGGATGCAGAAGAGGGAGTTTTTTCGAAAGAAGAGGCCTCCAGGAAAAAGCACAGGTGTCCTGGTGGCCACACCATCCATAGTAATCACAGCTTAAATGTGAGATAGCGTCCATACAGTGTAGACGCTATCTGTCGAAAAAGCAGATCGTTTTTTTGATGAGCTTTGGCAGTGTGGATGCTCTCTTTCGGAAGAAGTTTTTTTGAAAGATCTCTTCCGGAAAAGCTTCTTCCGAAAGAAGGCTGCAGTCTAGACGTACCCTCAGAGGTTTTATTTTTACCTCTGTCTCTGACAGCTGTGTGACCATGGGCATGTCACTTGACATTTCTATGCCTGAGTTTTTCTACATAATGAGAATACTTTTGAACAAATCTTTGAGATTCTTAGGCTACATCTAGACTGCAGGCTTCTTTCGGAAGAAGCTTTTCCAAAAGAGATCTTCCAAAAAAACTTCTTCCGAAAGTGAGCATACACACTGCGTAAGTGCATCGAAAAAGCAATTTGCTTTTTCGACAGCGTCCACGCTGAATGGACGCTATCTCACATGTAAGCTGTGATTACTATGGGCGGAGTGGCCACCAGAGTGGCTTTCCTCTTCTTTCGAAAGAACTCCCTCTTCCCCGTCCACACACGCCTTTTTCCGAAAGAGCTCTTTTGGAAAAAGGCTTCTTCCTCGTAGAAAGAGGTTCACCAATGTCAGAAAAAACCCTCTGTTCTTTCAATTTTCTTTCAAAAGAACGCAATTGCAGTGTGGACATAAGTGAAGCTGTTTCAGAAAATGGCCGTTTTTCTGAAAAAATCTCTGTAGTGTAGACATATCTTTACAGGAAAAGTGCTATGGAAATGCAAGGTACTATTTAATAATTAAGTCACACAATTCTTCCTATGATGTAGGAATTCATTAGCATGCCCATTTTACAAATATATAAGTTGGGAGAAAAAGTATGTCCTTCCATCTGTTTTAAATTTTCTTTCAGCTTCATTCAATGAAAGATGTAAGACTGACTGTAAAATGGATAGAAAGCTGGCTAGACTGTCAGGCCCAACAGGTAGTGATCAATGGCTCGATATCAGGTTTGCGGTCGGTTTCTGGCAGAGTGCCCCAAGGATCTGTTCTAGGACCGGTTATGTTCAACATCTTTATTAAAGACCTGGATGAGGGGATGGATTGCACCCTCAGCAAGTTCGCAGATGACACTAAGCTAAGGGGAGAGGTAGATATGCTGGAGGGCAGGGATAGGGTCCAGAGTGATCTGGACAGATTAGAGTATTGGGCCAAAAGAAATCTGATGAGGTTCAACAAGGACAAGTGTAGAGTCCTGCACTTGGGACGGACAATCCCAAACATTGTTACAGGCTGGGGACCAAATGGCTAGGTAGCAGTTCTGTAGAAAAGGACCTGGCGATTACAGTGGATGAGAAGCTGGATATAAGTCAACAGTGTTCCCTTGTAGCCAAGAGGGCTAATGGCATATTAGGGTGCATTAGGAGGAGCATTGCCAGCAGATCCAGAGAAGTAATTATTCCCCTTTATTTGGCTCTGATGAGGCCACATCTGGAGTACTGTGTCTAGTTCTGGCCCCCCTCCTCCACTATAGAAAGGATGTGGATGCATTGGAGAGGGTCCAGCGGAGGGCGACCAAAATGATTAGGGGGTTGGAGCGCATGACCTATGAGGAGAGACTGAGGGATTTGGGTTTGTTTAGTCTGCAGAAGAGAAAGTGAGGGGAGATTTGATAGCAGCCTTCAACTTCCTGAAGGGAAGTTCCAAAGAGGATGGAGAGAGGCTGTTCACAGTAATGACAGATGGCAGAAGAAGGAGCAATGGTCTCAAGTTACAGTGGGGGAGATCTAGATTGGCTATTAGGAAAAACTATTTAACTAGGAGGGTGGTGAAGCACTGGAATGGGTTACCTAGGGAGGTGGTGAGTATCAGAGGGGTAGCCGTGTTAGTCTGGATCTGCAAAAGCGACAAGGAGTCCTGTAGCACCTTATGGACTAACAGATGTATTGGAGCATAAGCTTTCATGGGCAAAGACCCACTTCGTCAGATGCATGTAGTGGAAATATCCAGTGGCAGGTATAAATATGCAGGCCAGAATCAGGCTATAGATAACGAGGTTAATTCAATCAGGGAGGACGAGGCCCTCATGTTCATGTTGCAGATGAACTGTAGCTCAGCAGCTTCTCTTTGAAGTCTGGTCTTGAAGTTTTTTTGCTGCAGGATGGGTACCTTTAAATCTGCTATTGTGTGTCCAGGGAGACTGAAGTGTTCTCCTACAGGTTTTTGTATATTGCCATTCCTGATATCTGATTTGTGTCCATTTATTCTTTTATGTCCAGTTTGGCCGATGTATATAGCAGAGGGGCATTGTTGGCACATGATGGCGTATATTACATTGGTAGATGTGCAGGTGACTGAACCCTTGATGGTGTGGCTGATCTGGTTAGGTCCTGTGATGGTGTGGCTGGTGTAGATATGTGGGCAGAGTTGGCAACGAGGTTTGTTGCAGGGATTGGTTCCTGAGTTAGAGTTACTGTGGTGCGGTGTATAGCTGCTGGTGAGAATATGCTTCAGGTTGGTGGGTTGTCTGTGGGCGAGGACTGGCCTGTCTCCCAAGGTCTGTGAAAGTGAGAGATCATTGTCCAGGATGGGTTGTAGATCACTGATGATGCGTTGGAGAGGTTTTAGCTGAAGACTGTAGGTGATGGCCAGTGGTGTTCTGTTGGTTTCTTTCTTGGGCTTGTCCCACAGCAGGAGGCTTCTGGGTACAGATCTAAAGGTAGCCATCCTGCAGCAAAAAACCTTCAAGACCAGACTTCAAAGAGAAACTGCTGAGCTACAATTCATCTGCAAGTTTGACACCATCAGCTCAGGATTAAACAAAGACTGTGAATGGCTAGCCAACTACAAAAGCAGCTTCTCCTCTCTTGGTATTCACACCTCCAGATCAGCTGCTAGAAGTGGGCCTCATCCTCCATGATTGAATTAACCTTGTTACCTCTAGCCTTATTCTGGCCTGCATATTTATATCTGCCTCTGGATATTTCCACTACATGCATCTGATAAAGTGGGTCTTTGCCCACGAAAGCTTATGCTCCAATACATCTGTTAGTCTATAACAGTGGTCCCCAACCTTTTGGGGCTGCTGGGCGCCCAGGGGCAGGGCTGCTCACGCACCGCGCGTCTGGGGGGCAGGGCTGCTCACGCACCGCGCGTCCGGGGCCGCGCATGCGCCATGCGCCTGGGGCCGGCACCACTCATGTGCCGCGCGCCTGGGGCAGGGACCGCCCATGCGCCGCACGCCTGGGGCAGGGGCCAGCCCAGATCATTCAGCAGGTGCACATAAATGCTCTGGCGGGCGCCGCGGGCACCATGTTGGGGACCACTGGTCTATAAGGTGTTACAGGACTCCTTGTCGCTTTTAGGGAGGTGATGGAATCTCCATCCCTAGAGGTTTTTAAGTCTCAGCTTGACAAAGCCCTGGCTGGGTTGATTTAGTTGGGATTGGTCCTGCCTTGGGAAGGGGGCTGGACTTGATGACCTCCTGAGGTCTCTGCCAGCTCTAGGATTCTATGAAAGTCCCCTTGCCCTGGAAATATGAAAGTGTGAACATAAGTGCCTGATCCACATTTTCTGGGCCATCTATTCCTCTGTGTATCTTTATCATCCAACACCAGCCAACTCTGCGAGTCCATCTCACATCAGGCTCTGTCTTGCCACAAGTGCAGGCTCTGCTGAGCCAGGGTCACAGTGTGATAAACTCTCTTCCCCGTGATAACATGACATCACAACCGGAACACTGTAAGGCCATGTCAGCTGAGCTCAGCTCACAGGAACTTGGGGTCACTGGTTTAGACAGGCCAGGATTTTTGTATTTTAACCCCTTACGCAGCTCTACCTCTAACAGACCATAAAGAATAATAAAAGAATAAACTTCATGTATGTCCTGTTTAATAACAATTAGAATACTGAGAGCTTTTCATACACAGATCTCCAAGTGCTTTACAAAGGCCATCAAACATTGACATGACTATTACTTTGCCCTTGCATGAAATCTGTCAGCTGAGGACCTCAGTCAACCCCTGGACACCTGGGGTACGTCTAGACTACATGCCTCTGGCAACAGAGGCATGTAGATTAGGCTACCCGGCATAGGAAAATGAAGCGGCGATTTAAATAATCGCCCTTCATTTAAATTTAAATAGCTGCCGCACTGAGCGATCAGCTGTTTGTCGGCTCAGCGCGGTAGTCTGGACGCTCCGCGGTCAACATCAAAGGCATTTGTCGACCTCCCAGGTATGCCTCCTGGGATGAGGTTTACCTGGGAGGTCAACAAATGCCTTTGATGTCGACCATGGAGCATTCAGACTACCGCGCTGAGCTGACAAACAGCTGGTCGGCTCAGAGCGGCAGCCATTTAAATTTAAATGAAGGGGCGATTATTTAAATCGCCGCTTCATTTTCCTATGCCGGGTAGCCTAATCTACATGCCTCTGTCGCCAGAGGCATGTAGTCTAGAGGTACCCCTACTTACCTTGCTAAGAACAGAAAGATTGGATTAAATGACCAGAAACACAAACAGAACAGAGCACTCTCTCTCTCTCAATGGGCACTATCATTAGGAATTAGCCCTCTCTCCATCCATAGGGAATTTATGTTTGGAATAGGGCAGCTGGGCAGAGGGGTTCAGTGGGTGGAATAGAGGATGGAGAAAGGAGATGGGTTATTTTTCTCCCGATGAAATGGGCGTAGTTCTTCTGTATAGCCAATCTGCATTTTGTAACACCCCTGCCCCCTGGATTTAATTGCTGATGAAACTTAATAGCAATGAACTTGGCAGGTCATGGTCCCCCTACTGTAGTATCCGATCTCAGGTAATGGCCAGCACTAGATCCTACAGATAAAGTGGCAAGAAACTACAAAGTAGGTCGTCATGCAATAGCCAACATCTAAGGAAATTTTCTTCATAACCTCTTCAGTTAGAGGCTGGGTTTTGCCTTGCTGCAGGAGGGCTTTCCTCCCTTCCACAATGCTTGTTTAAAAACATCCTTACTGTTGTAAATCCAGATCCTGATAAATACCCAATCCACTCCTGCTAAGCTCTTGTCCTCAGTTATATCTAGTGGCAGGGAATTCCACAGGCTGATTATGTGCTGTGTTAAAGAGTCTTTCCTTTCCTTAGGTTAAATTTTCCTGCTATTCAAGGAACATCCCCTTGTTCTTGTATTGTGAAAAAGGGAAGAAAGTAATCCCCACACTACCTACCTTCTCTCCACATGCCATCCATTATCCTGTGCCCCTTTACCATCTTATGCCAGCCGTGATGGTCCCAGTGCTCTGTGACTCCATCTCCCATCATCATGGGGAGGTGAAGGGAAGAAAGCAGGCTCCTCCCAATGCACACAGCCCTTTCCAGCCACAAGTGCAGGCTCTGCTAGGCTGGTGTCATTGCATGATGACATGGTGATGCAAACTTTTCCATGACAACTTATGATGTCACAATGGAAAACTGTCAGACCATATCTGCTGAGCCCAACTCCCAGTAACCTGGGGTCCTCACTTGGACAGGCTGGGATACTTTAAATTTCTAATAATTTATCCAGCGTTATAGCAATATGCACTGTCTTTAATGACAACGGTGGTGGTTACTTTACCCATCTATGGAACATATCATGTAAGGAGCTCTATTTTCCCATAGACATTTCAATATTTTAATTTTACCGTAACGTCAAAGTTCTTATTTGAGCAGCATTTTCCTCTTTGTTTTCTCTTCTCCTCAACTTTGGTGATCTGCAGAGAAACAAAACATTTACCAGCCTTTGAAAGGCCAGCATGAGACATTTCGGCCATTGAATGTTTTCCAGCTGCACTATACTATACTGTATGTGCAGGGAAGGAATAAAGCTTTGCTGGAAGAAGTCACTGTAGGTACATTTACAGAGTCCCAGCTTGGGTAGGAGAACTTGTGCTAGCTTTGATTGAGCTAGTGTGTTACCAGCAGTATGGCTGCAGTAGCACAGGCAGTGGGATGGCCTAGCTGCTCTGAACGCATACTCACAATCCCAAACAGGCTTGCCACCCACCGCCCCCACCATCGTGGCTACAGTGTTCTTTTTAGCATGCTAGCACAATCACAGCTAATGCATGTGTATCTACCTCAGCTGCCATGTAGGGGTAGCTTGAGTCTTTTCCAAGATTCAGTTCTTTGGCCCAGAGAATGGGTGAATGATAGTCAGGAGGCTACGCCTATGTCCATACTACAGCCCAGATCTACACTCTAAGGGTATGTCTACACTAGCCCCCTAGTTCGAACTAGGGAGGCTAATGTAGGCATTCGAGTTACAAATCAAGCCGGGATTTAAATATCCGCGCCAGTTGCATCTTCTCAGTCACCATTTTTGAAATTTACAAGTCGGACTAACTGCCCAGGTCTACGGCAGGGACCCAGTAGTTTGAAATAAAGCCCTAGTTCAAACTACCTGTTAAACCTCATTCCAGGAGGAATAACAGGTAGTTTGAACTAGGCTTTATTTCAACTAGCGGTCCCCTGCCGTGTAGACGCTGTGAGCAGTTAGTCTGGACTTGTACATTTCAAAAATGGCGATCGACGGAAGATGCAAATCAAGTGCGGGATATTTAAATCCCGGGCTTGATTTGCAACTTTGAAAGCCTACATTAGCCTCCCTAGTTCGAACTAGGGGGCTAGTGTAGACATACCCTAAGATAGATCCACCAGCAGTCAATTTAGCAGGACTAGTTAAGATTCACCAAATCAACTGCAGATCACTTTGCAGTCGACCCCTCTGCCCGACCCCGGATTAGAAGAGTGAGAGAAGTCAATAGGAGAGTTTCTCCCATCAACCCCCCTCAGTATAGACCCTACATTAACATGACCTAAAGTACATTATTCACATAACTAGAACTGTGTATCTTAGGCTGACTTTCTGTGACAGTGTAGATAGAGCACAAAGATTGCTCACTTCATACAAAAATGTTCAAGTATATACCACAACATGTGGCAAAAGGTTCAGCTGATCATCTAAGAGAAAAAACAAGTACGCATGTTTTGCTTGGTCTTTATTTACCTAGAGCTAAATCCATGCTGTCCCCTCACATAGGCAGAGGCATAAAAGAGGAAACCAAGAAAGGTATCAGAAGTATTTCAGCCCTTTTATGTCCTCATCTCCTAAAAACAAAATCAATGTGGCCATGATTTAGAACTGCCTTGCAACCTGTACTGACATTTATTCCCACACAAATGTTACCATTCTGGATTAACAGAGCTTTATATTCGCTTTTAGGGTGCATCTACACTGCACCCTAAACTCTAAGATATGCAATTTGCGCCATGCAAATTGTGTATCTTACTTCAAATCTATTTCAAAATTGCTTATTTTGAAATCTGGCATCTCTACACAGCGCCAAATTTTGAAATAATGCGCTATTTCAAGCCATCCCTTATCCCTCGTGCAATGAGGTTTACCGGGATGGTGTTATTTCGAAAAATATTTCAAAATAACGGGTGGCTTGTGTAGATGCAGGATAGCTACATTGGGATACCTCTGGTATCCCAAAATAGCTGTACAATGTAGACGTACCCTTAAACAGGTGCAAGTAAGGGAGTTATGTCCCATTTCTGGAGCCAGCAGTCACCAGTGTTCATGGTAGAAATGACTCTATTTTTTTAATCAGAATTCCCTTAACTACTCACTACTTCTACAGCAGTTTCTCACCTTGGAATTCTTTTAGACTGTCCAGAAAAATATATCATGACAGTGTCCTTCCTGCAAGCAAGAGACAACACACTATTAGGTTGAATGCTACAGGATCAAACTGCATATGCAGAAATACTCCGTAGGGACCTGATCCTTCTTTCATTGAAATGGATGGCAAAGCTCCCACTGAATCAAGTCTGCTGCTCTCAGAGCTCTGAAGCTTAAGAAACAAAAGGGAACATTACAGTGGTTGTTAGTCAAAAAACCCATTGGTCTCAGCAAAGCTGGCTGGAAGCTTGAGCAAATTGCTTCTTGGGGTTCCCCTTCTCTATATGTCTCTCTCATGAAAACACAAGATCATTCCACTGATTGATCCAAAATGTCTCAATTTACTGCAGTAATCTGGCCCTTTGCTCCAGCTATGGTATGGCTTGTTTTAACAAAGGCAACAAAACAACATAGTTAAGTAAAAAAAAATGCTCTTATGCAAGATACATATAATGATTCAATATCACATGTGTACCTCATGGAAAATTTGGAAAAAAGCAAACTGGACTTCACTGGAGTTGTACTAAGGATTAATCTTGCTCCTGGAATTTATGCACAGATGTAAATCAGCTGTAAGATACGTAAGTCAATTCTCCACTTTAACCAGTATCTTGGACAGAGGATAGTATCAAAATCTTTATTCAAAGATATATAAACTGATGATTTTCACTGGTTTATCATTCGTTTGCACTGACAAGGAATCTCACACAGTGTAGATGTTGCATGTTTTAAAAACAGAGTTTAAAATTAGATTACTTATAAAGTTTACACTGCAAAACCAATGTGCGAAATGAACATGTAAAAATCAAAGTCTCAATAATGCCATATTGTAATGTAACTGAGAGTCCATCTCCATCTTTCAACTAGTCAAGAAGGGGAGAGAGTTGAACTCAATTTGCACCAATCTTTATTAGGGAGCAATTCTACTGAAAAGAAAAGTCAGTTTTTAAAGTCAACAGATAGAGAAATAAAGTCTATATTTTCATAGCATGTATTACCAGTACCTTATATGTAGTTCAGTAACATTTGGACAAGTAGTGGCTCCCTTCGCCAAAGAAAGAACAGACTTCACAGAAATATCGTTATGGCTTAAGCTGTGAATAAAAGTCAGAAGATCACAATGTCAGCTGCTTGGATTTGATGATACGTCTCTTTATCTAGTGTACAACCACTGCTTCTCAACACACACACCCCAACAGATTTGATGACAATTTAAAACTACATTGTTTGTTTTTAGCCAGCAGACATTTCAATGTGTTCACAATTCAATTCTATTTTTTGGGGTCTTTCAAATGCAACTGTTGCCCCTAAGTTCAGAATCAGGGACATACTTGGTAGATCTAAACAACAGTAAAACAGTTATTCACCATTTTCTGCTAAACAAAACACATACTAATAATATAGATGATACAACTGCACTATCATAGCTATTTATGATGAAATATTTAACGCACACAAAACATTCTTCATAGTCTGTTGCAGCACAACAACAGATGTAAATACAGCACTTTAAAGGAATATAGACAAGACAAAAAACCTGTGCTTAAAAAAATCTAACTTCTATTATGAGTAAAACTCAAAGGATTTTTCAACACTCTCATTTACTATATTTACACTGTTTATTTAATTTTTGGACTTCACTCAACTTAGAAGTCCAAAAATTCTTGCAAACACTTTTGCATGGGCATAAATTGACTCTGACTGACATCAGTGGAACGGCTCATGAGTAAAGTTATGCACATGTATAAGAATTTGAAGGAATGGACTCTGTAATTAGACTGGTCTATTTGGTAAATTTCACTCTCTTTTTTTCAGTTGAAAACCTATTTCTATTCCATACTAGTTTCCAATTTCCAGACGGCAGAGGAATATTCAATTCCAATTCTTCTTCCCATCCTACATCTGCATACACAACTGCATCTCAAGAAGACATTTCTATCATATTAGGTGTAATAAAACCTTGAGCCTGGGGATTGTTTTCTTTTTTAATGAACTCTAATTTCATAGATTCCTAGATATTAAATCCAGGGGGGACTATTAAATTATCTCCATCAAATTTCATCCTGTTACTCCTATTTTGAGCCCAAAAGCTATATGTGCTTAGCTAAAGCAGATCTTCCAAGAAGATAACCAGTTCTGATCGGAAGACTTCAAAAGGTGAAGAATCCACCGTTTCCTTTGGTAGTCTATTCTAATGATTTGTTAAATGGGCCTTGGACATTGATTGTGGCTTGGCCTTTCCTGTTCTCCAGTGGCACACAACAGTTAAGTCTCCCAAAGAGTAAAATGGTTTGAAGTCACTGGACTCCATGCATGAGTTTTGATGATCTGTGGTCCAGCCTTTTCAGTGCTGTGGGCCAAACTGTTAGTTTTGAGGCACCTCCATGAGGAATACATACTCTACAAAATGGCCTCACATGTATGATAATTTGAAAGTCCCACTGTGCAGGGAACACAGTTTTGCTCTAAAATGCTGTCTTTCATGTAGCATGACCTCACACAATTCATGCAGGGTCTTTCCAGACACAAGACACATTTTGTAGAGCAGGTCTACTTGGATGGGAGCAGACATGTTTTGGGGCTGGACAAAATCATCCCACAGGTCAGATCCAGTCCAGGAGCTGCAAGTTGGACCACCTACCTCACTACTAAAAATGAGTGTCCCTTGCTCACCCAGGGACTGCCGGCCTTACTCCCCAACCTGCTGTTGACCCTAACCTAACTTGACCCTTCAATGGGATACTTTGCTTCTTTGGAGTTGACATTTTAAATGGGCTTAAGTCATTAAATCTCTTACTTACTCAATCATCTTTAGCTTTTCCACATTGGAAAACATTTCAGTGATCTTCGCTATTTCTTGGTCCTTCAGTCGATTGTCCTGGAAGCTGCAAATCAGTTTGCCTGATTAGTATTCTCCCCACAAAATTCTCAGCTGATTTGAAAAGCATCACTCAGCCCACTAACATGGGTCACTTACTTTATTTCTTCAAGTTGAAGACAGTTTGAAAAAACCTGTGTCAGGTCAGTCAGCCCCACAACAGTGATATTCCCACCAGTTAGCCTGAAAACCACAAAGCAGATGGAAAATGGCATATCAGTACAAATCCGCCAGACTCGTGGCAGAAACGGTCTTTGGGGTGTTGCTGGGTTCCATGTCCAGCATGTGACCAGGAGGAAGGTGCAGAGGCATTTGGCCTGATTCTGCTTTCAGTCAATGGAAGTTACGCCCTAGGGACAAGGGGCAGAACTGGGCTCCAGCACCAATCACTTTGCGGGGCATCCATCACAGCTTGTAGGAATTTGAATTCCAGACATTCAATTTTCCCCTTCCAGTCTCTTAACTTGCAAGGAAAAGCTGCAGGAAGTAGAGAAGAAAATACACCCCACACTGCTTCCAAGAGTTCAACACAGCCAAAATGGAGTTCATCTTTCCCACAGTAAGCCCTCCCCACACGCACCTTTCTCCACCACCATGGACAGCATCCTCCGTGTCACTCAGCCCCATAACTAAGGCTAAGATTTAGACAGGAGTATTTTCTGTAAAAGCCATGGACAGGTCACAGGCAATAAACAAACATTCATGGCCAGTGTCCTGTCCGTGACTTCTACCAAAAATACCCCAGGCTAAATCTCTGCTTCTGGGGCTCTGCTGCTCTGGGGGTCCCCTGCTACCATGCTGGGGGCTGACTGGCCCTCGCTGCTGTTCCCCAGGGACTGGATGGCCTCTAGGTGCCCCTGGGGCCTTTGCTCCAGCCACCCCAGGACTCAGTTAGTCCCCAGAGCATCACCAGAGCAGGCCAGCCAGTGTTCAAGGTGAGTCCCAAGAAGGGTGTGCCAACAGTTAAGGCCTAACTTGTCTTACACTAGATGTGTTACACAATGAGACAGGAAAATCCCAGTCTCCGCTGTAAGAACTTAAAAGCTGATGCCTCATTCTCTTATGGGATAGTAAGAGAGGATGACTCTCCTTTTGGTTGGACATTTTGAATTGTCAGAAGAAGTATGAGTCACCATCTGATTGCTCCATGCCAGAACCTCCAAAAAAAGGATCCAAGCTGGGCCAGTCAGCAGAAATATTGGTGTCCTTCAGAACACCATTTTTCAAAAGCCAAAGACACCTGGAAGGTAGAAGACCGAGTTCCTGTGCCAGCAATCTGGGAGTCCCTTTGGTGACACCAAATACCTATTTCAGACAGACCACCTTTAACTGTCTCTTTCTATTTTCCAGCAATTCAGGTTGCCTGAGAGCACACTGGGAGATAGCCATGCCCATTCGTCACTCAATATGTGTTTCAGTGTCAAGTAAAAGGTGATGTTCTTTGGGAGAAAAACCCAAATCAGTGAAAACTGAGTACCTAATTAGCAAGGAAGTTTACATGCTTGTGAGTGTGTTTTTAATATTGTCACAAAATTACAGCATGTGTCATGATGTTGCAAAGTAGCTTAAAAACCAAGCAAGTTATTGCTGCTAACCAAGATTGCAGAACTACATATCCACAACAGTTAATGGTAGACTGCCTTCCCAGTTCTAGGTATAAACAAACAGAAAAAGAAACCAGGGTTGAACTCTGTAGATGCTTGCTATGATGATGGAAGTGGGTTTTCAATCACATAATAAATCCACCAGGGGATAAATCCAAAGGGGGACAGCTAGATTGATGGAAGAATTCTTCAGTCAACATAGCATAACCTATACTGGAGCCAAGGTCAACTTCACTACTTCCCTCAGGGGTATGAATTTTTCACACTTCTGAGTGATGTAGCTAGGGCAACCTAAGTTTTAGGTGTAAATCAGGCCTAAGAGTGCAAGCTTCTTATACTGCACTCAGTCTACCAAAAATGTAGGAGTTTATTTTAGGTAGTTAGGAGAGATTGCCAGGTGTGACGTAGTGGAGGTACCTGGCTGGTTTCCATGCTGGCTCTGTGGTAACCCCCACTGGCTGCCATCGGTACCACAGCCCAGAAGGACTGGAGATGAGTCATTATGCAAAGAGGGTCTCTCAACCTGTCTGACCAGCTACCCCCCAAGGAGAGAGACAAAGGAAGGGGAAATGCTGCCTGGCTGGGGCAGGGCTGGAAGAGAGTGGGTTAGTTTCTGTCTGGGATCATGGAGGAACCAGCCTAAGCCAGGGGCTGGGATTTAGGGCCCAATTTCCCCCCATCGCAAGGGGGCTGAGGCATCCTAGACCTGCCCTGTAACCAGATTACATCGGTGCTGTGCTGTGCTGTGCTGTATCCTGGAGAAGGAATAAACTCCCTCCATTCTACGGGCTGGTGGAGTCTGTTCGTGCCATTACGGGGGTGCGGGAGTCAGGGGACCCCAACGCGTCGTCACACCAGGTAAAATAATTAATTAATAGAGAGCAAGGATTTGACTACTATAGGGCCATTGAGACAAATACACCAGGAAATCAATGATACACTGATAATATTTTCATCCTCTGGACAGACAGCTTAAACACAAACAGCTTCAACACAGCTTAACCTATACAAGAAAGATATTAGGGCTGGTCAAATATTTTCCACTGAAGCTTTATTATTTATTTTTTATTAATTATTATCGTTAACATTATTATTTATTTTCAATTTAACTAAACTTTTTGCAGAAAGTGTCTTGAGACTTTCCACAAAAAAAAAAAAAAAAAAAAAAGGTCGTTTGGGGGGAAAGGGGAGGGACAGAAAACCTGAAAACTTGAAAACCAAAAAGCTTTCATCCAAAAATAAAAAAGTGAAAGAAAAAATTTCAAACAGCTCTAATAGATATAAAGGATTATTACACCAGCATAAAGTGGTGATGCATTTTTCTCCTGATATATCCTGGCATTTGGTAGCAGTGCACAGAAGGGATTATATACCATCACATTTCTCATGGATATCTGTATTTTTGCACTGCACTATACAGTACAACAGATTATAGTTTAGACATCACACAGAGCAAGATTTAAAATACACATATGACATAAGATTGGATATTAAGCTGCAAAATCCAAAGGAGAACCCGTTGCTAACCTTCCTATTCAAGACTAGAGCAAAGTAAGAATGATTGAGCCTAATATTAAATGCTTACTCTAGTTTCTTCAGACACGTGATCTTCGGTAAGCTTTTGAAAAGAGCAACTGCAAATTCATCACCATATTTCCTGCTCCTAAAACTAAAACAATAAAAAAGGACTAAAACACAATATAACAAAAACAAAAAAGAATGCTTCAATTTTTCTAACATTATCTATGATCTAGCCACCCTGTTGCATCATTTTTATGTCTAAACATATTCGTTCTTTAGACAGCATTTCAACATAATCAAATGTCCGGGGCGAGGGTGGACTTCATTGGCTTGGTTGTTAAGGCACTACATGCAGTAGCTGTTGCTTAACAGTGGAGACAGTGTAACTGAGGACTCTGCCAGCACTAGGATAAAGTTGAATAAGTCCTTATTTAAGGTCCTGTTCATGATTCCATCAACGAGTGGGGTAAATCTGACTCTTACAAACTGGAAAGGGCTAATGGCTTCTGCCTGTCAAGCTACTGAGGTCAATGGAGTTAGACCAGGGATGAACTTTGTCTGAATGCTTAAAAGCTGATATTGGAGAAATATGCCCTTTACAATATGATAAATTAGTAGCACACAGCAACCCGAAATGCAGGCAATCTTCAAAGTGAACTTAGCACTCACAAAGGTACCAAATTGACTTCTCTGGAAATTCAAGTGCCTACTTGGCCCCCTCCCTCAACCCCTGACCTGGAGATTGTCAAGTACCAGCTTTAGAGATGTGATGGTAGTTCACTCTCTTTGATCTCTTTGCTGAACCTGCCCACTGCAATGGGGGCACTTGTCCGGTAGAAACTAGACTGAGACTAACTCATTTCATCTAAAACATTTAACAGCAATTAGATGGCAGCAAATTTCAGTTGCTAGCAGTGCTGGCTGGCTTTGAACCAGCAATCCAGAGGTGAAATTCTTATGATTTCACTGCCAGATATCTGAGCCCTCCAATGAAAGGTAATTTAGAACCCCCCTTCTCATTAATTTTAGTGATAACTGGGCCCAGAAATCCCTGAAGCATCTTTCAAAATCTCAATCCAAATGTCTATGTCTTTCACTGCATTTCTTACCTCAGGTGTTCGATATTTTTGCAGCTGGCTAGAACTTCCAAACAATCTAATTCCATGGGGCAGCCTGCAAAATCCAATTGAGTCAAATCCCGGCCACAGTTAATGACGAAAACTAAAGCTGAAACATCTAGAGGCGTCAATCTAAAGTTTCTAAATTCATACTTGAAATTTAACTGGCTCCCAACATGCTGGGCTAATTCAAGGTCTTGTGTTTCATAAGTGCAATGGCACAGCTCAATTATTTTGGGCCCAGTTAGATTAGTAGCTGCCAGCTTCCTCAATGACTGCAAGATGGCGGCTTGCTTGTCCTGCACCCAGGCCTGGCTTTGCTCAGATAACATGGTAAGGAACGTCCTACACTCTTTTGACGAGAGGCCTGAGAGAAAGATGTGAAAATTCTCCATGAACTCAGTCCTGGTTTCATTTTTTAAAGTCCACTTTGACTTCAGAGAGAACTTTCTCTTCAGGTAGTTTCCATCAACTGCGCTGTTTATCATCAGACTCAGTGCTGCAAAAAACTCCTGAAGACTCAAGTGCACAAAGGCATGGCCAGCCTCTGGGAGGCTGTCGCTCATCTTCACCTCAAAGACAGTTAGTAACCCATGCAAAGAAGCAAACTCTTTCACATGCTCTGGGATATCATTGACATAAAACACTATCTTCTTCTCTTCCAAGCCTTTCAGTGCAAGGTCACACAGGCCCAAAATGGCCATCCTGTGGAGATTCAGCTGCTTGTCTTCACTCACAGTGTCCTCTGTCTGCTGTTTACTTATAAAGATGAGGAGCATTTTGATATAAAATTGGGTCATGGTCTGAGGAAGCTCCACATTCAGCAAACGATTCCTCAGCAAATATTCCAAACAGACACAGACAATGCAGCACAAGGCAGGGATAAAGCACATGCTCATAAGCTTGCTGTTGTTTTTCAGGTGAGCAATGGCCTGATCTTTGAAGAAATGTTCATGAAAATACTGGCTGGCATACTCTTCAACCCTCTCGTGGTCAAATCCCCAGATTTCTGCCAGTAGATCAGCTCTGCTTAACAGAAAGCCAGGTAGTTTCTTAGGCCGACTGGTGACCAGCACCGTGCACCCAGGCAGAAGTTTTCCAAAACAGAGATTGGCAAACAGCTCAGATATGGACATAGACCTGGGGAGGGCCGGGCTTACACCAGCTGAGGATGGCTGGCTTATGTTCCCCACAAATTCATCCAGCCCATCAAAGATGAACAGCGTGCGCTGGGCATTCTCCACCAGGTGTTGAAACACTGCATCAGGGCTATCTTCTGGCTGGAGGAGCAAGTCAAACAAAAGCTCCTTTAAAGTCAGCTTTCTGCTTATTAGGTTCAGCTGCCTAAACTCAAAGAGAAAAGTAAACAGAAATTGATGCAAGGCTCCTTCTGCCCACTTCTGGCAAAGCCTATGCATCAACATGGTCTTTCCCATACCCGGTTTGCCAAACAAAAGAATAACCCTGGTGGTACCCGAGATAACAACACTTTCAAACAGGTCTGAGACTTTCACAGCCGTGTCCACACATTCCTCTGCGTCCTGCATGCCCACTGAGTCCTCTCTGGGCTTATCTGCTCTCTCCTTTAGTTTGGGAGCTTTACTTTGCCGGACAACTAGATTGATGAAGGCTTGGTTGAAAGCTGGTGGCTGTGCTTGTCCCAGGACAGCTGCTCCTGCTGCTCTCTTATTTCCATACCTTTGGCTTATTGACGCGATGATGAGATGCCGGTACCTTTCAGCTGAATCTGAGCAACGGAGATCAACAGAGAGAGAGAGAGAGAGAGAGAGAGAGAGAGAACAGCTAGAGCAACTTCATAAAAAGTTATATTTGCTGTAATAAACACAGGGAGACCTGGAGCTGTGTCAGTTCAAACAGGATCTGACCTATTGCTTAACCCCTGAAATGGACCCAGACTGTATTGAGAGTTTCATGGTCTGAAATACTTCCACCCTCCCCCACTAGATCTATCTGCAAAGTCCCAGCAATTGTTTACCTATGTAATTTTTTTTAAAAAATTGCAAGCTTCAAATATGCATTTAAACCAATAAGTCAGAGCCAGCCTCCCTACAATCGCAAAGCAGTATATCCAACCTAGCAACCTACCACAAGTATTTAGTAAACAAAGCTGCACGCTCGTGCAACCTTACAGTAACAAACCACTTACGTGCACAATTACACAGCTTTATTTGCCAAGCGGCATATCTTCCATCCTTTGCCTCATGGACCTAGTTCTATGGACTCACACTTCTCCCTCACACACAATGGGGAATAAGACAAGCCATTCCTCCTTCAGGAGGGCAGAGTCCCCTACTGATGACATCTGGGTGTATTTCTCTTTTTTAGCATAGACATCCTAGCTAGTGATGCCTATAGTTAAGGTTGTCTGACACTTCCCATTATAAGACCATGTTTTCAGCCAAACTTTAGCCATTCTGGCTGAAATTTCCCATGCCGGGTACCTGCCTCAGCCATTTCCGTTCAAAAATTCTTGCATCTGTGTCACTGAGAAGCCCTAGTATCGCCGAGCTTTGGAGCAGGAGGAATTGAAAGCCTTTGGGTGGCCTTTTGCTGTGCCTGTAAAAATTGGCCCAACTTTGGCCAAGTTATTAGCATCTGAAAAATCTCAGTTCACACAGGCTGAGCAGAACTTTGTTAGAGTTTGGCAGCTAAATTCTCTAAAGTTTCCATCTTGCACTGAGGACATTCCATCCCCTCACAGAGCAACTGAGCATGCTCCACCCAAGGCTGCAAGGGATGAGCTGGACTTCCTTTGATATTGTTCCTCCTGGTAGCTGATGTAGTGCCAGGCACTGGAACTGAGAGCAACCTGTGTTCTCAGAGCCATCCTTGTTCATGCCCAGGCAGAATGGAGGAAAAGGAAGAGGCAACTGGGCTCAAATGTAGAGAGCTCATGAATGGGGATGGAGGAAGGAAGGAGCTAGAGCCAGTAAGGGAGGAAAGAGGCAGATGTAGAATGGGGCAGAGATGGGGTAGGAGTAGGAGCTGTGGCGGGTCAGGATAACTGCAGGGGTGGGGAAAATGAAGGGTATGTCTACACAGCAAAGTTATTTTGAAATAATACCCATTATTTCAAAATAACTTTCCTAGCATCTACACAGCCAAACCGCTATTTCGAAATTAAATCGAAATAGCGGAGAGCTTATTTCAAATTTGGTAAACCTAATTCCATGAGGAATAACGCCAAATTCAAAATAGCTATTTTGAAATAAGTGCTGTGTAGACACTTACATCGAAATAGGGGGCCTCCAGCCTTCCCAGGGTGCCCTGGTGGCCTCTTCAGCCTCAACCAAGAACACTCCTCTCCCTCCCCACTCCCCGGAGCCCTTAAAGGGGTTGACTCTGGGCACAGTGCCTGTGCCAGCTCCAAGTCTGCCAGCCTAGAGCCAGCAGTCACTGTCCCTGACCACCAAACATGAGCCAGCAAGCCACTGGCAGCCAGCCCTCCACCGCTCCCCAGGAGCAGTCTGCCAGCTCCCAGGAACCTGCCAGGGCCCAGAGAAGGCGGGCGCCTTCCTGGTCCAGGGTGGAGATCATGGACCTTATTCAGGTTTGGGAGGGATGCCCCCAACATCCATGATCTCCGCACTAGACCGAGGAACGCGGCTGTCTATGGCAGGATAGCTGCCAGCCTGGCCACCAAAGGCCACATGCGAACCCAGGAGCAGGTTCGCATGAAAATCAAGTTGGTCCGGCGAGACCCCCGACCCTGAGCCCTGAGCTTCCCCTCCCCTTTCTTCCCCTTGCTTCCCCCCTCCAGCTCCCTCCTCCCAGGTTTCCCCCTCACCTCTCCCATCCTCTCTTCTCCTCTCTCCCACCTCCTTTCCCCAGTCTCACCAGAGTTTCATTCCCCCTCCCCCCCATTTTGTTAAATAAAGAGAGTTTGTGTTCATGAAAATACATGTATTTTATTTGACATCAGGAAGGGGGGCTAGGGAGGGGTAAGTGGAAGGACGTGAGGGAGGAATGAGGCAGTCCCTTTAAGCACAGTCCTCAGACAGCCTCAGGCAGCAGCCACACAAAGTAACTCCTGACCCAGTGCTCTGCGGAACTGGTTCCGGCCGGCCTTAAATGCGATTCAGAGTCTACTCAGTGTGGACATGCTATTTCTAAATGCATTTTGTGTGTAGATGCGTTATTTCGAAATAACTTATTTCGAATTAACTATTTCGAAATAATGCTATAGTGTAGACATACCTGAAGGGAGGAGCAGGCGGCAGAGGAAGGATTTGGGGGCAGAAGCTGGGGTGTGGATAGCCAGGTTCGGGGAGGGAGAAGGGCTGGAGAGAGAGCAGAAGGAGATAGGGAGAAATGGGTGAGGGAGAAGGGGCAGAGTCCATAACTACAGCTCACATGCCTCCAGAACCTGGGATTGAATCCATGACTCCTGAGACTCATTATTGCCTTGCTGTCTAGCACACAGGTGTGAAACATACTGGTAAATGGCGAGGAGTCCTGTGGCACCTTATAGACTAACCGAAGTGTTGGAGCATAAGCTTTCGTGGGCAAAGACCCACTTTGTCAGATGCATGCATCTGACATGCATCTGACAAAGTGGGTCTTTGCCCACGAAAGCTTATGCTCCAACACTTCGGTTAGTCTATAAGGTGCCACAGGACTCCTCGCCGCTTTTGCAGATTCAGACTAACACGGCTACCCCTCTGATACTTGATACTGGTAAATGTGTGTCTCTATCCCCTTCTAGGGGCAGGTCCACATAAAAGATAACAGACTTCTATTGCTACCAGCTACTCCATTAGATTGAATGGTAGAGGACTGTGCCGTGGATCTAAAAATCCCAGCCAGACTGCTGACTGAGATAGTGTGGTTGCACATTATTGAATTTGGTGGTTTTTATTTCAATTTTTAATTTTTATAAAAAGGCCTAGAAATTACATTTTTAAAAAGCTAAGTTAAAAGAATGTTCAGGTTACAAAGTCAAGCTGGGGCCAGAGGTCCCTGGCCGTAGCTGGGTTGGAGCTTCCCAGCCATTGGGGCCAGAACTCCCTGGGCATGTTGCCAACCCCCACTGACACAGGACTCCCAGCTGAGTTGCTGGCCCCCCGTCCCATGCTCCTGCCCCACTGCCAGACCTCCCTGTTCCTGGGCTCTGTGGTCCAGGAACATCTGTGCTCCTGCCAGACAACAGATGTTGCCGGACCAGTGAGTCCCGGTTTAGGGAGGTACAACCTGCATTTAATTACCATCAGAAATCTGGTTCCTCATCTGGGATCGGAGTCCAACCCTTCCAAGCTAAGAGCTGTCCATATCCAGTATTTAGCTTTATACCCATCTCGGTTTCCAAACAACCTCCGGTGCCCAGGGTTTTTCCCTCCCAGTACAGCTCTCCTAGTTCACAAAGTCTTTGATCCTGACCTGCTCAGATATGGCCACTCTGAGGACACTAGTACCTACTGAAAATGCTAGTTAGCTCCCTACAACCCCCGCTCTCTCCAGACTCCTTTGTTGCTTCCTATTGTGCACCTATGGCAGTCAGCTGTAACTTGGCCCTTAATGTTTCGTGGGGTACTGGCTCACGCCCCAAGAGCAATGTTGGTGTTATTCTGTCTCACCTGTACTTGCTTGTTGAGGATAAATTCTTCCTCAATTTCTCTGGGTTTTGAGATCATACAGGTGCATTTTCAAATGTGCCATATGAGCTCTGAATGCTTCTTGGAGTTTTGCATTAAATCTGCATGTTTCCTGAACTAATGTTTCCCATTAAAAAAATCTTTCACAAATCACAAACTATGAGATTCCTTCTGGACATGTAATTCCTTCAATAGGTGTTCATTTTAGATTATTTTAATCCAGCTTTCTCTTTGAGCCCGCTTTTCTGCAAGCCCCCATTGTCTTTGGGGGGGTTTCAAGACCACTTGCATATGAGATAAAGCAGCCCCTGAACACAGGCTTTCCATAATGAGGAAGGATGATTCCTTGGGGCATTTGATTTATTTACTGACATGCAAGAAAAATAATGGGCAGGTGGGTCTATACGGTATACGACACATACAGAATCAATAACCCCTAGGTGAACATGCATGGTCTGAGAAATCCACGTACCCAATCGCTGCTGTTTAGACTCTTTACCATTGGGAGGAGAACTGCTTCCATGACGACGTCGTTCAGGTCCTGAAAGTTGAAAAGCAGCAAACATATTCATGTAGAGTTAACATGTTTTCTAGTGTCCGTCACCATAGTAGGACCCACACAGCTGGGACTGGATTCAGTTTTTGCATCTGAATCACCCACCCGCCTGCTCTTTCTAAAATCCTATTTCCTAAGCAAGACAGAAATCAAACTGAGTCAAACTCCCCCAGCGACATTCACAGGTGTTTGAAATCAGGCAGAATGAGCCCAGCCCACCCAGTGGGGAGTGTCCCCTGGCCTCTTGGGACATATGTAAATTCCCCTGGCCCCTGACAGAACTGACTACAGGCATTTATGGAATCTGGCTGTAACAATGAAACATGGTTACAGTCTTGGGGGAACGGGGGAGTATGGCCTAACCATGATTTACATGATTTTTTCTATTGTGTGATTATTGTAACTTATTTTGTAATCCTGGGGCACTGGAGCCCATGGACACCAGATGCTGCACACTAATGCACTTTGCTAGCTCTGTATCCTTATTGGGTTGCTAATTACCACCACCTAGCTCAAGCGTGAGCTCCCACTCTCCAGCGCTCAGTCCTGTGTCTCAGAATGCAGAAGGAATCGACTAGCAAGACACAGCTTCTTTTGCTCTCAGAACCAAGCTCTTTTCAATCCGCACCCCAACTTAAAAGCCTTTGCCTAGATTTCTTCCAGGGTCAGACTGCACTTGCAGCTGCTCCTTCTGCTGGATACACAGCAAAAGCTCCTGGGTGGTTCCACGTTCTCATGTTATTTTAGCCTAGGGCCCATGCTAACAGTTATGTTAACTGAAAGGTGCATTGACGCCAGTCAACCCCAATGAGGTTTTAACTCGCTCCATAACAAAGTTTCACCCAGCTCGTAACACCACCAATTCAGGATAAAAGGCATCTCTTGCTGTTATTAGTTATCAATAGTACAGGAGCCCCAACTGGGATCAGCCTCCTTCCCCCCCATCCCCAGGTGCAAGGTAGTGCGTGCACACACACACACAAACACACGCACACACACATGAATAAGGCCAGGAATCATGGGAGCTGTGGGGACCTGCAGGCACAAGAGCTGTACAAAGGGCCTCCCTGGCCACCCAGGCATGTAGGGGCTGCAGGGACATGAAGGCCGCTTCCTGGGAGCCAAGTTAGCACTGCCAGAACCCCACATCCCACACTCAAACCCCCTGCCTCAGCCCAGAGTCCCTCCTGCACCCAAACTCCCTCCTGGGGCCTGCATCCCTCCAACACCACAGTCCCCTGGCCCAACCCAGAACCCCCTCCTGCACCCCAAGCACCTCATCCTGGCTCCAGCCCAGAACCCATACCCCCAGCTGGAGCCCTCCGCCCCTGCCCCAGCCCCAGCCTCAGCCTCAGCCTCAGCCCCAGCCCCAGCCCAGTGAAAGTGAGTGAGGATGAGGGAGAGCGAGTGGCAGAGGGAGCGAGCAGGGGCGTAGTCTTGGAGAAGGGACAGGGCAGGTGTGGGGCACTGATAAAGAGCAGGGCAAAGGGTCCCTGAACATTTTTAAAACAAAATGGGGTCAAAATGGGGGGCTGCTAAAGTTTGAGAATGGCTATTTTCAGCAGATCTGAGTCAGCCTGGCTGGCTGGTGGGAAGATGAAATTTTAAAGGGCCAGGACATTCCCATATTGAGGGTTGTGGGGCTACAGAGAAGAGAAAGAGGTGGTGGCAGAGATATAGGGATGTAGTCTGGTAAAAACGCTGGCAGGTGTACACTACAGAAAGAAGTAGAGTGAGGAGGGTGGCTGTCGGATGTGGTTTTGAATATGTAGAAGACAGCGAGTCTTGCAGATTCAAGACTGAGATAATCTATCCAAAAGCCAGCGCCCTGTACCACAGATCACAGCCCACAATGTCATTAACGTTTCCATTCACCACATCGCAATTTAGATATAATGGTCCCAATTTGCAATCATGGTTGTGCACACCCAAACACAAGCCCACATTATGCAATTGCTTACTCTACGTGCATGCACAGCATGGGGGATGCAAGTGTGTGCAAACCCTCAAGTGCAAAAAGTAGTATGTGCTGCCCTACACAAATTACAGGATTTCAGGGCCACTGGCAACAGTGATTCAGAGCCATATTCTGCCTGGCATGCTGCAGGAGCTGCATGTCCCTATTCAATTTGAGGCTATGTCTACACTAGAAACACGGCAACCTCACAGTTGCAGGGCCTCTTCCGTCACTGTAGGAAATCCATCTTTCTGAGAGGCGGTAGTAAGTCGACAGAAACATTTTTCCATGTGAACTATTCACACCCCTGAGCGACAGAGCTGGGTTGACCTAATTTTCTAGCCCTGAGGGTATGGCTACACTATGGCAACTATACCAGCTCAGCTGGACAGTGTGATGTGGCCCATAGCGTAGGAGCAGTTATGCTGATGGAAGGGTTTTCCCCATCAGTGTAGGAACACCACTTCCCCCAGCATAGCTGCATCTATCCCGAAGGTTAGATTGGCAAAACTGCAGCAAAAGCTTATCAGACAGTCAACACACTAGTCAACTAGTCGCTTCCCCTTTTCCTCCACTGCCTCTATCCATGGGAGGAAGCAGGGGTGCACCGGCAGCGTTCCACCTTTGAAATGCACAAGCGTCCCCGCTGGGGCTCTTGTACATTTCGAAGCAGAAGTGTCGCATGGAGCTTGGGGCCAACAGGGGACTCAGAGAGTCCCCCACTGTCCCCGGGCTCCACGCAGCATTTTAATCTTTGAAATGCTACACTATTACACCCTAATGCGGGGTCCCTGATGCCGCTGACCAAACCTTAGCTAGTCTCTAAATTCACAAACCCATGTGGGCCTGACTGGAGCTCTAAGCATCAGTCACTGTCGGAAGTAAATGCCGTGAACCAGAGTAGGCCTGGTTTTGCCAGAACAGCAGCGCGCCAGGTGTCAGCGCATTCCTGACTGGACAGGTCGGTACAAAACCACACACACAGCACCACAAATTTCTCATCACTTATTTCTCTACTTGGAAATCGTACATGAAATGGCACTCGGCCCCTGCCCCAGTGCAGAGCCCTGCATAGTGATCAGCCTGCAGTTCTAATGCGCTGCTCAGCACTCAGCTCTTCGTGCTCTGTCTGCCGCCCCTTTGGGATGGATGTAGCAATAGGGTCAGTGCTTTCTACCCAAGAACAAACCCGCACACGCCCAATGGCTTTTCTCATTGAGGCTGGCTTGGGGAACAATTGCTTCCCAGCTCAGGAGGAGATACTGCTGCAGCAATAATTACCAAAGCCTTTCTCTATCTCCAGTAATTCTCTTCATGGCAGTGGAGGGTTGGGGGGAAATGTGCCAGTGGTCTGGTCTGATTTTGGGAATCAGGCCCTATTTGAATGAGAGGCATCCACTGAGGTTCTTTAACAGTGGAACAGCCATCCAATAACACACTGGTTCCCAACCACCAGTCCACAAGCAGGCTGAGAACCCCTGCCTGCCGGGCCGCAGCGCATTGCCAAGCCAAGACCCCAGCTTTTATTTAGATCCACCGGCTAGGTGTCCCAGGGAATTCCCTTCCTGCTTACCTCTCCACGCAGCAGCAAGGTGAGTGGGGCAGCTAGCAGCTGGGACCACGGTGAGGCTGTCCCTACTGGGGCAGCCTCACCTAGGGTTGCCAGGTGTCCGGTATTGACATGGACAGGCAGGTATTTTCACCTCCTGTCTGGTAAAAAAATTCAGAAAATAACAGACACCTAAAATGTCCGATATTTTCTGATTTTTTTCCCCTGCGAGGAGGCGAAAATACCGGACACCTGGCAACCCTACAGCAATCGGGCCCAGCCCCCAGCCCTCCCCTTCGGACTCCTGGCCTCCCCCCTCGGGCACCTGGCCCCTCCCCCCCACTTACTTGGTTCCACAGGGAAGCTGCCTTCTGGCGCCAATCAAGAAAACAAGATGGCTGCCTTAAAGGGGCCATGCTGTTTTAATGCTGTTTTATTTTTTGTATTTTTTTTTGCTTAACTCTCGGGGTCCTTTTTTTTTTACTCAACAACTTTGGTCTCCCCCTTTTTCCTCAACAGAATTTTTTCCCCGTTTTTTTTGGGGGGGAGAGAGGGGTGTTCGGTATTTTTGGTTAAACCATCTGGCAACCCTAGCCTCACCATCGCCCCGGTTCCAGCTCCCGTGGCCACTACGTGGCCCAGCTGGCGGGGCCACATGGAAAGTGGCTGCCCCAGCTGGCGGGGTCAAGCGCTGAATGGAGAGCGGCTACCCCGGCAGGCAGGGCCAAGCGCTGCACAGTCACCAGGGCCAAGTGCCCCATGACCCCATTCTCCTCCCTCCCCACTTGGCAGGAGCCTCCGCCTGGCCTCCAGCTGCTCCCAGCCAGTGGGTACACACATTAATATTAAGCATTATTAAGTGCATATGTAAATATGAGTGTGCAGAATGTGTCAGCACTGTCAGACCTGTTAACTACTGCCTCTAATTGTGGTACGTTTAGGCAAAAGGTTTGGACGGTAGAATACCCTTCAACGAGTACTAGCAACTATTGCCTTGGTTTTTAAAAGGTGTGTGTGCAGCAGTTTTTCAAATTCTTGTTAACCATCATGTCCGGTGTTCCCTTTCAGCTCAGCCTCTGACTGGGCAGGGCTGAATAATCACCTATGAAGCTGTGCTGATATGCAGCTTAGAAGGAACACTGATCATGGCCCCCCCTCCTTTGATTTGCCTGATATATCATGGGCTAAAATTACCACAACGAATATGCAAATATGCAAACTAATTACCACAATGAATATGTGAATGCAGTGAATGAGCCAAAGGGTGTGTGTGTGTGTGTGTGTGTGTGTGTGTGTGTGTGACAATGCACTGGGGCTGGGTGGGTGTGGTGTGGGTATGTGACAACGCACTGGGGCTGTGTGTGTGTGTGAGACAATGCACTAGAGCTGGGCACTTCTCTAGATTGTAGGGCTTATGGGCTTTTCTGAAACACATAGAGGGAAATAAAAAATTTGGCAAATAGATGAGATGTGCAGAGAGAACATGGTACAAACAGGTTACCTCACAGTGCATTTCTGTCTGGTTCAGTGTGGCCTCCTCTATGTGTTTCAGAGTATTGCAATATCCTGGTCTTTGGCTCCACCACCAAGTAAGGTTGCCAACCCTCCAGAACTGCACTGGAGTCTTCAAGAATTAAAGATTTTGTCATGTGATGAAACCTCCAGGAATACGTCCAACCCAAATTGGAAACCCAAAAGAGCTACCTAGCCCTTGGAGAGAACTTGGAAGCTCCCTGTGATATTATTAGATTTCTGATGTGGACACACAGAACTTTGTTGAACCTACTGTTGGATGTTTGCTCTAAATTCTGTACAAAGCAGGCCAAGTGAGGTGTCTATTGAAAGCTTAACATAAGAACGGCCACACTAACTCAGGCCAAAGGTCCATCAAGCCCAGTATTCTGTCTTCTGACAGTGGCCAATGCTCGGTGCCCCAGAGGAAATGAACAGAACAGACAATCATCAAATGATCCCTCCTCTGCCACCCAATCCCAGTTTCTGACAAACAGAGGCTAGGGACACTATTCCTATTCATCCTGGCTAATAGCTATTGATGGGCCTAACCTCCATGAATTTATCTAGTTCTTTTTTGAACCATGTTAAAGTCCTAGTCTTCACAACATCCTCTGGCAAGAAGTTCAACAGGTTTATTTTAGATCTGCTACTTCCTTTCGTTTGTTTTAGACCTGCTACCTATTAATTTCTTTTGGTGACCCCTAGTTCTTGTCTTATGGAAAAAAGTAAATAACTTTTCCTTATTTACTTTCTCCACACCAGCTACGATTTTATAGATCTCTATCATATCCCCCCTTAGTCATTTCTTTTCCAAGCTGAAAAATCCCAGATTTATTAATCTCTCTTCATATGGCAGCCGCTCTCTACCCCTAGTCATTTTTGTTGCCTAGGGGTAACAAAATGATGAACTGTACGAACTTTTTCCAATGCCAAGATATCTATTTTGAGATGAGGTGACCATATCAGTACGCAGTATTCAATACATGGGTGTACCATGGATTTATTTATACATATAAGGCAATAAGATATTCTCTGTCTTTTTCTCTATCCCTTTTTAAATATTCCTAACATTCTGTTCACTTTTTTGACCACTGCTGCACATTAATGTTTATAGAGAACTATCCACAATGACGCCAAGATCTTTCTCTTGAGTGGTAACAGCTAATTTAGTTTCCATCAATTTATACATGTAGTTGGGATTATGTTTTCCAATATGCATTACTTCGCAATTATCAACATTAACATTCATCTGCTATTCTGTTGTCTAGTCACCCAGTTTAGTGAAATCCTTTTGAAGCTTTTCAGTCTGCTTTGGACTTAACTATCTTGAGCAGTTTAGTATCATCTGCAAATTTTGCCATCTCACTGTTTACCCCTTTTCTCCAGACCATTTATGAATATGTTGACTAGGATTGGTCTCAGTACAGACCCCTTGGGGACATCACTAGTTACCTCTCTCTATTCTGAAAACTGATCATTTATTCTTACCCTTTCTTTCCTATCTTTTAACCAGATATTTCCTATCTTTTAACCAGAGGGACCTTCCTTCTTATTCTATGACAGCTTATTTTGCTTAAGAGCCTTCAGTGTGGGACCTTGTCAAAGGCTTTCTGGAAATCTAAGTACACTCTATCCATTAGGTCCCCTCATCCACATGCTTGTTAGCCACCCTCAAAAAATTCTAGCAGATTAGTAAGGCATGATTGCACTTTACAGAAATCATGTTGACTTTCCCCCAACAAATTATGTTCATCTATGTGTCTGACAATTCTGTTCTTTATTGTAGTTTCAACCAATTTGCTTGGTACTGACATTAGACTTACTGGTCTGTAATTGTCAGGATCATCTTTAGAGCCCTTTTTGAAAATTGGTGTCAAATTAGCTATCGTTCAGTCATTTGGTACAGAAGCAGATTTAAAGGATAGGCTACAAACCAAAGCTTATGCTTTGCTGATCCTGTTTATACTATTCATATGTATGTATGATTTTTGTATTTGTAAGTATTGGCTATGTGCTGGCATTCCAAATATTTGCTTCTGGGAGACATCAAAAGGCTTCCCCTACCTATTGTGAAAGGGTGGATAGTCAAGTGAATCAGACTGCTTGACTGACAATGGACTTTAAGTGGTACCCATCCAGATCTTGAGGAATTTTGCTGTGAATCTGCAGAAAAGCATGTAGCCAATGGTTGCTAAGGACTGAGTCATGCATGGACAGGTGAACTGCTCCTGTCACAAACTCCAACTGGGGCTGACATGAGCAAGGGTATGAAGAGGGCTCTAAAGATTCCTCCATCTTTGTCCTCGCTCCAGCACATAACTTCAGGAGCATTTTTGTTATGATCTGAGCCCGGAAAGACTAATGACCCATCCTAAGACAGGATGTATTCCAGAAACTTATAAAAGATAGCTACCTGCACCATGAACCTTTTAATTGGTGTATGTCATTTGCTTTCTTTAACAATTTTACACTCAACCTTTTCTTCCTTCCTTCCTCCCTCCCTTCCTTCCTTCCATAAACTAGGGATGTTAGCTATCAGGAAATTCAATAGTTGTGTAACCGCATGAATTCTTGTCAGTTACATGACTATTTGATAGTCCCCAGGGGCGGGGCCAGCAGCCAGTGTATCAGAGGCTTCAGCGTGGGCTCCCAGGCAGGAGCTGGTCTGTGAGGGGAGCCAGTTTAAAAAATAGAGCCCCGTGCAGACAGCAGCCACTGTCAATGGGGGGACGGACGGTGAGCTCCCCATGGACAGAGGCTGCTTCACCTCCCACAGAGCAGCCTCTACTTGTGGCGGCTCCGGCAGCAGACCCTGCCCATGGGGGCGGTCCAAGCTCCCCACAGAAAGGCTCTGCCGCCAGGGACCAGCCTTTGTCCATGGCAGGCCCAGGTTAACCGCAGACAGAGGCTGATTTGTGGCAGCCTCCCCTGCCCAGCTTCCTGCTGCTGCTTCTGTCTGTGGTATAGATAGAGGCAGCAGCATGGGGGAGCAGGCGGCACCATGGAGCCAGTGCTGGGGGAAACGGGCTTTTAAATGGGCTGGGGGAAACGCTGCTGCCTCTGTATGTGGTATAGTTAGAGACAGCAGCATGGGGGGGCAGGCGGCATCATGGAGCCAGTGCTTCCCCCCGCTCTTGCTGCCTCTGATACAGAGGCAGCAAGGGGGTTGGAAATGCATGTAGTCAACAAGATTCACAGATAAGCCTAGGCTTATTGGTTAATCGTATAGCCGACTACACAATGACATCCCGATAATAAATCTTTAGATTTTAGATTGTAAAGCAGGGGAGAGCAAAAGGGCCTCTGTGGGCTGGATCCAGCCCACCAAGTGGGTTGATTCAGCCCGTGGAGGACCTGCCGCTCCCCCACCCCCAGGCCAATTAGGGCCTGGGAGCAGGGGGAAGCACCGCGTGCTCCTGACAGGGTGGGAGGAGACTTTGCACACTTCCCCGCCCCCCAAGCCCTGACTGGCCTGGGGGCAGAAGGAGGAGCTCACAAAGTCGCTTAGAGGGAACCTCTGGTGTGGGGGCAAAGACTTTACACGCTCCCTCACCCCCAGACCAATCATGATCTGTGAGTGGGGAAGCAGGGAAGTATCCTGGCTCTGTCCCTTCTGCTTGAGGCCCGGCCCCTTCCAGTGCAGCCCGGGGCCACTTCAAAAATTTCTGAAGTGGCCCCCCAGTAAAAAATTATTGTCCACCCCTGTTCTAACGATTGGTGCAGTGAGTAAGATCTGAGGTATAAACTGACCTAGGAATGTGGCTGTCCTTTAGGATTAGAAGAACCAGTTTGGATTTGGTGAGATTGGTTTGCATATCCTCTCACCTGAGTAAAGTGCGGTGCTGGTTGTGGCACAGAAGCAGCTGGAGTGTCTGGGGAATTGCTTGTGCGATTTCTTGCTGGCCAGTGTGGCAAACAGAAGTGCTCTTAGTGACTGGTTTGTTGTGCCTTATAGTGGAGGACCCCAGCCTTGGGCTGTAAGAAGCACTGTCTCTAAGCAATTCACTCTGATTTGACCTCTCAGCAGTGCCCCCAGAAACCTGTTATATTACATCCCCTTGCATCCAATGCCATGCCAAGACAGCAACTTACCTGTAGGCTGAGGAGATGGAGCACTTCCTTCTGCAAAGTCTTCTTGTTTCTGGTTTAAATTACCTACAATTGTTAATTTAAAATAAAATTAGGGCATTGCCAGTGCCTCCCTAGAACTGTTTATAACATGTTCCAAGTGGGCTAGGCTCCCCAGCCTGACAAAACCATAAGTCTGCACCATGCAAACACTCACAATGCTGTACAATGTCCCATTGGTGTCTGATAATCTGCTATGCTGCAAACCTGTGTGGGATGCTCTGACCCCACTCCAATGTGCCCTGACTCACAGTTAATCTTTCGTTTTCCAGAGAGGGGTGAAATGTCACCTTTTATCCAATGACGTTTCCTCTGGCTCATGATGGGACTCACCACATTTGTCTTGCTAGACCTGCCTCAACCTAAATTTGACCTTCACGCTCCTTCATCAGAAACCTGGATACCCATGAATCACCTGATTTCAACAGCACTGCAGTGTGGCAACCTACAGATTCCAGGCCGATGCTACATTTTAAATTTGCCAGGGATCTTTAAATTGGTGATCAATGAATGTAACATAGTTGTCCAGGAAAAGACAGTGGTTTCAGCAGCGAGTGGAAAATAATTAAGATTTTCATTTTCATTATCCAGGAATGTGTGGGAAAAGTTTTTGACCTCCAAGCTAAGCACCACTGCTAAGCTATCAGCAGTTCAACAGCTAACAATAATGATGAAACTTATTAACTGCCAGAGTAAAACACCTCAGGGAATGAACAGATGTTTTATTTCATAGTTGCTGCTCCAAGCTGCCTGTCTACAGTTTTAGGCAGACCTCATTACACTGGTTTGTACTTGGCCACTGTTTGGAAGTTGTTCTTTAGAAGGAGAAGAACTACAAAAGTTTTTCTTTTTAAATGAAAAAAATTCTGGAACACAGTTCAGTGGCAAGGAATGGAGCTGAGGAAACTTCCACAGCTGCAGCCTCGCAGACCCAGGTCAGGGTAAATGGTGATCACTGTAGCACGAGTGAATGACCTTAAAATGTTTGGCTCTTTGGTGTGGCTAAAGCTCAGCATTTCTCAGAGATTCTTGGGTGTAGGGAAAATAATTAGACTGGAAGCTTCCCAAGAACAGACCCTTTCCGATGCCAATTCCAGCGTTTCCTATTTCTGCTTGAGCTGGAAGTACAATGAGCTCAGTAGAGTCTGTTGGTATCTCCACTTCCAGGGCCCTGCTGAAAGCAGGAAGCAGAGAGGTGCGTGTAGAAGGTCTCTGCATTGTACTTGCCTTCTACCAAAAACCATGAACAATGATTTTTTAATATATGTATTATAGTAGCATTCAGAGGTGTCCATCAAGATCACGGTGTGATGTAGTGGGGATTGCGTTCACTCCGTTTCCTTTGTTATGCTGTATGTGATTTCTACTGTCCATTGTTCTTTTGTAAGTGTGTGTGTGTGTGTGTGTGTGTACGTGTGTGTGCACTGCCTCAGTTTCCCTGGGCACTGCACCGGTGCCCAGCTGGGGATGGGAGTTTTGGGTGTGACTCTCACCTAGGGGGAGGTAGCCCCATCTTAGCATGTACAAGCTAGACGAAGGAGAAGGAGGGCCTGCCTACAGGATGGGACCAGTTGCTGAGTGTGTGATTTCTCTCAGCGGGCTTAGGATGAGGGGAAGGGGCCGAGGGCACTGGCTCCGGGCCCCCTTCTCCCCAAGATGGATTGTACTGCTTCTGGTTCCTGTGTTAACAACAAGTCTGTGCTACGCTGTATCCCTGTCAATGAATAAACCTTCTGTTCTACTTGTTGGCTGAGAGTCACACCTGGCTGTGGATTGGGGTGCAGGGCCCAGAGATTCCCCACAACTCTGTGACACACAGTATTAGGTACTGTAAAATAAACATATGAAGCCACAACTCCTGCCCTGGAGATTTTACAATCTAAGGCTACGTCTACACTGGCAGCTTCTTGCGGAAGAACAGCCGTTCTTCCGCAAAAACTTGCCGGCTGTTCTTCTAGAAGTAAATTTACAGTACAGCGCTGTAAAACAGGGCTTCTTCCAGAAGAGTTATTCCTCTCCCCACGAGGAATAAGCCCTCTTGTGCAAGAGCTCTTCCAGAGGAGGGCAGCGTAGACAGGCAACATGAATTTCTTGCGCAAGAAGCCCCTATGGTTAAAATGGCCATCAGAGCTTTCTTGAGCAAGAGAGCATCTACACTGCCATGGATGCTCTTGCGCAAAAGCACATGTCTTGCGCAAAAGCACATGGCAGTGTAGATGCTCTCCTGTGGAAGAGTTTTTGCACAAGAACTCTTCTGCAAAAGAGTTCTTGTGCAAGAAGCTGCCAGTGTAGACGCAGCCCAAGTGGGGGAAAAAGTCACTGAACTCTGAGACCAAAACCTATTTTAGTTTGACCCCTGCAAGAAAGTACAAGTCAATACTTAGTTTTAGCCTGTTGCTGGATTTAGCCTTGTTCCTCTTTCTTTTTGTGTGTGGGGTGTTCCTGGTGCACGTGGCTATTCATATAAGCAAATAGGGTTCATGTGCAATAACAAGTTGGGTTTCATGATGAACTGTTAGTTGTTTGCATAATCTCCCACTAAGCAGGAAGCTGAGGCTATTCAACTGCTAAACAGAGAAGACACCCTCGGTGAAATCCTCCATCTGCTGGGTTTCAACACATGTATCAGGAACTTTTATGTAAGTGATGGTGTCTACACTATTCTGTGCAGTGGATTCATTGCAAAAATTACTTTCCAAAGCCCCCTCCTATATTCTGCTGTATGGATCAGACTGGGAAAAATTTCTTTTTACATTTTCAAAAGGTGAAAACTGCCTCACACCTTTCTGAGGGCTCTAAGGGTATGTCTACACTACAAAGTTAATTCGAACTAACAGCCGTTAGCTCGAATTAACTTTAATAGGGGCTACACATACAAACCGCTAGTTCGAATTTAAATCAAACTAGCGGAGCGCTTAATTCGAACTAGGTAAACCTCATTCTCTCTGAGGACTAACGCCTAGTTCGAATTAAGTAGTTCGAATTAAGGGCTGTGTAGCCACTTAATTCGAACTAGTTGGAGGCTAGCCCTTCCCAGGTTGCCCTGGTGGCCACTCTGGGCCAAACCAGGGAAACTCTTCTGCCCCCCTCCTGTAAAGGGCCACGGTCTGGCTACGGTGCCTGTGCCAGTTGCAAGCCTGCCAGCACCCAGCCAGCAGACCCTGCACCTGGCATGCCATGAGTCAGCCACCCGCTTCCACCCAGCCCTCCGCCTCTTCCCAGGACCAGGCTGGTGGCTCCCAGGAGCCTGCCCGGGGCCGCAAGAGGCGGGTGCCCGCCTGGTCTAGTGCGGAGATCGTGGACCTCATCGAGGTTTGGGGGGAGGACTCCAACGTCCACGATCTCCGCACTAGGCACAGGAAAGCGGCCGTCTACAGCCGCATGGCTGCCAGCCTGGCCACATGCGAACCCAGGAGCAGATTTGCATGAAAATCAAGTTGGTCCAGTGAGACCCCCGACCCTGAGCCCTGAGCTTAGAACATAAGAACATAAGAACGGCTATACTGGGTCAGACCAAAGGTCCATCTAGCCCAGTAGCCTGTCTGCCGACAGCGGCCAACACCAGGTACCCCGGAGGGGATGCACCGAAGACAATGACCAAGCCATTTGTCTCGTGCCATCCATCTCCAGCCTTCCACAAACAAAGGCCAGGGACACCATTCCTACCCCCGGCTAATAGCACTCCATGGACCCAACCTCCATGACTTTATCTAACTTCTCTTTAAACTCTGTTATAGTTCTAGCCTTCACAGCCTCCTGTGGCAATGAGTTCCACAGGTTGACTATTTGCTTTGTGAAGAAGAACTTTCGCTTATTAGTTTTAAACCTGCTGCCCATTAATTTCATTTGGTGTCCTCTAGTCCTTATATTATGGGAACTAATGAAGAGCTTTTCTTTATTCACCCTCTCCACACCACTCATGATTTTATATACCTCTATCATATCCTCCCTCGGTCTCCTCTTTTCTAAGCTGAAAAGTCCCAGTCTCTTTAGCCTCTCTTCATATGGGACCTGTTCCAAACCCCTAATCATTTTAGTTGCCCTTTTCTGAACCCTTTCCAAGGCCAAAATATCTTTTTTGAGGTGAGGAGACCACATCTGTACACAGTACTGAAGATATGGCGTACCATAGTTTTATACTTCCCCTCCTCCTTCTTCCCTGGCTTCCCCCTTCCAGCTCCCTCCTCCCAGGTTTCCCCCTCCCCTCTCCCACCCTCTCTCTTCCCCTCTCCCACCTCCTTTTCCCGGTCTCCTCAGAGGTTAATCCCCCCCACCCAGTTTTGTTAAATAAAGAGAGTTTCTATTTTTGAACACAAGTGTCCTTTTTTACATTAGGAAGGGGGGCTAGGGAGGGGTAAGTGGAAGGAGGTGAGGGAGGAATGGGGCACGAGCCCCCGATGGGGAGGACTGGGGTGGCTCTGCGGGCTCCTCGGGGTGGAAGCTCTCCTGCAGGGCCTCCTGGATCCTGACAGCCCCCGATTGACCCCAGATGGCAGCCTGCGGCAGGCAGATGGCCGAGTGCTGTGATGTGCCGAGTGTGGGCACTTAGGGCACTCCAAGACAGGACTGCTTTGCTGTCCCTCATCGAGTTAGACAAGCAAGCGAGGAACCCTGAGAACTGTCTGTCTGGGGTGGGGGTCGGGTCCCTTTAAGCACCGCCCTCGGCTAGCCTGAGGCAGCAGCTCCACACTCTAAGTCCTAACCTGATGCCCTGCCGGCACTGGTTCCGGCCAGCCTTAACCGGTTCAGGGTCCACTCAATGTGGACATGCTAGTTCGAATTAGCAAAAACGCTAATTCGAATTAGTTTTAGGTCTAGATGCACTAATTCGAATTAGCTTAGTTCGAATTAACTAATTCGAATTAAGTTAGTTCGAATTAGTGCTGTAGTGTAGACATACCCTAAGGTCATAAAGAATATGAGGTAAATTGTCCCAGTAGGTGGAATATGCAATTATATCAATTATAATGATGTAATCAACAATATTAATAGAACTATAAAAGAAAATGGCAGATATTTATATTATAATCATCTTTGTCCTTTCACCAAAGTTTCTGGGATTTGTATAGGGCAGAATACATTGTCTTGTCTTAGTCCCAATTTGGATTTGTCATTGCCTTGAGTCGTTCCAAAAGATTTTGCCTCTATGGACATTTCCAGTTTGGGAATCTAGCAGTTCTGATCATTCAGAGAGAGGCCCTGATCCTTGACGGCACTGTGCACCCTCAACTCCCAGCTAGGTCAACAGGAATTGAGAGCATTCAATATCTTCCATGATCACGTGCAGAACGGGCAAAAGGAGGGTCCAACCTGATCCATTTACTGTATTGCACTGTATTTCCACTAAGGATGTTAAATTGCAGTTAGTTGACTAGTTGAGCAGTTGATGGAATTTCCGTCGACTACTCAACCAGTCGATAGGCACTTCTGCATTCCTCCTTTGAAATGTACAAGAGCCCGCGCCGGGGTTCTTGTACATTTCAAAGGAGGAATGCAGACCTCCGTGTGCAGCCCAGGGCCAGCGGGAAGTTCTGCTGAATCCAGGCTGCATGCGGGCGTGCCTGCTTTGAAATGTACAAGAGTCCCCAGTGGGGTCCCTTGTGCATTTCAAAGCCATGGAGCTTGGGGTCAGCGGGGGACTCTGAGTCCCCCACTGACCCCGGGCTCCATGCTCTGCTGTATGCCATGCGGAGCCCGGGGTCAGTTGGGGACCCCAGCTGACCCTGGTTCCACGTGGCATTTCAGCGAACCCCAAATCAGGTGGGGATCTGATAGAGGCAGCAAGGGGGGGAATCAACTAGTCGACTGACTATCCGATGATAAGCATTTGCTTATCGGATAGTCAACTAGTCCTTAACATCCTTAATTTCCAGCCTAAGATATCCACTTCCACAATGCAAAATTCACTCCCGCCATTGCCCATTGAAGTCATTGGGCTGTGACACAACGTTAGCCCATCAGCTCTAATGAAGCTGGGCCTAAGAGTGGTGGCACTATGGGATCAGGCTTGTTTGGGAAGAAGCCAGTGGGAACTGTGTGTCAGTATGAACTGCTGCTGATCAACCCCCCAGCTCTTTCTCCTTTACCTTCTCCTGAGGCACTCATAAGTAGTATTTCCAGGTGCATGGGGAGGTTGCCTTCCATGCAGAGACACTGAATAAACTGCTTCCAAATGATGGGTCCTGCATTCTCAACTGTGCTGAGGACCAACAAGACCTTTTCTTTGCCGTCAGCAATTCCAGCCACATGGCTCAGGTCCACGTGAGGGAGGAAATGTTTGGCTTTCATAAGCAGCCACTCAGGGGCACGACTCAGGGACTCCACCAGCTGTGGCTGAACATTCGCAATGGCCCTCTGGAGATCCATTTCCTCCATTGGGAGCTGGAGGGAAGAAACCAGCGAGGTTACTAGTGGAGTTGGGAACAATGGAAACACCTTCAAATCACTCCCTGGTGTCATCTCAGAGGGGCAGCCGTGTTAGTCTGTTTTAGCAAAAATAATGAGGAGTCCTGTAGCACCTTAAAGATTTATTTGGGCATCAGCATTTGTGGGCTAGAACTCACTTCATCGGCTGCATCAGGATTCCTCATTGTTTTTACCCAGTGTAGGTTAGGCTCCTTATACAAAACCCTATTTCTATTGCTCCCGTGTCCATCCACTCCCACCACCATTTGTCTGTTTTAGTCACCAACTGCACGATTGTCAGAATCCTAGACCACGAGCTCTTTGGGGTAGGGATTGTTTGTCACTATAGTGCCCAGTACAATTGCAAGCCAATCCTTGCTTGGGGTTGCTTGGGTGCTACTGTGCTAGAAATAAATAACAGAACCCTAGAGCATGTGGAGCTGTGTAAACAAACAGTTACAACTTCATCATCAATGACTTCATTGACATGGCAAATTTAATCCCAGTTACTACAGCATCATAACGACAGAGCAGCTGGCAGGCTTTGGATTCAAAAGTGGGGTTGTATTGTCCTATGTAGGGATTGATGCAGCCATCCTTATTCATGCACCATTGACTTGTGAGAATTGTGGCATGTTCATGGTCAGTCTGGTGACACAAAACCTTCCACATGCATGTTCTACTCTCACTCCCTCTTCTGCCCCACCCAACTGAAGAGCTCCTACCTGCATCCTGAGATGGTGGTTTTCTTTCTAGAGTTTTACATTTTCAGATGTAACTGTGGATTTTCCTCCATCTTCTGTAGAATTATCGACCCGTCAGTGTTATACTTGCAATAGACATTGGTTCTTGGCCATCTGTTTTGTGCAGGTAAGTGGCTGCTTTGTCCTCTGCAGCCTCCTAAGAGGAAAGAAGTGAGTGTTAACAGAGCAGGATATAAATACACATGAATAAATACAAAATGACACACACAATTACAAGCATTTCACATTTCAGAGGTCTATAGAGGAGAGCAGCAGGAGACCAATAATGGGTTACAGAGCCTTTCATCTCCAAGTGAACGGTTCAAATCCAACTCACTGCGACCTTCTGTAAGACACGCTGCCTTTTTGTACCTCAGTTTCCACATGCAGTTAATAGCAGCAGAGGTGCTCTAAGACCCAGTTAATGTCTGGAAAGTGCTGTCAGAAGCTTAGAAGGGGGTGCGGCAGCATTGCAAGGCACTAGTACTGCCACCAACCTGCCACCACAACTGTCTCTAAGTAGCACTCTTGTTGGGTGTTTTGGAAAAGAAGCTAAGAAATGAAGAAGACATGGAGACTAAATTACTATCTATCTCCCAAACGGGGGGAGGGGAGTTGGAGGAGAGGAGGAAGCATCCCTTCCTGTCCAGGGCTGAAAATGATGGTGGTGCAGAGTAAGGATGTTAAATCGCAAGTAATTGACTAGTCAATAGGCACTTCCACATTCCTCCTTTGAAATGCCCCAGCAGGGACTCTTGTACATTTAAAAGGAGGAATGTGGAACTCTGCGTGCAGCCCAGGGCCAGCGGGAAGTCCCACTGACTCCGGGCTGCATGCAGCATGCCTGATTTGAAATGTACAAGAGTCCCAGCGGGGGCTCTTGTGCATTTCAAAGCCACAGCGCCCTCATGGAGCCCAGGGTCAGCGGGGGACTCAGAGTCACCCGCTGATCATTGGCTCCATGCTGTGCTGCATGCCACACGGACCCCGGAGTCAGCTGGGGACTCCCCAGCTGATCCCGGTTCTGCTGAAATGCCACACGGAGCCCAGGATCAGCTGACCGCAGCTGATCCCGGGCTCCACAGCGCTGCCCCTTTGAAACGCTGAGGTGGCATTTCAAAGGGGAAGCTGCCGCACAGCTGAGTCAGGGATCAGCTGTGCGGTACTGCCCCTTTGAACGCTGCTTCCACGTTTCAAAGGGGCAGTGCTGCAGAGCTGATTCCAGGCCCAACTGTGGAGCGCTGCCCCTTTGAAATGCCAAGGCAGCATTTCAAAGCAGCAGTGCTGCACAGCTGATTCCCGGCTCAGCTGTGCAGTGCTGCTGCTTTGAAGTACCCCTTCTTCCCCCGCCCCCTTTGCCGCCTCTATCCGATAGAGGCAGCAAGGGGGGAAATCGACTAGTCGACTACTCGACTGACTATCCGATAAGCATTTGCTTATCAGATAGTTGACTAGTCCTTAACATCCTTAGTGCAGAGTGGAGAAACTTGTACTGCTAATTTGATATACTTCACAAACATTATTTTCCCTAATAAATAAATATATCTGGGAATCTATCTTGGGCTCCATATTGGCCTCATCTCTGTAGTACCTGAGACTTGACCCAGATATGCTATCTATACTTTGGTTTGGTCTCCTAGGCTATTCATCTAACATCTTTCACCATCAGTCATTTCACTTACCATTCAAGACAATAAGACAGGATAAAAAAGTCACAACAGTAGCCTGAGAGTTCATTTTCTGCAAGACAGAGGACCTGCATAAATTCCTAAAGTATGAAGATGATGGGAGAAAAAGTGAGTGAGTTTGTACCTCATGGATAGACTAAGTTCCTGATCCAAAGCTAATTGAAATCAACAGAAAGACACCCATCAACTTCAGTGGGCTTTGAGATCAGGTGAATCAGATGAATTTTAATCTTGGCGTCATTGTGGATAGCTCTCTGAAAACATCCACTCAGTGTGCAGCAGCCATCAAAAAAAGCGAACACAATGTTAGGAATCATGTTAAAAGGGATAGAGAATAAAACTTATTGCCTCTCTATAAATCCACTAATAGGTGAGGCCCGTTGTTGGTGGGTGTGACAAGGTGAGCCTTAGACTAACTAGGTCCCTGTTCCCTGGGTAAACTGGCAGAGACTGGCCTAGAACCAGCCGAAATTTTCCAGAAGCAGTCTGGACAATCAGACCAGTTAGAAGACCTGGAGTTAATTAGAAGCTTTCCAGAGCCAATCAAGAACCAGGTGGGACTGGTTTAAAAGAGCTCTTCTTCTGTTAGTTAGTTGGCATGTGAGGAGCAAGGAAGGAGCCAAAGTGCTGAGAACGAGAGGACGGTTTCAACACGGGACACACTTGATATTACGTCACAATCTACAGTACATCTTATTTAGAAAATACCGGATAGTTCTATTTTCTCATTTCATTTTCTCAATTTCTTTCCCAAACAGAAAGCTCAAATACTGGACTGTCCAGTTCAAAACTGGACACCTGGCAACCCTAGTGAGAGCTGGGAGCTGCAAGGCAGGGGGAGTGTGTTGGAAGAGCAAGTACCAGAGGCTAGCTCGTGATGAGTATGGCTCGGTAGGCTGTGAACCCTGCCTCTAGTAAAAAGAAAGAGGCCGTGTGGCGGGACACAGTGAGCCTCTGAGGCTAAATGCTATCCACCAGAAGTGCAGGACTCACAGGCACATCCAGAGCTTTGCCACACTGGGCAAAGTCATTTTGTGTAGATTACACTTATAGGAAAGTTCAAGAAATTACATATATGTCATAGAATTTGTATTAATGTGCTTGCACAAGGGAAGTAAAAGAACAGTTTTAAATTTGTAGGATTTCAACTTCCAACATTCATTTAATTTAATAATTACCATACATAGTAAATTTTAATCAGAAACTCGTAAGGCTTCCATTACTCTTTCTGTAACTAATTTGAATGATTTTGTGATTTGTAACAGTAAAAATTTTCCTTGCACTAAAATGACAGTTGAATAGGTGACTCAATTTTAATTTTGCTAGCAAATGTTTTTATGAACTTTAATCATAATAGTCATGACTAGGGACATAATCGTGCAGTCGATTAACCGATAAGCAAAAGCGTACAAGTTAATGCTATAGACTACATGCATTTCTCCTCCTCTGCCAGTACATTTTTTAGCAGGCTGGCCAGGAGCTGGGCTCAGTCCTGGCTCATGCCAGGCCAGGGACCTATCCTTGCTCCAGTTCTGCTTTTAAAGTGTATTAGGAGCCAGGCAGACAGGCAACTTGGCTCAGTTCTGGCTCACGCCAGGTCTAGGAGCTCAGATCCACCCCTCAGACAGGGGCTCCTGCCACCCTGCGCTGCTGCCTCTGTTTCAGAGGCAGCAGCGTGGGGCAACAGGCAGTCAGTCCGTGAGGGGAGCTGGTTTAGACAGAATAGTCGAGTAACCAATAAGAATTCATGAGGTTAATCGATTATTCAATTAACGGATATTTAACATCCCTAGTCATGACTTTTTTCCACTGAAAAACAAAAATAATCATTTAAACCTTTCACCTAGCATGTTCCAGTGTAAAAAGTAGTACATTTAGCTAATTTAAGTGGCAGGATTGTTTATGCAAAATTTGGTATCTGTAGGTAATCTCAAAGTATGACTTTATTTTGCACAAACAAAACCACAAACAAACAAACTCTTCAAAATATGTAATAGATGCTATGCCCACATCTTGAATACTGCACGCAGGTGTAGTTGCTTCATCTCCAAAAAGATATCTCGGCATTGGAAAAAGTTAAAAAAACGGTAACAAAAATGATTAGGGGGTTCAGTTTGGAATGGCTGCCATATGAGGAGAGATTAATAAAACTGGGACTCAGAAAAGAGGAGACTAAGGGGGGATAGGACAGAGGTCTATAAAATCATGACAGGTGAGGAGAAAGTAAATAAGGAAAAGTTATTTACTTGCTCCCATAACACAAAAACTAGGGCTCACCAAATGAAATTAATAGGCAGCAGGTTTAAAAAAAAGGAAGTTTTTCTTCACGCAATGCACAGTTAACATGTGGAACTCTTTGCCAGAGGACGTTGTGAAGACCAGGACTATAACAGGGTTCAAAAAAGAGCTAGATAAACTCATGGTGAGAACAGGGCCGGCTTTAGGAAGTGCGGGGCCCAATTCGAACAGTTTTGGCGGGGCCCCACCACCCAGGATTTTTTGTTGAGCCAAAAAAAAAAAAAAAAAAAAAGACACCCACACGACAAACCACAACCACACACAAATATCACATCAGAAGTAGATCTGATCAAAATGTATATCAATATTGTTGAACATTTAAAAAAAATGCCATCCTTTATTATGCAAAATTTTACACAAAATTAAATCAGTTGCCTTAAGTGTAGGTCAAATATTTTCAATTGCAAACTATCCAATCTTTTCAATAAAGTTTAAAGTTTGATTTTTAAAAAGTTCCCAGAGAGCGTTGCAGTTTTCTGTTACATTGATTTACTTTTTAAATAGCAAAAATGGAGTCTTTGTTAAGAAAGTGTCAGTTCTGTGGTCAAATTCCAGTCCTTAGTGATTTCAGCACCAATGATTTCACTAGGTAATATGGTACCTCCCCACCATTGCCTCCTTTGCACTGCCCTTCAACACATTGCCTGCATGTTGAGTCCAAGGTCAGTCTACACAAGATTTTATCAATGATTTTTGCTCAAGCGATCACTGAGACAAGACAAGGACTCTCAATTGATTCTAGTCAGCTCTGCCTTTAAACACTGGATGTAAAGTGTCAGATATAATTGAGGACTCCCAAATAGACGCTACACCACCAGAGATAAAACCTGTTTCCATCTTCTGTGACTTTCAGTTAGATGTGACTCACTATTCTCTGCTTAGTGTTCAAGTTATGGTAGACCCTAAGCCATGTCATATTAAGTTCAGGTCTTTTACCTTTTAATCATACAATATGGATAACAACATTTCACTCTCCCAGTTCCAAGTCTTAAGTGAATTTCAACCCAAAAGAGCCAAAATTGATAACCCTGACACAGCAAGTGTGTCTACTGATCTCTGTGGCAAAGTAGGTATGTCTATATAAATAAGGTCTGCTCGTGAAGCCTTTTCCTACAGTTGATTAACAGATGGCAGTAGATAGCTCATTCAGACCACTGGCTGATAACAGTCACCCTGACCAGTCATTAACCATAGTCATGGACTCACCCTACTCTCCATTGTCTCTATGATTCTCTGATGACCTGTGACAAAAAAAAGGAGGGTGGAAAGGGAAACGGAAGGGAGAGACCTCTCTAAATTCACCAATCAAAGAGCAGTATTGCCAACCCAAAAATCACAAGGAACGCCTACACAAAGGTATGAGAATGGTCTACAAATCATAAGATTTTTTAAAAATAAAACATGTTGGATTTTAATTGACCTTTTGTTTCTTGAGTATTTAGGGTTCATGTTTTAAAGCTTTCCTCCTTAGCTGTAAGGCCCAGAAGTATAGAGAACTTTTTTTTAAATGAAAGCTGAGATTCCTACATAATCAACTGACTCAAGGCCTTTAGAAAAACACCAAATGTTTTGAGACTCATGGTAAAACAATGGAGAAATTCTTGAGAGCCCATGCGTTGCCCATAGTATAAATAAAAAAACCCACAATATCTTCTTCACTAAACATCCTAATGAGATACTGCAAACGGTGAACTGAATTCAACAGCTCCTGATATGAACAGGTACCAACCTAGTTTTTCATATTTGAGATGGGTTACCAGGCATCATACATGACAATATGAAATCTTTCCACTCTCAAGTCAGCATATTCACAAAGCACCTATAATTTTGATCCATACATTTATTGGCTAGTGAAAGAGAAAGGAGTGGAATTAGTGTAGATAAATGTTCAAATTTAAAAAAAAAAAAGCCTGAAGGAATTAGGACTGGGCTCCTACATCTCACGTTCAGAACTGACTAGGACACTTATGACCAGATTTTCAAAGGTGTGTAAAGATCAGATAGATATCTTTGAAGATCCGAGTTGGCAACTGTCTCTTTAGGAGCTTAATTACCTTTGAAAATCTGAGCTTAGATTTCCAAGTCCAATTTTCAAAAATGACTTTAGTCACTCAAGTGCTTTTGAAAATTTTAACTGGGGGCCTAAAGAGACAAAAATAGACAAAAGGCAGGAGAGATGGTATTCCTTTTAAAAAGTGACATCTATTTTTAACTAAATTTTATATTATTTTTCTCCCAGGGCAACTGACCCTCCGGCCCCCTCACTACGCCACTGCCCCCTCCTGCAGATCTATCATCTTATGCATGTGCAAGATCTGTGAGAGCCGTCCCATGAATCTGCAGTTAGTGTCTGTGGCGCCTGCTTCTGGGTGGTGTCTCAATGCTGCCACATTCACCTTCAAAGAGGGGGCTTCCCAAAGCAGGCCCTTGCTGCTGACCCCCAAGGCATCCACAGGTCCAGTCTCCTTTCAATGGGCCCACTTCCCAGGGCTCATTGATCTTGGATCTGGCTTCCATCCCCTCTCCAACCTTTGCAACTGCCCAGAGGTGCTCACCTTCCACCTTATACATTCCCACCTCATTCACCCCACAGGGACAGTCTCTGCCTCACTTGTCTTAGGGACTATTCTACCAAGACGTAATACAAAGTTTTCATGTAAAAGGACTCACTAAAAAGCTAAAAACTTCAATGAGAGAATGATTAATACAGAGACGTGTCTACATCTGCTTCAGGGAGACACCTCTGCCTGCCTCCATCCCTCTCCCCCAGAGTCTACAGCCCCATTGCAAAGCGGGGGAGTGGAAGGAAAGAGGCTGAGGCCCATCCAATGGGACTGAAGCAGTCATGAGCAAGCCATGCCTGGGAGCCATTCTCCTGTCCATTGCTGGTGCAGTGTTGCTTCAGGCACGCTGAAATGCAGTCACCTCTAGGGTGGGCTGGACAGCTGTTTAACACCTGCACAAGGTTTCAGGCAGGTGGCAGTGCGGGCTGCCTTCCTGCAGAGCCCCCATCAGAACTACTGTGCCCTCCTGGCTTAGGAAAAGAATAAACAGGAGGATTGGAAATTAACCCGCCCAGTCTCACATCCCCTAGGCAGGGAATGAGCCATCTACATTAGGCCCCAGCTGGAGTATCATGTCCAGTTCTGGATGCCACATTTCAGGAAACGTGGAGAAACTGGAGAAAGTCTAAAGAAGATCAACACAAATGATGAAAGGTCTAGAGAACATGAGTTATGAGGCAAGGCTGAAGAAATTGGCCTTGTTTACCTTGGAAAAGAGAAGACCAAAAAGGGACATGAGAGCAGCTTTCAAGTATCTGAGGGTATGTCTACACTAGCCCCCTAGTTCGAACTAGGGAGGCTAATGTAGGCATTCGAAGTTGCAAATGAAGCCCGGGATTTAAATATCCCGGGCTTTATTTTCATCTTCCCATCCGGGCGCCATTTTTAAATCCCCTTAGTCCGAACTAACTGCCCGCGGCTACACGCGGCAGTCAAACGTTAACTCGAACTAAGTCCTTAGTTCAAGTTAACTGTTACACCTCGTAGCAGGCGGGGTCTGGGGCCTGCTCCAGGCAGAGCCGGGGGAGAGACCCAGCTCCACATATTGCTGGAGCAGGGCCCCCGGCTCTGAATAGTAACTCGCCGGCACTTCTGGGTTCAGGGGCGCGGGGCCAGATTCGGCGGAATCGGTCGAATCGGCCTAAGGCCGGCCCTGGGTGAGAAGGTCCATCAATGGCTATTAACCAATATGGACAGAGACAGTGTACCTAGCTTCTGTTTGTCAGAAGCTGGAAATGGGTGAGAGGGAGCGATCACTTGATGATTACCTGTTCTATTCATTCCGGCTGTGTCTACATTGGCACCCTTTTCCGGAAAAGGGATGCTAATGAGACAAGTTGGAATTGCAAATGCCACGGGGATTTAAATTTTCCCTGCGGCATTTGCATGAACATAACTGCGCTTTTTCCGGCTCGGGGCTTTGTGGAAAAAGCGCCAGTCTAGATGCGGCTCTTTGCGGAAAATAAAGCCTTTTCCGGAAGATCCCTTATTCCTCTTAAAATCAGGAATAAGGGATCTTCCAGAAAAGGCTTTATTTTCCGCAAGAACCGCGTTTAGACTGGCGCTTTTTTCCGTCAAAGCCCCGAGCCGGAAAAAAGCGGCAGCCATGTTCATGCAAATGCCGAGGAAAATTTAAATCCTCATGCATTTGCAATTCCGACTTGTCTCATTAGCATCCCTTTTCCGGAAAAGGGTGCCAATGTAGACACAGCCTCCCATTTAAGTATCTGGCACAGGCCACTGGGAAGACAGGATACTGGTCTAGATGAACCTTTGATATAACCTAGTATGGCCATTCTTATGTTCTTATTTGCATTTCAACAAGACTTTGTTTTGTAAAGTACGACCATTTTTGGCATAAACAGATTCTGATCCCAACAGGCAGAACTGCAGGGTAAAGTATTAACTCAGTAATTGAGCGTTTAGAGGTGTACAAGTGTCAAAAGGGGAGTTGCTGGTGTAGTGTTGAGTCAAACTGAAGCGAAAATACACAGATCTTAACTCCCCTACACACAAAACGAAACAGAGACTGCAGAAACTACCTTCCAGTCTGGCTACACTCTCATTCCTGAGTTTGCACTAGGCCCAAATCAAGCAGCTTAACGCTCAGCAACCCTTTTGCCCTCCAGTTCCCATATGAGCCATGGATGAAGGCTGGGGTTTGACATGGAGCTGAAGGAACAACCCAAACTAGAAACTAAAAAGTGAAAGAAGTCTGATGGCTGGCAGCTCGAGAGAGAGCCTTATCGCCCCCCCGGAGTGACCTGGGTGTACTGGCACTGCTTATCACCGCATGCCAATATCTCTGGAACAGACAGGACCACGGCCCCTTCCCCACTCTCTATAACTAAAGGCGTACTCGCACAACATCAAAATATGGGGAGAAGGGAAGCAGCCCCATTCTCAGGAATCCAGAGAAAAACAGCCAAATCTGCTTTCAGGCGAAAGCCAAAAAGTACAGTGCAGCTCCCCATCCTCTCCACAATGACTCTTAGGACAAAACCAAACAAAAAAACCCTGTACACTGACAGGAACAGGACTGATCAGGTACCATTCATTTATTTGAAATACTTTGACTCTCAAGATAAAATGGCTGATTTCTAAACTGTTTGTCACCAGACCAAGTGGTGCTTGACATCACAATTCAGCTTTGTCCTACCACCTGCACCAAACTCTCATTCTTTCCAAACTTTAGCAACTTTCTTAGCTGCTTTGGATGCTTTAGCAGGCAAACTCTTAATGACAGTTCTTGTTTTCTGTGCACACTTATTATGCCAGCATTTACAGAACTGCTGTATTAAGGGTCCATCAGCATTCCCATCCCAAATCCAGTTCTTAAGGTGTGTAATTTGGAAATGAACTTCTGTTCCGCACTGAAATTTGGCATGAAAACATGCTGCCCAAAGAGTCATCATCATTGCCCTTCATGCACAGTGGTGTATAGCGCAGCAACAAAGGTCCTCCATTTCTGTCTGTCTCTGGCCAGCCTTTCAATAGTGCTCTCACCACTGGTAGTCATACAAGTCACTGTAAGTGACTCTGGAAAGCTCTCACACATAGTTGAGAAGGAATTCTTTGTTGCTGTTTCCGTAACAAAAGCTACCCCCAATCCTGGAGCATTCTTAGTCTGGCTCCTCCCCCCCAACCTTTCCGGCTTGGTCGAACCTAAGGAGCACTAAGCTCCCACTGGCATAGCTCCTGGGATCATAAGAACACGCAAGCTGCCCCGCCCTGACAAGGCGCATGCACAAGGGGCAGTGGCAAAGAGTAAATAAAAATAAATCCACTAATGCCTTTCCTTAGAAAAAGAACATCTAGAAAATGTTCCAATGGAGTATTTTTCCATTGACAAATATCATCATTGAACCTTCCCACAAAAACTTGTCTATTTCAACAACAACAAATATAAAAATGGCATAAAAAATTCCATATCTTCTTTTGATTCTATTTCGAAATAGCTTATTTTGAAATTTGGCACATCTACACAGTGCCAAATTTCGAAATAATGCACTATTTCAAGACATCCCTTAACTCTTGTGGAACGAGGGTTACAGAGATGCCAAAATAGCACTCCCATTATTTTTTGCAAAATATTTTGAAATAACGGGTGGCTTGTTAAGACACAGGATAGCTATTTCGGGATACCTCCGGTATCCCAAAATAGCCACTCAGTGTAGTCATTCCCTGGGAGACTATTATTTAAGTCTTCCACAGCAGAACACTTAGATTGATTTTACAGTATAAATGGCTGACCTTTACTCACCTTTGTTGTACAGGGGACTACGCACATAAGTAAAAACTACTCATGCAAGTAATAGCTTACAAGATTAGCCCATAACACCACAAAACACAGTACGGGTACTAATGGAAGATGATTAGTCCAGAATATGAACTCTTGTAAATAGGAAAAAAATTGTACATGAATATGGAAACAATGTGTGAAAAATCAGCTTAAAGTCCATCAGGTCTTTCAGTCCTCTTCTCCAGATATGGCACTGCAAAATAAAAGCACAATGCAACCCAACAGGTAGTCAGGGCCAGAGTTCTACATACTGGTTCCAAACTAGGCAGAGGGGCTTTTAAAGCCAAACAGAAACATTTCGGTTTCCATCACAGCCTTTGTAACGCTTGAGCTGTAAAACGATCAAAACATCAGTGGAAAAAGCTAGGACACAAGTTGCTTTCCACCCTCCCACATGAAACAAAAAACCAAAACGTGACGCTGACCACCATGAACTTAACTGCTGCACAGACACTGGAGAACATGTACTTACCTAGGGAAAGACACACGAACGACTGCAGAAATGGACAGAGACAAAGACTCCAAAATAAGAGAATCCCAAAATTGTGTTCTCTTTAGCTCTGACTTCTGCACATCTCAGGGACTACTTGCAAATTACTACACACGTACACTCCCACGCTCCGCAAGGCCTAATTAAAACTGAAAGTAAAACCAATAAGGAATTCCCCCTTGCAACCGCCCTTTTGTGTGTTAAAAATATTAGGAACTCATGCCAAACATACAGGAGGAAGACTGGGTAAAAAAGGCATCCCTCCCTAAGGAATACACCTTAAAAAAACCATCCAGAAAGCCTCCAATGGGTGTAAATCCCAGCTCCGCCGAAACAAAGGTTATACCGGTGGGAGCCTCAACGTACCCATAGCTCCAAAAGCACCGATGGGAATTTCCCCCTAAAATTCCCAAGCAAGGACATAGCCTTGAGGAATTTAAAGGGAAGATTCTAAAAGCTCAGGGTGCTCCCTTTGGATATGGCACAAAATTAGGGGGACTCAGGCAATCTGTGAAATGTTCCAGGAATGCAAAGAGACATATGTACATCGATAGGTTCTTCTGTACTAGCGAGCCACAGAGTGACTGCAGACAAACAGCTTGGTAAGCGCTCAAAACTAGATCAGATATTCTTATTCAGTCACCAGAGCACCAATGAAGCCATGCTGACTGATACCAAATGATGATCCAGCACAATATGCATTAATAATACCTAGCTTTTGCAAAGGATTTTCCCTCCGTGGATCTCAAAGGGTAATATCAATATCTGTATTTTACAGATGGGGAAACTGAGGCACAGAAAGAGGCAGTGGCTTGCCTACAGACAGCCAGCAGGCCAGTGACAGTGCTGCAAAGAGAACCAGGTTTCCCAGTTCCCACTTCAGTGTTTTATCTACTAGGCCCCACTATCACATGATGGAAACCTAGTAATATGACTAGATAACAATTAGCTTCAGCAGCTACCACTACAAGTTCACAAACCGGAATAAAAAGACAAGGTTTACTGGCCCTCATATTTCCCTTTGTGTCTTATTATATGGTAGAATCTGGGTTGGAGGAGGGAGAAACAGTAACAGGAAACTCAGGGTACGTCTAGACTAGCACCCTAGATCAATCTAGGGAGGGTAATGAGGGGCGACCGAAATTGCAAATCAAGCCCGGGATTTAAATATCCCGCGCTTGATTTGCATGTTCCCGGCCGGTAGCCATTTTAAAAATTGACTAGACTGAAGTAACTGCCCGCGTCTACACGCGGCAGTGAAACGGGATTCCGATTTAAAGCCCCTAAATTGAAGTAGCTGGTAAACCTCATTGCAGGAGGAATACCAGCTAATTCGAGTTAGGGCTTTAAATCGGGAATCCCGTTTCACTGCCCGTTTCACTGCCGCGTGAACAATATTAAGTCAGTGGCACTAGTATGGGCACCCATATGTCCCCACAATATGCCAACATTTTTATGGCTGTTTCCTCAGCTCTCATCCCCTACCACTCCTCCTCTATTTACACTATATTGATGACATCATCATCTGGACCCATGGGAAAGAGATCCTTGGAGAATTGCACAGGGATTTCAACAACTTCCACCCCACCATCAACCTTAGCCTGGACCAGTCCACACAAGAGATCCACTTCCTTGACACTATAGTACAAGTAAATGATAGTCATAGGCATGCGCACCCTAATGTCTCGGGCCGGCTAGCGGCTGCTAGAGGAGGAGGGGGATTTGAGATGGGGAGCCGCAACCCCTCACTTTCCCCACGGCCATCTACGGGGCACTTACGGTACAGAGAGAGTGCGTGCACGGCGGAAGCAGCTGGGGCCTGACCACAGATGCCGGCCCAAGCCATTTTTGCGCTCCAGGCCCCGCCTGGCCTGGCAGCACCACTTGGTGCCCTTTCTGCGCCCGGGGGCGCCCCTGCACGGCCCGGCAGCACTGTGCGGCGCCCCTTCTACGCCCGGGGCCCTGGCCCCGGCCTCGTCCTCGGCCCCGCCTGGCCTGGCAACACTGCGTGGTGCCCCGGGCTAGGGCCCGGCCAGCCTGTAGCTTGGGCCGGCTCTGTCTCCAGCCCCGCAAACTGGAAGGCAGAAGCCTAAGGGGAAGGGAGAGGAGGGGGGGGAAATAGGGGGCAGAGGTGGGAGAGGAAGGGGCATGTGCTGAGGGGCGGGGGGCAGGTCAGGAGAAGAGAGGGGAAGGCACCAAGGGACAGGGTAGAGGAGAGACAAATGCCAGGGGGACAAGTGGAGACAATGAGGAAAAGGGCAGGAGGGGCAGTGTCAGTGGGAGGGGGACAGGGTGATGCTGGGAGAGGAGGGGAAGGGCATTGGAGTTAGAGGGGAGGGGAGGTGCTGGGAGAAGGCTTGAAAGAAGGGGTGGGCATGAGGAAGGCAGGGATGGAGCAAGACGTGTGAGGGCACTGGGGCATGAGGGGACTGGGGCAGAGGGTGGTGAGGAGCGGGCATCAGGGAAAAGAGAGGCAAAGGGGCAGGGGCAGTGAGGGAAGGGGAGGCACCAGGAGGATGCAGGGTAAGGGAAGGTGCAGGGGATTCTGGGGGTGAAGCAGAAGGGCAGACACCTGCAGGGGAGGGACCAGCACCAGAGGAGAGAGGCAGTGCAGGTGTGTAGAGGGAGGTGTTAGGAGAGGGGATGAAGAGGGGTAGCTCACATGATCAGAGTGGGGCTACTGGAGGAGTGGGCACAGAGGGGAGAGAAGGGCTGGTGGAGGGGGGCAGGTCTCAGGAAGGCTGAGGGCAGTAAGAAGGGCAGGAGTCAGGACAGCAGAGGAGGGTGAGGAGCTGGAGGGCAGCAGGCACCGGGGGAGCTGATGGAGCAAGGGGAGACATGGCAGCAGAGGGAAAAGGTTTATAAGATATTTATTAATAACTTGGGTGCCACAGTGGCACATCCAAACAAGCCACATGAACTCAGTACTGGTGCACAACACAAAATTCATTCTGCTCATGGGAGGAAACTCTTAGAGGGAACACTTTCCCCAGCCTCTCTGCCCCCCGAGTTAATGTCACACACACTGGATTAATGCAATTGCAGGATAGTTGCATAAGAGGGGTTTGGTGAGGGCCAAACTAATCCCTATTGGTAGGAGGATGGTGGGAAAAGTCCTTAGAGGGGGATCACATGACAACTTTTACTTCTGGTCATGTGTCCATCTTGCCCCGAGAGTGTTACCTCCAGAGGTGTGGCCAATGGGAGTCGGGGTGTGGCCAATGGGGGTCGGGGGTGTGGCTAATGGGGGTCAAAGTACATTTAAAAAAAATTCTGTGGGTGCACACCCTAATGAAATGTGCTGCGCACACCTATGATCATAGTCACAACCACCACCCTATACTGAAAACCTACTGACCGCTATTCTTACCTACATGCTTCTAGCTTCCATCCAAGACACTTCACACAAACGATTGTCTACAACCAACCCCTAAGATACAACCAGATTTGCTCCAATCTCACAGACAGAGACAAACACCTGCAAGATCTTTATCAGGCATTCTTAAAACTTAAATACCCACATGGGAAAGTAAAGAAACAGATTGACAGAGCCAAACAAGTACCCAGAAGTCAACAAGGAAAATAACAAAACAACACTGGTCATCACCTACAGCCCCCTCCTCCCCCCCGCCACTTAAACTAGGGATATTAAATTGTGAGTCATTGACTGGGCTTGAACAAAGACATTAACTGGTTGTCCCATTACAAAACCACTTTCTCCTGCCTTTAACATCTGCATTTCTACATCAAAAGCTATGTATGGGACACATCCAACCCACTTAATTACCCCCATTAACACAGGTGCTACAATGGACAGGTACTTCTGCTGTTATATATCTCTTGGTTTATTTCCACTCCAACTCATCTGATGGAGATCCCATGATCCCATGAAAACTCATGATTTATATATTTTGGTTAGTCTCCATGGTGCCACAGGACTACTTCTTGTTTTTAATATTAACCTCAGTAACTTGTGGCTGAATCTTTTAGAAAGGCATCTAGTGTTGATTTCAAGATTTTATCCAGGTTGATGAACAGCAATTTCAAATCAACTTTCACTATTTCAACTAGGGATGTAAATGGTTAACCGATTAACTGGGTGATGCCTACCAATTATGGTTAACTGGCAGGGGCTGGAGTAGCACCCTGCCCGATGTGGACAGGCCCAGGCCAGCCAGAGCAGCACCATGGGTAGAGGCGTGCCAGCCCACCCAGGCTAGAGAAAAACCCTCTCCTCTTGTTTAAGCAGCTCCCATTGGCTGAGACTGGTAATCTGTGGCGAATGGGAGCACTTGCAGAGACACAGGTAAATAAAGTGTCAGCAGCCTCCAGGGGCTAACCCTGGTGAGCTGTGTCCTGCCCATGGGCTGGTTATTTCCCACCACTGAACTCGGGAAAGGGAGCTTGAAAGAGCCAGGGGAAAACATAACAGGGACACTGAGGATTATATTGCTAGCTGCAATGCTGGCTAATGCCTCCACTAAAAGTTTCAGGAAACAGAAAACTAACCTGATGCTATTTTAATCTAGCTGTTTCAAGGAAAGGCAGTGAATGAACTAAGCATCCAGTGGCAGGGGCCTGCGCCCACCATGCTACCCTCTGAACAGCCGACCTCAGGAACCCTGGCAAGCAGGGTCTCGCTACCTGTCTTCTGGAACCGGGCCTCTCCAGAGGTGCTTCCCGCTTTGCTTTCCATCCCACAGGGCTGCAACCTAACCCTAACCATCCCACGCGGTTCCCACGCAGAGGTACGTCCCGCCAGCAGGGAGCTGAGCCAGCCCACACGTGCTGAGCGGGTGGCGAGTGCTGAAGGCACCTTTGCCCCGCTTTGTGGAGGGGACTCGCGCTGCCAGCCCGGCTGGAGCCAGCCCCGGTGCCTCGCCCCGCCGGGCAGGCTCGGATGCAGCTGTCAGCGCGGAGGGCGAGGGTGCTCTGTGAGGCAGACCCCAGCGGGCCGGCGCGGGAGGCGCTGCAGGGCCCCTGGCGCCCACAGCGCAGCGGACCAGGAAGAGGCTGTGGGCAAGTACTCACCGCTCTCCCTGCGCGCCCGCCGGCATGGCGCTGCCCGGCCGCCGCGCTCGAAACCGAAAATAACTTGGTCGGTGCGAAGGCGGCCGCGCCTCTGCCGGGAAGCCACGTGACCCGCCGCAGCCCGCATCGTCCCCGGGGCCGTCTCCCTCCAGTCGCCCCTCTCCTGCTGCGCTGCGGGGGCAGCTCCCACGCGGGCCCAGGGCTTGCACCCCCCGGGGGCCCCGCCCGAAACGCCTCGGTGCCCGACTCCCACAGACATTCGGCCTGGCCGCGTGGAACGCGAACCCCAAAGCTCCAGGAGCTGCCCTGGGGCAGGGGCGGCTGCGCGGGGAGCGGGCTGGGATTTGGTCCCGGGAGCAGGTTTTGCTTGGCACTGCTCTTCAGAGGAGGCCTGTAGGGGACCAGCGCAGTCCCACGCAGCTCCCCAGTCCCACACAGTCCCGCACAGGATTCCCCAGACCCACACAGATAGTGCTGGGCCTCTGGCAGTGGTGCTTAGGGTTGCCAGGTGCCCGGTATTCAACTGGACAGTCCGGTTTTTGGACCCTCTGTCCGGTAAAAAAAATTCAGAAAATACCGGACATGTGCAATGTCTGGTATTCTCTGGTTTTCCAGCTGGGTGCCTGGCGGAGGCAGGGGGAGCGGCTGGGAGGCGGGGCGCGATCGGCACTGGGAGCCTCTCTTTGCGTCTGACGTAGGAGTGATGCCTTGGGAAGGGGGAGAAGCCCTGTCCGTGCCCCTAAGCGCTGTTCAAGTGCGTTGTGGAGCCGTAGCCGGACTCGCTCGTGCTTCGCCGGGACCGTGCGCGGGACAGGCAGCGCCCTGGGATCTGCATGTGCCTGGGTCAGTCCCGCTCCACACCGGCCAATTCTCTCCCCCACAACCAGCCCCACTCCCACCAACTCCTCCCCCGACCAGCCCTGCTTCCCACTGGCCGCTCCCCCTCCCCCCATCTCCCCAGCCAGTCCTGCTTCCCATCCCCCTTCCTCCCAGCCAGCCCCGCTCCCCTCCCAGCTGGTTCCTTCTCCCCCTCCCTCCACCCGATCAAGTGTGTCTGGTATTTTTTCTGAAGCTACCTGGTAACCCTAGTGGTGGTGCCAGAATGGGACTGTATGGGGCGACTAGCCCCATGCCCAAATATTTGAGACTAAGGATGTAAAGCGACTAGTCAGCTATCCAATGAGCATATGCTTGTCAGATAGTTGACTAGTGACTCAACTAGTCGCTTTTCCCCCTTGCTGCCTCTTTCAGAGAGAGGGAACAAGGTGGAGGAGCCAGAGCTGGTGCTGGGGGAGCTGACTTAAAAGCTGGTTCCCCTCATCACCATCTCCGCAGGGGATGCAGGGGAAGCAGAGACGCAGCGTGGGGGACTGTGCGCCTGCCAGGAATACATTTAAAAGGCTGAAGCGCAGTGTGTGTGTGTGGGGGGGGGTACCGGGCGTGCGCCGGGGCAGCTGATTCCCAGCTCATGCCCAGTACCTCCACTGCACTTGTGCTTTTTAAATGTATTAAGAGCCACTAGGTGGTCCCTCCCACTGCGCTTCAGCCTTTTAAATGTATTAAGAGCCTGACAGCTAACCCTTCTGCCGCTCTGCAGTTTCCCCCCCCATTTTCAACTAATTGACTAGTCGATAGAAATTCCATCAACGCAGTGGTCCCCAACCTTTTGGGGCAGCCGGGCGCCCGGGGGCAGGGCTGCTCACGCGCTGCGCATCCAGGGGCGGGGCCACTCACGTGCCGTGCATCCGGGGGCGGAGCCACGCATGCGCCGCGCGCCCGGGGCCTGTGCCGCGTTCCCGGGGCAGGGGCTGCCCATGCGCCACACGCCCGGGGTTGGCACTGTGCATGTGCCGCTCGCCCGGGGGCAGGGGCTGCCTATGCGGTGCGCGCCCGGGGGCGGGACCGCCCATGCGCCAAGCGCCCGGGGCAGGGCCGGCCGAAATCATTCGGTGGGCGCACATAAGTGCCCCGGCGGGCGCCATGGCGCCCGCGGGTACCACGTTGGGGACCACTGAACTAGTAGATTAGCTGATTAAACCATTTAATATCCCTTTTTCAGACAATTGATTTTTTTTTCCCTGCCAAACATTCCATTTAGTCCAAAAGGCAGATTTCATAGGGAAAAAAGCACATTTTGGTGAGAACTTTCCACCTGCTCTTGTTGCAGAAGCCAGTGCTCTGAGAAGTGGTTGATATTAAGGCACAGGGAAGATGTGGGAGATAGAAGCTCAAATCCTGCCCCTTCCACAGATTTGCTGACCCAGTCTTTCACCCCACTGTGTTCCGGAGAGGATCCTATGTCCCTCATGGGACTGGGCAAGTTAATTCAGTAGGGTTGGAAAGGCCTGACTGTGAGATCCCCAAGTGCAAGCCAAACTAATTATTCATCCCCAGTGGTCAGCAGTAGAGAAGCCAAAAATGCAGGGAGCAGGACACCCATTCTAAAAGGGTGTATCAGGTGGTTCTTTGCTTTGGGGGGCACATGCTGTGCAGCAGAGGGTGAAGCCAGGCTGACATAGAAGGGATATCCCACAGGATATTTATGCCTAGGGGAGAGCACTTCTCTCCCTCTTGTGTGCATATGTAACTGCAACCAGGCAGATCTGAACCTGGGATCTCTGGAGTTTAGTGTAGGAGCCTCTACTACTTGAGCTAAAAGCTAGCTGGTTCTCAGCCTAGGCTGTAGAGCTCCCTTGTTCTTATCACTTCCTGTTATTGGTGTACGTGCCACTACATGAACAGTGAACCACGCTAGGTGTGTGGGTTACACATACACAACCCTTATTTATATACCCATGCAAAGCAAATCTGAAAACTCATTTGGCTGGCTGCAGGCATGGCTCCTGAGACCCCTTTGGACTATACTGGTGGCGGGCTGCCCTCAGCGAGGGGTTTAGAAGACACTGTAAGAGAGGAAGGGGACGTGCTCGCCCAGGACACTTAGGGTACGTCTACACTGCAGTGCTATTCTGCATCTTTTGGGTGCACCCGTTATTTTGAAATATAACAGGCTCGCTATTCTGACATCCCTGTACACCTCATTCCATGAGTAGTAAAGGACGTTTCAGAATAGCGATTCATTTAGAAATAAGTTTTGTATGAACAGTGCCAAGATTTGAAATAAGCTATTTCAAAATTGACTCAAAATAAGCTACGCAATTTGCGTAGATCAAATTGCGAATCTTATTTTGACCGACAGTGCAGTGTAGATGCATCCTGAGAGACACCAGTTGCCATTTGGTGCAAGCTGGTGCCCCTGTTTTGCAAAGTAGGGCACATCTACTCAGTAGAGCTAAAGCCGAAATAAGCTACACAACTTGAGCTAAGTCAATTGCGTAGCTTAAGTCAAAATAGCTTATTTCGGCTTTTGGCATTGTCTACACAGCAGGAAGTCTGAGAGAGAGCACTCTGGCTATGTAGACTCATAGACTCATAATGGCTGTGTCTACACTGGCGCAATCTCGCGCAAAAGCGGTCGCTCTTGCGCAAAAACTTGCTGCCTGTCTACACTGGCCGCGTGTTCTTGCGCAAGTAAACTGACGTTCTAATGTATAAAATCAGGGCTTCTTGCGCCAGAACTCTGATGCTCCTGCTCAGGAATAAGCCCTCTTGCGCAAGAGCTCTTCCAGAAGAGGCCAGTGTATACAGGCAACATGAATTTCTTGCGCAAGAAAGCCCTATGGTTAAAATGGCCATCAGAGCTTTCTTGAGCAAGAGAGCATCTACACTGGCATGGATGCTCTTGCACAAAAGCACATCTCTTGTGCAAAAGCACATGCCAGTGTAGATGCTCTCTTCTGGAAGAGTTTTTGCAGAAGAACTCTTCCGCAAAAGTGTTTTTGCGTGAGAACGCGCCAGTGTAAACGTAGCCATAGACTTTAAGGTCAGAAGGGACCATTATGATCATCTAGTCTGACCCCCTGCACAACTCAGGCCACAGAATCTCACCCACCCACTCCTGGAATAATCCTCTCACCTATAGCTCAGATATTGAAGTCCTCAAATGATGGTTTAAAGACCCCAAGATGCAGAGAATCCTCCAGCAAGTGATCCGTGCCCCATGCTACAGAGGAAGGCGAAAAACCTCCAGGGCCTCAGCCAATCTACCCTGGAGGAAGATTCCTTCCCGACCCCAAATATGGCGATCAGCTGAATCCTGAGCATGTGGGCAAGACTCACCAGCCAGACACCCAGGAAAAAGTTCTCTATAGTAACTCCTGTCATCCCACCATGTCTACACTACAGAGTTTTTTTCGGAAAAACAGCCATTTTTCAAAAAAAATTTCACGTACGTCCAGACTGCAATCACGTTCTTTCGAAAAAAATCGAAGGAACAGACGGGTTTTCCGACATTGGTAAACCTCTTTCTATGAGGAAGAAGCCTTTTTCCGAAAGCCTCTTTTGGAAAAAGATGTGTGTGGACGGGGAAGAGAGAGTTCTTTCAAAAGAAGAGGAAAAAGGAAAAAGCACAGGTGCCCTGGTGGCCACTCCATCCATAGTAATCACAGCTTAAATGCAAGATAGCGTCCATTCAGTATGGATGTTATCTTTCGAAAAAGCAGATTGCTTTTTCAATGCCCTTTGGCAGTGTGGACACTCATTCGGAAGAAGTTTTTTCAGAAGATCTCTTCCGGAAAAGCTTCTTCCGAAAGAAGCCTGCAGTCTAGATGTAGCGTCTTCCTCCGACTTCCCTTACTCCTCGTAAAATGAGGGTTACAGGAGTCAGAGTAAGAAGTTCTCCAGCTCGACATTATGTCGAAATAACAGCTTGCAGTGTAGACACGGACTATGTTATTTCAGAATAACATCAGTTATTCTGAAATAACACTGCTGTGTAGACATAGCCTTAGAGTCTAGTTATGCTTGAAGCAGGCTCCCCAGCTCTGGGCCACACATACCTGCATAGCTCTGCTGGAGCTAGCAGGCCAGTGACAGGGCATAGGGGTGGTAGTGTGAGCAATGGGGGGGAAAGGCCTAAAGGTTCTTAGTAGCTGGGAAGAGATCCTACCCCTCTCGCAGCCACACTCTATTTTGCGGGTATAGTTGGACCCAAGCTCGAGTGGTAGGTCTCCTGCAGCTGCTCCCTGCTTCACCTAAGGTTATGTCAACAGTGCAATTAGGCAACCGATGTAAATGTGGTGTAGGCACAGCTTGCCCAGCTTTGACTGAGCTAACTGCAGCCAAAACCAGCAGTGCCCTTCCCACCTGCCCTGTCGCAGGATGAGCCCTTCACAAGCAGCTAAGATTAGTTGCAAGAAGTGACAAAGGTTGGTTTGCTTCAGACAGGTTGGCTTGGTTAGCTCAACAGAGGAAGGGGGAGACAACCAGAGATGGAAACGTACCCCTTCCTGTTTATACTGGCACAATGAACATTGCCCCGGACCACGCTGGGAAGTCCCTGGCACTGCTTTGCCGTTTTGGTGCCAAAGTGAGGGATAAATAGAAGGTGACTGCTGGATCCAGCCACAGCAGCAGGGGTGGAAAGAAGGCGAGTGGCTTCATTTCATGTCCACAATATGGGCTGGGCTGCTAAAGCGATGAGGACTTTGGGCCTGTTGAACAGGAGATATTTAAAATATACAGACACAGCGGTGAGAACAAGCAGGATCTTGCCAGCACAAGCAAGGTCTCAGGGCCTTTTGGCTTCCTGGAAAGAAGCTCAGGCAAGCCTGTATATCAGTGACTAATCCCAGAAATGATCTAAAACCACCTGACTCCTCAGTGTTATCTCAGAGCATCTTCCTTTGAGGGTCTCAATAAGAGTCATGGATACTTCAAAACCCTCCCCTGAGTTCAAGGAATTTCCCATTCTGCAAATGGGGAAGCTGAGGCACAGAGCTAGGGAGTGACTTGCTCAAGATCTCACAGTAAGACCATAGCTGAACTGAGTGTGGAACCCAGGCCAGTGGGCGCCCACTCTCTTGTGCTAGCCACTAGAGTCTAGACCACAGAGCATTTCCACATGGGTTTGCCACATAAATAAGAAAACACCAGCAGACTTACCCAATGTTGCCCAGGTCCTTCAGGGCAGGCCTTGGGGATGTGGGCAGGGGTGTGAGGGGAGGCAGAGGCCAGGGGCCTGTTCTCTCCCATTCCCTGCCCCTCACAACTCTCCCCCCAAAACTCCCTCACCCAACTGGGGCCTGTTCTCTCACACATACCCCAGGCCATCCCACTCCACTTGCATGGGGCCTGTTTCGCCGCCCACGCACACAGTGCTACAGCCAAGGGCTGGGGAGGGGGGAGGTTTGGGGCAGGAGGGCCACTTACCAGTGTGCTGGCAGGCAAGATGGCGGAGCCCCAGCTCTGCTGACTACTCTCTTGGTGGTACGGCCATCCCCAGTGGACACTCTGCAGGATAGCTCTCCCCTGTGGACTCTGCCCCCAGTAGCCACTCTCTGAAGGGCAGCCCCTCTCTTTGCATGTTATGGAAAACAATCCTTTTCTCAGGGCTTCCAGATGTCCTGGCACAAGCAAACCCTGACCTTGCTTTAAGCAAGGAGAAGAGGAAACTGCATACCAAATTTGGTGGTCGTAGCTCTTATCATTTAGGAGGAGTTCTTGAACAAACGGATTCACAGACAGATACACAGACAGGTTCAGAAAAGGGCAACAAAAATGATCAGGGGTTTGGAATGGGTCCCATATGAAGAAAGATTAAAAAGACTTGGACTTTTCAGCTTAGAAAAGAGGAGACTAAGGGGGGATATGATAGAGGTCTATAAAATCATGACTGCTGTGGAAAAAGTGAATAAGGAAAAGTTATTTACTTATTCACACAGTATAAGAACTAGGGGTCACCAAATGAAATTAATAGGCAACAGGTTTAAAACAAACAGAAGGAAGTTTTTCTTCACTCAGGGCACAGTCAACCTGTGGAACTCCTTGCCAGAGGATGTGGTGAAGGCTAGGACTTTAACAGTGTTCAAAAAAGAGCTAAGTAGCCTAATGGAGGTTAGGTCTACCAATGGCTATTAGCCAGGATGGGGAGGAAAGGTGTCCCTAGCCTCTGTTTGTCTGGAAATGGGTGACAGGGAGGGATCACGTGAGGATTACCTGTTGTGTTTCCTCCCTCTGGGGCATTTGATGTTGGCCACTGTTGGCAGACAGGATACTGGGCTAGATGGACCGTTGGTCTGACTCAGTATGGCCGTTCTTATGACAGACACTCTAATATATAATATAAACCACCAATAGCAGAAATAGAGCCTCACTTTTCAAGAACTGTAGAGACCCCTTGTGGGGGATATGAAAGTCTCCCCCATGC